>CM028361.1:54678946-55278946 GCA_016624345.1 Platycodon grandiflorus | reverse complement strand
TTTGCTTTTTGTGTGCTTAGTAAAAGGATGGTGTAATGATGTTTTGGATATGTCAGGGATGTTATCTAGGATTGATAACCTCATTTGAAGCTTGCTAAAGTTTTTGCTTAATATGTTGTAATATTTTTGCATTTATGTTAGTATAATTATTGTTTTCTTAACTTTTCTGAACGTGATAATCGGTCTCCTATAATGTCTAGAAGAATTGGAAGAATATCCAATGATGTAGTGTGTCTGTCTGGTCTTTGAGTTTTCACTTTTTGTGTGCTTTGTAAAATGATGGTGTAATGATGGTTTGGGTATGTTAGTATTCAGTTTAGGTTTTATGTTCTCTCTCAGGCACTTGGAGGGTTGGAGGTGTTCTAGCAATGTCCCGTGCTTTTGGAAATCGCATGCTAAAGCAATTTGTTGTTGCAGAACCTGAAATTCAGGTACTTCTCAAACTATGATGTACTTATTTACAGATTTTGTGTAATCAATGTGCGTAGACATGCAGTTCCTTAGTAACTGCTTTTGTGCTGGTCTGGTAGTAATTAATGTCCAATGGGAAAGGTTAATCTGTTGAGGTGAGGGCAGATACCTGCCTCTTTCCTGTCTATATCATTCTGTCTATGTTAGATAAAACAGCCTCCAATCAACAGTACAAAGTATATGTTCTTTAGATGGAAAATATGTTGTTCTGCTTCATTTTGTTTTTGCTTTTCCTTCCTCTTTTACACCATCTTCTTTGTTTTATTTTCTTCCTTTTCTTGAAGTTTTCCTCTATTTAAGTTTTTTTAATTTGGTAGGGAAAGAGAGGTGTAAAAGCATTGTGATTCTGACCATTTTCTGTAGGTACTGACGCTATTGATGTTCCCTTCATGATTTTGCTTCTATCTTGTAGAATTGCTAAGCTTAACAAACTCCGTGCGGGATTGGTTACTTTTCATTGCAGTCCCTCCGTTGTTATTTCCAGACTTGACTCTTGCTTTGGAGAACTCTAGTTGAACTGTTATACTTGGTTTTTGTTGAGCTTTTTATCTCGAAGCATTTTCGCACAGCCCTATCATTGTAGTCTAGCCTGATATGCTCCCTTCATCCCAAAATGAATGTCCGCTTTTGACTTTTTACAAAATTAAAGAAGCCGACTTTTAGGCCATTTTAGTAGCACATATACATGAATACCTTTAATGTCCATGCTATACCATTCCAATACTAGGTTATGATAGTAAGCAAAGGTGAATTTAGTATAATTATACACAAATGGACACTTATTTTGGGACTAGAAAATTTTAAAAAATGGTTACTCATTTATTCTGGGACAGAGGGAGTAATACATTTGCTCCTGCACCTGACGCTTTGTTCTTCAATGATTGTTTAGGCATAGCTTAGTATAGTAGTCTATGTAAAAGTATTATTATTAGTTTCATTTTCTTTTGCTCTTCTAATATTTTACCAAATGTTTTTTCAGAAAAGGAATGGCGGCTCTATTTTTCTCCCAAGCATGAGATTGTTGTTATGTTGCTTAAGGTTTTCTGTGAGCTTTTTGGGTACTTCCCATGTTCATAATTGGTGGATGATATTAATTCTAAATTTTCAACGTTCTTTCTTAAGGGTCATAGTGCTAGATTATAATTCCAACTGAGCTTGCTCGTTAGGTATGACTTTCCATTTCAAATTTGAATGGGAAAAAGGGAAAGCAACGCCTTGGGAAGTAAATTATTTTATGACAGGTTTACAGCTGTAATTGACCATAATATAATATATCTAGTTGTGGTTTCTTAAGGGTCGTAGCGCTAGATTATAATTCCAATTGAGCCTGGTCGTTAGTAAGTACGACTTTCCATTTGAAATTTGAATGTGAGAAAGGGAAAGCAACGCCTTTTATGACAGGTTTACGTCTGTAGTTGACCATAATATAGTATATCTAGGTTGACCAAGTTGGCAAGGTGATGTTTTACCACGCACAATTTGTGAAATGTCTTTTTGCTGTATTAATTTATCAGGATGGATTTTCAAACTTCTCCTTTATTTTTCTTTTTCTTTTTTTTTTTTCTTTCAGGAGCAAGAGATCAATGAAGAATTTGAATTGCTTGTTCTTGCGAGTGATGGCCTTTGGGATGTTGTAGCCAATGAGGTACGTCATTGATGAATGATCTTGTAAGTTATAATGCACCTCAGATTGCTGCTCATGCTCATGAACATAACTAGGGAAACCAAGAAGTTGGTTTTAACTTCTAATCCGTCCATTTTACGACATACCTGGAATCTGATGACAGGATGCGGTGTCACTTGCACAAACTGAAGAGGAACCTGAGGCAGCAGCTCGAAAGTTGACAGAAACTGCTTTTACTCGTGGTAGTGCAGACAATATCACCTGCATTGTAGTGAAGCTTCACCATGGTGGCAAGGAAGATAAGACTGATAAAACTGACTCTCATCATGGCTGAAGAAAAAATCAGCGAATTGCTTGCGTCTGTATCATCGACATCCAAGATCTCTTAGGTGGAAGTCTCTGAGATGTGCAACAACCTATTATGTGTACTGGACAGGGAGGTGGTTTGTTCATTCATTGTTTATTTTTCTTCCAATTTTGCTCTTCCCAGTTGAGGGCTGTGACCTGCAACTGTTTCATCTTGGCTCCTCTATGTATATCGTTTGTCTCCTCGTGGTCTGGTAATCTCTTCTTGTTTCAATAAAACGATGTTTTTATTTTCTCTGAATTTTCTCCTTTGTTTATCCTCTTGGATTTGTACAATTGGCATGGGAGTTTATATAATGAACAATCTCTGAAATTTTTCTGTAAAATGCAGCTTAAGTTTGTTCTTTCATGTTATCTACAGTCACTAGATTTTGGTTTCTTGATTGTGGCATACGACTGACATTTGGTTGGACCCCAGAAAATACTCAAATTTCGTCCTAAAGAGGCAAGAAAATACTCAAAATTCGCAAAATCTGTTCTGCAATTTTACAGAATAGATTGTGTTGTTGGTGCGAGCCCATCTAAAGGGATCAAAAGCTAGAGCCATCGGGATGTTAATAGTGGTAGAAATGGCTCTATGAACAAGTTTTGAAGAAGCTCCACCTTCCAAGATCTAGATTGTTGGTTAGTAAAATGACTAAGCATCATATTTTGGACTATTTGGGTCTCGTTTTCCTCGTTGATTCTGCCTTAAGAGATTGACATACTTGGGTGCCATTCGTAAGTAAGGATGAAGCTGGTGTCCTCTACGTACCCTCCATTTTTTGCCCGGAAGATCTCTTCCCCATAGAATGAATGCTTTTCCATACCCAGGAGTCACCGCGAACTTTCAGGAAAGGAGAACTCTTACATTAATACTTACCAAACATCACTCTAGATACCGGTCTATCATGATTGTTTAGGAGATTCCAAGTCATTTTTGCCAACAAAGCCCAGTTCATGCTGCGATTATACCTGTGATGCCTAGACCACCAACTATCTTGTTCACAAATCTTGTACCAATTTTTTCAGAAAATTCCACTAGTTTTTGAGGAGTTTTCCAACCAGAAGAATCTTGCAAAGAATTTGGACATGTCTTTGCATAGGTTAAAAGGGTGTTTGAAAAAGGACATGGGGTAGATGGAGATGGACGATAACAATACTTTAATAATAGTGACTCTGCCAGCTTTAGAAAGAAGAGACCCTGAGATGAGATCTTAACATTAATTGACTTTGAGATTTTCTGAAGAACTTGCCTTTTTGGTTGGGAGAATTCCATGTCAATCCCCAAGTAAACTCAAGGCTTGACGCATTCATTGACTTCCAGTAAATTGCACGTTGCTTCCTTATAATCAGGAGGAGTATTCTCTGAGAAGAAGATATCACTTTTCCTGCCATTAATACATCGACCCAACAAATTTCAATATTAGACTCCGTTTGGTGCAGCGTTTTCAAAACTAATCGTTTTAAAAATGCAGGTTTTTCAAAACGCAACTTTTTTCTTATAAATGTGTTTGGGAGATCGCTTCAAAATGCATTTTTTTTTTTCCCTATCAGCGTTTTAGAACCTGCGTTTTGGGAAAAAGTTAGGAATTCCAGCGTTTTAAAACGCAGCTGCGTTTTGAAAACACAGCTTTTTTTTGCCGCAACATTGAATCGTAATTTTTGCAAATAAGTTGCGTTTTATCTCTACATTTTGGCCAAAACGCACGACCAAACGGGCTCTTAGATTGACGAGAATCTGTGCTAATCTCTATTCTTTCTATTGTTGGATTTTCATTTGAAAGTCTAGACTAGTTGAGTGGTACACCCCATAGCGACTCACCAATCACCATTGCTTCCAAGCACTACTATTATCATTCCAAATCAACACAACAATTTAATCGATTACTCCTTTTGTAATTTTTTTCATCGTACTAGTGAACACATATCATTTACCCTTTTTTGTTGGAAAAATATTACTCTTCTAATTAGAAATGGAAGTAAAGAAAAAACTTCATGTTTGGTATTTTTTGATTTGATATCTTGAATGAAGGAGAAGATATAAATTTTTTTGGATTTGTCATGTTCATACAGTGGTCAATTAATGTATAAAGTGTAATTGTTGTTATTTCATATTAATGGCAAATGTATGTTACCATTAAAGTCCACATCAGCACTTTGGTCAATTTTGTCGCTTATGAATACTAATGAATATTGTCCACACTACCATTAAAGTCCTCGTTAGCACTTTTGATGATTGTTTTTGCAATTAATTCTTGAGAAAAGTAACCACCCTCCTATATTAAATTTGAGAATCAAACAATGCATTTTAGGAACATAAGAATGAAAGGCTAAAGGAGTTATCGATGGGAGCTTGGAATTGATTTATAAGTCTCGTAGATCTTGATGAGGTGCAAAAGATATAGCTACTATAAACCTACCACATGAGACAATTGTCTGTAGGTTGAATTGTGAAAGATTGTAGTGTGAGATCTCTGTCTTTCTAGGGTGAGAGGAAGCATTACAAAGGTATGAACTATACTATTTTAGCTGTACATTTTTGCGACATAATCACGAAATGTCATATTTGAATTATATATTTGCGAGTCAAGAAATGTCACATTCTAATTCCATTCCCATAACTGATGGACTACGAGTTAATGAAGTGACATTGTCATGACCCGAGCACAAGAGCGCGACCCGTGACGCATGCTTGCCTATTGCCCAAAGAGCACCTGGATCAACTAGGCTCACCACAGGTCCACCAAAAAGTGCATGGTGATGTTGATGCTAGTTTGTACTAGATGACCACTTATAAGCCTACTATCTTTCCCTCATCTATCCATCTGATGTGGACAAGCATACATTGTGGTTCGAACTCTTAGGCTCAGGTCGGACTTAATGGTACCAGAGAGAAATAGCTTGGGATCTCAGGCTCAAGTCATGATTGAAAGGTATGGGAGCGAAACCCTATTCGAAAATACGGGATCAACGTGCTAGACCACCGGCTAGCGCATTGGGAGTTACCTCTTGACATGTACGAGCCACTTCTTGATTCCTGCATCGCCCGAGGCTACGATCTTGGTGACTGTTCAACTTGACAAGGAGGTCAAAGATTTAAGTAGGTTGTAATACCCAAATCCCACATGAGATAGATAAGGAAAGATAGTAGGCTTATAATAGTGGTCACCTACTGCCAATTATTACCAAACATCATCCATGAAATTTTGGGTGGACTTGTGGTAGACTTAGTTAACCCAACTGCTTTTGTGCCAGTAGGCAAGCAAGCGTTACAGGTCGCCACAGACATGCTTTCTTCAATTCCCATTAAAAGGCCCCAACCTAATAAATGGCTTGGTATCTGGACCTTGGTGCACACTTTCCTCAGGTGAGCACAAGATCTATTATAGAGGATATCGTTGTGTAGTTAGTGCTATACAATGGATGAACACAATTTAACGACTGTTTAATGTGGATGATAGTTTTCAAATCCAGAGCCTTAACCTCTTTCATTCATAAGAAGGGGGAGAGAGGAGTGAGACATTCGAGTAACTCGTAATCATCACTTCTTATTGCATGAGTGGTGCATGAAACTTTCAAGGAAAAAGCTTTCTATACATTGTCATTTTATACATAACATACATGTAGTCATTCACGGCACGACACACATTACTTTGTCTATTGATTTTAGTATGATGAAGGAAAGTCTAGAAGGATAAACTAACCCACGTGTCCTATTGTAAAAGTCTATATGTATCATGTATATCTGAATTCTATAAATAACCATGTATGAGAATTAGAGCTAGCAATAGGCTGACCCAAGTCAGCCCAACCCCAACCTATCGGGCCAAGCTTTAAAATTTGGCTGGGTCAGGTCGGACCGAATTTGCATCGGGCCTCTAAAATTAAAGCCCACCTCGTTTCAATATTGGGCTGGGTAGGGCCAGCCCGCATGTCGACACATTATTTCGGGCTGATTTTCACTAATTTTGACATTTTTATCAGCCCGCACACAAGCCCGTTGGGTCGAGAATTAAAATCGAGTTGGACCGGGCCTCAAAAACTAGAGCCCAACCCTTCCTGAAGCTGAGTTAACTGGGTCAATCAATTGGGCCAGGCCAATTTTGCCAGCTCTAATAAAATCTTGTCCAGATAGAGAAACGAAGAACCTCAAATTTATGAAAAGAATATAAGGGTATTATGGGAATTGTAAAAATAAATGGACATCATTACATACATACAAAGGTGTATATACATTTTCTTGAGAAAAGTACCTATCCAACCATAGTAAAATATTAACCCTAGTTAAGGTTTCTAGGGCTAAACCCAAAAAAGTTGGATGTAAAAAATTAGAACCTAGGCCATCATCATATGCCTGCTCACTTTTTCCCCCAAATTAAAAGATAATTTTTCAGCTCATTTTGAGGGTTGTTGCTTCAGGTCGTATTTTCAGAGGGGTTTTGACCAAAATAGTTCATTTTTCCCACTTCAATTTGGTGGGAAATTACAAGGTCAACAAAAATCAGCCGTTTATGTTGATTCAAATTTCTTCATCGAATCAACATCATTTCTTCAGGTAATTCCGTTTCTCTCTCCCTCTTTCTTTTCTGTTTGAATTAAACATGCATTGTTCGTGAGTACTGAATCTAGGGTTTCAGCTTCGAGCACTCAATTTGCGAATTTCAGTGTCCAATTATGACCGTTATTAGTTGTAATGATCCTTTAGTTCGTTTAGATCCACGGAAAGTTTTGAAATTTGAATCTGTGTCCGAATCTCTTTGTAATGGCCGATTCTGTTCATTTTGCGATTCGTTTGCTTTCTTAGAACGTTAATTGGTTGTTTATTTTAGCAATTTGGAGTTACATTATAATTAGTTGTTGAGTTCTCAAATCTGAAATACTGTTTTGTATTTATCAAGCTGTTGGATTAAAGTCGTGTTGCTTGCTTAAGATGAAATTTTGAACTGAATTTTCGAAAAGAGTACATATTTTTGCTTTGAAATTAGTTTTAAGTTTATTTAGAATAAGTGAACTTAAATGATTTGATTCAGTGAAGCCAGCTGGATGTATCCTTTCTATTTTTTATTTTTTGTAAATTTATTTATTGCGAGAACACAAAACTTTGCTCCTTTTTGATATTTTGTGTGTGGAACTATGTTACCTGTAATTGGCTAGGATGGTCAGATACTGATGTGGATCCGCCAAAATTTTAAGATTTTGCACTAATTTAGTATAAAATTGCCACATCCATACCCACAGCGACACCCTTATCGTGTTGTGTGGACACGGGTACTTTGGCAAAAACGAAGGGTCGAGGTCATATAGGTGTGGAATCTGAGATTCTGATGATTTAAGTTGATTATGTTAAGGGTCATTGTTTGTAATCATTGAAGTAACTGGTGTTTCTCTTTAGGTGGCACTTTTGCAATTTGCAAAGCATCAATGTCTATGCCAATGAAATGTACAATTGTGATAGCATTTTATAAAAATAGTTAATTCATGTGGTGCAGTACTAGCATCAATTCCTTTGGCAAAAGCCACTTGAGGCTTTGATAGTTTGTGGCGCATTCTTTAAATGAGTGTCCCTTTTTGTTTTTTTGCAAAAATTAAGGAAGTTGACTCTTAGGCTATTTTAGTAGTACATATGCATGAATGCCCTTAGTGGCCACACCATAGTATTGCAAGTGCACATTGAAACATGATAGATAACAAAGGTTGATTTTGTAACTTAGAAAAACGGACACTCATTTTCAGACAAAATTTTTCACAAAAGGATGCTCATTTTGGGACGGAGGCAGTCTTTGCTTTTGAGTGACATAAAAACAACAGATTTTTCTTAAAAAGAAAAACAGAAACAGATCTTAAATACAGATGTTTTGAAGAATGTTGATGTAATGGATTGTTTGTAGCAGAATGTGGGCCTTTATTTTCGTAATGTCTATTTTGTTTATCATAAATCAGGGCACTGTAATCACTTTTCATGTTCATGTGATTCGAGCAGGGCATTAATCATTACGTTAAAATTAGTTCTCAATTCTGTATATTGCATATCATGGCTTTCAAAGCTAATTGGGATTGCTAAGCTATCTTGAAATATTTTAGTTTCTGGAAGTTTTGAATGAGAGTTAGTTGAAGTTTTCTTGAAAATATTTGTGTTTGATGGAATATTATTGCATGCTTGTTTCTTAAAGTTTCTTTTTATTTATTTTTATTTTTATATAAATGGGTTTGTTCTGATTTTGGGTCTGCCACAGGTATATGATGATTAAGACGACTCCCCTTCTAAGAAATGGGTGACCATGAATTTTATCCTCCAACACTTATGCTAGAACTCCTACTTCGTTTGCTCTTCCAATTATTCCGTAGTAAGCAAAGGAAGGAATAGCTAGGTGAGATTGAGTCAACATTTGGGAGTCATGGAATGCAATAAAGATGAGGCCATCCGGGCAAAAACAATTGCTGAGAGGAAGTTAGGTGATAAAGATTTTCCTGGTGCCAAGAAGTTTGCATTGAAAGCGCAAACTCTATATCCTGGACTTGATGGACTCTCCCAAATGTTCACCATACTTGATGTGTACATCTCTGCAGAAAATAAAGTTAATGGGGAAGTGGATTGGTATGGGATACTCGGTGTAAACCCCTCAGATGATGATGAAACAATAAGGAAACAGTACAGGAAGTTGGCTCTCACTCTTCATCCTGATAAAAACAAATCTGTTGGCGCAGATGGTGCATTTAAGCTTCTTTCAGAAGCATGGAGTTTGTTATCTGATAAGTCTAAGAGGTTGGCATATAACCAGAGAAGGAGTACAAGAGGATTCCAGCAAAGAGTTCCCACTCAAAGTGGTGGTCCATCTGCAGCCTCCGGGATGAATGGATTTCACAATTTCACAAATAGATCAACTTCAAAGCCAAAGACTCAGAAGAATACTACTGCGACTCAAATGGGTTCTGCAGATCACCCTCCATCCATTCATCGAACCGATACTTTTTGGACTATTTGCCATCGATGCAAAATGCATTACGAATACCTAAAGGTATACCTCAATCATACCCTTCTTTGTCCCAATTGTCAAGAGCCCTTTTGGCTACAGAGATGGCCCCGCCTGCCAATGTTCCCAAGTCATCCTATTCATCTGCTCGCCAACAGCATCAAAACTCTAGCAATCATGCTCGTAGTAGTAATCCATTTGATCCAGGAAGAAACCCTGCAGCCACTCAAAATTCGAGAGGACCATCAGGTCTTAATTCTTGTAATAACCACAAGAATAACCACTGGGGTCAATCTGTTACTGGTAGCACAGAGCCTTCCATTGCAGCAAAGGCAGCAAATGTTGTTCAGCAGGTAAATGAGAGATTGAAGAGAGAGCGCATGGAGTCATATGCTGGGTGGCCCTTAAAAAATAGAAAAGTGGATGATGGTGATCCTTCCTATGGAGGGAGGGTGCCATATCAAATGGCAATGGGAAATGGTGGTGGTAGCATGGGAGATGTTTCTGGATTAAGAAAGAGTGGTCTTGAGACAAATAGGGGTTATGGATTTTCAGGTTTTGATAGTAAGTTTAACAGGACAAGGGAGTTGTCTGCAGTTGAAACCCATAGCATGCTGATGCACAAGGCGCAAGTAGAAATCCGCAAAAATTGAGCCAATGGAGCTTGGAGAAGGTGGAAGGGAGAAGCGAAGGAAAACATAATAAGGTCATGAAAAGCAATTCACTTGATCTGAATGCGAATGGTGAGTCTTTGACTACCAAGAGTACAGGGCAAGCTACAGATAAAAAGGAGGCTTCAGCGATTGCAATGAATGTCCCGGACCCTGATTTTTATGATTTTGACCAGGATCGCACAGAAAGCTCTTTTGAAGATAACCAGGTGTGGGCTGGCTATGATGATGATGATGGCATGCCACGTTTCTATGCCAAAATTCATAAGGTACTCTCAAGGAAACCATTTAAGCTAAAAATCAGTTGGCTTAGAGCTAGAACCAATGATGAATTTGGGCCATTGCCCTGGGTAGCTTCTGGTTTTGCGAAAACTTGTGGGGTATTCAGGTATGGCAGGCATGAATTCAACAAGTCTATAAATTCTTTCTCCCACAAGGTTGAGTGGGTTAAAAGCTCACGTGGGGACATTCATATATATCCTAGAAAGGGGGATGTGTGGGCCCTTTACAGAAATTGGTCCCACGATTGGAACGAGCATACCCCAGATGATGTAATACACAAGTATGAAATGGTGGAAGTGCTTGATGTCTATGACGAGGAACGCGGGCTGAATGTTACCCCTGTTGTCAAGGTCACTGGATTTAGGACAGTGTTTCGTTCACATTTGGACCCTAAGAAAGTGAGGAGAATTCCAAAAGAGGAAATGTTCAGGTTCTCCCATCAGGTGCCAAAATACTTGCTTACAGGCGAGGAAGCTCAAAATGCTCCAAAGGGTTGCCTGGAGCTGGACCCAGCAGCCACCCCTTTGGAGCTTCTTCAGGCCACAACAGTAGCTGAGGTACCAATAACGGAGAATGGCGCTACGAAGGCCATGGAAGAAGTGATGGTCGAAAATTGTGAAGAAACCAAGGAAGGAACAACAATGAGCAGACCAACTTGGCAGGGAAGCAGTGCAGGTAAGTCCATATCAGATTAGCCAATTAGAATTCGGAGATCACTTGAGAGATCTTCAAAACAAATTTTTGGTTATATGGGGCTAACATATTGTAAAAGACACGGGTAGTGAAAATTAAGGTTCCTGGTATAGAACAAAGCACTTGAAATGTGAAACTGTGTGGAAGGTTACATATGATTATTTCCTAAATGGAGGCTAACTACCCCAGTTCCACATGTAAACCGAACATAGTTCAGTAGAAATTTGTAGCCCTTTTGTTTCTGGTCCAAGCAGCCTGCTCCTGTAAAAACCTTTCTAAAATGCAGATCCTACTCTGCTTTCAGGAATTTCTCATCCAAGGTGGAAATTACAGTGTTCTATTTTTATTTTGGTTTGAATGCTACATCCTAGGGATTGAACTCGTAGTGATACTGTGTATAGAAGAGTGATTTTAAAGGGGTTTGGCTTCTACCATCGTCTCCTTTTCTTATATTTTCATTCTTTTCCCTTTTTGCAAATTAAATTTGGATTTTATTTTTGAGCACACATCCACCATTGTACCATTATACGCAGAAGAATAAGCACTGAAATTTGAATTCAATCACATGATGTGAAAACATAATTCTGAATTTTCAGTATTTCCATGGTAATTGCTACATTTTTATATCACGACCGTGGCCATTAATTGCTTCTTATATGATCCATTGCATGATAGAACCAGGGTGCAAGTCTAATCGCTGAGTCAACTCGAATTGAACCAAATTGACAGGTTTGTTTCGAATTTTTCATAACCAAATGGTTTGGTCTGGTTGGTTTGTAAAACTGGAAAGCTGATTTATGGTTTGGTTTGTACTATCTCTTTAGTTCCACCAGCTCTCTCTCTCTCTATCCAAGGCCATCTTTTACCAATGATTGGGGTCTCATCTTGCGGTGTTAGCATTTTAGGTCACTCTTCTTTCTTCAACACTCTCGAAGAATTTAATTTCTATTGTTAATCAACAATTCTTTTTCTACCTAGAAAGCAAATTTAGAGTCCAGCTGCATGGCCACTTGACTTTCTCTGTCAAAAAAATGAGAATTGCTTTTGTAAGGATTGGAATCAAAGTTTGGTATGTTGATTTGGTTCATGCTCAGAGATTGTTTGATTGTTCAAGGGGAAATGCAGTAATAGAGAATTAAGAAAGTAGAACCATATGGTTACATATCCTTGGAAAAAGTTTCCCTTCAAAGTCAATTAATGAAAGTAGAAAGACAGAAAGGGGAAGGGAATAGAGCTAAATTGGTAGCGTTCTTGAACTCTTTGTTTGCATCCTTCCTAGGGTAGCAAATCCGCACATTGGTTTAGCTTCCCGGAAGACATGGTTCGGCATCTAAATGCGGAGTTGGCTCAAAAGCAACCTACAATTGTTGATCAACTCGCAGCTTGTATTAAGATCTGATGGAGTTTCATTATAGTGGAAATAATTTGGGTGGCATCCACCTCGACCTCAGTATCAGTATAGTTATGCGCATGGTCGAGAAGAAGGCCCTCTTTAAGGCCCCCATAGTTCAGCGAAAAGATTGTCCAGAAGACCAAGGCTCTTTGCGAAGGCCACAACAACTTGGATCAAATTTTCTTCTTCGGAATTTCATGGCTTTTCAACTTCCATTGAGGTAAGGCTTGGGATACATACTTTCTGATGTGAATTCCTTCTTTGTCTGATCCTTTGGATATTGTTGCCTTCTAAATGGCACTACAAACTACCATTTCTTCTATTTTTGATGACAATGATTCTCTTGATTGATCATTTGCTTTTTAAAGGTAGTGTGTGTTGCATTACAGGGGTTGGTGAAACTTCACTACTAGTGCTTGTACTGGTTGAAGGATCAATTATACCTTCTAATCATATGCTTCCATTTTACCGAAATATTGATCCACCGTCATCTTTCCCATTCTACACCCTCTCTAATAGATAATCTTACTTGTAAGAGCATCCACAACGGCGGATGTTCTTAGCCGGGCCCCACTGTCACTTCCTCAATTTAATAACACTATTTTTACTACAAATTTTGTTAATCCACTACATTCATTAATGGTTAAATAAATAAATGATTGTCATGACACAATTGCCTTTCAAATACTTGCTTTGTTTGAAGTATTTGCCTAATTTTATATTATTTCTTTATAACTTAAAATTATTTTTTATTATTCATATCTTATCAAATAAATTATGTCTATTCATCAACACTAAAAAATTAAATCTATCCATTATTTTTTATTTAATTTCTTCAACCAATTTTATATGAAAATTGAATTTAATGTCAATTAAAAAACTAAAAGATGTTGTACAATTGCCAATTTATTATAAAAATCTTTTAAACAATCGCTAAACATATATTCATTAATTAATTTTATATTCAAGTTATTTATTTTAAATTCATAATTTGTACTTCCTAATTTAAATATATTATATAACTCATGTTACCCCTTTCTTTAGTCTAATTTGTCATTTATATTTTTTTATTTGTAAGCGAAGAAATTAGACTTATGTATTATTTTCTTTTTAGATATCTCATTTATATTTTCTAATTTTTTGCATATATATATTTTTTATTTTCTTGTGCACGATTGAATATAATATTATTTGTAAAACCAAATAAAGTATAAAAATAACTTAATTGGGTTTGAAGGGCAATTGTGTCAAGATAATGATTAACCTAATTAAATTTTAGTGAATGTAGTGGATAAGCAAATATTGTAGTGAAAATAGACTAACATAATTTAATCCATTTATAAGTTTCAAATAATTTTTATAAATAAACAATTTTGTTTATAGTTTTAATTAATATATTACATATTACAAAACTATAAATTCGTTTATGATTTTAATGATATTAATAATTGATAGATTGATTAACGTAAAACGTGAAAATTAAAAAATTACACGAGTCAAAAAATACATAAAACAACATAAATTTGAATTAAAAACAAGTGATTTCTACAGTAGCATAAACTGTCCAAACTCCCTTTACTTGTAAGTCTCTCTCCTTGATTTGTTTGATGACATGCCGTACGGAGAAAGGATGCCAATTTTGATTAGCTTGAAAATTTTGAGCAGCTTGAAAATTTTCAAAATTTGGATAATTGGGAAAATTCAAATAATTGGAAAAATTTGGTGAGTACCGGGGAGTGGAGGAAAATTGAGAATACTGAGTATTGTTAGGAAGATGAGAATTTTGAGAATTTAGATTTTCTTCAACATTTGAAGAAATCAATAAATTTCCAAAATTTTCATCCATTTTCGATCAGATGAAGAATTGAACATATAGAAAGTGAGATGAAAAAATTACAATTCTAGAGACAAATACACTGCTCAAAGAGGATTTTTGTAAGTGAAATAAATGAAGGAATAGACAATTGAGAGAAACTATTTCCACTATAATTTTTGCTAATCCAGTACATTATTAATTATTACATCAAACAAATAAATGTTTAGACAAAATTACCCTTAATTATTTCTCCATATTAAGTTGACTAACAAAGTAACTTTTCTAAATATTTTTTAATATTATTTTCTAATTCAAAACATATTAAATAATCTTTGATTAGAGTTTATACAAACATTATTATTATTATTATTATTATTATTATTATTATTATTATTTTAAATATTTAATTAATTAAGCTCATGACTAGAGTCATGTCGCATTATTGAAAAACTAATATCATAAGGATATTTTTTGTCAACCGAACTTTGAAAAAACATATGATCTTTGCTTATTGAAATAAAAATTTCACAGTTAAAGTTAAAAGATTTAATTTTAAGAAATTAATTCAATAGTAAAATCATATTGTGGTAGAGTATCATAAAGTTTTATGACATTTCGCCTACCTATAACAATTAATTCTAAATTTTAAATTTTGAATTGATTAAAACCGACAATCAATTCAATACCTAACATATTGCTATTATCGAATTTATTTTTTAAAATAATATTGTTCTAAATTAAATTAAAGTTTTTTATTTTAGTAACAAAATATCACATATTTTCTAAAATTTTGAGCGATAAATGTTTTTAAAATTTTCTTATAACTAAACAGGAAACGAATCATAAGCATAATTGAGAAAATATATTTATTAAAAATAAATCATAAAAAAGCAAAACTACCTCATTTGTTGATATGTTAGGAATTAAAAGGTAATTTGAAAATAAGAAATATAATAATGCACTTCAAATGGCAAATAATTAATTAAGGGGTAGTTTTGTTTAAATATGTATTTACTTAATGTAATAATTATTAATGTAGTGGATTAGCAAAAAATATAGAGGAAATAAGACTTTCCCTAGACAATTTTACCATGTATTATATAGGAAAAAAGGAAAAAAAAATGTATCCATTTTTAAACGGTTATCTGCAAAAGTGGTTTGGCAAGTGGGAGACAAAAAGGAAGAAAACGGATACTTTTTATACATTTAGGTGCATTTATCAATTTAAAAAAATAATAAAAAACAAAGAAATAAGTCAACAAAGGTGGCTGACAACCCATTCAGGCCTTCCTTTTTAAGTCACGCCCCTTGCTCCGCGTGGACTCAAAGCGCGCTCCACAGCCCTGTGTGTAGCTCACCCACTGCTCTGTTTGCTTGACTTCTTCCTCCCTCCGGTGTTGATCCTATTTGTTCTCAAAAAAGAACAAATTGCAAGAACAAAAATTGAAGAACAATTTTTTCTTCTCTCCCAATGGTTGCCTTGTGTTCTTCATCCCAAGAACAAGGTGGAGAACATCACTAGGGATGCCCTAAATAGTGTGAAGGTAAACTGTAAGATAGTTTTAGACATAGAACTAGGTGTAAATTTAAAAATGTCTTATTGTTTCATCAATTTATAACAATTTTGAGCTCTTACACTACTATTGTTAGGACCTTGTTTGGTAGGTTTTGATTTTGCAAAACTAGATTAGCAAAATTTCCCTAAAATAAAATGTTACGACATATGTAAAAAGAGTTTTGTTACACAGAAAGACTCAAACAGTTATTTCATAATTGTTTACAGAGCAAGAAGTTCAAAGAATTGAACTCCACAAAAGTCGGAGCAAAGGAGTTAAAATTGTTCATTACATCAAGCAGCTATGACAAAAACACTACAAGAAGAACATCTATGAAATTTAAACAACTATAATCAACAAACAACTAAGGAGGAATAAACAACTACTCCCTCCGTCCCTAAATTATTGTCTTCCTTTCCTTTTTCGTCCGTCCCAAAATAATTGTCTTGTTTGAAACTTTCCTTTTTAGAACATCACTTTTACTATTTTACCCTTACTTTTTCTTCCTACTTTAATTATGGGCCACATACACATGGGCATTAAAGGAAACAACACACTTTTTAATACTATTCCAATATTAATAATCAGTCAATTGAGCTTAATCATACGGTCAAACCGACAAAATTTAGGGACGGAGGGAGTATGATATAAAAACAGCTTTGATTCAACATGCCACGTGGATACAAAATAAGCTATTCATGTGATCAAATCATTTGAAGAAATGTTACTATCACAAACCTTAAAGAAACAGTGACAACTAATGGACTATTATTGTTCAAAGGTTCAAAAATATCAAAAATGACATAAAAGTAGTCAAAAACGCAAGAACCGGTAAAAATAACCGGACTTGGCAGGGCGCCAAATTCTCCTCTGCGCTGCTACTTTACTTCTAGCGCCATCTGTGCTGGAATTTGGCCCTTTTTGTGCGAAAAACAAAGTTTCCAAAGTTGCTGAATAGTCCCCGGAGTTTCTAGGAACATCAAAAGAGTTTTGGATCAAGTCGAGACCTCACCCTTGAATCCTCCAATCATCATCCACGCAAATCAAAGCCTTCTAACAACTTCAATCACATCTCGCTTGAATTTCCATGCTCGATCTTTTGTCATCAATCCACTTGACACATACATTAACATCTCACTTGAGCTTATTTTATTCTCATCGGTCCCTCACTATAGTAGAAACGTCGACCAACTCTCATTCTATATGTATATCCTCAGAAAGATTAATTCTCATCTCCCACTCCCAAGAAAAAAACTAAAATCTCAAGGAAAGGGAAAGGAAAGCAAAACGTACCATTCTTTACAGGTTTGTATAAACCTAGAAGATTTGAGAGAATCAGGAAAATGCCCAAACCTACCCTCTTTGAAAAGACCCCAGCCATTGGAAATATCTTCTGATGAGATTCATCTCATCCTCTAAAGAATCACGCTATTCACAATACATCAAGAGAGACAAGTGAACACATCCCTGAAACATCTATTCCCAGAACTTGAAGCATCAGTCATGAAGAAATTACCCACCTGGAGAACCTTAGGCAATGAAGAATGTTCAAAGAATAAGAAAGGCTAAGTAGAAATCTGATAACATTCTTTCTTGAAAATGGCTATTCAATAGGAAATTGAAGAGACAATGAAAGACATATCCATGGAAACTCTTAGAGAAACATCTGGAAATGAATGTGCACAAATTAAGAGGGAACAAGTTTATGAATAAGATATCAAAGTTCAACCAATACATGAAGAAATCAAAGATCAACAACAAATTGTCAAAGAAATTGGAGAAAGAAGACTGATTGAAAATGTGTTGATGCAAAGCAAATCCTTCTATCAAAAATCTGGATAAAGTTTTGGAAACAAAAAGAATGATGAAGACTTCATCAAAGTCGAAACTAACACTGTCACTCCACTCACTAACACTCAAAGGCAAGAAGAAAAAGGTGACAAGAATGAAGACACTTGAAGAAGACATTGATGATCCTATCAATTGGAACTGTGATGATTGATTGTAAGTTTTGTTTTGAAAAACAATTATTGACTGAAACAATGTCTCACTTTCTGTATTTATGTTTTATAAATTCTCCCTTTACAGTCTTCATTATCGTTGTGCAGAAGATTGTCGTACTTAAATCAGAAAGGGGGATGATTGATCAGTAGAGTACAAAGAACTGTACGACTACATAGTCTATGAAAACAGCTATATATAAAAATGAAATTTATGTAGTCTTACATTCAAAAATGGGGAACTACACAAAAACAATGCTCAAAGAATATACAACAAAAGTAAACTCTGTGACAAACTCTTTTAGATATTTCACTTTGTAATAATAAATTTTTAAAATGCTTAACACAAGTCCTCTATAAAAGGAAAACCATATATAAAAAGAAAAGATTTTAAGGTTATATAAAAAGGACTGTGTATTGCAAGCCATCAAAAATGGAGAAATTGTTAGGACCTTGTATTGTTAGGTTTTGATGTTGCATAACTACATTAACAAAATTTTCCTAAAATAAAATGTTAGGACTTATGCAAAAAGATCGAGGTTTTGTTATACAGAAAGACTCAAAACAGTTATTTCATAATTGTGTACAGAGCAAAAAGTTCAAAGAACTCAACAAAAGCGAGATCAAAGGAGTTAAAAGTGTTCATTACATCAAACATCTATGACAGAAACACCACAAGAAGAATAGCTATGAAATTTAAACAACTAAGAGCAACAAACAGTTAAGAAGGAATAAACAACTATGATCGACAAACAACTATGAGTACGGGTGTTCAATATTTAGTTTCATCCAAAAACCAAACCGAAAAATCGATCATACCAACCGGAAAAACCAAAATCGAATTAGAATTTGGTTTTCGGTTCAGTTTGGTTGGCCAAACCGAATTCTAATATGATTTTTTGTTTTGACTTTCAAACCGAAAACCAAGTTAAATAAAATAATAATAAAAACAAATATATTATTATTTTTTATAAAAATAATTATGATATATATCATAATAGTAAAAATAAGTTTCCTAGTAAAATAATAAAATCTCAAATATAACTAATAGGCTAATTCCATTACATCCATTCAGTTTCGATCGACATACCCAAATTTCCACTCCGATCCTTTCTTTAGTTTGATTACACTATTTATGAATTTTGGGGCATTTACAATATTTTAAAAACCATATTTTTTTTTTTGAACTTTCGAAACTTTGGTTTAACTGAAAATCGAATTAAAATTTGGTTTGGTTTTTGGTTTAAGGTTTAAAAAATAAAAATTGAACAAAATGAACAAACCACATATCGAACCGATGAACACACCTAGCTATGAGTCAACAAGTCACGTTGATACAAAATGAGCTATTCATGTAATCAAATCATTTGAAGAAATGTTACTGTTACAAACCTTAAAGAAATTAAGAAACAATGACAGCTAATGGACTACAAGTGTAACACCCTGACCTTACTTCATTCCTAGTTAACTCATAATCACTTCATATTGACCTTAAAACCCTCGGAGAGTGAGGTGTCATGCTTGTTAAGTGTGACGTGTTGAGTTGAGAATCGTATTTGACACGTAGTTAAGCAACGTTGTGTCGTGCGTTGTTTTCGTATTCGCTCGAGACTATTCTCAACCTTGATTAACATCCGTATACGTTGTTCATTTCCCTGTCCCATTGACCTAATCTTGGTTTAGACTCCTTCACGATTGATGATCATATTGATCTTGTTGTTATCCCGCACGCCTAGTCATTTCGAGTGTTTCGTATGCCCCGATTTGTACTCAAATCTTTATATGGTTAATTGCGTGAGCTTTACACTGAACTTCTAGCATTGTTTCTGGACTTTTCAGGAACCTTTCTCGAGTGTTTCGACCTTCCCATAAACTTAGAATCACTTTGGGATCATTTAGAATCATTTCGGGAGCGTTTCGAAGCATTTTCGGAGAGTTCGGAGAATCTGGACACAGAGCGATCACCCTGGGGAGATCAAAGTGATCGCCTTGCAACCAGAGGCAAAGTGATCGCCCTGGTTAGGACAGAGCGATCGCCCTGCCTTGTACTCTGCTCATCCAGTTTTCGTTCTTTCTCGATTTTTCGTGTTTTTAAGTGGTTTAAAATGCTCAAACAAGCCTGGGATTGGACCAAACACTTACCCATGGTATTAATATATAAGAGAACACAACTTTATTTTTCTCCCTCATTTAATCCTTAACCCAGATTTTGAGAGAGAGAGAAAGAAGCGAAAGAATTCGTGATATCTTGAGCGTTTGAAGTCGGATTCGCGTGTCGTCTTCACTAGAGCGTAGAGGGTGATGAGGGGAACGATTCTAATTGAAGGGATTGTCTGATCTATTGAGGAATCACTACCTCACCTCTTCTCCCATATTTTAGAGAGAGAAAATAAAGTTTTGAGAGAGAGAAAGCTTGATTCGGGCTTGGGTCGAGTTTGAGATCGACGATTGGACTCCGTAGCGGCGTAGAGTTCGCGGAGGAGTATATTTCCACCTGATGCCTCTTGGATTTCGTGGAGGATTTACGTTGTGTAGTAAGTTACTAATCTCTTTCTTAGATTTTAAGCATAGTAGTGTAATATCGCGATGTTTATGTGTTATACATGTTGTATATGAACCCCTACATGCTATACTTGTTCAAGATGATTTGTTAGCATGGTTATTTGTTGGGTATTGATGAATTGTTGTTAGTTTTGTGGTCTCCGAATATTAGAGACTTGTGGAGTTCGTTGTTGTTGTTATTGTTGTAGTTGTAGTCTCCGAGTAGTAGAGGCTCGTTGGGGTGATGTTATTATTGCCACCGTTGTTTTTGACGTCTTCGAAAGTATGAACACCTCATGGGTTATCGTGATCATTGTAGTTGTTATTCTTAGACCTTGACGATATTGAATTATTAGGGCATTTGTTGTTTATAAACTCGCGTTGAACTCGCGAGATTGTTATGAGTATAGACTTTCGGTATATTGAGTATGGTAATTGAGATGGGTATGTAGGGATAATGCTACGGCTTATCCTGACGTTTTGAATATTTGTAAGACTCGAGCGCAGTCGTTGGGATATTTTGAATTGCATATAACATTGTGTGGACTAGACTCTAGTCGTGATAGACTCTATTGGAGTCGAATAGGACGTAAAGATTATACGTCGTGTAATGTGAAAATGAGTAGTATAAACTGATGTAGGTTGTATTTTAGTCTCCTACGGTGTGGGATGATGAATTGTTGAGATCGTGAACTAATAGAACTCGACTTGGGTTGACTTACTCAAACATTAGTTGACTATTAAGTACGTTGAAGTTTCGACTTAAACCTTATGCTTAAACAAGGGTTAATTATCTATAGTAGTCTTCTTATAAGTGTTATCGAATATGCCCCATTAGTGCACAACATTTCACATGAGGCATATAGTCTCGATCATTGAATGATGAGTTGATTGTATTCTAGGTAGTTAATGACACCTTGGTTATCGTTCCTATATGGACGATGTGACTTGTTGGGAGTCGTGATATGTATAATACACAACGGAAATAAGATGGAATAGATATTCATGAAATGAAGTGTATTGTGATCATAGGATACCATAGTGATCCTAAGTTGAGCGTGTTAGTGACGCATTGATTTATGATTGTAAGTACGAGTAGGCTTACACATGTTATGATTATAAAGTCTAGCATTCGCGGACTTAAATGATTTGGTGTATGTGTGGTTGTTCTAGTAAGCAATAGGACAATCATCCTACTTTGATGATTGATTATGTGTTTAGTATTTACAAGCACTTTATGTTGATTGGGTATGTGATTCAATAGAACACATTATGGTTTGATTTCATTAAGTTGTGATTCAATAGAACACATCATGATTTGATTTATTAAGTTGTGATTCAATAGAACACACTTTGATTAGTTTAGCATGAGTAAACATCTACTTGTCACTTAGTGCACTTTATGGTTTGATTCCATAAGCTTTATCGAATAGTCATGCCCCTTAGTGCACGACTTTTCACATGAGGCGAATAGTCTCGATCGTCGGATGATGAGCTGGGTATATTCTAGGTAGTTAATGATACATCTTGGGTATCGTTACAATACGAACGATGTGACTTGTAGGGAGTCGTGATATGTATAATACACGACGGAAATGAGATGGAATAGATATACATGAGATGGAGTGTATTGTGATCATAGGATACCATAGTGATCCTAAGTTGGGCGTGTTAGTGACACATTGGTTTATGAGTGTAAGTACGAGTAGGCTTACGCATGTTGTGATTTTAAAGTCTAGCATTCGCGGACTTAAATGGTTTGGTGTATGTATGGTTGTTCTAGTAAGCAATAGGACAATCATCCTACTTTGATGATTGATTGTGTGTTTAGTAATTACAAGCACATCATGATTGATTTGGTATGTGATTCAATAGAACACATTATGGTTTGATTTCGATGAGTTGTGATTCAATAGAACACATCATGATTTGATTTTTTAAGTTGTGATTCAATAGAACACATCATGATTTGATTTTTTAAGTTGTGATTCAATAGAACACATCATGATTTGATTTATTAAGTTGTGATTCAATAGAACACACTTTGATTAGTTTAGCATGAGTAAACATCTACTTGTGCATTGCATCGAGTTCAGCTGGCATATGTGCATTTGGAGGTGTATTGATGCTCAGTTATTACGGGAGCCGGGGCTTCGTAATAACTGAAGGCCAATACACTGAGCCTCTCCCTACCGTTAGCCACGGTATGGGTTTTCTCTAGTCCCACAGTTGAACGAAATAAACGGCGACTGTGTCAACATTATTTTGTATGCATTGGGATACGGACACCGATCCCTTGTGATACTTTTAAGTGGCTAGAGTCGTATTTGTCTCTGGTCGTGAGGGACCGAGCAATACGTCGACGTGGATACAGAAACTGGTCCACAACGGGTACTTGTAGATCGTGCGTGACATGATCGGGTACATTTATTGGGATACGAGCATCGGTCCCTTCATGATCTGTGTACAACAGTAGCAGCACAGGCATCTATTATGATTTTCTAGAGTAGGAGTACATCCATCTACCATTAGCTGTGTATAGCAGTAGCAGCACAGGAATTTATATGGCCTTCGGGAGCAGAAGTGCATTCATCTATCCTTATTTATGGAGTAGCAGTGAAGCCATCTTATGATCCTCTAAAGCAGAAGCATGGGAATCTCTTATCATTATCATCTTAGTGGACTGCAGCGAAGACATCCTTTATAGTTTTGTGGAGCAGCAGTACAATCGTTTACTACGGCTTCATGGACCCATAAGGTCGGAAGTATTAGAAGGGATTTCGGAGATGTTCCTCGAATCCACCGTATCTACCTTTATGTGTTTACTTTACGTTTTATGTGCTTCCTCTATGAACGAATGTTGGTCGTGGTCTCCAATCGGGACGAACGGTTGGCGGCTACTGAGCCTCTTATTCATAAAGGGTTGAATTGTCTTATGTTCTACAACCTGTTTATTTCCCTATTATATTAATGTGCATAATGCCATGCCATATTGTTACATTAGTAACTTACTGGGTCTTCGACTCATCCCTTCCATATTTGTTTTCCTTAGTTTGCAGGATACGTTCCAGCACAGTGAAGCTTTGGTTCGAAGTTGTATTTAGATTATTAATTCATTTCTATTACCTGTATTTGTGAGATCGTGGGTTCAGCTAAGTTATGTAAACTTAGTATGTCGGGTAGAAACATTTGTATTTTATAGACTTGTATTTTTGGTGCCGACTTGTGGAGTCGTGCCGGTTGTACCACTTATGACTTCAGTTTCCTTGGTTAGTGTGGCCTTGTGCCCGTCGGTATTCTGTTAATGGTTTTCCTGAGCGTGTCGTCTCGTGGTGTTTTATTAGCCGTGAAGGTTTTATTTTGTTGTTGGAATTTTGTTATTCGAGTTTTTGAAACTCCTATTTTATTTAGTATTCTCCTGCTTAGTTTTGGATTTTTGAGCTCGTGTAGCTCGTTCACATCTGTGGACTTAGTTGTTTTGTTAGTTTGGTGCTCCGAGTTGGGGTTCAACATTGAATCTCGGACTCGGGTCGTCACAACAAGTTGCATCATTAGGCTGACATCACAAAGAATATTTCAGACAAGTTAATATGTGAGCTACTCTTCTAACTATTACATAATAGGTGGTTTTTAACGGTAACATTAAACTTTTTTCAACACATATGCATGAGGAAAATATATGAGATGTATAACAAATCAGGGAACAAAAAAGATCTCATGCATACTTAGTAGTGGACAATTAGTAGCAAAAATACATAGAGAAAATCAAAAGATGCTTTATCAATTCGAGAAAAAAAGTCTTAACTGTTTCAAAGAAGAGAGAAAGAAGACATCAAAGTCTACATCAACAAACTATTACAAAGCTCCTTACATCATCAAGAATCAAGCTCAAAAGATTCACAGAAGAAAGTCTTGCAAATAATGCAAAGAACATAATTGTTTGCTAAACTGTTATCCCTACAAGCAAGGATATAGCAGATCTACAGAGCTTTTATTAGTATAACGACCCGAGCCCGAAGCCCGGTTCGCCACGCATAGCCCACGCACTGGCCCACTAAGCACCTGGGTCAATTGGCCTACCACAAGCCACCCAAAAGTCTATGGATAGGTTAGTGCCCAATGGTAGTGGGTGGCTACTTATAAGGCACACACATGTCTCACATCTACCTGATGTGGGATATCAGAATCTCCCCACTTGAATCCTTGACGTCTTCGTCAAGATCCAAAGGAGGCCCAAAGTGTCGGCACCTCGGGTGATGTGTTCCAACATATTCTTAGCCGAGACCCGCACTGATACCATTTGTAATGATCTGTTAGGAATATGCCTGTGAAACAGCTGATGCATATGTTTGCATATTCCAACACAGTGATTTGTTTGTTCCCATTACAACGTATGTTTCACAAGTGGCTAAAAGGACTGCGTACCAGCTAGTGTGGCAGCTTGCTGAAACATTGCATAGGTCATTAGACTAGGAAGTCTTTGCACATATCCGAGTCTGTGTCTTACCAAGTAACAATGACTTTTCATATGGATTAGCTCTACCAGCTCCAGCAGACATTTCTACCAGCAATGTCTCACCAACAGATATTCCTACCAGCCATGTCTTATCAGCAGTCTTTACCACAGCAGTCTTACAATCGGCAGATCTCAGTATCAGCCATGCTCTTCATCAGACAACTGCAAGAAAGCTGATACGCATCGATGTCTGTGCTTTGACTATTATTCAGAAGACATTTCCTGTTCCACGTTTGGTCCCAGTTTTCAAGGCTACATTCCATAAAAGGCCAGACACAGTGCGCTATAACCTAGGCCTGCATATCATGTCTCATTCATCCAACCTGTACTCTTCGGACAGATTTCAAGGCAGCTTACACGATAGTCTTTGCCTAACAGTCCCTACAATGTACTCTGATGCATTGATGATTCAGATCTCTAGCGGGCAAAAACTTATCCAAGCTTCAGCGACTCTTTCATCTTCTCCAGCCTAAAAAAGAAATCTCTCATTCCTCATTCAAGTGGTGGTGATCTTAGTGCCTCCATTCTGTAATAACTTTAGAGTGAGAAAAAACACAAGTGTAAGAACAAACACTTTGTGGGAGATAAATCTAAAATTCTTAAGGCAAAGAAGCTCTGCTTAATCAAGAACTTCTTTCTTGATTTGAGTTCTTTCTTCCTTCGAAAGACTCAGTCTTTTCAGCAGCTATATTTCAAATCTATAGCTAGAGACTAAGCATCCTGCTCCTGGTTGAAGACTGACCAAGCTTGAAGATGTCCGATGAAGAACCAGAGCATAATAATCCATACTGCATTCATATTGGCAGACTTATACTACATTATAAGGGCTGTCGATTGTGCAATGAATTGTCATCACTCTTGGCCAAGTGCTTAGCACTCAGTTGTTCGAATGCTAGTTATTTGAACAACACCTAATATCATCTTCTCACTTGCACCTCACCTTTGCTCTACCATGTACTTTCCCCAAGGTACTTGGTGAGAGTTAAAAGATGAGGATTTTCTATGAGTCTTCCCGGCATCTCAATTGACTTTCCTTCTACCCTTGCTAGGTTAGAGAGTCTAGGTTGATGTATTAAGCATGTTTGTCTTTGAGCAAACCTCTGCTGAATTTTAATATAAATCATATTTTATTACATTCAGCCTTTACTTATCTTTCCTGTAATATATGTTATAAATCCAGTGCAATCTGGTTGTGGAAAGTAAATAATGCATCTAATACAAGATTTAAGTTTGCTGTTTTGATAAACATGTACCTATTTGTTTGCAGCCGCTTTAATCTAAATTGCTATACTTATGCTGCTTGCTCTTCCACTGCTTAAACCCTTCTATACCAGCAAAGTATAACATAATCTTCCTACCAACATTCCTTGAAGTTTCCTGATGCACATCTTAAACTTGGAAGATGACATGTCTTATTAATAATTTCATCATTGTTCATCATCATAACCTTTAAATTAGATGAAATTTTTAATAAAGGTCATATAGGCTATTCACCCCCCCCTCTAGCCTATATTCTGAGCACATCAACATGGACCTAACAGGACTCGAGCCTGAAACTCGGTTCGCCACGCATAACCCACTAAGCACTTAGGTCAACTGGTCCACCACAAGACACCCAAAATTCTATGGATAGGTTGGTGCCTAGTGGTAGTGGGTGGCCACTTATAAGGATCTCACAAGTCCCACATCTACCCGATGTGGGATCCCAAAGGAGGCCCAAAGGATCGACACCACGGGCCATGTGTTCCAACATATTTCTGGCCGCAACCCGCTCTAATACCATTTGTAACAAGGGTGAATTACAAGCCGGTCTTTTTTTCAACATTTGTAATCGCTTTAGTCCACTCATCTTTTTTTAAAATTGAAAAAAGGCATTTTTGTGGCGAAAAGACTATTATGCCATTAATGAAAGAAAAACACGCGCGCATCAGTAACCCAAAGCATCGCGATGAATAATCCAAGGCATCGCGTGGGTTACTCGTAATGGGCAACCAAGGCATCGCGATGAGCAACAAAGGCATCGTGATGAGTAACCAAGACATCACAATGAGTAACAAAGGCATTGCGATGAGCAACCAAGGCATCGCGATGAGCAACCAAGGCATCGCGATGAGCAACAAAAGCATCGCGTTATATTAAAATTGATCAAAATGGTTGTTTTTGGTTGGGAAATTTATATACAAACATGATATTGACTTCCTATAATAGTATGGTAATGGTATTATACAAAATACAAACTCAAATCATTGATTAAAGTCCCAAAATCAGTCCAAGAACATCTCCTCTGCGGACAGCACCGCCAAGCTCGATTTTGATCTCAAAATAGTATTTTTGGTAGAAAAATTGTGCACAAATGTAGTAATAAGTTAGGATAACAATATGAGATTGATTTTAAATAAATTCGAAGCTTAAAACATAGATTAAAGTGGCCAAAATAGCCCAAGAACAAAGAAAAACGGGATGAACTCAAAAAATTCGAATTTGATCAAATTGTGATCAAATTTGTGTTATATGCATGGAAATTGATACCCAAAACATGATGAAAGACTATATTAACAACATGAAATCATTTATACATCAATTCAAACCTCAAATCTGAAGCAACGATGTTGTTGAGGCATTTTAGGAAGAAAATTCTCAAAGTGCCTTTTAGCGGTTAAAAAAAAAGGGTGGACTGAGAGAAAAAGTTTCGAAAGTGGACCGCCGTAATTTCTGTTGTAGCAACCCGAGTCCAAAGTCCGGTCCGCCACGCATAGCCCACACACTGGCCCACTTAAGCACCTGGGTCAATTGGCCCATCACAAGCCACCCAAAAGTCCATGGATAGGTTGGTGCCCAGTGGTAGTGGATGACCACTTATAAGGCACACACATGTCTCACATCTACCTAATGTGGGATATCACAGGAAGAGTCCCCAAAGAACTTCATAAAGTGATCAAACACTTACTCTAGTTTTCAAACTTCTTATTTTAAAAGACAAGACCAAATTGTTGCAATATCATTGAAGCAAGTAAATTGTTTTATATTTGAAGGGCTTACCACACATTATAGTCTCTCTCTCTCTCTCTCTCTCTCTCTCTCTCTCTCTCTCTCTCTCTCTCTCTCTCTCTCGTGTTCTATAGTTATAAATTCAATGGAGTCTCCATTTATAGATCATGCATCCAAAAAAATTCATAGCACTTTCAATCATTTTAATGGAGTGAACGAGCGAAAACTTTCATGTTATTTTAATTTACTCGCTACCCTAATGCATGCTTTTTGGGGCATAATTTATCAATCGATTACCCGATTGAAATTATTCAAAATGCTACCAGTTTCTTTTTTATTGATTTATAAAGTAAGAACGACTTAAAAAACATATGTAACATTCGTTCCTACTTTTTAAATTTAGTCTTAAATAGCTACTATAAGGGTACGTGGTTTGTGAATATGACATCCTAAAGGACATAATAATGTTTCCTTCCAAACACACACACACACACACACACACACACACATATATATATATATATATATATATATAAGTCTTTTATTACACTGTTTTTTATTGGTTTTTCGACGAGGTTGGGATAAGGCTTAGGGAGTAGATGAATAGCGGGTACGTGGATTTAGGGGCAAGGAAAAGTTAACAAAATTAAAATAAAATAGAGAAGGAGGCATAGCAGCGGCATTTTGGTGGTGGTAATAGCTCCTATTATGGAGGTGGTTGTCGGGATGGAGGGCTATGGTGAAAGGAATGAGGAAGAGAAAAGAGGACCGGGAAAATAAAATGAGAAAAAAGGAACAAGAAGAAGAAGAAGAATGAGTGACTGAGTGCAGGTATGAATTGATAACAGGTTTCAAGTTACTAAAAAATGATGCAAAAGTATTTTTTATTTTTATTTTTGAAACATGAGTACTTTTTTTGACCTAAAATATGACAAAAATAAATAAATAATCTAAAACCTTGTCATTTGGTATGTATTTTTCATTTTTCCAGTATTTTATTTATCTATCTCATCATTTAGTCGTTAAGGTGCCACATCAAGTCATGTAACACACTTCCGTTAGCAATTATAGATGATCACCAAACGAGTGATTCAATTGAATGCAAATTGCGAGTTTATAGTCATTCGATTGCAAAGAAATCAAGCTTGCTAACACAATTGCTTCCTAGATTTGGTGACACACATTTGATGGTTCCGATGGTCATTTCGAATGCGTGAAGCAAAACAGGAAAATTAGACAAAAAGTTGGAGATAGGAACCACGATGTGTATGGCTTGCAAATGGTGGGGTGCTTCTGGGTTGATTGTTTTTGCCTATGTTGCCTGTTCAAAGGTAAAAGGTCATTTTTATATTTCCTACATATTAGATTTGCTTAACTATTACTTAGTCTTAGATTAGAGTGCCTACGAGCTAAAACTCCATAAGTAGACTGTGCTACAACTTAGAAGGGTAACCCTACTAGGGCTTCACAATTGTGATGTACCTATATGGAGTGTGCTGATGTGACAAAGATGAGTAAGCTTTTGTTGAACTATCAAGGTGCTGATTAAGAGGACCTAAACAAAGTGCAAACTATTGCCTATGGAGACAAGATAAGAATTTATCTTCTCAAACATCTTTCCATATTTTCGGAACTTATTGTTTACTAACGTTAGACTTTGAAGTACTTTACCTACACCTTCACATGGATCTGCTAAACAAGTACTTTCCTCTTTGGTGATAACTCACTTTACAAGTTCTGCAAAAGTACTATCACCATGTCACTTTAATGAAAAGGTGCATCAACATGTCAAGACTTGTCAAAGACGACCTCCATACACAAACTCAGTAAGCAAGAGCAAGCAAACTCAGAGAGCTCAATAAGACATTAACATTAAGTGAACTAAGATTCTCAAATATAGATCACGTGTATGGCTGAGAGCAAGTTACTAGCATGTGTGTGTGGATAGTAAGAAGAGAAAAGAAAAGAGAGAAGATACAAGCTCTTGAACAAGAACTCACTTCTTGGTTCGAGTCTCAACTCGTCTTGAACACTCGGTCTCTATCCTTCAAACCTCATTACTTTGGAAAGAGATCAAGACATAAAGGAGATCACTGTCGCAGAACAAGAGAG
This sequence comes from Platycodon grandiflorus, assembly GCA_016624345.1. Lineage (NCBI taxonomy): Eukaryota > Viridiplantae > Streptophyta > Magnoliopsida > Asterales > Campanulaceae > Platycodon > Platycodon grandiflorus. Next base: position 55,248,964 of record CM028361.1, on the reverse strand, counting down.
TGACTATGTCCGGTCAAAGCGCACGAGTATCATCTTCATATTGCACTTAAACATTTTATGTTTGAATGCCGCTATATAATATTCCAACACAAGCACCTTCAATCATTATTGACCGAAGTTCAGTGATCCATTAAGTGATCAATGAAGATTTGTATCACTCAAGTCTTTTATATTAAAACTTAATAATAGTGATGATCTCTCTTGTAACATTTTAAGATCAGATTGTAGCTCAATCAATTATTGATTGAATATGCAGTCTACTATTCACTAATTGTTGCTGATAGTCGGACGTCCTAGTACCTCCCATTCGTATATCAGCAAAAGGAGTGAAATAGTTACTTTTACTAGTTTTCTTGTATAGAATAGCTTACTAAGTAGTTGTATCGTAAGCAAATTTGCTGATGACTGTAGACCTCTGCTAAATTCAATGAATATTCATATATTTACTTTAACTTGTTTCAAGCTTATTTATTCTTACTGTTTATTATTTATACATAAACTTGTATCAGTAACTTTGCATCTTTTATACAAAGCCTGCCGCTTTCTTTATTATTATGTTCATGAGGAGCTTTGTAGTTTTGTACTCCAAACTTAAGTCTTCCGCTATGCTAACTATGCTGATAGTAGGTTATTCTTTTGTTTGGAATACAAACCAGCTTGAAAACTCGACAGAGAATAATTAAATTAGTAAATAGGCTATTCACTCCTCCCCCTCTAGCCTATTTCTAAGCCTCGCTGGGAATAATAACCTGGCATGATCAGACTCTAGGAGCCGTACGAAATTTGATGTCCTATGACGAGTTTCAGCTTTTCTAATCTAATTCGCAGGGCCGGCCCTTGTGCAGGGAAAGTGAGGCCCAGACCTTGGGCCCACAAAATTTGTTTAATTTTTGGGCCCCAAAATTATGGATCTTAGTGTAAACTGCCAAGGATGAGAGGCCTCACTGAAAAATTAATTTTGCAACCCTTATTCAGCACGCCCAGTCACCACTGCACTACACCAGGAAAGAACAAATTAAAAAAAAAAAACTCCCAGTCCCACCCAACACGCACAAACACACACACACACACACAAAGCCACAAAAATTGTGATTTTGATGTGGATTTTGACACAAAGCTTAAAGAGACCGTTGATTGAAGCTAGCTTTTCAAAGAATTTTCGGTAATAAACACACTCTCTCTTCGCTCTTTATCTTATCTGAAATTAGGGCTTTTGATTTGGGGTTAAATAATTGATTTAAGTGATAAATTTGTATAGTAAAACAACATTTGGAGATTTTGTTGAGCTTATCTTGAAACAATTTGAAGGTAATATCAGTAATTTGTTGAAATTATTTGTTGGCTTGTTCATTGTTGGGTTTCTTGAGATTCTTGAGCTTATATTCTAAATTAGTGTTTTTTTAATTTGGAATTCTTTTTTTACTTATTGTTACTCATTTAGTTGTGTGTGAATTGTGATGTTTGGGGATTTGTTTGGTTTGAGCTATTGTTGTGTGTATATATATTTGTTTGGTAATAGAATATTTGTTGGAATTATTATAGGTAGACCATAGACAAAATGTCATCATGAAAGTATCCTTGTGGAAATGAAAAAAGGAAGAAGAAGCAAAATCAAGAACAATTAACGCAATGGAGAGAAACAAGACAGAAAATGTCTTGTGTATTCAAAATCCTCTGATAAAGTGTTTTGCTTTTGTTGTAAGCTTTTCAAAGATAAAGAGGGGGATTCTCAATTGACTAGTACCGGGTTTAGATATTGGCACAATGTTGGAAGCAGACTCAAACAACATGAGTCAAACAATAAGCACATAGTCTGCATGTAAAAATTAATTGATTTGGAGACGAGACTGGGGTGTAATCAGACAATTGATAAAAATGTGCAAGAACAAATTATGAGAGAGAAAGAACACAATAGGCAGGTTTTCATACGAGTGATGACTGTTGTTAAAGTCTTGAAAAAAATAATTTGGCCTTTAGGGAAAATAAGGAGAAGGTTTATGAGGAAGATAATGGAAATTTCTTAAGTATGATTGAAATGATTGTAGAGTTTGATCCTGTAATACAAGAGCACTTACAGCGTTTTTAAAACAAGAAAATTCAATATCACTACCTTAGCCACAAAATTTAAAACGAATTGATTCAGTTGTTTACTAATGTGAAAAGTGCAATCATTGAAAAGATAAAAAAGGAAAAATACTTCTCAGTTATACTTGATTGTACACCTAATGTAAGTCATGAAGAACAAATGTCTTTAGTCATTCGTTGTGTAAATGACATTGATTTCCCCGTTAAAGTTGTAGAGTATTTCTTAGGATTTATAAATGTTATTGATACAATGGGAATAGGGATCTTTTCAGAACTTGAAAATGCTTTATCTCATTTAGGATTGAACATCGAAGACATCCGAGGGCAAGGTTATGATAATGGTTCTAATATGAAACGGCATTGCAAAGGTCTACAAAGTAGATTGCTTAGCACCAATCCTAGAGCATTTTACGCACCTTATGGTTGTCATAGTTTGAATCTTGCATTGTGTGATATGGCAAACTCATCTCCTAAGGCTAGAAGTTATTTTGGTGTGGTTCAACGCATTTATACACTTTTCTCATCTTCAACAAAATGGTGGGACAAATTGAAAAGGCATGTGAATGGTCTTACACTTAAACCTTTGTCTCAAACTCGTTGGGAGAGCCACATTGAAAGTGTTAAACCAATCAAATATAATGCCTTAAAAATTAGGGATGCTTTGTTTGATTTAGTAAGTTCTAGTGAAGATCCCCAAACATTTAATGAAGTAGAATCATTAGCTGTACATGAAGTTGGGAGCTTTGAGTTCTTGGTTAACACGATGATTTGGTATGAGGTTCTGTACGCTGTCAATATTATGAGTAAGACTTTTCAAAGTGAGGACATGTATATCGATGTTGCGATAGATCAATTGAAGGGCCTTATTGCTCGTTTTCGTGAATACAGTGAGCATGGTTTCAATGATGCTTTAATAGAAGCACAAGAACTTGCTCGAGATATGGATATTGAGCCGATTTTTTGTGAAGGCAGATTCATAGAAAAAGACATTTTGATGAGGCTTCAAGTGAAGGTAGTGTTTTCTCCACAAGAGAGTTTCAGATTAGAGTATTTCTTGTATATTGTTGACAAAGCTCTCACCTCACTTAATGAAAGATTCAACCAATTTCGTGAGTACGAAAGAAATTTTGGCTTCTTGTTTGATTTGAAGAAGTGCACAGATAATACAAGTTTGAAAAGTTCTTGCAAAGATCTTTCAAATATTTTGACATATAACGGACAAGTTAATGTGGACGAGGATGATTTGTTTAAGGAGTTGCAGCTTGTTAAACATATTTTGCCATCAAAAATAGGAGGACCTATCCAAGTATTAAATTATTTGAAATGGAATAAAGGTTGTTTTCCAAACAAGGAAATTAATTATCGAATCCTGTTGACTATTTCGATTAGGGTTGCATCTGGAAAAAGAAGTTTTTCGAAGTTGAAGTTGATAAAAAACTATCTTCGGAGCACAATGTCTCAAAAACGCTTGAATGGGCTTGCTATGATATCTATTGAGAAGAAGATGATTGAAAAAGTTGATTATTCTACTTTGATTACTTATTTTGTTTCTAAATGTGCTAGAAGAGCGACGTTTAAGTAGTACTTTGTAAATATATCGTGTGTTATGCCCATGATTTTGGAATGAAGTGTTTTGTTTATTATTTTTTATGTTTATTTTTTTAAATTTAAAGAAATAGAAAAAAATTATGCTACAAATTGGAAGGGCCCCGTCTGACATCACCGGCCTTGGGCCCCAAATTTCACAGGGTCAGCCCTGCTAATTCGGGTTCCGTTTTGACTTGGGTATATATAAGAAATATGTTATAAAGCCCTAGGACATGGAAGAAGCCTGAATAATTGTGTTTTCTCTTACATTACTTTACGTTAACTATAGAGATCAATTGTCAATTGTGATAGATTGTGTAATACACTTAAATATTAGGAGTTCCTGAGATTGAGTGATTGATTATCACCTTGTAATTCTCTTTGTTCACTTGTTCTTCATACAATGGATGTGAAATCTCCTCTCGACAATAGATTCGCTACCACCATCCATAGAACGAATGCGTCTATCTAGCATATCCCTCGTCAAGCGCATGTGTAGACACCCTAATATCGCGCGTATCCTATATTACATTTATGTTTCTATAAGTTTCATACAACAAATGGACTAATTAAAACTTGTTTGAATGTTTTAGGAGGTTCAAAACATAAAAAAAAGACATCTAGGGGGCCTAAGTGCAAAAACAAAGAGTCAAAAAGGGGAGGAAAGTGTAAAATGAAAGCTGAGGGGACAGTGCGCCTTGGCGCCGCGCCAAACGAGGTTTTGACCAAGATTTTGACATTTCCTTGCTTTGGTGGCACTCTGTCAAACACCCGCTTGTACCCCAACCTCGCCAGCAACTAGAAGACGTGGATGAGCCTTCTTTAGGCTATAAAAAGAGTCTTTCATCTCCATTTTAAGCTCTAGAATAATTTGTCAAAGTTAGCCACCATTGTTGATCAACTTTGAGTGCTACAACTAAGAGAGAGAAAGGGAGAAAGTTGTTGATTCACTTTGTTAGAGTTAAACTTTAGAGTTGACTCTGTTTTGTTAATCAATACTTAGGATGTTAACTTGACCTCCCTTCATCTCATTTATTTATGACTCAAAATTGTATTCAAACAATCATGTTCTTTGTGTTTCCCCGACATGCCAAAACCGAGAACCAATGACAAGAGACTTCACATTAGGATTCAAGCATGAATAGCAACCTCAAAGCCGAAAGAACAAGTTGGGTGCCTAACTCCTTCCCAACTCGTAGCTTAGCCCCCAAAACCTTATAATCTAGCTTTTCTTCCGTTCATTCATAAATGGAGGTGGCGACTCTTGCATATCTTTAATTGAGAGTCTATTTTGCGTTCCAAGCGTGTTCAACGCACTAAAGTTTAGAAGCATCGCCTTTCATGTAACGACAGTTTCGTAACGGGGTTCTCAGAGAATGTGATGAAGAGACATCCATGCTAACTCTTACGTACTCTTCACTCACGCGTTCATCAAAGGCTTATCTTGCAGCTGTTGGGTTCTAACAATAGGAACTCTGCTAGACTGGAAGGCTCATCTTTAGAAGGATTAGTTCTTGGTTCTACCTTACCCTGGTGTGCATATCGAAAGAAAAGGAAATTGAAACAATTGTAGGCTCCGTTTGTTCAGAAAAAATAATTTCCAGAAAATTATTTCTCGAAAATAGCTTCTGGAAAATGAAATTTTTTTATTTTCATGCAGTTTGTAAATCTTTTGATAATATGCAAAAAGCATTTTCGGGTGTTTGGGAAACACATGGAAAAATCTACGAAAAACATACCATGAATGCATACAAAAAATTATACTCCCTCTATCTGAAAATTAGTGCCCACTATTGATTATACACTAATTTTAGGAAAGTGTTGGATTCTCTTTCGGATGGGCCCTCAAAGGCAAAGGAAGGTTGTAACACCCCGACCCAACCTCTTTCCTGGTTCGCTTGTAGTCTCTCGATATTGACCTTAAAATCCTCAAAGAGTGAGGTGTCATGCTTGTTAAGTGTGACGTGTTGAGTTGAGAACCGTATTTGACACGTAATTAAGCTACGTTGTGTCGTGCGTTATTTCTGTATTCATTCGAGAGTATTCTCGACATCGATTATCATTTGTATATCTTGTATATTCCCCACGTTTAATTGACCTAGCCTTGGTTTAGATTTACCCTCGAATGACAAGAATGTTACTCTTGTCGTTTGACCGTAAGTTGAGTTAATCCGTGTGTCGTTTCGCGTATTTATGTTCACGTACGATTGACACTTGTGTTGTTTATCCTTCAAGCCTCATTGGGGAATGATTTGGTTGAGTTTTGAGTGTGGTTTGGCCATTGTTTGATGTTAGAATCAACCTAGGATCACTTCGGGACATTTCGGGATCAAACGGAGTCATTTTCGAAAAAACTGCCCAGTACCTTAGCTCTATGAGGCTCCACTATGCGAGCTCGCATAGAAAACCTGACCTTTCTGGAATCTATGCGGCTGCACTATGCGTTCGCATAGCCGCGACCCCTGTTTTCTCGATTTTTGTTATTTCTCAGTTTTTAACATTTTTAAGTGGTTTAAAATGCTCAAACAAGCCCGGGATTGGACCAAAAACTTACCCATGGATTAAATAAGAGAACCCAACACATTTCCCCTCATTATTCTCTTCCAAACCCAGCTGAGTTTAAAGAGAGAGAGAGAGGAGAGACAGTAGAGAGATAAAGCTGCGATATCTTGAGCGTTTGAAGTCGGATCGACGATCGAGTCTTCGCCGTAGGATAGAGCGACGAGGAGCACGTTTCTAGTCAAATAGATTCCCGATCTATTGAGGAATCATGAATCTCTCATCATCTCCCACATTTTAGAGAGAAGAAGTTGTGTTTTGAGGAAGAAAATCTTGATTCAGACTTGGATAGAGCTTGGGATCGACTTTTGGAATCCGTAGCGGTGTAGAGGTCGCGAAGGAGTATATTTCCTCCCGAAGCCCCTTTTATTTCGTGGAGGATTTACATTGTATTGTAAGTTACTAAACTTTCTTCTTAGATTTCAAGCATCGTAGAGTAGTATCCCGATGTTTACGTGTTATTCATGTTGTATATGAACTCCCAACATGCTATACTTGTTCAAATGATCTACTAGCATGCTTAATGATGGGAATTGATGAATTTTTGTTAATGTTGTGGTCTCCGAATATTAGAGACATGTGGAGTTCATTGTCGTACACGTTGTTATTGTTATTTTTATGAAGGTTATTGTCTCCGAGTATTAGAGACTCCTCGAGATTGTGTTGTGAATATTGTGGACATTAGTATTGTTGTTATTTCCCGAGTTGTAAGCTCGTAGGTTTGTTTTATAGTTGGGTTCTGGCAGTAAAGTCGCCGATGACTTGTTTTCATTCCATCGTGCATTTGTAGCTCATTGAGATTATAATCATTAGTATACTCGCGATGACTTGTGAGATTTACATGGGTAGTATATACCCCAAACCTTGGATATTGTGATTGAAACGGTTATTTAGAGACGATACTACGGTTCGTCCCAAGATTTAATTTGTAGATGACCATCTCTAGCGGAGTTGTATAGCACGTAAAGATTATGCGTCGTGTAATGTGGTAAAGAGTAGTATAAACTGATGTAGATTGTATTTTAGTCTCCTACGGTGAGAGATGACAAATTCTTGAGATCATAACCCAATAGAACTCGACTTGGGTTGACTAAGTCAAACATTAGTTGATTATAAAGTACGTTGAAATACTGACTTAATCCTTATGCCTTAGCAAGGGTTAATTATCTATATTAGTCTGTCCATAAGTGTTATCGGATAGTCATGCCCCTTAGTGCACGACATTTCACATGAGACGAATAGTCTCAATCGTCAGATAATGAGTTGAGTATATTCTAGGTAGTTAATGACACACCTTGGTTATCGTTCCAATACGAACGATGTGACTTATAGGGAGTCATGATATGCATAATACACGACAAAAATGAGATAGAATAGATATACATGAGATGGAGTATATTGTGATCATAGGATACCGTTGAGATCCTAAGTTGAGTGTGTTAGTGACGCATTGATTTATGATTGTAAGTACGAGTAGACTTACGTATGTTGCGATTGTGAAGTCTAGCGTTTGCGGACTTGGATGATGTGTGGTACTTATGATTGTTCTAGTAAGCAATAGGACAATCATCCTACTTTAATGATTGATTGTGTGTTTAGTATTTACAAGCACATTGTGTTGAATTGGTATGTGATTCAATAGAACACATCATGGTTTGATTTCGTTAAGTTGTGATTCAATAGGACATACTTCGATTTATTTAGCATGACGAGTAAACATCTACAAGTGCATTGTATTAAGTCCAGCTGGCATATGTGCATTTGGAGGTGTATCGACACTCGGTTATTGCGGGAGCCGGGGCTTCGTAATAGCCGAAGGCCAATACACTGTGCCTCGCCCTACCGTTGGCCACGATAGGGGTTTCCATAGTCCCACAGTTGAACGAAATAAATGGCGACTGTGTATTGTTGACATTTTTATATGCATTGGGATACGAACACGGGTCCCTTGTGATACTTGGAAGTGGCTAGAGCTGTATTTGTCTCGGGTCGTAGGGGACCGAGCAATACGTCGACATGGATACAAAAAATGGTCTACAACGGGTACTTGTAGATCGTGCGTGACGCGATCGGGTACATTCATTGGGATACAAGCATTAGTCCCTTCATGATCTCTGTACAACAGTAGCAGCACATGCATCTATTATGGTTTTCTGGAGGAGAAGTACATCCATCTACCATTAGCTGTGTACAGAAGTAGCAGCACAGGAATCTATATGGCCTTCGGGAGCAGTAGTACATTCATCATTTTATAGAGTAACAGTAAAGCCATCTCTTATGATCCTCTGAATCAGAAGCACTGGAATATCTTATCATTATCATCTTATTGTATAGCAGCAAGGACATCCTTTATAGTTCTGTGGAGTAGCAGTACAACCGTTTACTACGGCTTCATGGAGCCATAAGGTCAGAAGTGTTTGAAGGGATTCGGAGGTGTGCCTCGAATCCACCGTATCCACCTTTACGTGTTTATCTTGTACCCTTATGTGCTTCCTATATGAGTGAATGCTGGTCGTGGTTTCCAACCGAGTCGAACGGTTGGCGGCTACTGAGCCTCTCGTTTATTAAGGGTTGATTGATCTTATGTGCTCATACATGTTTATTATCATGTTATATTGATGTGCATAATGCCATGTCATATTGCTGCATTAGTAACTTACTGAGCCTTAGCTCATTCCATGCCTTTGTTTTTCCTTAGTTTGCAGGATACGATCCAGCGCAGTGAGGCTTTGGTTCGAAGTTGTACTTAGATTATTAATTCATTTCTACCACCTATATTTGTGAGATCGTGGGTTAAAATGAGTTATGTAAACTTAGTATGTCGGGTAGAGATACTTGTATTTTGTAGACTTGTATTTGGTGCCAACTTGTGGAGTCGTGCCTATTGTACTATTTTATAACTTCAGTCTTTATGGTCAATGTGGCCGTGTGCCAGTTGGTATTTTATTAATGACTTTTCTCGAGTGTGTTGTCTCGTGGTGTTTTAGATGTTGTTGTTCTCCAATGCTTGTTTAGCCGTGGAGGTTTTATTTAGTTGTGGTCTTATTATTATTCGAGCCTTGAAGCACATGTTCATTTAATTATTCTGCTGCTTGATTTTGTTTTGAGCTTTTGTGGCTCGCTTTTAATAGTTCTTTCAACTGTTCTTCTTTCGTTTGGCGCTCCGAGTTAGGGTTCAACATCGAGTCTCTGACTCGGGTCGTCACAGTTGGTATTAAAGCTTAAGTTAGCTGTCTGCCAGGATAGGATCCTTGGCTTAGGTGGTTTGGTTATTTGGTTGAGCGTTTAACGTCGAGTTTTGTGCTTAGGTGTACCTTGGATATTGGTAAGTTGTAGAGAAAGTCCATGTAGGTCTGGATTAGTTGGGTTCTTACGCTCATGAGAGCAGAGAATAATGACTTGGAGTCGGTTGTTTCTCTTGTGGAATCGGTGAGTGTGCTTTAAGTCCTCGCTAGAATGTTGACGACTAAGTGTGAGTCGCTTGATAAGTTTAGTAGTGAGATTTGACCATTTAGGTTGTCTCGTTGATTTTTGAGGAGTATAGCCGAGATGTTTTAAGGAACGTCTTAGTCTTCAGATTGGTAATCATTTGAAGAAATAGAGGTGGAAGACCCGAGATTCTGGGTCACAATCCACTAGTGTTTATCGTGGAGTGTCGAGTCACGATAGTGCGAGAATAAGAGTCCATACTAACTTAAACGCTTTATTTTTGCATATCACATCATTGAATGTGACACTTGTACATACTAGAGATATTGTGTCACACAGGTGCATTTACTTGTATTTGATACTTATGTGCATGAGACCGACTCTAAGGGCATATTTGTAACCACATGTCCCTAACGCCTGGTGACGGTAGCTTTTGAAGCCACTTCAGAAGGGCCCCTGATTTGGTTATCAAGAGATATTCGTCAAGACTAAGTTGATAGCCTAACCTTATTACCAACCGAAATGGACAAGCAAATGGAATAGTTGCACTCAAACAAGTTGGTGTATCTTGTGTGAGGATTGTGTATCATTTCTCGTGTATTGGTTTGATTTGATTTAATATTGTGTGAGCCGTCATGCTTAGTTGAACATGAGTATGTTGGGCATGCAATTAGCCATTTGTGACTTATATATTGTCACGTGTGTTATATGTTTGATTAACCTTAGAGATATCGAATTGATAATTAGCCACTCCGGTGGTGAGCGTGTGGCTACTATATTGTATGCGACGTGATGTAGACTGGATAATATTAATTCAATCTTGCCCTATAGATTTTTGCGATACGAACAGATCGTGTCACCTTATGCGTATGCCTATTGGCATAGTGAGGTGGTTGTCCTTGGAACCCTACGTGCATGATTAAATGTGTTGGGTTGAGAGTTGAGAACGGTATATTGATAAGTATGCCTTTAGTTGAATCACTTAATGTGTTTCACTTCCCTTTAGAGATTTAATGCCTCTATTGTATGCCTATAGGAGGATGGCATGAACTAGGAAGACTGATATCAGTCATGCATCCGACCGTATTTCAACTCAGACATGCATTTTGAGAACTGAGAGAACTTGAGGGCCAACTGAATATGGCCCTAGGTAAGACACCTCGAGTGGAGCAAGTGACCCCACCGAACCCTCTTGCACCAACCCAAGACTCCAATAGAGCTAGTCAAGGTTAAAAGGTGAGACCTTGTGATTGAACTCCGTAAGAGTATCATCGTGACTTATTCTATTATTTATTCGTTTTCTCGTTATTAGACCACCTTATGTACTCTGATTGGGTACTCATTCGTCAGAATATTGTATCTCGTAGTTAACCTGAGAATGCAATCATTATGGGTGTGAGACACCCTGTGTTTCGGGTAGCGTGTATAGTCCGACTTTGGTATCCGATGATATCGATCCATTCTGTCGAACGCGTTAGAGTTTGAAACTCTTGTTATTGTTTATGTCGACCTTGTGGTTTTTCAAAATTTGTATTCGTGGAACGAGAATATTAGCTCGTGATCTCATTGACATTTTATTTCGATGACCTGTGTTGTAGTTAGTAATATTATTTTTCACGGTGGAGTCAATATGACTCGCGTAACTTCGAGGTGTTACATGTGTTGCACCACTTGATTCAAGCCTATTTCCTTGATGATAGAATGTCATCAGATAACCTTGTGAACCTGAGGGTTGTATAAACCCGGACCTAGCCGATCGCGGGATTTCCCATGATTAATTGATTGAGGGTTGTACCACGGAAGTGGAGATTTGTATAGCGCCGCGGAAGCGTGGCGTTGGAATGTGTTCAAGATGAGTTAGTATGACTCTACGTTATGCACTCTAAATTTAGACTTGACTAGAGACGGTAGTTAGTCTCGTAACGAAACCCCGAGATTTCTTACATCTCGAAATTACACCTATTTATTAGGAACCTTGCACGTGAGCAATACTTGAGGTTGATGGCCTCTAACGTGGAACAACTCCCTTTATTTGTTAGACTTCCACTCATTAATTATCGATAAAAGTGTGATTGCGTGGGCTATTGTATGGCCTTGTTGTAGCGTGTATACATCCCGTAGACATCCAATCCATGAATTTGCAGCCGAATTCTTTTAAGGGGGAGAGGATGAAACACCCCAACCCAACCTCTTTCCTGGTTCGCTTGTAGTCTCTCGATATTGACCTTAAAACCCTCGGAGAGTAAGGTGTCATGCTTGTTAAGTGTGACTTGTTGAGTTGAGAACCGTATTTGACACGTAATTAAGCTACGTTGTGTCGTGCGTTATTTTTGTATTCTGTTGGGTCCGAGGGTTGCTCAGTGTATAGGCTAGAGGGGGGGGGTGAATAGCCTATACTCTATGTATTAAAAATTTCATCCAATTTTTACATTTAAATTGAAGAGTAGATGAAATGATTAATACAGATAGGTCATCTTCCTCATTCTGACTGCTTAGCCGAAGATAGAGACATCGGACATTCTTGATCAGCAGACGTAGAATGTGCAGACGGAAGACTTTTGTTAAACTTAGCTGATGAAAATGAATTTGAGCAGCGGAAGAATAAACGGATAAGTTTAACAATTTAGATTAAAGTAGCGTAAAGATTTGATATGAAAGAGAGCTTAACATTGACTAAAATCTGTATTAGATGCATCATTTGCTTTCCTTAAGCAGTTGCACAAGATAAGACAAATTATACAAGAAAGAGAAATCAAGGCTGAATGTAACAAACATATATATTATATTAAAATTCAGCAGAGGTTTGCTCAAAGGCAAATATGCTTAGTACATCAACCTAGACTCTCTAACCTAGCAATCTTCTTAGGAAAAAGAAGGAGAAATGAAGAAAGCGAAATCAAATATATCGAAAATACATTAGAAGATGTACTTAATATGTATTAAGTTATCTTCCTGTAGTTTCAACTCGATATATTTGTTGTGAGAAGAGAATATTAGGAGTTGTTCAAATAGCAAGTATTTGAACAAGCGAGTGCTAAGCACTCGACCAAATATGATGACAACTTATTGCACAATCGGCACGACTTATAATGTAGTATAAGTCGCCGATATGAATGCAATCGGACATGTAAGTTCGGCTCTTCATCGGACATCTTCAAGCTTGATGGCTTCAACGATCTAAAAGATACTTGGTCTCTTTCTTGGATGATGGAGTTGAGGCCATCGAAGAGACCGAGTTCTTCGAAGGAAGAAGAACTCAAATCAACAACAAGGTTGTTGATCAAGCGAGCTTCTCGGCTTTTCTTTTCTTTTCTCTCTTTCACAAAGTGTTTGTTCTTACACTTGTGATTTCTCACTCAAGGAGTGGTTCGGATTGAAGAAATGAAGATCAATACCACAACCTTTCTCAAGCATAAGCATACACTTGTTTTCTTGTGTTCTCTTGTCTTTGTTTTGAAATGAGGATGAGAGTCTTCTTATATAGCCGGAGAAGAAGAGATGACCGTTGGTGTATTGAATAGGTTTAAGCCCGTTGATGATCGAATCTCATAATGCAGCGAGTACATTTTTGGATTTGTTGGGCAAAGACCTTGATTAGGTTTGAGTCTTGAAGATGGTCCGTGACACAGCCGGACAGAGTTGGACGTGTCGAGCTTAGCCTGGATGCGTCGACCGATTTGGACGTATCATTGCTTTGACCGGAGTGCGGCGTCGTGCTTGGCCTTTTCGGAAATGAAGCTTTGAAGACCGCGAACACTGTTCAAGAGGAAATGTCTATTGGATAAACGTGAAGGTGCGGACATCGATGCGTATCTTGGATTTGTCGACAGATCTTGTAACGGATCTATTTTGGCTTGAAGTGCGTTGAGTAACGACCGATGTATCTCGTGATCTTACGTTTCTCAGTTGTTCGATGAGGATTTGGCCGATTCGAGATCGCTATTATAGAACCGCGATGTAGAAACCGCCGATGGTCACGATGTTCCTCTTGAATAAATAGCTTCTGCGGTTGTTCGATGAAGTGCTTTGGCGAATACGGGGATGCGCGATGTAGAACCGCGATGTAGAGATGGCTATTTAGGCAATCATAGCTAAAGGACATGTCGCTAGTGAGACATTTGCCGATGGTCACGTCGGTGGCAATTTGAAGAGCTTATTCATATGAAAGTTTGTCATCATTCGGTAGGACAAAGACTCGGATATGTACAAAGACTTCCTAGTCTAGTGACCTATGCATTGTTTCAACAAGTGCCACACTAACCGACGCGACCCTTTTAGCCACTTGTGAAACATGCGTTGTAATGGGAACAAGCAAATCACCGTGTTGGAATATGCATACATTTATATCGGTGATTCACGGCATATTCCTAACAATCTCCTCCTATTTGCTTGGGACCATTACTACAATTGACTTATACATATAGCTCTTTAAAGCGCTTGTTCAATCCTTAGTAATAACATGCCACTATTGAATATTCATTTTATATCAAGGCATGCCCTAGGTTGAACTTACAAGCGATAGCGATAGCGTATGTATAGTCACCTATTGCTAAGTATTTACGACTCAATAAATGAAAGAACAAATACGAAGCAATAATCGAAATGGTTGTTAGGCAAATGATAATATTGCCTTAAGAGTGTGATTCTTGCATTGGATGATTTGAAAATGTTGCTTAAGCAAGAAGTAGAAAGTATAAGTATACTGTTTATGTTGTTCTTAATCGAATTGATTAAGCATCTTCATCGATGATTTTAAAAGTTTGTGAAGGATAGGTAGAGTTTTATAATAGTCGTACTATAATAGTCATATAGTATTTATTTGTATGGGTAGTCACACTCTCCTCCTTACTATAATCTCTCCTCCTTAATATAATAGTCTGTCTATAATAGTTATATAGTATTTCGCTGTATGGGTAGTCACACAGTCTCTCCTCCTTACTATAATCTCTCCTCCTTAATATAATAGTCAGCGTACTATAATAGTCATATAGTATTTCGCTGTATGGGTAGTCACACAGTCTCTCCTCCTTACTATAATCTCTCCTCCTTAATATAATCTCTCCTCCTTAATAGTTGTCTCCTCCTTACTAGTTGGGGTCAATACCACATCACACATTACTACTTCACAATCTCTAGTGTGATTCTGAATAATGTCAATCTTACTGCAGTTATTTTGGGGCCATTGCTACTTTACAATTACTTGGGTTCACAATTACTTGGGGCCATTACTACTTCACAATCTCTCCTCCTTAACGGCCACAAGTTTGAATAAAGGGTATTGGTAATCTCTTACTAGTTGCGAGGAAGTACTGTCACTTGTCATATTGGCAGTTTCTTTGAGACATGATACGAAAGAAAAACTTGGGATGTAGCAAGTCATTAATCAGGTTTATTTCTTTCTCAGTGTGCAGATAACTTATAATGCACAATTTTCATGTATAAGACATACATAAAAATAATAGGATATCGAGGTGAGGAATTGTGTTCCATTGCTTGTAAGAAGGTCTTACAAGAATGTAGTGAAACAAGTTTTATTTTGTAATGGGAGGGACAAATAGGATAAGCTGTTAAGTAGTAAAGCATTTAAAATAGTCTCCTCCTTAAGGTATATTTGGTTAAAATAGGAAAGTATAGTTGAGCCTTATGCTGACTTTTATTGGATGCATGAGATATACATCTAAAGATGACATATAAGATCTGCCTAAGTTGTATGCTAAATTTCATCAAGAAAATAAGCTGTAGGCATGAGCGAGTATGCACCAGAACAAATTTTGAAGACTTATCTCAAAAGAAAGTGGCAAATGTAGATAAACAGACGTACACAAAACTAAACACATTAC
Organism: Platycodon grandiflorus; assembly: GCA_016624345.1. NCBI lineage: Eukaryota > Viridiplantae > Streptophyta > Magnoliopsida > Asterales > Campanulaceae > Platycodon > Platycodon grandiflorus. The sequence continues at coordinate 55,233,464 of CM028361.1, read as the reverse complement.
ATACTTATCATTAATATAACAAAAGAAAATTAGTTTGATAAAACGGAGACCTAGCTAGTCATCCTAATGAAGTAGAGTTAGAGGATGAAGGTCTGCTGATTTTAATCGGAGGGAATATTGACCGCTGGATTTGATGCAGAATGGGCGTTTGCCGGCTGAAGCTCCTCCTGAGATGAGGGTTGCTCGAGGTGAGCATTTGAGGCGATGGGAGCAGGTGCAGTAGTAGCGGTAATGTCTCTTGTGGGAATCCAAGGGATGAAGTTGGATACATCGTTTCTGGGGTCTCGAAGACGATTCCTTACGCGACGAGTGATTCGACGAGGTCGTTGAAGCACTGGTGGAGGAGTGGCAAGAAGAACCATCATACGATGACGCCATTCAGTGTGGGAAATGGGTTGATGAGGAGGACTAGGCAGATTTGGTGAACACATGATGCAGATGACTGTAATGGTGGAGAAATTTTGAGGTACTCAGAAGTCAGGTGTTGGAGACTGATATCAATTTTATACACCTTTTTGAATTTTTGAGAAGATGAAAAGGTTTCTTGATTAGAGGAATGGGAAAGGACGTTTTGGGGGCTTAAAGAAGTGAGTGCATTTAATGACATAGTAATGATGTTCGATTTGGGATTATGTCATCATGCTTAGTGTAATTATGGCTAATACATAGGCATCTAGAAGATATGTATACTCATATTATTTTCAAACAAGAAGTTTAAAATTAATATATAATCGATTAATTTGATTGCCTTTATTGTGGTATTAATGGGTACAACAGTGAGTTTTTAAGACAATGACATAGGCTCTTTTAGAGATAATATGAGTGTTATTTTACTTCAAACGAATTGTTTGAGTAAATTAATCTAAAATAGAACAGCTTTGGTTTGTTTAAGGACGTGTTGGGGACAAAATAACTTGTCCAAGCCATATGACAGTTGTACATGACACATATGTAGGAGTTTTTAGAGAAGTGTGTCTTTTAGAGGTTATTTCCCAAAGATATTTTGAGGGTTTTGATAGGCTTTTAAGGAATGTGAATACTATCGGCAGGTGTAATTGGTATTTGCTAAAGTAGAAAATGCGATACCAATTGATGTATCCATTATTGGGTGTGTTTAATATTAGCTAAGGTAAGAACAGTGATACCAATTAATAGACTCTATTTATAATGGACATCAATCTATTTAAGATTAATAAGGCTTAGTAAGAATATTAAATAGATCAAGTAAGTGAGATATTAAATGTGTACGAAGTGATGTCCGTTCTTCTTTCGTTCAAGATCTAGGCATTCTACACCAAGGGAAGAGATCAGACTGACTTGTTCTAAAGAGAGTGAGACGTAGCCTATATACGGCGGGGTCATATCGGTTGTTCACTCTGAGGAAGGACTTAATATTTGAAAACATTAGTCTTCCTAAGAATTCTTGAATGTCTAACTATCTTGAGGATAGGTCGAGTTACTAGAGATATTTAACTACATCCTTTTGACAAAGAATCACATGATAAGGTGTAGCGAGTGTTTTGAATTCAATCGTATACCAATTAGGTTGAGCCATTATAATGGGAACAACTAATCAAGCCTTTATAACTACAATCTCATAAGGTACACAAGATTTTGTAGTTGTCATAACTAAGAACACAAAGTGTTGTTGAATTGTCTTGAAAGATTTGATTCAGAGACATCTTCGTTCAAAGCAGATTTACTAGTAATCTTGATCTTTTAAGCATGAAGGATAGAGATTGAGTAATAGAGATTCCTTGATCGGTTGACATAAAGTTCATGGCTGATCGCCTTTTGTTGAGAGGCTTGAGGTGTTGGCGAACTTGAATTTAATCATTGTGAAATGATTTAATTCGAAAGGCAATTATCGGGAGTCTAAGGATGAGAGTTAAGCGAGTAAGAGACCATAACTCGATGTAGCAGTTTGTTCAAGAATGGTTTGCGATGGGGTGTCGCGAGTTTGTGTCTCGGTAGAGTGACCATTTCATTTAGGACAATTCTTTTAATCACCAGAAGAGAATGGAGATCATAAAGAATAATAAATTTGATCAACACACTTAAGACACATTAGTTCATGCTATCAAAGGAATGCAGACAAGTAGATAAGCATGAGGTAAAGTTGCGAGAACTTGTATTCAATAATCCAAGTAGTTTTACACAAGTATGTTGCAAGGATAAGTGATTACAAGAACAATACAACTGGAATTTTGATGAACTAGATTACATGAGAAAGATACATAATGATTCAATTTACGTAAAGAAATACATGTTACAAGTTTGTGTCCTAGAAGTCCTAATCCTAGACATTAGATGAGGAGTCATCAGTCAAGGATTTAGAAGGAGTTGGATGATAAGATGGCCGTGTTCTTTTTGATCTCCTCCAACTCTCGGGGGAGGCAGAACATATTCACTGCTTCGGGTCATTATGAGAACACCGAAGGGTGATGGCCGTCAAAGATGTCTTGCTTGGCCCATGAATCCCCTTTGATATTTATAGGGACTTATGGTCGTTGTTAGTTCGTCATCTTTGTCAATTCCATATTAGCTACTTAATTCAGCTGAATTATCCGCATCGGCCATCTTTGAGGTGATGGTCGGCATACCTACATATAACCGAAGACTTGTTGCACATGGCAATATATCAAATGTTTTCCATACATTTGATACTTCTTTCGGGATCTTTTCGTGAAGTTCACGTATGCAAGCGAGACTTCCAAAAGTGGAATGAGTATGTGCTAATTGATTTTCCCGTGATTCATCTCAGACATTTTAGAGTATCAATGAGATTGATAGCTAAAAGTTAGAAGAGAGAATGAAATCACTCTTCGGCATTAATCGATGGCTTTCTATCTTACCTTTTAAACTAATTGACTAAGAATGTTCTTAAGTGTTCGACAATCATGGTTTGCAAAGATATAAATCATGCTTGACAAAGCAAACTTCTATGATTATCGGACGAGACAAAAGAAGATTTCTTTATCAATTGTTTTCTCAACAAGATTGTGGAACCATAATTAATGATTTGTACACAAGACTTGATGCAATTTCTCTCATGTTTGGAAACGTGTATTAAAAAGATTTTGGAAATGATTTTCACAGTTTATGAATGATTTTGGAAATACATTATTGAGAGAAATTTAGATCAGCTCTTGTGAAGTAACGAAATAAAATCGAAACAACATTGAATGAATATGAAGAAATCATACCCGTTGTTGAGGAATTGACTTGATCCAATCTTAGGACTTGGATTTAGTAACATTTGTGAGATTTTGAATCATCGATTTGTGTCTAGTGTAATCTATAGGCGGTTTGTGAGTTTTGTCATAGTAGAGATTGGATGAAGAAGGAGCTCTACTTATACTCACGGAGGTTAGATCGAAGGATACTCAATAATGGAGCATTCTTGAGTTGTCCTTCGATCACGCCTTGGCGGGGATAGGTGTGAAGTCTAGATATTCTCAAGATTCTTGGTAAGGATTGATGTTTGTCTTGTCGTTTTCCAAGATTTTGAAAATAGTCTTAACTTTAATCGAAGCGTCAAACTTGAAAAGTGTGCCTCCACCTTTAATAGACTTGAGAGAGTAGGTCATTAAAGGATTTTTACTCCTATAAGTCAGCACATAAACCGAGCTTATGAAGTGTTGGTTGCGATATGGAATTTAGCCAACTGCGGTTTTTAGAAAAACATTTGAAATCACCGATAAGAAAAATGCCGATTAGTTTTTGAAAACCATTTGCATAAAACAAGTCATACAATCAATACATATATATCAATAAAAGTGCGTATGACAGTTATTATGCATTATGTCCGATAATATGTATGAGCATATCAATTCGGCAGACATGAGCACGTGTCATTAGAAAGCAAATAGCTAACTGTTTTTGTATGCATGAGAGAAGGTCTTTATCAACTCCTTTGGACTTATCGCAGATTTTTCAACTCATAGTTATAAAGTCCAGCGGTGAGGATTTTGACCTTGAGTGAGTGAAGGACATGAGTGAATTCTCATGAGTGATCGCGATCCTTCATGAATCGCAGCCTATGTTACTATCTCCGATGGAGAGTGATGTTGCATGTTTGAACTTTTCGTCATATGAGTTCACCTAAAGTACTCATAGAGAAAATTAGCAACATTTATGAGCTAAAAATAGCTCTAGAAATCCAATAATACAAATGAGACTTAATAAGCATGGCAAATGAATAATCATTCAAAATACGGCTTATAAGTGTAACCCAAAGTGTTAAGAGATTAGGAGTGGGGTTACTTCCTCATTAAACTCTTTGAACGCGTCTGCTCATAGTTGTTGAAGCACCAGTTCTAGTATTGAGCATAGGTTCTTTGAGTGTATTCTTGCTCGGCTGAGGCTTTTCATTGAAGGAAGACAAATTCATCATTGATGTCCTTAGGCCAAGAACTTACAATCTCAGTGATTTTGGAGATCGATGACATATCTTTGATTTCCTTTGAATTTCCTTTGAAACTCTTCTTGTTTTATTTGCTCTAAACTTTTATAAAAAGTTTTCTTGAGAAGGTGTTGGGTTGGAGCAATCGTTAGCCTTGTGTCAAGAGAGCAAATTTTTAGAAGTGAATCTAAGTAATTCATCCATCATATATAAGTTCAACACATCTGCTATAGGATATACTATGGTTTAAAAAAGAATTTATGGGGCATGCATAATCCTTAGCAAGTCAATCTCCACTATAGTACTTCTCTTCATGATATCAATGTAATTCTAATATATGATAGATTTTCTTATAGAGATCACATAGTCATCACAATACTCTTTCTCACACGTTTTTGAAAACAAAATTTATTTTGATTTGGAAAGGTTTTCAAAAGGCTTCCAGGTTTCTCAGTCAAAAAGGTTTTAGTGAATAAAAGATTTTGGAAAAGACTCCTTTTGACTATGCATCTAATCGAGCAGCAGGACCTAAACTCTCAGGTTGTTAAGCCTGAAATAAAGTTTACAGAGTACCAGCTCTGATACCAATTGTTGGGTCCGAGGGTTGCTCAGTGTATAGGCTAGAGGGGGGGTGAATAGCCTATACTCTATGTATTAAAAATTTCATCCAATTTTTACATTTAAATTGAAGAGTAGATGAAATGATTAATACAGATAGGTCATCTTCCTCATTCTGACTGCTTAGCCGAAGATAGAGACATCGGACGTTCTTGATCAGCAGACGTAGAATGTGCAGACGGAAGACTTTTGTTAAACTTAGCTGATGAAAATGAATTTGAGCAGCGGAAGAATAAACAGCATAAGTTTATCAATTTTAGATTAAAGTAACTGTAAAGATTTGATATGAAAGAGAGCTTAACAGTTGACTAAAATCTGTATTAGATGCATCATTTGCTTTCCTTAAACAGATTGCACAAGATAGGACAAATTATACAAGAAAGAGAAATCAAGGCTGAATGTAACAAACATATATATTATATTAAAATTCAGCAGAGGTTTGCTCAAAGGCAAATATGCTTAGTACATCAACCTAGACTCTCTAACCTAGAAATCTTCTTAGGAAAAAGAAGGAGAAATGAAGAAAGCGAAATCAAATATATCGAAAATACATTAGAAGATGTACTTAATATGTATTAAGTTATATTCCTGTAGTTTCAACTCGATATATTTGTTGTGAGAAGAGAATATTAGGAGTTGTTCAAATAGCAAGAATTTGAACAACTGAGTGCTAAGCACTCGACCAAATATGATGACAACTTATTGCACAATCGGCACAGCTTATAATGTAGTATAAGTCGCCGATATGAATGCAACTGACATGTAAGTTCGGCTCTTCATCGGACATCTTCAAGCTTGGTCTGGCTTCAACGATCTAAAAGATACTTGGTCTCTTTACTGGATGATGGAGTTGAGGTCACTGAAGAGACTGAGTTCTTCGAAGGAAGAAGAACTCAAATCAACAACAAGGTTGTTGATCAAGCAGAGCTTCTCAGCTTTTGGATTTTCTTTTCTTTTCTCTCTTTCACAAAGTGTTTGTTCTTACACTTGTGATTTCTCACTCTGAAGGAGTGGTTCTGGATTGAAGAAATTAAGATCAATACCACAACCTTTCTCAAGCATAAGCATACACTTGTTTTCATGTGTTCTCTTGTCTTTTTTGAAATGAGGATGAGAGTCTTCTTATATAGCCGGAGAAGAAGAGATGACCGTTGGTGTATTGAATAGGTTTAAGCCCGTTGATGATCGAATCTCATAATGCAAAGAGTACATTTTTGGATTTGTTGGGCAAAGACCTTCGCTAGGTTTGAGTCTTGAAGATGGTCCGTGACACAGCCGGACAGAGTTGGACGTGTCGAGCTTAGCTGGATGCGATCGACCGATTTGGACGTATCATTGCTTTGGGAGTGCGTCGTGCTTGGCCTTTTCGAAATGAAGCTTTGAAGACCGCGAACACTGTTCTGAAGAGGAAACGTCTATTGGATAAACGTGAAGGTGCAGACATCGATGCGTATCTTGGATTTGTCAGACAGATCTTGTAACGGATCTATTTTGGCTTGAAGTGCGTTGAGTAACGACCGATGTATCTCGTGATCTTACAGTTTCTCGGCAGTTATTCTAATGAGAGATTTGGCTGATTCTGAGATCTGCTATTATAGAACTACTGATGTAGAAACCGCTGATGGTCACGATGTTCCTCTTGAATAAATAGCTTCTCTGCAGTTGTTCTGATGAAGTGCTTTGGCGAATGCAGGGATCTGCCGATGTAGAACTGCTGATGTAGAGATGGCTATTTAGGCAGTCATAGCTAAAGGACATGTCTGCTAGTGAGACATTTGCCGATGGTTACGTCAGCTGGCAATTTGAAGAGCTTATTCATATGAAAGTTTGTCATCATTCTGGTAGGACAAAGACTCGGATATGTACAAAGACTTCCTAGTCTAGTGACCTATGCATTGTTTCAACAAGCTGCCACACTAACCGGTACGCAGCCCTTTTAGCCACTTGTGAAACATGCGTTGTAATGGGAACAAGCAAATCACTGTGTTGGAATATGCATATATTTATATCAGCTGATTCACAGGCATATTCCTAACATATTCGTTCGAGACTATTCTCGACATCAATTATCATTTGTATACCTTGTATATTCCCCACATTTAATTGACCTAGCCTTGGTTTAGATTCACCCTCGAATGATAAGCATGTTACTCTTGTCATTAGACCGTAAGTTGAGTTAATTCGTGTGTCGTTTCATGTATTTATCTTTGCGTACGATTGAGACTTGTGTTATTCATCCTTCAAGCCTCATTGTGGAATGATTTGGTTGAGTTTTGAGTGTGTTTTGATCTTTGTTTGATGTTAGAATCAACTTAGGATCACTTCGGGATCAAACAGAGATATTTTCGAAAAAACTGCTCAGTGCCTTAGCTCTATGCGGCCGCACTGTGCGAGCTCTCATAGAAAACCTGACCTTTCTGGAATCTATGCGGCCGCACTATGCCTTGGCATGGTGCCTATGTGATGTGATTCCCAGATCGTGACAAAGCGAAACCAACCAAGAACGCGGATTAAAACAGAAAAACAACGAATTGAAGAAAAGATAGGGAGCTTCCCTCAACCCTAGGGCGGATTTAATCCCTAGAACCTTGGGGTGCAACCTTAACCCACTAATCGCAATTGATTAGGAACCAAGATCACGGAACGCCACAAGCCTGCAGCTCAACAAACTTGATAAGTTCAAGGGTTGAGAATTCTAATCCAAGAAATCTCTCAAAGGCTCACAATATTGTGAAAACTCAATTCAACTTAATAATAATCAAAGATGAAGTTTTACAATGAAAAAGAAGCCTTTATATAGGCCTTAACAATCCAACTAAACCTAGGAAACGTTTATTAGGAAATAAAAAATACCTAAAATATCCTAAAGTTACCAAAACTCAAGAATAGGCGTCAAATAAACGCGTTCCAGACAATCTGGCTACAACGCGATCGCCTTGTAGCGATCCAGGGCGATCGCCCTTCAGGCAGTACACAAGGCGATCGCTTTAGAAGATACAGAGCAATTGCTCTGTGGCCAGAATCTTCAGTCTTCATACAAACGACCCTCCAACACACATACGATCTGTCCTTCACTGTTTTGAGTCGCGTTGGCCTTGATTGAATGCACGAGCGTCATGAGAGCTTCCCGAACTTTCTTGATTCGCGCTCTTGTCATTGGGCCTCCGGCTATCGTCATCGGATCTCTTTGAATGTTGGGTCTTGGTCCTTGATCTCCATCACTCCCTTCTTCCTCAAAAGGATTCGTCCTCGAATCATCACCTATATCAAAAGGAGAAAGATCAGTGACATTGAAAGTTGCATGGACACTATACTCACCTGGTAGGTCAAGCTTGTATGCGTTGTCATTGAGCCTTTCAAGAACTTGAAAAGGACCATCTCCCCTAGGATGCAATTTAGATCGACGCTTCATGGGAAACCGTTCCTTCCTCAAGTGAAGCCACACCCAATCACCGGGCTCAAAGACAACTTGTTTCCGTCCCTTGTTGGCTTGCTTCACATACTAAGCATTACGTTTTTCAATATTCAGCTTGACTTGCTCATGCAGTTTTTGAATCGCCTCCGCTTTGTGCTTACCATCCATACTAGCACGTTCCTCAACTGGTATAGGAAGAAGATCAAGTGGACTTAAAGGATTGAGTCCATATACCACTTCAAAAGGAGAATAGTTAGTAGTAGTATGCACAGAACGATTGTAAGCAAATTCAATAAAGGGCAAACTTTCTTCCCAAGATTTAAGATTTTTATGCAACACAGCCCTCAACAATTGAGACAAAACTCGATTGACCACCTCAGTTTGACCATCGGTCTGTGGGTGATAAGAAGTTGAAAACAAGAGTTTTGTACCCAATTTATTCCATAACACACGCCAAAAATGACTCACAAACTTGGCATCTCGATCACTAACAATGGTTCGTGGCATACCATGTAGACGCACAATTTCCTTGAAAAACAAATCGGCTATGTAACTAGCATCATCAGTTTTATGACAAGCAATAAAATGCGCCATTTTGGAAAACCTATCAACTACCACAAACACAGAATCATGCCCATGTTTAGATCTAGGCAATCCCAGAACAAAGTCCATAGAGATGTCGGTCCAAGGAGAATCAGGAATAGGCAAAGGAGTGTACAACCCATGAGGTTCCACACGAGATTTAGCATGCTTACAAGTGATGCATTTGGCACAAATAGAAATAACATCAAATTTCATTTTAGGCCAAAAGAAGTGTTCCTTTAAAGTTTCCAAGGTTTTAAGCACACCAAAATGCCCCATGAGACCTCCACCATGAGCCTTACGAACAAGTAATTCACGTATAGAACATCTAGGGATACACAACTTGTTTTCTTTAAACAAATACCCTTCATGTCTATAAAACTTTCCATAACTACCTGTCTCACAATCTCTGAAGATAGAGACAAAATCGGGATCATTAGCATACAATTCCTTGATGAGAGCAAAACCAAGTAATCGAGAGTGCAAGGTAGTGATTAAAGAATGTCTACGAGACAATGCATCAGCCACTACGTTATCCTTACCCTTCTTGTACTTAATCACATAAGGAAAAGACTCAATGAATTCTACCCACCTAACATGCCTTTTATTCAATTTACCTTGGCCTTTCAAGTACTTGATGGATTCATGATCCGTATGTATCACAAACTCTCGAGGCCGAAGATAATGTTCCCAAGTCCGCAGGGACCTCACCAATGCATATAACTCCTTATCATAGGTAGAATAGTTCAATGATGCACCATTTAATTTTTCACTAAAGTATGCAATTGGTCTACCCTCTTGGTTCAACACACCACCAATTCCTACCCCTGAAGCATCACACTCTAACTCAAAAGTTTTATCAAAGTTTGGTAGAACAAGAATAGGAGCAGAAATTAATTTTTCTTTTAACAGATCAAAGGCGGCTTGTTGTTGTACGCCCCAATGAAACCTTACCTCCTTTTTCACTAACTCATTCAAAGGTGCGGCTATAGTGCTGAAATCTTTGACGAACCTTCGATAAAAACTGGCCAACCCATGAAAACTCCGCACTTCATTAGCATTGGTAGGATTCGGCCAATCCTTAATTGCCTTGACTTTTTCTTCATCAACTTCAACACCTGTAGCACTTACCACAAATCCAAGGAAAACAACTCTATCCAAGCAAAAGTTACACTTTTTGAGATTAGCATATAATGAGTGCTCATGCAAAGTATCTAATACAGCACGTAGATGCACTAAATGTTCTTCCATGTTCCGACTATAAATTAAGATGTCATCAAAGTAGACAACAACAAACTTTCCAATGAATTCCCTAAGAACATGATTCATCAATCTCATAAATGTGCTAGGTGCATTGGTTAAACCAAATGGCATCACCAACCACTCATACAATCCAAACTTGGTTTTGAAAGCAGTTTTCCACTCATCTCCTTCTCTAATCCTAATTTGGTGATACCCACTTTTGAGGTCAATTTTTGTAAAAATTATAGCACCATGTAATTCATCAAGCATGTCATCTAATCTAGGGATAGGATAACGATACTTGATTGTAATTTGATTAATGGCCCTACAATCCGTACACATCCTCCACTCTCCATTTTTCTTAGGTACCATTATTACAGGAACTGCACAAGGACTTAGAGATTCTCTTACCTTACCATTCTTGAGGAGTTCTTCCACTTGCCTTTGGATTTCCTTTGTTTCCTCCGGATTAGCCCTATAGGCTGGCCTATTTGGCAAAGTGGCGCCGGGCATGAAATCAATTTGATGTTCAATCCCTCGGAAAGGTGGCAAGCCACTTGGTTCGTCGTTGGGAAAGACATCATCATATTCCTGTAGAAGAGACAAAACAGAAGGAGATACAGTTTTGGATAATTCGTTAGTAGTAAGGTAACTTTCCTTATACACAAGAACTATCACACTTTGTTTATTCTCCCACTCCCTCATAATCTCACTGGGTTTGGCATAAAATTTTGTCTCACCCTATCTTTGCCCTCGGTTTTCGACTATTTCTTTTTCTTCCTCAAACACTCGTGTTTCCACCCTCGTGCTTTTACCACTCTCAATTTTTTTCTCTACACTCGGGTTTTCTCTCACTTCCTTTCCACCACTCTCTTTGTTTTTCCTCTCAACCTCACTTTCCTCACGCTTCTTGGCTTGTTGTATCTTAAACTCATATACTTGTTGAGGAGTCAACGAAACAAGTATAGTCGTTTTGCCATTGTGCTTCACAGTGTATTGGTTGAGGAAACCATCATGCATCACATGCCTATCAAACTGCCACGGCCTTCCCAAAAGGACATGCCCCACTTGCATAGGGACTACATCACACATCACTTCATCCTTATATCTCCCAATAGAGAAAGTGATCAAGGCTTGTTTTGTTACTTTAAGTTCTCCACAATCATTAAGCCATTGTAGTTTATAAGGTTGAGGATGTCTTACAACAGGAATTTTCAATTTGTCAATTACTTCAGTACTAACAACATTGGTGCAACTACCACTATCCATAATAAGATCACATACCTTCCCTTGGATGAAACATCGAGAATGAAAGATATGTTCTCTCTGTTGGTCACACTCTTCCTTCACTTGCATGTTAAGCACCTTTTTTAATCACAAGGGCCTCTCCCCATGCGGCTTCGGCCACTTCATCATCCTCACCATCTTCTTTCTCTTATTCTTCTTCTTTGTCATCCTCGGAATAATACTCCCCATTGTGAATGTATACCACTCGTTTGTTGGGACATTGAGATGCTATGTGTCCCCTCCCATTGCATCTAAAACAGACAATCTCCCTTGACTTGAGGGTATTAGTTTCCACCCCCTTTCCCTTGTCGACCTCCTTACCCCTTGAAGTCTCTCCAGAAGCTTTGGCCGGTGCAATACTTTGGTTCTTATGACCTTCAACTTTGGGTTTATTAGGGGCTTGAAACGTTGAAGAAGAATTATAACCTCGAGTAAAGGTACCCCTCCTCTTAAGTTGTCGTTCTACCTTGACTGCGGCATGGACAACTTCCTCCATCACTTCATACTCCCTCAACTCGACTACATTCGCAATTTCTCTATTTAGGCCATTGATGAACCTAGAGATCATTGTTTCATCATCCTCAACAATGTTGGCTTGAGTGAGAGCCATCTCCATCTCCCTATGATATTCTTCCACCGATTTGCTCCCTTGGGTTAAGTTTTGAACTTTCCTCAACAAATCTCGATGGTGGTAGCTTGGGACAAACCTTTTATGCATAACACGTTTCATTTCTTCCCACGTGTTAATGTGACCCTCACCAATCCTCCTACGGTTGAGTACTAGCTGTTCCCACCACACACTTGCATATTCGGTAAACTCCAAAGAGGCAAGTTTGACTTTTTGAGCCTCCGTATAATTATTACAACCGAATAACACCTCAACTTTCCTAACCCACTCCAAATACTCTTCAGGATCAGCTTTGCCCTTGAAAGGAGGAACTTTCATTTTTATGTTGGAGATTCCTCTTTCTTGACGTGGGTTATTCATCCTTTCTCCTCCCATCCTGTCTCGCCTCCTATCATCCTCATACTCTCTCTCTACCCATTCATCCTTTTCCTCCACATACCGCCCTCGCCTCGGTTGAAATCGAGGTGGATTCCCTTGTGATTGTGCTTCCCCTCTTTCTTCCAATCTAGCCAACCGCTGATTAATATCCGCCATCAATTGACGGGATTCCAATTGTTGAGTTTCCATTAATCGGACAAGTCGATCAATTGGGTTTTCCTGTCCTTCCCTAGCTGCTTCACTACCTTCTTGAGACATGATTGAGGCAGCACACAACTCACAAATCGCTCGTGTATCACTCTTGACTCACTCACACACTCTAATTTCTTGGATAAATTCTTTTACCCACGAAGTTATCAATATGGAGTGCAAGTTTTGAAAACGTTTCGAGTTGGAACAAAAAAACAATGCAATCTAGGGTTTTGATTTTTTTTGCAAAAAATTTCAAAGTGAGATGCGATTTCACAATGAAAGCAGGAAAAGAATGAATTTAATGGATGTTGGAAAGATTTAATGGACAAGATGGATGTATGAAAGTATTCCTAGCACTACCACTTAGTGCAAGTGACAGCTTTGAAGCAATTTTCCAAAACCCTAAATTTTTTTTTTTTGTCACAATTTTCGGCTCTTTGAGTTTTTTTTTTTTTTTGACTTTTGTAACTTCTTGATCAAGTTTTAATTTTCTTGATTCAAGGAATTTTCTTTGGAGCAATAATAATTTTCTCTTTTTTTTTTTTTTTTTTGTAACTAGGGTTTGGAAAGAAATAAAAAGAAACAAGATTTTTTTGAAAAATTCTGAAGGAAAGAAGAAAACTATGAATCCAACGAAATATAGTAAAGATGAAAACAAAGTTTATGAAGAACGCTAGAACGAAAACGTTGGTTACCTCTTTGTTGCTCTGATACCAATTGATATGATTCCCAGATCGTGACAAAGCGGAACCAACCAAGAACGCGAATTAAAACAGAAAAACAACGAATTGAAGAAAAGATAGGGAGCTTCCCTCAACCCTAGGGCGGATTTAATCCCTAGAACCTTGGGGTGCAACCTTAACCCACTAATCGCAATTGATTAGGAACCAAGATCACGGAACGCCACAAGCCTGCAGCTCAACAAACTTAATAAGTTCAAGGGTTGAGAATTATAATCCAAGAAATCTCTCAAAGGCTCACAATATTGTGAAAACTCAATTCAACTTAATAATAATCAAAGATGAAGTTTTACAATGAAAAAGAAGCCTTTGTATAGGCCTTAACAATCCAACTAAACCTAGGAAACGTTTATTAGGAAATAAAAAATACCTAAAATATCCTAAAGTTACCAAAACTCAGGAATAGGCGTCAAATAAACGCGTTCCAGACAATCTGGCTACAACGCGATCGCCTTGTAGCGATCCAGGGCGATCGCCCTTCAGGCAGTACACAAGGCGATCGCTTCCTTTGAGACAAGGCGATCGCTTGGTAGGCAGAAACCAAGGCGATCGCTTTAGAAGATACAGAGCGATCGCTCTGTGGCCAGAATCTTCAGTCTTCATACAAACGACCCTCCAACACACATACGATCCGTCTTTCACTGTTTTGAGTCGCGTTGGCCTTGATTGAATGCACGAGCGTCATGAGAGCTTCCCGAACTTTCTTGATTCGCGCTCTTGTCATTGGGCCTCCGGCTATCGTCATCGAATCTCTTTGAATGTTGGGTCTTGGTCCTTGATCTCCATCACTATGCGGCCGCACTATGCGTCTACATAGCCTCGACCCCTGTTTCCCAGTTTTCGTTATTTCTCGGTTTTTAACATTTTTAAGTGGTTTAAAATGCTCAAACAAGCCCGGGATTGGACCAAAAACTTACCCATAGATTAAATAAGAGAACCCAACACATTTCCCCTCATTATTCTATTCCAAACCTAGCTGAGTTTAGAGAGAGAAAGAAGAGAGAGTGGAAAGAGAGTAGAGAGATAAAATCGCGATATCTTGAGCGTTTGAAGTCAGATTGACGATCCGTCTTCACCGTAGCGTAGAGGGGGACGAGGAGCACGTTTCTAGCCAAAGAGATTAACCAATCTATTGAGGAATCACGAATCTCTCATCATCTCCCATATTTTAGAGAGAAAAAGTTGTGTTGTGAGGAAGAAATGCTTGATTCAGACTTGGATCGAGCTTGGGGTCGACTTTTGAACTCCGTAGCGGTGTAGAGGTCGCGGAGGAGTATATTTCCACCCGAAGCCCCTTTGATTTCGTGGAGGATTTGAAACTTTCTTCTTAGATTTCAAGCATCGTAGAGTAGTATCGCGATGTTTACATGTTATTCATGTTGTATATGAACTCGCTACATGCTATACTTGTTCAAATTATCTAGTAGCATGCTAAATGATGGGTATTGATGAACTATTGTTAATGTTGTGGTCTCCGAATATTAGAGACTTGTGGAGTTCGTTTTTGTACATGTTGTTGTTGTTGTTGTGAAGGTTGTTGTCTCCGAGCATTAGAGACTCCTCGAGATTGTGTTGTGAATATTGTGGACGTTAGTATTGTTGTTGTTTCCCAAGTTGTAGACTCGTAGGTTTGTTTTATAGTTGGGTTCCGGCAGTAAAGTCGTCGATGACTTGTTTTCGTTCCATCGCACATTTGTAACTCATTGAGATTATAATCATTAGTATACTCGCGAAGACTTGTGAGATTTACATGGGTAGTATATACCCCGAACGTTGGATATTGTGATTGACACGGTTATTTAGGGACGATACTACGGTTCATCCCGAGATTTAATTTGTAGATGACCAACTCTAACGGAGTTGTATAGGACGTAAAGATTATACGCCGTGTAATGTGGTAATGAGTAGTATAAACCGATGTAGGTTGTATTTTAGTTTCCTACGGTGTGGGATGACGAATTGTTGAGATCATGACCCAATAGAACTCGACTTGGGTTGACTAAGTCAAACATTAGTTGATTATGAAGTACATTGAAATGTTGACTTAAACTTTATGCCTTAGCAAGGGTTAATTATCTATATTAGTCTATCCATAAGTGTTATCGAATAGTCATGCCCCTTAGTGCACAGCATTTCACATGAGACGAATAGTCTTAATCGTCAGATGATGAATTGGGTATATTCTAGGTAGTTAATGACACACCATGGTTATCGTTCTAATACAGACAATGTGACTTATAGGGAGTCGTGATATGCATAATACACGACAAAAATGAGATGGATTAGATATACATGAGATGGAGTGTATTGTGATCATAGGATACCGTAGAGATCCTAAGTTGAGCGTGTTAGTGACGCATTAATTTATGATTGTAAGTATGAGTAGACTTACGTATGTTGTGATTTTGAAGTCTAGCGTTTGCGGACTTGGATGATGTGTGGTACTTATGATTGTTCTAGTAAGCAAAAGGACAATCATCCTACTTTGATGATTGATTGTGTGTTTAGTATTTACAAGCACATTGTGTTGATTTGGTATGTGATTCAATAGAACACATCATGGTTTGATTTCGTTAAGTTGTGATTCAATAGGACACACTTCAATTTTTTTAGCATGACGAGTAAACATCTACTAGTGCATTGTATCGAGTCCAGCTGGCATATGTGCATTTGGAGGTGTATTGACACTCGGTTATTGCAGGGGCCGGGGCTTCGTAATAGCCGAAGGCCAATACACTGTGCCTCGCCCTACCGTTGGCCATGGTAGGGGTTTCTCTAGTCCCACAGTTGAACGGAATAAACAGCGACTGTGTATTGTCGACATTTTTGTATGCATTAGGATACGAACACGGATCCCTTGTGATACTTGTAAGTGACTAAAGTCGTATTTGTCTCGGGTCGTGGGGGACCGAGCAATACGTCGACGTGAATACAGAAAATAGTTCACAACGGGTACTTGTAGATCGTGCGTGACGCGATCGGGTACATTCATTGGGATACGAGCATCGGTCCCTTCATGATCTGTGTACAACAGTAGCAGCACAGACATCTATTATGATTTTCTGGAGTAGAAGTACATCCATCTACCATTAGCTGTGTACAGCAGTAGCAGCATAGGAATCTATATGGCCTTCGGGAGCAGAAGTATATTCATCTATTCTTATTTTATGGAGTAACAGTAAAGCCATCTCTTATGATCCTCTGAATCAGAAACACAGGAATCTCTTATCATTATCATCTTATTGGATAGCAGCAAGGACATCTTTTATAGTTCTGTGGAGCAGTAGTACAATCGTTTACTACGGCTTCATGAAGCCATAAGGTCGAAAATGTTAGAAGGGATTCGGAGGTGTGCCTCGAATCCACCGTATCCACCTTTACGTGTTTATCTTGCACCCTTATGTGCTTCTTATATGAGTGAATGCTGATCGTGATTTCCAACCGGGTCGAACGGTTGGCGGTTACTGAGCCTCTCGTTTATAAAGGGTTGATTGATCTTATATGCTCATACCTGTTTATTATCTTGTTATATTGATGTGGATAATGTCATGCCTTATTGCTGCATTAGTAACTTACTGAGCTTTAACTCATTCCACGCCTTTTGTCTTTCCATAGTTTGTAGGATACGATCCAGCGCAGTGAGGCTTTGGTTCGAAGTTGTACTTAGATTATTAATAGTTAGTATGAATGAGCGGGCAAATCTTTACCCAGAATAGAGTCTAAACCCTTTATTTGTCTAAGATAGCCGTATGAATGACTACACCTCGCTACTCTTTGTTTGGAAAGTCGTTATCTATATTACAATAGAGGTGGATTTTTACGTGTGCAATTTACTCAAATTAATTACATGCCAAGATTTTCTCATCTACTAAAATCTTACGATCACGATTTAATTCCGGAGTCCACATGTGTGAAGTTAGTTATACTGTTACACAACGACCCCCTCAAGTCTTTCAATTCAACTCGAATTGCCTCCATTTTGCACAAGTCTTTCAGTTCAACTCGAATTGCCTTCATTGTACACAATTGTCGCCCTAATTCCTAGAATCTCAACAACAACATTAAATACACATACTAACATCGTGTCATAGGCACGGGCCTAAATCACTAGTTTGCGATCATAGCAAATTGGGACTAATAATTCTCAAATAATTGAGAATAGATAATTTTCTTTTAGTAACCCTCAATTTAATATTAGTGATGTCAAATTAATATGGTTCACCTACTTTTCAATCTTACAAATAAGAATGAGCTTAACTATCAATTTGGTTACTTTACTTTCACCCAAAATTTATTAATTTCACTGTATTTTCTTTTTTCACACTTTAATCACTCTACTTGGTTTGGAGAATCAATAAGCTCACTCAATCAATGAGCTTATTCATTGAAAAAGTCTAAGTAGAGTGATTAAAATGTAAAATAAAATAGTAAAGTGAGCTTAATGAATTTTGGGTAAAAGTAAAGTGCCAAAATTGATATTTAAGCCATAAGAATGACATACATGAACTTGAAAAAACTTTTCAAAAAAAGAAAAAGACAATTGTTATGAAATGTTCCAAAATAAAATAATAATCACTTATTTTAGGACGTAAGGAGTTTTTATTAAAATTGAATAGTGCAAAGGTGATATTAAGCTCAAATTCCAACTTCAAATTAAAAATTATATAATCTCAAACATTATGCCAAAAATTTCTTGTACTATTCAACCAATTACTTTTATTCCGTGTAATACTATGTTTAAAAAAAGTGACAAAAGCTAGCAAGGTTAGGAGATTGTTTAAGTATTAAAAAAATAATTTAAATTTTTAAATCAATTAGCTAAAGACTTTCAAGCGAGATATATATATATATATATATATATATATATAACGGGCTCACTATATCTCAATATTTTTAATTGACATATCAAGTTAAAAATTTCTATTGTTACTTTTGTGTTTCAAAATGAATATTTACTTTTATTCGTGATCGTGTATAAAAGTAACATTTGTTTTGAAACGAATAGGAATATTAATTTTCAATGTTATAAAGGTTCTCATAAATCTTGACAATATCAACAAAACGGTATACATTTATAAAACCACTTCAAAATATTACAATAACATATTATAATTATTTTACTTTGAAGAGTTAGAAATAAATATAGCACATCCAAATGTGCAAAAGTTATATTAGAAGAAAATTGAAATGAGCAAATTTTAAAAAATAGTTTACGAAAATGGAGTCCATAAGCATTTTCCAGAAAATAAAGCTTCATTCACTACAACAAAAATTAGTTTTAACAACGTTTTTTGCACAACGTTTTTTTAAAAAACGTTGTTAAAAGGGCATTTTAGACAAAGTTTTTTAAAAAACATTGTTAAAATGGGTTTTAGACAACGTTTTTTAAGAAACGTTGTCTAAAAGGGCATTTTAGACAACGTTTTTAAAAAAACGTTGTCTAAAATTCTCTTTTACACAACGTTTTCCAAAAAACGTTGTCTAAAAAAGCACTTTAGACAACGTTTTTTGGAAAACGTTGTTAAAAAGAAAACTTTAGACAACGTTTTTTGAAAAACGTTGTGTAAAAGCATTTCAGACAACGTTTTTCATAAACGTTGTGTAAAACCCAGTGAAATATTTTACGTTTTCCCTCTCCCGCCTGTTGCCTTCTTTCGCGGTTTGCTTAAATTTTAAAACCCCACAAGTTAAAATCCCCAATTGATCGATCCCAGCTTTTCACACTAGGTAGACACGACGAACATAGTAAAAACCGATCCTTCTCTTCAGGCGTCAATTCCAGCAAAAATTCCCACGCAACTCTTCAGAGCTAAAGGCGTTGAAGGTTTGAGGGTTTGAAATCTGGTTCTGGGACGCAGCGGGGGGTTAGAAATAGGGAGGCGGATTATGAACGATGCTCTGAGGACGATCATGAATGCCGAGAAAAGAGGGTTTGCAACAACCCAGCTTCGATCCATCTCCAATGTCATCTCTTCATTTCTCCACATCACGAAACACCGAGGTATACGCCTCCATCCCTCTCTCTGTACATATCGAATCTTCCCAAAACCTTAACCCTAGCTTGTAAATGGAGTGAATTATCCATTATTTAGGATAGCCACATGATTAAGTTAAATTTAGATAATCAATATTATGGTGTTTCATTATGGAATTTGAGTATTAGCTTCACGGTTTCCATTTAGTTAATTGTGGATGAGGTAGGGTGTTTGAAATTAGCCGCTTGCTTCTATGAAAGAAACAGTAAGAGGGTTGAAGGATTCTTTTCTGATGAAGTACTGATAATAGAAATTAAGATGATGGCTAAATGAGTTAGTAAACTACTCAATGTTGTCAATCATATTATTTAGACCATTCGGTTCATTTTTCTTTATAATGGCTTTTATTGTTATCTGTTGTGGCCTCTTTTGTGTATCTTTTACTTTGAAAGTTTATTGTCATGTCTACACTATAGTGAGCAATTTCCCTAGTGCAATGAATGTTATGATTAGGCAATGTCTCGTATCTTTCGTTAAATAACCTTTCAAGAATGTCTTTCTTCATATAAATGTGACACATTGTTACTATGAACATGATAACAAACTTGATTTACTAAATTACTTTCTTTCTTGCTTATCCAAAATGTAACTCAATTTGATACCCAATTTGATGAACATGATAACAATCCTCCAGATCGGTCTAGAGAACATCCGACGTTACGTGATTTGTTTATGGTCTTGGTAGTTTCTTTTTGTCATAGAGCTGGCACGAAATGGTAAGCAGCTTTTGTTTGATAGTCTGTGTCTTGTTTTGGTTTCTTTTGGTAGTGCCTTCTCATTCTCGTTGTAATGGTGGATGTCTAATCCACTTATGTTCTTTCCTCATATCAATGGAATCATCTTTTCCTATCAAAAAATAATATCGTGTTACAAAGAAAAGCGGTAGATGGTGATTTTGGCTCCCCGAACTTCATCAAAGCAGAGACATGAAATTATAATCGTGCACTGGGTGTGTTGCATTCAGGGCAAAGGGGATCTTTTGGAGGAAATAGGCAAGTTGATTACGGCGGTGTTAGTGGACGAGAGACAAACCTTAATGGGAAATTTATGTGAATCGATTTCAACGAAGGAAAGAAAAAGGCCCCGCATATGCCTTCTCATTCGGTTGTAATGGTGGATGTCTAATCCACTCATGTTCTTTCCTCTTAACAATGGAATCATCTTTTCCTACCAAAAAAGAATATTTGATGTTACAAAGAAAGGTAGGGTAGATGGTGATTTTGGCTCTCTGAACTTTATCATGGCAGGAGACATGAAATTATAATCGTGCACCTTAAGCTCAATGGGTGTGTTGCATTCGGGCAAAGGGGATCTTTTGGAGGAAATAGGCAAGTTGATAAGGGCGTGTTAGTGGACAGAGAGACAATCTTAATGGGAAATGTATGTGAATCGATTTCAATGAAGGAAAACAAGGCCCCGCATATGCCTAAGTTTTTCGAAGGATAGAGGATGCAGTTCTTTGGCGGTTAAACTTGGTTCATTTTTAGAGTTAAGAAGACCTTAGAGAAGGCAAGTTTTAGATATTATTGTAGTGTGGCTTCCGTTGTTCGCCTTAGTGCAATGATCTAAAGATGCCGACGATGTTGATTTGATTATTGCGTGTGGTATATCACGCGAGGGCTTAATAAAGTCGATAATAGACCTCATTAGATTCCTTGAAAATCATTCAATCCTGACATCCTGGAATAGTAGATGGGGTTCCATGGAACCCCATTTTTAGTACAAATACTCTTGACTGGATATTTGAAATTGGTCGTGTATGAACTATTTATTTCATGTTGGTACTCCTAGCGGAGGAGTGGATGGACCGAAATGGATAGATACTTAGTTAAAGGCCCTGTTGCAATGAGTCGCCTTCTAAGTTCGTGCAGATTTGGTCTGTCTCGGCCGGCTGGTCCGATGAGTCCGATGGTCCCGCTCGAGTGATTTATCCGAATCGTTGCTTGTGCTCCAACTTCTATTTAATCTTAGTCTAGTTCATTTTCTATGAAAGTGTTTACCTTATAACAGATGCGTGTGTAAGTACAAGTTAGTGTAATATACTCCCTCTCTATGTTAAATTATCAAAAACTATGAAAATATTATTTTCGAAATTAATATATGAAAATTTGTTGTGCCCCTATCAAAAATTAAGATGCGATTTAAATTAATCAAGAGTGTCCGGTTTTCTCTTGATGCCTATCAAGAGTGTGGTTTCTCTTGATGCGATTTAAATTAATCATTCGTTCAAGTTCTCATGTTTCGGTACATAAAACAGCGGTGCGTTGACCGTGGAGTGTTCAGAGGAACATTATGCCCTGTGCGGTAAATTGTGCTCGCCGGCCGGAAGACGTCCGCAGTTCATGTTCGATTATTAACAATTATTATCTTTACCAAGACTTTAAAGGTGAATTTGCAATTTTAACATGCCTTATTACTTCTTGAAGGAAAAGTAAGTGCCAAACTCATGCATTGGCCTACGGTCTGGTACAGAGTATTTCGTTGATCATTCGGTTTATTAAGAATGCTTGAGAAGCCTCATCTTATTTCACGGTCTAAGTTTTTCACTTGATAGGGCTCTTTATTTTTTAACTTTGGCTTTGATGTTGATGATAAGGTGGTTGCGTTTTTATAGTTATGACCGATTAGTACTTATATTTGTAGAAAACCACTATATTACTTCAAAGATCTCGTCGTGCACATTGGCCATCTCCCTATTTGGATGCATTTGGTGAAGAGGTAAGTTCTTTAATGAAATTCTGGCGCTTTACATAGTCTATGACGGAGTTTGGCTTAGTAAAGAGAGCATTCTTTGAATTATATGCACATATCTGAATAAAGTACGCTCACTTTTGTTCCTTCGTGTTCGTGTGTGTGACCTACTCGCTACCTCCTCTTTGCCATTTGTGAAAACTCACTAAAAATGGCTTGATCCAGTTGTTGGTATCGCCTTTATGGATCGTATTTATTAATCGGCTTTGAAAGTTGCGATATTATTGGTTAGAATTATTCTCGTGGCTTTAGACTTCTCAACGGGCGTGAGAGACACCGGATTAACGGTGTATTTATGAATATAAAATAGCAAGCATCAAGTAGCCTTTCAACCATGCATTTGACTATTTTATTAACGTTCGTGGCCCTCAACCCTCCAAGTTATGCAGAAGTGAAGAAATATGCACAAGCACAACTAGGTTATGCATTTTGCCCTTTTGCCATTTATTGATTCCCTTCTTAAGGGTGTACAAAGGTCATTACCACTGTGATTACGCCAATGTTAGTTCTTGGTTTTGGAGTTAGTGGAACTTAGTCTCGTCACTCGTGGTCGCTCTCGCACTCAAACTTGCATCCTCCCACTCGTACTCTTGCTCCAAGCACGCCCGTGTGCAGCCTATCAAAGTGGTGAGCTACTTCTACTTTTCATGGTCTGAAAATTGTTAAGTAGGATTAGTGCGGTGGGGTTGAATCTAAGTTGAGCTTTAATATGTTGACTTGTGCAGTCCGTTCACCTCCCATTTTAAGGTAATTTAACCTTGTGTAGAGCAAAAC
The DNA here is from genome assembly GCA_016624345.1 of Platycodon grandiflorus. Classification (NCBI taxonomy): domain Eukaryota; kingdom Viridiplantae; phylum Streptophyta; class Magnoliopsida; order Asterales; family Campanulaceae; genus Platycodon; species Platycodon grandiflorus. Next base: position 55,210,417 of record CM028361.1, on the reverse strand, counting down.
TAAATAGAGTCTAATTCTTCGAGGTGAAGGCGATTTATTGAATGGGGAGCAAATGGCGAGTTGAAATGGCATAAGTTTTTCGAATTTTACTAGTTTTTGTTCCTATTGTTAAACTATGCTTTTAACTTTTGTTTTAGTAAGTTTCGAAATGTTGTATGCCCGTATCTATGATTATGTTAGGCTCGAGTACATGAAATTAACCCCTTACGAAAAGAAGACAAAAATTGATATTAAGCACATTCAATATAGTTCCTTGAAGGCACTTGGCGACAGGCCCTTATGAATAATTTTCGGGATTCATTGCGATTGGTCAAATGAGGGACATTGATAACTCTCTGCATAATTTAAGTTGATATCCAAGGAATTATGACGAAATGATGTTTGTATTACCAATATACACTCATTATGTTGTTTGCAATTATTTGCGGGATATCGAAATGCATAGAGGAAAGCCGCGTATTTGAACGAGGAGCGCTATGCGGCTCGACTCATATGGTATGAAGAGTTGTGTTTCCTCTTTACCCATTTATTGTACTTTTGGAATTGATTTTCGAATTGGGCACTCTTTCAAGAGAACACCCCGGTAGGAGATATTTGAGATTTGATTCAGTCGAAAGAGAAGAAGCTGTTTTATTGTACTTTTGGAATTGATTTTTCTTCTCCTTCCCTATCATCACAACCAAGGGTAAGAAAGAGAAGAAGCTGTTTTCCTACTTCTTTCTTTCTTTTCACGAATCGCATCCTCATTCGGAAAATGGGTTGTTGCTCGGTTTATATATGAGATTTGTTTGATGTGTCATGCTTTGTGCCCGTTTTACGTTGAACGTGGCCTTTCGAGCTCAGAAATTAGGGATTGAAAACCAATTGTGGCACGAATCTCGCAAGTTAACTGATCCAGACTCCGACCATAAACCGCTATTGGGTTCTGATTTTTGATACTAAAAGGAGCTATCATCATTCGTTTTCCCTTGCTTTATTTCCCAAAGGTATAAATTTAGAAATGCTTCTTATGTAATATTAGGACAGTGGCTGCTATACATTCATTCATTCATTCATTTGTTCAATATTTTTGGATTTGGCAATGTATTGCTATGTACTCTTCTTGATCATTTATATAAAAGTTCCTAGTTCACATTGCTCTCTTGTTTTAGCTTTCACAGTTCCACAAGTTTTGGACTAACAAATCATTAGCACTGATTGCTGATAATTTTTCTTTGGCTGCTGCTATTAAAAGGTTTTCCTATCTTGTTCTAAAGGGAGTCCAAATTTAGTAGGGTGACCTACAAAAAAAAAACCCAAGGATTTTAAAAAATAAAATAAAATAAAATACCATCAAGATTTAAAAAAAAAAACGAAGACAACGTTTTTCAAAAACGTTGTATTAGCTCTAAGACAACGTTTTTTTAAAAACGTTGTCTTAGCTCTAAGACAACGTTGGATAAGACAACGTTTCAAAAAACGTTGTCTTAGACCTATAACAACGTTTTAAAAACGTTGTTAAAGGTCTTTTTTGTTGTAGTGATTTTCCATTGCGTCGTAAAAAAATTTACATTTCTACATTTTTCAAATGTTACCAAACACCAAAATATGAGGAAAATATTTTTCGAAAATCATTTTCTGTGAAACAAATAGAGCCGTAGACTTGAAACAAATTTAAAACATGAATACAATAATTCATGATACAAAACAATTTAACAAGAGCATCATTAATAAACACAAACAAATAAAAAGCCAATAACTCAATGAGACTACAAAAGATATCTATTTAAAAACCACAAACACTAACCATTTTCTTCAAATATTTCAGTCTTCCTCACTACTACTAGTGTTGTCAAAAACAAATTCATCTTCTTCATCAGGAAATGTGTCTAATTCATAGACAACTTCCTTGACTAGATTCTTCCTCTTGGAAAGAATCAACTTTAACACCATTGGACACATCATTTGTGCTTCTTGCTTTGGTTATACACACAGCCCAATATTTGGTTCTCTCTCTCTTATCGCAACCAGGGTAGCCTATGAAGTGTACTAGCTCAGCCTGCGATGCGAGTACAAACGGGTTATCCGTGAAAAGCTGCGTTTCAGGATTGAGATCAAAGATGTCGTATCTCGGATGCACCCTAATACCCTTAATAGTATCATACCACTTGCACTTGAAAAGTACTAGTGTATCAACCTTGTTATTTTCACTCTCATATTCTAACTCCACAATTTCATCTAGCACTCCATAATAGTCTCTTTCATCATCTCCATAACAACTACCCCTGATGCAAACACCACTACCAATCTGAAGATTTTTTGAATGAAATTCATACCCATTCCCATAATGGCCATTATACAAGTGCACACGGTTTTTTGGGCCTCGAGCTATACGCTTGATATTTTCAGCTATGGGTTTAGATGAATATTTTACCTACAAATTATGAAAATGAAATGAATTTAAACATACAAGTAAATGACGAAATAGAATTATAATAATATTTGAAATAACTCTAGAAGCAGCTTACATGATGAGCAAACCAGCCGGTAAACTCTTTATCAAGCCTAGTGGATAGCACCTGCGGATCAATATTTGGCATCACATCTATCACTTCCTTTTCATATTCCCTGTTCCAAAGGTTACTTATTAATTACTATGCATTTCTTTAATGTTTAAATTCAAATAATACAGCTATATATTTTAAAATTTATACTTACAAGATAAAGGGTTCGATCTCTTTACAGTTCATTAGAACGTAAAGGGACGCAACTGCTACCTCGTCGTCCGACAAATATTTAGTACCGATATACCCAAACGGCCTTTCTGGATGAGTGAAGACCGATAATCGATCGTTCTTCTCTGACTTATGAGTTAAGATTTGGGCAGCGGACCACTTCGCGTAAGTTTTACATGCCTCGGTTAATCCCTTACGGCATGTATCGAGAAGGTCGAAATACAATAGTGCCTCTCCATTTGGTATATGTTCCTCCCATTTAAAGTCGGGGCCGATATCAATATCAGGATTTGATTCCTCTTCAACAACCACCGGTTCATCTTTTGGAAGCACAAGTTGTTGACTTGATGTTGATTGTTGTCTAAAGATTGATGGGTCCTTCTCTCCTTGCGAAGCCCAGATTGTGTAGCGAGGCTTGAATCCCTTTTTATACAAGTGTGTTTTAAGTATCTCTTGAGTTTGAAATTTTTTATTCAGACAAATGCAACAGGGACATCGTATTTTGTCTCTGGACATACATTCAGGATGGTCAAGTGCAAAACCAATAAATTCTCGTACCCCCTCTATAAACTCAGGTCTAATACCCAAGCCGCCATCCTCAAGCCGACGATACATCCAACCTCGATCGTTAGACATCCTTTTCTGCATTTAGAACTCACATATTTATATCAGAATGAATTTGACTGCTGATGAAACAAATTATGGAATTTATCAAATGAATTATGGAAATGCACATAATTCATTGAATTTGACTGCTGATGAAAGACAAGCCTACTGTGATGGGAATAACTTGTATTATAAGTGCTTTACGCAAGCTTGTTACCCCGAGAAAAATAAAATTAAAAATGGGTTGTCAATCAAACTAAGAAAATAACAGGTCAATTGAATTTATAAAAGGTTGTTACCCCTAGCAAAAAGAAATATGAAAAGTTGTTCAATATGAGTAGAAAGCAAGAGGAAACTAAAAAACAAAAACAATATTTTCGAGAAAGCAGGAATTTTAATATACATGAAGTACTCCATCGGATCCTAAAGCCATGAACACTCACCGTTGATTCCTGAAATTCAAGCTTAGTAGTCTCCAAAAGGCCAATTGCACAAAGTGCTTGTAACTGCATAAGAAGTCTCACAGAGATATAAGCATTGTATGGAGAATATATCAAGAGACATTCAGTTCTAAATCATAACATGCCCCTTCAGTCTATACACTACACAAGATACCTATGTGGGCAAAAATCAACTTGCACTGCATGTCAAGTTATGGAACTGTATTCGAAAAAGCATCAATAAAAGATTAAATTCGATTTGCAAGGATAAGTTGAGATATTATGGTTATGAAGGCCAGTAGAAAAAATTGAAATGTTTCCTAATTGAAATTAAAGCTTAATTTACCATAAGATAAACTGCTAAAAACCCTATATAGATAAATATTCCCACTAGACCCTGGCTCACAGAGTAAAATGCTAGTTCCTCCATCTCATTTGAAGAATCCTTTTCTAGAAATCCAAGTCTTTAGTAATACATGATTTCCATTGTGAGTAATCACTTCAATGTTACCTCCCATTAATATCTCAACTTATCCTTTTTCAATATGAGTATTAGAAGTCATGAACTTAATTTAGGAGAAAGATGGGACATCCAAAAAAGAGGTAAGGTACTCATCATGGGAGTACTTGAAAGTAGTTAAATGCAACCATAAAAGAGAAAAGATAGACAAAATGCATTTATGTACATCCTAATGATATTTCACTATATCAAATTAAGTAGGGGTTTTGAAACAGAGTGCAAATACATCAGACAAACTCTGCAAAACAAAAGATGAGATGATTATTAAAAGCAACAAAACAGCTAAGCATTCTATAAGAAACCATAAAATCTTTGCATACTATATAATGCTCAAACAAAGAGGAATGAATGTTGGGAATCTATACGGGCCATGTCAGTACCTGACCCACAAATTATAGCAAACAGAGTGAAACTGACTAGCCAAAGCTATCAGTTCATCCTTTCTAGCCAGTCTGGATTCAGGCCTTCCCTTTTGTTTCTTCAAGTTAAACAGAATCTGTCGAGCTATCCTACAACAGCATATAAACATAAAGATCAAACTCAAAATTCAATCATGAAATTTAATGAGTTAACTCTGATCAAATGTCAAAAATTCACTAGGATATTTCAGAATTGAGCATGCAGCTGCAAATCAAACATAATGGAGCAACAAAGCAAGAGATTCATGCGCACTCCTAAAAACTGCCAACCAATAGAATAACCTAACACTCCAAACATCCATGATACATTAAAGACCAATGCCTTGAGCTAAAGTTCTTTCTGTGGGAAAAATACACCTGATAAAAACTCTTAGAATGTAAAGTAATATGTGCATATGTTATAACCAATGACTTGTAAGACAAAGTCTGATGGTGATAGTTAGTGAATGGAAATCCCACATAGAAAAGATGAGAAAGATTTGAACACACCAAATCAATTCAAATTGGTTGATGGAAAATTTGGAGAGAAAACCAAATTTGGTGGAATAACATATGTATACAAATATATATATATATATATATATATATATAAATGGTCAAAGATAGGCACTTGGGCACTTGAGGCACCATGATATGAGTAAACCTGGAAATGCTAATCTCGAATTAACATTATTTTTGAGAAAATTAATTATGATTAATTTTGAAATAATTGTTATTAAAAGGTGCTTTCTCAAAAAGACACTTCCTTTGAAAGGTGCCTACTCAAATTAAAACACAACTCTTCGTAGAGGTGTTTTACAAGTATATATATAGATTATCTCCTGCAAAAGAATGTATCGTCAGATTTTAATCTTCATATCATCTTCCTCTTACAATCTTCAGTAATCAAAATTGTTCTCTTTTTGTTCTTGGGAGAATTATAGAATTGCTGTCTATATTTCTATTTTGTTTTGAATATCCTGGAGGAAACTTGTCTGAGATCCTAGCAGTAAAATAGTGGGGGCAATAATTTCCTTAAGGACAATGAAATCACATTCAAAACAAAACCTTCATTACATTGTTTGTTCTAACAAAGTCAACAAACGACGTCTCCTGATCACATCCAAGCATTTACGAGCAATGATAGTAGAAGTAGTAATCATAGTAGTAGACATTAGACAATAATAATATCCATGATAAAAGAGTATTCCACCTACAAAGTTACTCATCCGTTATCATAAAGTAGTGGATAAGCATGCTTCATAGCCGATATCCCTTCCCCATTCCATAGGCTATTCCACCATCTAATATGCTTTTCTTATAACCAACAAGCAATACCTTAAGGGGCTACGATTAATTTCATTCAATATATTCGCTATTTTCAGCAAACAGAATTTGTCGCCATCTACAAGAAAAAGTCAAAATATGAACTATTAGCATAGGAACGCCATAAGGACCCTGACTAACTCCGTAAAATGTCAAACGGGGCTTAACCACATGTTTTAAGGCAATCGCAGGCACCTAATAACCTTGATACTGTTAACTACATTCCAATTTCCAACCACAAAACTGCTGGATTCAGCTCCAAATTCAGGACCGCTTTACTACCACAAATCCCCACCCCCATACTCGCAAACACACATAAATAAATGACTCGGAGTAAATGTTAACGAAATTTAAGAACCATGCTGATGCAGCAAACAAACAAAGTGTTGAAATAACCTGCTTGTTTCCAATCAAAGCAACACACATTCGTCTACGAAACTCGAGCACAGATTATATCAATGGAAATCAGTAGAACAAATACACTCTCCTGACTTTCCTTGAGAGTTCAAAAGAAAACCTTTTGGAGTGCCAACTATCTCAGCCAAAAAGGAAAACAGCGAAACCATCAAAAGATGAGAGGGCACATCCAATCCCCCCATCCCAACTCCCCCACTTCAGGCAAATGTAATCATCTTCAAACATTGTGAGACAAAAAAAATATATACCATTTTTCTCTTATCCTCGAGAAACCACAAGCAATCTTAAAACAAATACTCCCCAAACCTATAAAGCAATCAAAATATTTAACCCTAAATGCCGCGGCATTCACGTCTTTCGATTGTTTTGAGCCCTCGACATAGCAAACACCCTTAGAAATCTACATGGGAGGAGAGGGAAATTGGAGTTTACCGGATTGTTTGTACAGTAGACGGAGGTTAGGGTGGCCGACGCGAGGTGCCGAACGACCTAAAAAAAGTACGGCTTCAATTCTTCGGATTTTGAGAAGAGAAGCTATGGGGGCTTTTACTTCAGTTGCAATATATTTTACAAAACGACGTCCTTTCAAATAGAACTTTTCGGAAAAATTGAATGAAAGCCACTGTTTCAAAAACAGCTCCACATTTTTGGGCGCCATCCTTCCCTCCAATAATTATTCACACAAAAAAAAAATGTAGTCAGTTGCAACCTGATAAATTTCGTTGCACCTAGTAAGGCTATCAATGGTGGTTCCGTTAGGTTTGCGATTTTAACCTAACCGACCCCAACCGTTCCGCTAACTCTTTAAAATCGAATCAAACCAAATTGTTCGATTTCGTTCAATTCTACTATTTAATTATGTAATTATTTCAAAAAAATAATAATAACAAAAAAATATAGTTTTAACATAATATAATCATAAAGTTCAGTTTCGTTCAATTCTACTATTTAATTATGTAATTATTTCAAAAAAATAATAATAACAAAAAATATATAGTTTTAACATAATATAATCATAAAATTATGGTTGCAGCTATTACCTAATTTTCTTGTATTGTTGTTTGACTGATATAAGAAACAATATCTAACTTTCTAATGGCAAAATTATGGTTGCAGCTATTTAACAATAGTGGGCCTGTAATAAATTAACCAAGATGCTAAATGTATCCGAGAATTGCCAGCATAATAGTTGAACTAAGAATAGGCAGAGGCCGCGCGAACGCAGGCCCCCTCTATCACAAATTATGACGTAGGCTCGACCACTTGGGCCGACCTTAGGCGGGCGCCCCTCCAGTGTGCAATGGAAGTCGCCAACCTAGGCCATAAGCCTTTTTGATCACCCATTGACCCCGTCCAGGTAAGTATATTTTCCAGAACCCACACTCTCTTTTTATATAACTTCCTTTTCTCTCCCCTCTTTATTCCCCTTCCTGTGTGGGATAAAACTCTCATACTCTAAAAACTCTCAACATGATTTTGTTTGTGTTGAAACTTCAAACTCAAAAAAGTATTGAAATTCCTCATCTGGGTTTTATTGTTTCTTTGCAATAGAGGTTAGTTTCGGTCTCTTTTATTTAAGATTTTCTTCTTTTTTAGCATGAGAAAGTGCTGATTTTGGTTGGCAATTCAATGAAATATTGAACTAATTATGGTTGTTTGGATATGAAAATGGTGATTGTGGTAATGCAAGTCTGCTCTTCATTAAACATTGAGCATTGAGCCAAGCTGAATTATCAAAAAAGGAACGAGATAAACATCGAGAACTAAAACAGTACTATAAGTTTGACTAGCATTGGCAGCGTCAGTAGTCCAATGTTCATCGCCATAAACTTTTTTTTTTTTTTGGAACGGTTTGCGTTGAACTTAAGTATTGGCAAAGCTTGCAGCATTCGAGTTCTGTAACTGTTTCTATGCCGGATCTGGACTCAGGTATACCGGATCTGAAAATGACTATGGTTTAGAAATATGGGCGTTGTTTGTTTCTTAAGCACCAGAAACTAGAGGTTTCGTGCCTGAGATTGGATGGGAATAGATTGGGAAGTCCCAATGATTTCCATGGAGATGGACTTTGTTGTGGGATAATGTAGTTTCTGTTACCCTCGCCTTGTCGTGTTGGCAAATTGCAAGCCCAGGTAATCTTTGTTGTGAGACTATTTTTTAAGGACGGAGGTAGTATATCGATGGGGCTTTAAACGAGCCAATTGCTCCAAGTGTAGGGGCCTTGTTCTTTCAATATAGATGCAGATGCAAAATGCAAATAAGCTATAAATGAGTGAATTGAGTTTTGTCAGATTGGAGTCAAAACTTTTGACCTTGTAAAAGAGTCAGCTGAGAGTCTCCTTCATCTTTGCCTCCTTTTAACTCCTAACATTGATTTACCTTAAAGGTTACATCCTCACTTGCTTCTTATCAATCTTTATCTTATTATAGGAGAGGTCCGCGCTTTTGTTTTTTTTACTTTTTTTTTTTTGACTTACCAATCTCTCTCTCAATCTCACGTTACCTTCTTTACTAATTTTTGTTATTTTTATTTCTATTTCTCTCTACTTTTTGAATTAGTCATTGCAAAATTACGAAAAAAAAAAAAATTATCAACCCTAAAACAACCCTATTGATACGAGGCCCAAGTATTTCATGGCATGTTTTTTTAAATTAATTTTATAGTCATTTTATGATTACATACAAGATTGTTAAACATTTTTTTTGACTGATATAAGAAACAATACATAATAATTAATACTATTATTATATATATATATAATATATATATATATGTAAGGGGGAGTATTTAATGGTTACTTTTTTATTTAACCATCAATGGTTACTCTCATTATTAATCATTGGATCAAAAATTAAAGGTTAAGATTTAATGGTTAGTTGGAAAATGCAATTAATGCAACTAGGTGAGTCATTTAATGCATTAAATCTCAACCTTTAATTTTTGATCCAATGATTAATAATGAGAGTAACCATAACCATTGATGGTTAAATAAAAAAGTAACCATTAAATATATATATATATATATATATATATAATGATAATAATAATAATAAACATATATTGTGGTGCGGTTCGGTCTAGTTTTGTTCAATTTCAAAAATTGCAAAGAATCGATCAATTTTTGAATTTTGAAAGTTGAAAGCAAGATCGAAACACCTTGGACCAAATCGAACCAAACTAGCCTATTTGGTCTAATTTGATTCAGTTTTTAGCCATACACTCCTGTTTTTCAGGATCATTTTCCTCACTCTAAATACTCTGTTTTCCAGTAAGCTTGTAAAACCAACCACTTGAACCAACCTCATTTATATCGTTGTTTTATTTATAACTTACCGTAACCCACAACTTTTCTTTTTGCATGAGAAGAATTCATATTTCTAAACTATTACGTGATCGTGGTTCAAATATATTTGTATTTTATTTAAGTACATAAATTATAAAGTTTCTTAATAGCAATGCGAAAAAATCACATGTAAAATGAAAAGTTTAATACTCTTTTCGTTTCTAAAAAATAATTTTTTTTATCTGTTTAAAAAATATACAGTTTTTAAAATTTTCTTTTAAGAAAACATTTTTACTATTTTATTCTTAATTTAATTATTATGACCCCACTCTTACATGGGTATTATTAGAAAACATGTTACCGTAATATTATAATAAAATTAATTATTTTTCTCAATTTCTTAATTTGTACCCCTAATTAAATAGAACACTCTTTTGAAAATAGATGGAATATATTTTTTTTGAATTATATAATTATTTGGTCCCTCGACTTTACCAAATCTATTCGTTTGGTCCCTCCGTTTTTAAAAAAATGCAATCTGGTCACTCGATTTACATTTCGTTAAGAGATTTCCCCTTTCCTCCGTTACCGTCTATTTTTCTATCTGTTTTTTTTTTAAATGCCTAAACTACTCTCTTCCTCTTCTCCCTATTTCCCCTCATCTTCTTCTTCAACTTCCCCTGTTTACAGCAGCAACCCATAAAATAAAAAATTCAAAACCTATTTCTCTCTTTCTCTTTCAAAATCTCTTTCTCTTTCAAAATCTTTCTCTCTCCTCCCTCACAACCTACAGAAATTCAAAACCCAACTCAGAGGCTGAGATGATAGAACTCATGCATCAACCTACCTTAATTCTATATACTTCAGAAGCAAAGGGTAATCGCACAATATGGATATTCAGCTGGCCATGGATCTAATTATTTATCAGCAACTTGGCAGCAAAAAGCAGAAAGAACATTTTCCAATGTTATCTGACAAGGTTTTTGTAATAGAGTTGCCTGTAGCTCTATTATAAACAATTCAATGGCTCTGATTCAGATTGATGTCCCAGTCAACGGAGATAAGAAAGGTCGCCAAGTGCTAGTTTATGTTTCATTGAACTACCTTGAGGCTTGAGCTTTATTTCTATGTATCAGCATTTCTACGATCATCGCTACCAATTCTTTGATTGATTACGGCAACTAGAATTGTGCTCTGGTCTTTCCATCATCATACATGATTCCCACATTGATCTCTATTGCTAACATAGAGGCCTATCTTGTCGTGGAGAAGCAATGACACTGGCTCGTAAATTTGCTTATATTCACTGCCTTTTGCTTTCTCCAATTGGAAATGGATTCGAAAATTTTGGGGATTCTTTTTCCTTGATTTTTGTCTCTCTCTCTGGGTGGGTGTTTGGTTGGTTGGGGGCATTAGAATTAAACCCTTCCTTTCTCTCTCCTCTCTCTCTATAGCTACCAAGCAGCCATGTCGGGATTGGTGTCGGTTAAAACTCCACCGGAGGCTCCGCCGCTACGAGTCACCGTCCTTGACGACACTAACTCCAACCACCACCAGATCTAACACTCCACCGACCGATCCGAATCCATTAACCCGAAACTACCCTCACCAGTGCCCCGACGGCCTCCATCTCCCTCTTCATCCACCTCGCGTGCCAAGCCATCACCGGATCAGAGCTCTGAAAAGAAGAAATCGCCAAAAAAGCAGACTGTAATTGATGAATCGTCGTTAGACAATCCAGATCTCGGCCCGTTCCTTCTCAAACAAACCATAATCGATGAATTATCGTTAGACAATCCAACTCTTCATACAGTTTTCGAGCTCGCCACTTCAGTTGTCCGCGAAAATGGTTGGTCGCAGTGGCGGAGACGGCAGAAGAACCAGCGGCGAAGACGGAGGAAGCTGGGCTTAGGCTCCATGTGATGTAAAAAAAATGTGTTTTGGTATGTGTGTGTGTGTTTGTGTGTGAAATTGTATATACAGAGGCCAAATCAACAAAATCTAAAACTATGGTTTTGGGTTTAATTTTGAATTTCTGTAGGTTGTAAGGGAGGAGAGAGAAAGAAATTTTGAAAGAGAAAAAACAGGGGAGGTTGAAGAAGATGATAGGGGAAATCGGGAGAGAGGAAGAGAAGGTAGTTTAGGCATTTTTTTAAAAAATAGACAGAAAAATAGACGGTAACGGAGGAAAGGAGAAATCTCTTAACGAAATGTAAATAGAGTGACCAGATTGCATTTTTTTGGAATGGAGGGACCAAATGCATAAATTTGGTAAAGTCGAGGGACCAAATAATTATATAATTCATTTTTTTTTTTTTTTTCTGTAAACAACTTTATGGAATTTGAATTTAATAGTCAGATAGTAAACCGCGCAAATTCTTTTCCTTTGGCATTCAACCGACAACAACTACGCATGGAAAGTGACAAGGAGGTGACGAAACTCACATTTTTTGTTGCATTTATATATTTATTACTAATGGGCCTCATCAATATTTCTTTTAAATAATGATAGGTTATACTTTCCTTTATCTCTAAATGAATATTTATTTTTAATTTTTTTTTTCTAATTAAGTGTTCTTTTTTATATAAGTTTACTAATTTTACCTCAAACGCATATCATGTTTTAGTGTGAATTTATAATACTCCCTTCGTTCCAAGTAAAGAGTCAACTGATTTATTTTGGGATGTTCCACTTAAATAATCAACTTCAAAAATTATGTTTAAAATCTCATAAATCTTTTCACTTTATATATGCTTTAAATATCTTGGCTATCTTTAAACATCTTTATAATTATGACTAACGTTCAATGCTACTTATATATCTTTTAATTATTAAATTTTTTAAACGTTTACTCTTTGGGTGAAACAGAAGGAATATTATATATAGACATTATGCACATCAATGTACATGTACTACTAAAATGTCCTAAAAGTTAAATTTCATAATTTTAGTGAAAATTTATAAAATAAATATTCAGTTAAGGACTACAGGTGCATAACATAAAGAGTAAAGCTTTGGGCGCTTAAAGTGCAATAAATTCTTTGAACTAAATGAGGTGGCGGTTGATGTGGCTTTGGTAAATAAATAAATACCACCTCATTTAGTGTAAAATAAGCAAAATTCGAGTCGGTTCCTTTTAGACAATTTTCATTCGCTAAATTTTCATTATAATTGTTTTCAATCGCTAAAGGACACTTTTGTTAGAAAATGTCATCTATACCCTTTAAAAATACGGAACAATGCACGCTGTGCATCGTAAAATACATTAACGATGCATCGCAACACAACATATTGTACATAAAAATATGGAAACCCACGATGTGCATTGCAAAACAAGAAAGACATAAATACAAATATATTTTTCACTTGTGATGCACACAAAAAAGTAAAAAAAGAGTGTTGTTTGTTGCATCGCAATGCACACGATGCACATTTTATATGCTGTTTTATGGATGCGTGTTCAACAATTGACGATGAATATTTTATGCTTGACGATGCACATAATTCACATTTCTTATCACAAAAATCACAGTTATATTGACGATACACATTTTCACACACATAACGATGCACAAAAATCAACCTTGGATATATACAAAATGAACTTCAAAAAGATTACAACATAACAAAAATCAACTTTGACTATATACAAAATGAACTTCAAAAAAATTACAACATAACAAAAATCAACTTTTTATAGCCTCTCGACATAACCTAGCATTATGATTACAAAGTTTGTGACATCTACTACATATCATTTTTTTTTTTCTTATTGATTCACCATTTGATGAGATTCTTGTCTTCTTGGGATGTCCGGATAATCTCTTCAATATAGGAGGTAACACTTGATATAATTGCTTGTTAAAAAGTAATTATCAACCATATCACTGATATTTTTCCTGGATCTCACAATTATTATAGCTGCGTGGCAATACGGAAATCCTTGAATTTGCCACTAGTAGCATGAACATGTTCCAAGTTAACCTAGACACTTGGATCGGATAAAACCTCGTATATTGAATTGGGTGCCATACGAATATACCACGTGATCCCAATATTAAGGTACTCCTACCACTTTGTATCCATCTTCTTACATAATAATTTATTCCATCTCATTCCATTCTGTAAACACCCAGAATTCGTACACCTACATTATACGAAATGTCCTATAAACAACTGTTTATTTATAAAATGGACTAACACATGTTTCTATGATTATTTCAGGAAACAACATACACAACGGACCAACAACGTCCATCAAATACAACAAACTTCGATTAGATCAACATCAAGGATCAAACTCGAAGATACAACAAGACTAATGACGTCCAACACATAAACAACCTTCCGTTAGATCAACATCAAGGGTTTATACTGAAGATACACAGCTTAGAAGGGCCAAAGTGCAAAACACAACGTCTGGAAAAGCCAAAAATAGGGTTTGGTATGCTGATACCACAAAACAGGGTTTGGTGCGCGGGCACCATGCCAGGTGCACCGCGCACCAAACCTATATTTTGTCCTCAAAGCTTAGCTGTCGGCTACTGAAGACTTTGAAGGCCAAAGGAACCTTCCTCCTTGCTTGGCCCCGAGAGTTTCATCAAATATCTCAGCCCAAGCTCACATATATAAGGAGATGATCAGCTCTCTCCTTCAACACACAACAATCATCATCAACTCTCTCCCTGATAACCAACACACGCACAACTCTCTCTCGCTCTATCAAGCCTTTTTTTGAGGAAGAAAAGAGAGAAAGAAAAGAGAAAAGAGTATTGACTCTATCTTAACACACACAAAACGTAAGTCTTCCTTTCCTCGATCGGTAGCAGTGGAAGCACAATGGTCAGGCTACAAGCTAGCTTGATCCGGTACAATACAACGGCCTAGAACGTGGCCCAATTTCTGTAAAACGACAGAAGGTAACCCCTTCCGTTCGTTAGTTTAGATAGGTAAATAGATGTAATAAATGTATGTAATTATTTTAATACATTCCAAATACATGTAAATACATGTAATATATATTCTGTAAAATAAACAAACTTGTGATAATTAAATACGAGCATACAAACGTGTAAAGACCGAAAAGGCGAATTAGGTGCGTAAAACCTTCCCAAATCGTAACCTGGCCCCCGAACCCATAATCTAAAGTTTTTCTCCCATTTACTTTATAAACGAGAGTGGCGACTCTTTTTTCAAAGATAAACATGTTTATCAAACCATAAAATCAAATAGAGGAAAACCACAAGACAAGAGCGAAAAAGGCCCAAAGAGGGGCCAGCCTTCTCTGAAGGGCAGATCCGAGGCGCTCACAGTAGCGACTCTACTGGGGATGATTGTTTTTAAATAGATAAAAGGAGAGCCAGACTCATTTTTTATACACAATTGCATGCTCACATATTTAAATATCACAAATTTGTTTAATGTATATAACATAATTAAAATATTATTTGTGTAGTATATACTACTCTGTTCATACTCACCTCTGCTGGTACAAATTTGTTTATTCTTTATTTGTACATTTATTCGGGCCAATGCCCATCATTTGATTGTACATTCGTTTATGTTCTTTTGATTTTGGAAAATAGGACACAAATGTAATAATTAGGAATATGATAGAATTCCCAATTTTTTAATTTTCTTTTCTTCTCTTTCCTCGAGGCTTTAAACCCTCGACCTGTGGATGTGTTTCCTTTCCCACTGTTTTCAATTGCTAACAAGAAACACAACCCATATCACATGAATCAGAAAAAATGGACATATTTTCCTCTTATTCTGTATATATCTGTCTCACCTTTCGTTTATTGTAAAGAGAGTCTCTTAGATACTGCGCACAGAAAGTCTGCATTGGAATCAGATGGCCGATCAGGAAGATAGCACTTCTGTAGGACATGACACAGGGGCTCCAGGATACACTCCAACCCCAGCAATACAACAATGGATGGATCAGAACATGGAAGCCATGATCAATCGGTTTTCAACCCTTATCCAAGGTCAAGGGGTTGTTAACAGGTCCATACCCATTTCCACAGGAACTGTTGACCCATTGCCCTCAAGCGTGAATACGAGTTTACCCAATCCAAACACCTATCCCACATATCCGCATACCTACTCTCCATATTCATATTTCTCATATCCAAGCACTTACCCATCCTACCCTAATGCATTTTCACTTCAGCCAAATGCCAATCCAAGTATCCATCACCAGTCTCAGACTACCACAATCCCAATCCCAAATACCACTACACCTCCTACAACTCGCATCACATCTCCATCTACAAACATTCCTTTCCCTAATCGAAATGCATTTCCATTTTACATGACCAATCTGACCCAAGATAATCCACATCTAAACCCAAACAGTTACAACCCTCAGCCTTTAGCCAAACCAATATATCCATTTGCCGACTACACACCACCTTATCCAGTTCCTCCAGTAGGACGATTCTCGGGCACAGATATGGTTGATACCAATGATGCTGAACTTGCAAAGAAAGGAGAGATCGAAGAATTGAAAGACATGGTTCTGAAAGTCTTGAACAAAGGTGAATTCACCGCTTAAGCAATAACGCTTCAGTCTGCTGCCATTCTACCACCAAAATTCAAAATGCCTAATATTGAGAAGTTCGACGGGACAGGATGCCCTATTGCCCATCTTAGGACTTATGCCCATGCTATGCAGCAAAAAGGGGCAATTTTCGAAGCGATGGCCTCTAATTTTTACTTAACTTTAATTGGGACTGCCAAGCAATGGTTGATATCTGTGAACAGTACTGTGGTTGCTACATAGGATAAACTTGTAGATGAGTTTCAGAAGAGATATAAAGATAACAGTAATTGAGAAAAGCGCAGGAGAGATCTCGATTCGTGCACATAGAGAGAAAAGGAGACATTTTCAGAATATGCCGAAAGGTGGAGAAAGAAGATTGCCCAAACCCTGGACATGCCTGACCCAGCTGAACAAATCAGGATCTTTTTGAGAAACCTTCAGCCGATTTATCTGGATCATATGCATTACCTTCCTTATACTGATTTCTCTGCAATCTTAGACGTCGAATTTTGCATCGACACAGAGATGCGTACCGGACAGATCAAGGTCGATCTCCCTCCAAGCTCGTTTCGATACAGTCTGCACCTGTTGTAAATATGTTAGAAAATGTTTCGACTATGGCCTTGCCAGTTGTACCATCTGCTCAGAATTATGGAATTATGCCTTTCAATTATTCACCTGATGGGTTTGTAAATGCATTGGGAAACAATAATAACAGAAGTATAAGAAATAATTTTTGCAGAAATGATAGACAGTTTGATGAACTGCACGCTCCTATATCATTGATTTTCGGGGGCTGAAAGCACAAGGAATCCTCAAACCTATCGAAGGTTATAGACCTCCCAATCCATTGCCTGCCACATGGGACCATGCAAAATATTGTGAATATCATCAATCCAGTGGACATCTCACTGACAAATGCTTTGTGCTCCAGTGAGCAATCCAGAACCTGATCGATGACAAAATCATTGAGAAGCCACACCCCATGCCCAATGTGGTAAACAATCTTCTGCCTGCTAACCATGTCAATACCATCCAGTTTGAAACAGAAGATGTGAGCTTCACCCGTCGAATTTGAAATCGGCAGTGCTCCAATATCATACCTCTTAATCCATTTGCCTTCAAAGGAGGAGAATTTCGAATGCAACATGCTCTCTTGAAATGATATTTTGTCCAGTGCCCAAGATACTTCCCAAGCAGAAGTGAACAACATCGAAAAAGCCTAATGGATAGGAGGCGATGTGTTGTATTTTATAGATTTTCTTGGATCCATAACCTAAGTCTAAGCCAAGGTGACTAATGGGCATGCGTGTCTATTAGAGTGGCAACTTGTACTTAGACAAGTGCTTGTAATAGCTTAGGATTGCTCTATGTTCTTAGCCTAGTCTTCAGAAGATAGCCTATTGTTTATCGGACATGATCAGATCAGCTATCTTCATATTAGCCGAGTTTCTCAAGTCATCAGACAAGTTTATTCCAGTCAAGCTTCATCAGCAGTATTGAAGACCTAAAGATCGTCCGATCTAGACTTGACTGGTGACATGCCTAAAACTATTTGCAGTGTTTCTTGTCGACGTTGATACAACAATAACCTGCAAAGATCATTTAATGGTTCATACCATATTAGGCATTCATCTCAGAAAAGGACATTCTGACTGCAACTTATGTTTACCTATTTTTGGTAAAATGACAGAATCCAGTCTGAAATTTGCAGAACCACCTATCAGAGTTCAACAACAAGATTAGAGCATTAAATGCATCTAAATTCAAAATTCTCCAAGGTTGAAGATCTCCAATGGCTACCTAAATCTCCCTGAGTATAAATAGAAGACTCCATGACAGCATTGAAGATAACTAGCCATCAATCGAACAAACCTCAACTAACACTCTGAAAATCTTCATCTTCAACTGCTAGTTCATTAAAAGCTTCCAAGCCAAATCTGTAACAACATTCTTTGAAGAGCACCATACTTAGACGAAAACTCGTTATTGCTCTTCATTGATTGCAATCCTTGCATTCATAGCACACGAGAGTTATATCTTTGTAGATATTAATTCTCCCGCAAACACTTGGTCAACTAATTTTTGTACATGATCCATTAGTGATCTATCTTGTAAAGATTCTAGTGGAAAACTTAGTACACGTTTTTCAAATCCAAAGTTGACCACTTTGGTTGTGGACGTAGCACTTATTTATAAGTGTGAACCATATTAAATCGCTTGTCTATATCTTTTACATGCTTGTGATTTGCTATTGATTATTAATTTTCAAAATTCCAACAGTTTTGAGAACAGCTGATCTTGTCCTATCAAGATCAGCCATCTTGAACTTGTCCTATACTTCACTCTCTTCTGCTACAAAATCTTTTCTAACTTAAGTGAAGTAACTTTTAAAACAATTTTTAAAAAATTGGACACAGGCTATTCAACCCCCCCCCTTCTAGCCTGTTTGAGCACTTTGAGACCTAACAATTGGTATCAGAGCTTAACTTTTTGAAAACAAGTTTTTCCAAGATTAAACTCTTGAGAGATTAAAGATCCAATGGCTTCTCTCATCAAATGTTGGAAACTTCAAATGTGAACCATTGTCCTGTATTGGATGAAGTTCACTTTGATATCTGGAAAGACAAGGTTAAAAGACACATGAACTCTATTGACAAACGTTTATGGAAATGTGTTACAGATGGACCAAGAATTCCTATGAAGCCAAATACTCTAGCTGCACTTGATTCAACTGCTGATCCTGAAATTCTAAAGCTTGAAGAAGAATGGGATGAAGAAGATAGGAAGAATGATTCTCTGGATGGAAAAGCTATCAATATCATCACCAGCTGTGTAGACATAAGCACCTACCAGAAGATCATCAATCTAGATACAACGAAAGAAATGTGGGAAGCTATATTGGAATATCTAGAAGGTGATGGAGAAACAAAGAACAACAAGCTATACACTTGCATCCAGAAGTTCGATTCATTCAAAAAGGATCCTAAAGAGACTCTCCGAAGTTCCTACGACAAATTTTACGAGGTAGTAAATTCATGCTATTCTTTAGGAAAGAAATATGAAAAGAAAGAAATAAACATGAGATTTCTTAATGCACTAGGCAGTCTGTGGCATGTAAAAATTACAGCCATGAAAGAATCAAAAGACTTGAATAAATTGTCTCTCAAAAATCTTTATGCAAGTCTTTCGGTTTATGAGCTTGAAATTCAGCAAGCTCAAGAAATGGAAAAAAAATTTAAAAATTTATCTCTACCAGCCATGTCTGTTGAACCTTCCTGTTCTACAATTGATGAAACCCCATCTACATCTAGTAATGGTGATGATATTCTTTCAGACGAAGCCTTTGCCATGTTTGTTAAAAAATATCAACTTTTCAAAAGGTTTAACAAATCTTCCTATAAGCAGTCACCTTACAAGACTGCTGCTCCTACAAGAACAGCTGCTCCCTACAAATCTGTTGTTTCCCAAAAGAAAATGAGCTTGTCTATTTTGTCACGCCCCAACCCGGACCCACTACACGGAGCCCCGGATTAGGACATGAAACCTTCATTTCACATACACAACACTGTAATATAATGAGTTAACCAGCTCTTTAAAACCCCAAGTTACAAAATCTTTAACTTCGTCAATAATTATAACCACCTCGACGGCTAAAACACAAGCCGGAGAACCACAATACAATTACCATACACAACTACATCATCGAGCTACAATGCTCCGTATCATTCACATAACTAAACTGGCACACAACCTCAACCATCACATACATAATATACAAAACCCAATCTTCACAATTCTAAGTACCTTGACAACACGTGTCGAAACCAAATACTACGATTAACTGTATAATGATACAAGTCCAAAAGAGAATTACAACATAATACAACTGTTTATCCAATTACAACTTAATGCTTCAAGGGTGAACTAAACGGGCCAAAATACACGACTACCAAAATAAACACCTCGTCAGCCTCACTGACCTCCAATACCCATGTTCCTGCGAACTAAGGAAAAACAAATGGAAGGAATGAGTCGAAGACCCAGTAAGTTACCACTATGCAACTACATGGCATGCTGACATACAACATCGTTCATATATCAACAATGACATGTTATAACAGTTCCATGCAATAACAACACGTAACAGGTAAGCATGCGATAACCAAACAATCCTGTACTACCACGAGAGGCTCAGCTGCCGCCAACCGTCCCATACCAGATAAACTGTAAAGTAAACACTCATAAGTGGATACGGGGGTCGAGGTACACCTCCGACCGCTTCCAACCTTATCACCTCTTCAATATATAAGTGCGGAACCGACTCAATCAATTTAAGCGCGCTCTGGACCAATGCGCCCTTGATCCCTTACAACTCACAGGGACACACGGTCCGGTCTCCATCTCAGCTAGCTTGAGATGTGCCAAGTTTCAACATCCGCTAGGGCCAGTAGCGAAAAGTCCCAGATTCATCAATAATCCCAACAACGACGTCCCACTAGCTCTCCGCCCTCATGAAACGTCGGTGGGACTATGACTTACCGGTATCAAATTTCAATTCCAACTGTTCACAAATCAATTGATGGCGTCCCATCGTTTAACCATGTTGTTCAAACTCAATTCAATATGGTACTACACATAATCCCACATATGCTAGCACATTAATAACAGACTCCTTAGAGCCAAAACATCCAATTTTCACAAGTAATCCACATAACATTATCGACATATTTCAACATGTTTAAGTTATGTAGACTAAATCACACACCAATTAACAACATATCCAAATTTCTCACGGACTCCGTAAAGTCCGACATCACATTTCACTATCTCGTAGTTAAACGCGTATTTCACAAGTATGGCTAAACTCACATAGCATCATGGTACATCACATTTTCCACATAATCATCGATTATCATGTATATCAACAAGTTCACCGTATCGACATGAAATACATGTTATATAGCATGAACAATTACTACGAGCAAGAAATAAAAGTAGTAACTTACACAAATACGACAAATACACCAAGGAATGATGTTGGGTTAGATGAAGGTACTCTCCCCGGGATATCTACGATGCTACAACGTCCCAACGTCGATCCCGCTCTCGATCTTGCCCGATTCAACTCTTTCTCACTCCAAAATCCACTTTCTCTCTCTAAAACGTGGGAGAAGAGATGGGGGTCGAGAATCCTCAACAGATCGGATGATCTAATTAGTTGGAAACGTGCTCCTCGTCGTCCTCTACGCTACGGCGAAGATGGCTCGTCGATCCGACAATCGGAGCTCAAGATATCGCGATTTCTTCTCTCTTCTCTCTCTCTAGTCTTCTCTCTCTAATTTTCTGGTTTGGAGGATGAATTATGGGGGAAAGAATGGTTGTGTTTTCCTATTTAAGTCATGGGTAAATGTTTGGTACAATCACGGCTTGTTTGAGCATTTTAAACCACTTAAAAATGTTAAAACGAGAACGAATGAAAATCGAACGAGCAGAGTCCGTCGCTATGCGGACGCATAGGAGCCATGCGGACGCATAGTGCGGCCGCATAGGTTCCAGAAAGTTTGAGTTTTCTATGCGAGCTCGCAGTGCAGCCGCATAGAGCTAAGAACTGGGCAGTTTTTCCAAAAATGCCCTCGATGGATCCCGAAATGTCCCGAAGTGATCCTAGGTTGATTTTAACATCAAATAAGGGTCAAAACACATCCAATACACACCCGAATCATCCCGTGACGAGGCACGAGTGATAACGAACACAAGCCTCAATTGCGCATCGAGACACACATACGAAACCACACTCAAACAACTCAACTTACGGATTAACGACAGAGCGAACGTGCTCGTTGCTCGTGAATGAATTTAAACCAAGGTGAGAACACGACGTATATGAACCCTAACCGATGCCGAGAATAATCTCAGATGAACCCAGAACTATTGCACAGTCCCCACATACGAACACAAGTCAAACACGAAGTAACTACGAGCGAAAAGGGGAGGGAATAGAGGTCGATCCTCAACTACGGTACGTCCCAACTTATTAAACTCATAGCTAGGATTAAGGACAGATTAAAGGCACATTAAGGGTTCTCAACCCTAAGATAATCACACGAGGGTTAATAAGATGATACTAAGCATGTTGGGTTTATCGGGGTCTTACATGTTTTAACTGTAGGAAGCCAGGTCATTTTGCATCAAAGTGTCCAAAGCCAAAATATGAATTTTACAAAAAACGTCCCGAATCTAAATTTCAAAAATAAAAAGGGATGGTGGCTGAGGACATTGATGAAAGCAACTTGCCCACTTGGTGTGATACAGATTCTGATGAGGATGATTCCTGTGACTTTGCTGAGGAAGCAAATATATGTCTTATGGCCAGGGAATCACCCCATGACTCAGTAAGATCACTACCATTTCAACAGGATGATAGTGATGATGATGAGTTTAATGAACCTTCAAGGGGAGAACTCATCAAAGCAAACAAGGACATGCTGGAAGAATTTGCAAAATTTAAAACTGCCTATGTAAAGTTAGCCAAAAAGCATGAATTAGCTGTCTCTGAGAAATCTACCTTGGTGTCTGAGATCAAAGATCTCAATAGACAACAAACTGAGAATATCAAGAGCCAAAAAGAGAACAAGGCTCTAACTGAAAAAATGGAATTCCTACTTGAACACATAAAGAAAATCAATTCTGAGAAAGATGACCTCCAAAAGGTTGTTGATGCTTGGAATAACTCCAAAGGAAACTTTGATACCATTCTTTCTAAACAAAAACCTCTTGATGACAAAACTGGTATAGGTTTCCAAAGTGAGTTCAACGCAGGAAGTCCATCTGGTTCTCAAGAAAATGAGACAGCTAAAGTGAGTGCTAAGGAAATGGCTGAAGAAGTTGTCTATGATCAGCATCCTTCTCAAAAGGGGAAGCAAGGACTTGGTTTTAATAAAGTTTCATTCGTTTATTCTAAAAACAAACCAGACAAGTCCAAGGGTAAGTTAACTGTCAATGCCAATGACATTGCAAATAGGGAGGCTGAACATCAAAGATCTGCTATCAGACATCCTGTGAAAATAGTGATGACTGATAACAAGTCAGGGAAGTCTCAACTCAAGCCTATTAAATTTGTCAAAGGAAAGATTGCTAACCCCAACTCTGCTGATAAAAAGCTCAAAGGAATTTTGCCTAAAAATGTAAAATATTTTGATAAAAGGTCTACTACTGCTAAGCCTAATATCACTAGGAAATTGCATTATCAGCCTAAATTCAATAAGCCTATCATCAGTAAATCGGTCATTCCCAAGACTGCTGATAATAAGAAAACTCTTAAAGAAATCATCAAACATGTTCAAGGTTTTCATAAATGCTCTTTTTGTAAAGGCCATGGCCACGAGATTCATGAATGCCTTCTGAGATTCATACCTAAACCTAAAGGGTTCACACCTCCAAAGGTTAAACAAGTATGGATTCCAAAAGGATGCTAACCCTCAGGGCCCAAAAATAAACGGGGACCATATTCTTAAATGATTAAATTTCAGGAATGCTTCATGGCTGTTAATGAAGAGGAGAAAGACTTATGGTATTTGTATAGTGGCTGCTCAAAGCACATGACTGGAGATCAAAATCTTCTTTCCAATATTGCTGAAGCCAAAGGTCCCTCAGTAATTTTTGGTGACAACTCCAAAGGGAAGACAATCGGCTATGGAAGTATAGTTCGAGGAAGTCTCTCTATCAGCAAAGTATCACTAGTAGAAGGCTTGAAGCATAATCTCCTAAGTATATCACAATTCTGTGATAAGGGATTGATATGTCAATTCAACTCAAGTCATTGCTTTATCAAGGACAGTAAAACCTGCACAACAATCCTGACCGGATTCAGAAAAGAAAATGTGTATGTGGTTAATCTGAATGTTGTAGGAAGAAAAGCAAGCCTGTGTTTGATTGCACAAACATCCAATGATACAAGTTGGCTGTGGCACAAAAGGCTAAGCCATCTCAACTTCAAGTACTTATCTAAGTTATCAAAGGATAATTTGGTTGTTGGTCTGCCGAAGATATCTGCAGATCATGACAAGCTTTGTAAGGCATGCCAACTGGGAAAATTAACTAAGTCATCATTCAAAAGCAAGCCATGCTTATCTACTACAAGACCTCTACAGTTGCTTCACATGGATTTATTCGGTCCAGTCACTACAACTAGTCTTGGTGGTAGCAAATACACACTAGTAGTAGTTGATGACTATTCGAGATTCACCTGGGTTGAAATGTTGTCTTCTAAAGATGAAACCTATGACACCATTACTGCACTCTTTAGAAGACTGCAGACACAGAAGCTGGATGACATTGGTAAGATCAGATCAGACAATGGGACAGAATTTAAGAATAATGGTGTAGCCAAATATTGTGATGATCATGGAATTGGTCACAATTTCTCTGCTGCTGGTACACCTCATCAGAATGGAGTTGCTGAAAGGAAGAACAAAACTCTTATTGAAGCTGGGAAGACCATGATTGTCGAAGTAAGGCTGCCTATGTATTTTTGGGCTGAAGCTATAAATACAGCCTGCTTCACTCAAAACAGGTCTATTATCAACAAGTTTCATAACAAAACTCCATATAAAATATGGAGAGGCAGAGCACCCAATATTAGTTTCTTCAAAATATTTGGATGCAAATGCTATGTTCTTTATAATGGAAAAGAACATAGAGGTAAGTTTGAATCCAAAAGTGATGAAGGAATATTTCAGGGATATGCCAAATTTTCAAAAGATTATAGAGTTTATAATAAAACCTCTTTTAAAGTTGTTGAATATGTACATGTCTCTTTTGATGAATTTGATTTTATCAGGCCACATATGGCTCCTAAAGTGTCTAATGATTCTGATGAGTGTGAGACAGGTACAGAATAGCCAAGCTCCAACTCTGCTGAAGCTACATCTTCACAAATTCTTCCAAGGATTAACTTGATAGAATCTCCAAGAAGTGATAGTGGACCAACTAATGTTAACTCAGAAAGTCCAGAATCCACTATTCCTTCTACACCAGAAGTATTTCAACCTGCATTGGAATTAACCTATCCACCTGAAAATCAAGCTTCAGACACTTCCACTTCTCAAGAACTAAACTCTGCTGATGCTATTAGACAAGATCTACCTGCTGAAGTTAGAGAAGTTAAAGATCATTCTATCACTCAAATCATTGGTGATCTTAATGTTAGTGTTCAAACCAGACAAGCTTCAAGAAATGAATGCATGTATTCTATAGCATTTGTCTCAAATATTGAACCCAAGAAGATAGATGAAGCTCTGGAAGATCCAAGCTGGGTGAAAGCTATGCAAGAAGAATTAAACCAATTTGATAGATGCCAAGTTTGGTCACTTGTTCCTAGACCCAAAGGACAAACAGTGATTGGAACAAAGTGAGTCTTCAAAACAAGATGGATGAAAATGGAAACATCACCAGAAATAAGGCAAGACTGGTAGCTCAAGGATACAGACATGAGGAGAGAATTGACTATGATGAGACATTTGCTCCTGTTGCAAGTGTGACGCCCCGACCCGGATTTCTATACGAAATCCCAAGGTCGGGTCGCCAATACAACATAACAACAAGAAAAGTACGTGGCGTAACCACCCATACTTACGTCAAAACATAACTGAACCTGATTAACACAAGTATGAACAATCTTCGACAATAACAAAGTCGGAAAACAACTATTAACAACCACGAGTTTACAACTCGAGAAAGACAACTACTACAAAAACATCGGCCACAACATGCCGGAATGAACATAACCACGAGCTACGACATGCTCGGGAAAGAAACTAACTCAACAACGAAACTATACAAGAGCACGACATACATATGTCGGCTACCAAAAGAATATACAAATTACACCAAGTACTACCCTTAGTAATGTTTACATAACTTCACCACCATCGTCCTTACCAAAATAAACAACTAACAAGGTTGGGATACTCGAACTCCCCAACGTGGATGACTCGCAAGCTAACGAACCCTTCTCAACCTCACCGAGAACTTTCGGGTTGGCTTGGATCTAAGGAAAACAAATAAACACATAACGGGGTGAGTCGTAATGACACAGTAAGTTACTAATGCAACTACATGGCATGGCATAATGCTCAAGCAATAAACATAACATGGTATGAACATTTATATACCACAACTAAACATGTATCATCATACTTGATATACAATTCATTCAACTCACATAGCACTTTGGTTAACACATAAGTGCTCATAAATAAACCATGTTAGAGAAGGATATCATATCTCTTTCTTCAACCTTGTGTAGCTCCTGCAATACACAAACAACCAATAGTGCCTCGATACTCGTGTGCGTAGTATCGACGTCCCCGACACAATCCCGTCGAGTTCAACCTAGCAAGCCAAAGTCATGCGTA
Source organism: Platycodon grandiflorus (assembly GCA_016624345.1). Lineage (NCBI taxonomy): Eukaryota > Viridiplantae > Streptophyta > Magnoliopsida > Asterales > Campanulaceae > Platycodon > Platycodon grandiflorus. Next base: position 55,183,746 of record CM028361.1, on the reverse strand, counting down.
TTGCTATAACAGTGGGGCTACTTCTCAACTGTGGCCAACAGAAGAGGGGTGTGTGCACTCCGGTACGGCGACTTATAGCAATCACGAATCCCATTCGTAAAGACTATAGGTCAACCCACCATGACATTAACAACAACGACGCCAGCTAGACTTACACAACACACACAAGTAGGTAAATTTACTCAACTTATGCAATTAACCGTCAAGTTCAAAAGTAGTGAACTTGACAAACATCATATAGATTATATTTTTCTACAACACATAACCATCAAACATATTGTTCAAAGTCATATAACACAACTTTTAGAGCTACTTTACAAGTCTCTAACATACCAGTATCAAATACTCGGAGGACCATATTCCATACTAAATGAACCCTTTTTCGTAGTAATTTAACTAGTGATTCAGAGAATTATAATCTTTCCAAAAATCCACTTTTAGTGTCAATTCATTAAGTTCATAAAATTTGGGTAAAATTGCTATATGCAATTTTCACCACTTAAGGGTTTCTAACATGTTCTTTAGTACAATCCATAGTTGAGCTCTTAAAACTAACATGCAACATCATCTAACTCCACAACTTAACACATAGACATCTTATATATCTCAACACATCATTTAAACATGAAAACACCATGTATTCAAGTCATGCATGTAAGATTAAGAACAAGTATGCAATAATTTCTAAGCATACAAAGGGGGGTTAGTAACTTACATGTAAAAATGGAAATCAAACCAAGAAATTACAAATTTGAGCCTAATAAGTTGGTCTCCAAGTCAGTCTCTACACTTTGATGGTCTTTGATCACAATTTGGATGGTTGGATATGGAGATATAATGCACACACACCAATTACACCTTTGTCTCCCACACTTTGCCTCTAAGCTACCATGGAAGACTTTGGAGAGAAATGGAGTGTTCTATGTCTCTCACAAGGATGAAGAGTATTTATATCAGTCAACAAGTCAAAGCCAGGCTTCAATCTCAACCATTGGATCAACATTGGAGGGTCAAACTCACTTAAAATTCAGTCAACAAAATAAAGCTAAATCCGTCGCTATGCGGCCGCACCATGCGGTCGCATAGGCTCCATGCGGTCGCCTCGCGCGGCCGCTTACAAGATAGAAAGTTTGTGCGTGGAATTGGCCTAGCATTATGCGGGCGCATAGGGTGTCATGCGGGCGCCTTATGCGGCCGCTTGGGGTTCTATGCAAGCGCTTCATGCGTTCGCATGGAATCCAGAAAGTTTGGGTTTTTGGCCAGCTCGCATCATGCGGCTGCATAAGGTCTGGTTCAGGTCAAAATGGCTTCTAAACACATCAAAGTAATCCTACAATGTACCCAAGTCACCCTAAAGTGATACTAACTTCAAATCAAGTTTAAAATACACCCAAAACTCATTCTAAACCACATGTAACAATGCTAACAACAATTACCTCAAATTTAAGAGTAATCACAAGTACTCATACCAAGCTAATGCATAAACATGTATACCATCATAGCATCTTTAAATGCATGTGAATCAAAGCAAAAACCATATTGAACATGTTTATACAAGCAATCAAACACACATGTTAAGCATAATAACACAAACAATGTAAGCATCTAAAGCATGATAAATTCAGGTTATTACAGCAAGATTAGAAGCTATCAGATTATTCCTGGCCTATGCATCCTTTAAAGAATTCAAAGTATATCAAATGGATGTTAAGAGTGCGAGTGCCTTTCTTAATGGTGAGCTACAAGAAAAAGTCTATGTGGAACAACCACCTGGATTCATTGACAATTCAAGAAGAGAAGATGTATACAAACTGAGGAAAGCACTGTATGGGCTCAAGCAAGCTCCAAGGGCCTTGTTGAGACCCTTTCAAAGTTTTTGACAACCCAAGGCTTTGTGAGAGGTCAAATTGATACTACTCTTTTTATTATGAAACATAAAGGTCATTCTTTACTTGTTCAAATTTATGTTGATGATATTATATTTGGCTCTGCTAATGAAAATCTATGCAAAAGGTTTGAAAAGCTTATGTAGAGTAAATTTGAAATGAGCATGATGGGAGAACTCAATTTCTTCCTAGGACTTCAAATTCAACAAAGCTCAGTTGGTATCTTCTTCAATCAAGCCAAATATGCAAAAGATCTTATCAAGAAATTTGGACTTAAAAATGCAAATTATTTCAGTACACCTATGGCTACTAACTGCCATCTTGACAAAGATGAAAAGGGCAAGAAAGTGGACATGACTCTTTATAGAAGCATGATTGGCTCACTTTTATATCTAACTGCTAGTAGGCCTGACATTATATTTGCTGTTTGTGTTTGTGCTAGATTTCAAGCAGATCCAAAGGAGTCTCACTTACAGGCTGTCAAAAGAATCATCAGATACCTAATTGATACATCCAACTTGGGTATTTGGTATCCAAGGGATTTATCTTTCACTCTTATAGGCTATTCTGATGCTGACTTTGCTGCTTGTAAGGTTGACAGGAAAAGCACAAGTGAGACATGTCAATTCCTAAGGAATAAACTTATCTCATGGGCCAGCAAAAAGCAAACATCTATTTCAACTTCAATAACTGAAGCAGAATACATAGCTACTGGTAGCTGTTGCTCACAATTGCTGTGGATCAAACAGCAATTGGTAGATTATGAGATCAAGACTGCTGATTGCCCTATAATGTGTGATAATACATCAGCCATCTCTGTCTCTCAAAATCCTGTTATGCACTCCAAAACAAAGCACATTGAGGTGAGATATCATTTCTTAAAAGACCATGTGGAAAAAGGTAACACCAGCATGCAATATGTGTCTACTGATCAACAGTTAGCTGATATCTTCACCAAACCACTTGATTCAACCACGTTTGCCTATCTAAGAGGAGAGCTTGGTATGCTTGATCTCAATCCTTAATCTTTTAAAAACTATCTTAATTTATTGCACTTTGCCTGCTTAGAGAACTGCTTATTTCATCTGCTAAAGTGTAACTCTGCCGATATTATAGGACAACCGTGAGTAAGTACTTTTTTCTCCTGATCGGCAGTCTTCAATACGATAAGTTAAAATCGAATGTTATATGAACAGTTACTTATCAAGACATTAAATGCGGATGTCAAAATTCATTAAATGCTATTTATTGAAACTTGTCAGAGGTATAAAAAGCAAATTCAAAATTTGACTATTCACAATTTTCAAAAACCGCCTTTCTTCATTTCAAAATCCAGAAATTGATACTCTCAAAAAGCTTCTGAAATCTTCAAATTCCTTAATTCTTCTGCACAATATCTTCGATGATGAGTAATCCTACCTTCTTAAGTTCGTTCAATATCAGTTTTATTACGTTCAAAATTATAATTTTCGAATTCATATGAACTGTTTCGTTCTTGCGCCATTGATGAATTGCGAATGCTTGATTTCAACATCATTGTGTTGCTTATGACTAAACTATAAGTATCAAATATGTTTAAAGTTATTTATATATGAATATTTCCAATTCATACTATTAGATTCTCTGAAAATGATAGAATCTGCTCTTGTCTAAAACCTTGAAAATGAACTGTGCTATTAATAAACTTTTGTTTATTAGTATATTTTAGGTTTGGATTTGAACAGTGTATGTTTTTCTCAAAGAACTGCTGAAACTCTTTTATCAGCTATCCTTAACTCTGCCGATTGTGTATATAGGCAAAGACAGAATTTACCAAAACTGCTGGTACTTCTGATACTACTACTAAACTGGCACAACTTTCCAGGGCTATTAAAGCTGCTGAGCTACCCATTAAAAACCTTCCAAGGACTAGCTATTACCGTGGGATGACTATTGATGCGAATCGGTTCAAAGCTATTTTTCTGGAGAAGCTCTATTAAAAGACTTAGAGGGATGTGGTCTTCTTCCACTCTTTCAGCTGAATGACACTCACTACAGCACTGCCATTGCTAAGGAGTTCTACACAAGGATGACTCTTCCTCCTTCTCCTGCTTCTAAGGATGAGAAGGTGAACATGAGCTATCTCAAAGGCTACATTAGAGGCCACCTGATCAAGCTGACCTATAAGGATATTGGCCATATTCTAGAACTGCCTATGGAAGGCAAAATTGGACTTGACTGCTGAAGAATCTGCCCAGGCTTGGGAAATGTTGAGGGGATCTGCGAAACCGGAGCCTTTCTCTGAAATGTTCAGAAACTTATTCCCTGAGGGTGCATATCACATCAGTCATCTCCTTGACAAGAGTATCTTGTTCAAGAATGGATCCAGGGACATCTTTACTTCTCAACAGCTGATGTGGACAAAAGCTGTTGTTCTTTGCAAATAGCTAAATTAGGCAAAAATAGTATTCTCCATGATATTTCAAAGTGTAGCTGAAGTTCAAGCCAATCCAGCGATGAAGAGAGCCTTTGTAAGGGTAATCAATGTCCTTATGAACGGCTTCGAACAAATTAAAAGGAAAATGGCCGGTGATGATCTTATCAAGGTGACCAACACCTATGTATTCACTGTCAACAACATCACGAGGTATAGAGAAGATCTACCCAAAAGGGCTGCTGCTGCTGCTGCTGTTGCTGGTTCTTCTACCCAAGATAAGAAGGGTAAGAGAAAGGTGACCTACTCTTCAAAGGGGCTTCCTGTTCAGGAGGAGCCTAAGCCTCTGGGTGCTGAACTTCCTGAGGATTTTAACCTCTCCAGGCTCGATCATGATCCACATGAGCCTGATGAACCCTCTCCTAAGAAACAAAAACAAAAATAATCATCTCCACCTCCCTCATCACCAAAACCCAAAACATCCAAAAAGCCAGCCAAATCCAAAAAGGTTGCTGAGAGAGACACTTCTACTTTTCAACTAGCCAACCTTCAACCCACAATTCAATCTTCAGCTCATTCCCCAAAACCCATCTCCCAAATAGGAAAGGCCAAAATCAAACAAGCTCTTCTATCTACAGACGAATCTTTTGGCCTTCCTAAAATCACATCAACTGCAATTCCTTCAAAACCAGACATTCCTACATCAGACAACCCTCAACCTATTCCAACCTCTTCAACTCCCTCAAGGTTAAGTCATGGCAAACGTATTAAGAAAAGTGCTAAAAAGGTCAAGTTTGTGCCCTCTGCCGATCCAACATCTTCACCTCATTCTTCCCCTATTCAACCTGAACCTGCTCAACCTGCTCCAACTATCATTCCCACAATGATACCCTCTGACTCAGATGAATTGTAAGAAATACCTGATCCTCAACCCTCATTCGTTCTAAACGTCCTCTGGTCTCTTCCTCTGATCAACCTACACCCAAACGAACCAAGTTAAACCCTTACAACCATTTTCACCCGAAAGTGCAAGAACTGCTATTATTTAAAGACAGCCGACCTAAGCCAAACCCTGCCGACACTGACCCTTTCCTCTCCACTTTGGACTATCCCAAACGTATTCCTTGCCAGCCAATATCTGTCGGGGAAATCCTTATCCAGTGGGGTGCCTTCTATGACCCTCTGCCTCCTTCTTGGTCCCAGCAATTCTTCTCTCACAACTCTGCTGTACAGGATCTTATGATATTCAAACAGTGGACTGCCATTCACCAGGATCTAAGACTTTCGCCTCCTACCAAAGCAGACATCTCTCCATTTCTTTCTCTACCCAAGCCCCCTATCACTTCCATAATCAACCATCCTTCCATTTTCACTAAGCCTTTGGTCTGTGACTTCTTTGACGTAGTTGCCACCTATATTGGCTTTAACCCTCATTTTCCTGTCCTCTTTCGATCTATTCTTATACCCATTCCATTCTCCCTTCCCATTTTTATTCATCCCCAATTCTATGAAGCCTATATTGAAAAACTTTTCCCTGTACCTCGAATCTGGCTCTACTTGCCTGGTACTTTACCTCCCGAGCCAACCCATTTTCCACCCCTCACCAGCCATTCATCTACCAGCCCGCCTCAATCACTCGCCAGACATTTCAAACCATCTTCTCACCAAACCATATCCTCCTCAAGCTGTTCTCCGTCTCCTGCTAGCCATCCTATTCCACCTGCCTCTTTCGGTCCTGCCTTTATAAAGGAAATTATGCAGAATTTTGACACCATTTGTACCGACCTTTACACTTCCTTGCAACATCTCTCGGCCAAACAGTCTCATACGACTGAAGTCACAGCTACATATATGGCCGACATTGTTTCTATTACCCGTGAAGCCTAACATGCTACCACAGCATGCCAAATGGCCGTTGCTGCATGTCAAAATGTATTGATCGGTCATCTCTCCAGCTCTTCTGATTCTTACACCACCCTCCTCAAAGACAAATGTGAGACTCTTGGTCAAGGCCTACTATCCATGATTGAGACATTCGACCTCGGCCTTCAACGAGTGCTCAAAACCCAACGCACTGCGAATCGCTCTGTCCATTCCTCTATTTGTGCTACACGAACACTCCTCGGCAAGCACTACACTCATACTTTCAAAGAGCTACGCAACTTTGTCCAGCTTCTTACTAACATGGATGCCTCGCTTGCGTCCATGAAGGAGGAGATGAGTCGATTGCACAATGATCAGCTGACCAGTTTGCTTGAGAAGAACGCCATGTTACAACTCAAGAACGAAAATCTCTCCTCAGAACTGGAAACTGTCAAAGATGAACTAGAAAAAGCCAAAGCTGAAATTGCTAGACTCAAAGCGGCTGATAGCTCCAGACAGAGCTGATAGAAGAAGGACAAGCTTCAACGTAAATGGAATATCCATCTCTGTCTCTTTGTTCATTATCTTTTGAAAAATCTTTGATTTAAACTTTTCGTTTAATGAACAATGACTATCGTTTTAACCTTTTTATGCTTTATGATTAATTAATTATCTTGCTTGCATGAAATTTAAACCACTGGTTTAAAGACATATCCTATAAAGCACTTTATCAGTTTGTCTTTAAAACACAGTTTATTACAAGTGTTCTTATGCCTAAATTCTTTATCTGTAAACACTTTGTAAATATGAATACCCTGACCACTTTGTAAGTCTATCTAGGACATGCCCACTTAATATATTATCTTTAAAGCATGTTATTACTAGAATTGGACATGGTCAGCTTCCATTGTATTCATAAGGTCATGAACTCAAGCAAATAGGAGGAGATTGTTTTATTTTATAGATTTCCTTGGATCCATAATATAAGTCTAAGCCAAGGTGACTAATGGGCCTGCGTGTCTGTTAGAGTGCCAACTTGTACTTAGACAAGTGCTTGTAATAGCTTAGGATTGCTCTATGTTCTTAGCCTAGTCTTCAGAAGATAGCCTATTGTTTATCGGACATGATCAGATTAGCTATCTTCATATTAGCCGAGTTTCTCAAGTCATCGGACATGTTCATTCCAGCCAAGCTTCATCAGCAGTATTGAAGACCTAAAGATCGTCCGATCTAGACTTCACTGGTGACATGCCTTAAAACTATCTGCAGTGTTTCTTGTCGACGTTGATACAACGATAACCTGCAAAGATCATTTAATGGTTCATACCATATTAGGCATTCATCTCAGAAAAAGACATTCTGTCTGCAACTTATGTTTACCTATTTTTGGTAAAATGATAGAATCCAGTCTGAATTTTGCAGAACCACCTATCAGAGTTCAACAACAAGATTAGAGCATAAATAGAAGACTCCATGACAGCATTGAATATAACTAGCCATCAATCGAACAAACCTCAACTAACACTCTGAAAATCTTAATCTTCAACTGCTAGTTCATTAAAAGCTTCCAAGCCAAATTTGTAACAACATTCTTTGAAGAGCACCATACTTAGATGAAAACTCGTTATTGCTCTTCATTGATTGCAACCCTTGCATTCATAGCACACGAGAGTTATATCTTTGTAGATATCAATTCTCCCACAAACACTTGGTCAATTAATTTTTGTACACGATCCATTAGTGATCTATCTTGTAAAGATTCTAGTGGAAAACTTAGTACACGTTTTTCAAATCTAAAGCTGACCACTTTGGTTGTGGACGTAGCACTTATTTATAAGTGTGAACCATATTAAATCGCTTGTCTATATCTTTTACATGCTTGTGATTTGCTATTGATTATTAATTTCCAGAATTCCAACAGTTTTGAGAACAACTGATCTTGTCCTATCAAGATCAGCCATCTTGAACTTGTCCTATACTTCTCTCTATTCCGCTGCAAAATCTTTTCTAACTTAAGTGAAGTAACTTTTAAAACAATTTTTTAAAAATTGGACACAGGCTATTCAACCCTCCCTTCTAGCCTGTTTGAGCACCTTGAGACCTAACACGATGTCTCTCATCTCACTCGATCTGGTCGAGCATACAGAGCAGTTCAAGATATTGGTGGTCCGTCAGGGAAAGATAAAGAAGTTAATACAAGCGCCAAGGATACTGGGGCTAAAGATATTGAAGATGCTCTCCTCACTCAGATGAATAAGACCAAGCTAATGTTTCTATTTGAGGCCTTCTATGTTCCTTTAAGACCATCGTGACAGTCTTGCCAAGTCATTAAGTCAAGCAATCATTCCAATCAAGACCTCGCCTGACGAATTGACTCAAATGATTGGAAACATCCACTTTGGGAACGTTCTCATGTTCACTGATCTCGATTTACCAAAGGGGGGTGTCGACCATGTTGATGCATTGCATATTTGTTAGGTCCAAGGTTGCTCAATATAGGCTAGAGGGGGGGTTGAATAGCCTATGTCCAATTTTTGAAATAGATTCAAAAATCTTACTTCACTTAAGTTAGAAAAGTTTTGCAGGCAGAAGTCTTGTGAAGTATAGGACAAGTTGAGAATGGCTAATCTTCACAGGACAAGATCAGCAGTTCTCAATGTATGGAAATCTAGAAATTTTAAACAACACAAGCAATTCACAATCACACACAAGTAGACAAAGTATTTAATATGGTTCACACTTATGAATAAGTGCTACGTCCACAACCAAAGTGGTCAACTTTGGATTTGAAAATCGTGTACTATGTTTTTCCACTAGATATTTTACAAACTAAATCTCTAATGGATTGTGTACAAAAAATTTGTTGACCAGTGTTTGTGGGAGAATTAATATCTATAGGATATGAATTCTCGTGAGCTATGAAAAGCTAGGTGTTGCTATCAATGAAGAGCTTTAATGGACTAATCGTCTAAGTGTGAAGCTCTTCAATGAAGAATGTACAGATAGGACGTTTAAGCTTTAATGCACTTGAAGAAGATGGAGATTCAGAGTTGAAGTAGTTGAAGAGTGTTGAATGCAGCAATGAAGTCTCCTTTTATATGCAGGAGGGACCTTGGAGCCGTTGGTGATCTTCCTAATTTGAATTTAAGAGCATTTAATGCTCTAATCTGGTTGTTGATCCCTGATAGGCTGTCCTGCAGAGCTCAGTCTGTCTCCTGACACTTTGCCAAAAATAGGTAGTCTTCGATTGCAGGCAGAATGTCCTTTTCTGAGTGTATGCCAAGAATGGAAAGCTTCATTGAATGTGGTTTGCAGGTTAACGTTGTATCGAAGTCAATGAAGTCTTCAAATCAGGACATGTCTTCGGCAGATCTCTATCGGACGTTCTTGAGGTCTTCAACATTGCTAATGAAGCTTGGCTGATACGAGCTTGTCCGATATCTCAAGGAGGACTGCTGATGCATTCTTTGCCTATTGTGCAGAGGACGTCCGATGTCCTATAGGCTATCTTCTTCAAGATATATTACAATAAGCAAACCTAAGCTATGCCTAAGTACAAGTTGCCACACTAGCAGACACGCAGGCCCATTAGTCACCTTGACTTAGACTTAGGTTATGGATTCAAGCAAATCTATACTAGTTACAACAATATTACTTTCGGTATTCAAGAAAAGAGGGTACCAAAGGTTTTGGTAGATAATGGTTCATCTTTGAATGTCTGTCCAACAACAACCTTAGCCATGCTAGGACGAAGATCTCGGACCTAGCTCCATCATCGCAATCAGTGCGAGCCTATGATAACACCAGCCAATGTGTACTTGGGGTAGTAACGCTTATGCTAACCATTGGCCCGTTGGAAATTCCCGTCGAGTTCCAAGTATTGGATATTCCTTCTACTTTTAGTCTACTGCTAGGCCGTCCGTGGATTCATGGCATGAAAGGAGTAGCTTCATCACTCCATCAATGTGTGAAGTTTATCCACAAGGATCACATAGTCATTATTTTCACAGACAAACTCATGGAATCAAAAGAGAAAGGGGATGTTCCTATTCTTGAGATTGAGCACGATGACACTGGCATCTTTTTGAGCGGATTCAAAGTGATCCCTCAGACGAGGGTGAATGCGATTCAGCATATAGAAAAAACTGACATCGTGACAAGAAAGCTGTGGAACTTAGAGAGATAGTCCCTTATTGCATGATCCGCAATATAGGCTACATGCTAGGACTGGGGTTGGACAAGAGTCAGAAAGGAAGAATCAACCTGATACAAGATGACATCAAAGAGTGCATACCACATTGTGGGCTCGAATACAATCCAACACCTATAGAAGTTGCGACGGTAATGGAAGAGAAAAAGAGAAACAGAGTAGATCAGAGGAACCAGCCGTACATGGCACCTCCCATGAACCCCTACAGGAAGACCATGAATGGATACTTTGTCAAGCATGGAGAAACCATGGCTTACCTTATATTCCCTGAGCCATGGATGGATAACACCAGAAAGATGCACCCCGGATAGGAATCTTCAACGACATCAGCCTTATAGCAGAAGAAATGGAAGAAATGATCATCAGCCCTCATGACACCTCTTACAAGGCAGTAACGGTCGAGAATACATGGACTATCGATCAGGAAGATTCCGCTTTGGCCCTGTTCGGAGAAGACTTCATGGGGGACAGTTTTTTGGGACTGATCGATGAAGCAATAGATAGCACAAAGGACTCAGTAGCAGAATTTGAGACAGTGGCATACAATCCTCTTCAAAATCGGTACACCACTACAAGACCATTGCTGAAGGCCGAGGACCTGGTGGAACGCTTCGGATACACCTTACCCCTCCTTCCCTTTTTGTTAAGAACTGGTCATCAATCGGTTCTATTCTCGATGCCAAAATCTAGGATCTCACCTGTGAGGACCTCGAAGAGGTGGTCGACCTTGTAGTCTTTCCTTTCATTAATGATAATGCAAGTGTTTCTGTGTACTCCTTAGTTGCCAATGTGTTAAAAGATGAATTAACTGAAAACATGATAAATCATCTTGTTAATAATGAATCGATTAATAATGGAGATCCAAAAGATAAAGACTTTTTAATTAAATTGACCAAGATGATCAAACAACGAGGGGAGCGCCGATTGGAAGCTCTGCAAGAAGACTTGTCTACCATCAATCTGGGCTGAATGATGAAGTCAGAAAGGTCAAGATTGGAAGCTACATGCAAGATAAAGAAAGAGTAGCATTGATCAGCTTGTTGACAGAATTCCAGGATGTATTTGGCTGGTCTTACGAAGATATGCCTAGGTTAGATCCAGCAATCATTGAACATCAGATTCCATTGTACCCCGATGCCAAGCCAGTAAAGCAGAAGCTCCGCAGAATCAAGCCTGAATGGTCCCTACAAGTCAAGGAAGAAATCATCAAGCAGTTGAAAGTCAAGTTCATCAAAGTAGTAGAATACTCGATATGGTTGTCCAACATCGTGACAGTGCCAAAGCCGAACGGCAAGTTTCGGATCTGTGTGGATTTTTGTGATCTCAACAAACTGAAAGATGACTTTCCCCTACCCAACATTGACATTTTGGTAGATGCAGTAGCTTCACATAAGATACGGTCTTTTGTGGATGGAATGCTCGGTTACAATCAGATCAAGATGGCGGAAGAAGATCAGGAGAAGACTTCCTTCATCACCCCTTAGGGAACTTACTGTTATACAGTCATGCCTTTCTGGTTGAAAAACGCTGGGGCTACATACCAAAGAGCTGCTACCACGCTCTTTCATTACATGATTCACAAAGAAGTAGAGGTGTACGTGGATGATATGATTATTCATTCAGTAGACACATACGGTGCTCATTTGAGAGATCTCCACAAGTTCTTTAAGAGATTGCACAAGTATCGGATGAAACTCAACCCCACCAAGTGTACATTTGGGGTCACTCGAGGAAAAGTCTTGGGATTCATGGTAACTGACAATGGAATCGAGGTGGATCCTGCAAAGGTCAAAGCTATTAGAGATATGCCACAGTCGACAACTCCGAGTGAAGTCAAAGGCTTTTTGAGCCGATTACAGTACATCAGTCATTTTATTCAGCAGTTGACATCCATGTGTGAACCTCTATTCAAGCTTTTCAAGAAGGATATGGATAGAGAATGGGATGAAGAGTGCCAGCAAACATTTGAAAAGGTCAAGAAATACCTAGCTAGTCCACCGATTCTAGCTCCTCCTCACAAACTGAAATGTTTTTTGTTATACCTAACCGTCACGGACACCGCGGTTGGAGCCATGTTGGCACAAGAAAAGGAAGACTCTCATGCTGAGAACGCCATCTACTTTGTCAGTAGAAAGTTGCAGGGTAGCGAATTGAACTACTCTGCACTTGAGAAGAGTTGCATAGGTCTGGTATAGGTGACGCAGAGACTCAAGATTTATTTGTAAACATTGCCTGTAAAGGTAATTTCCAAGATGGACCCGATCAAATACATACTCGAAAAGCCATCACTTTCGAGTAGGCTCGCCAAATGGTCCTTCTTGCTGAATGAGTTCGATATAACTTATGCAAGGGGAAAGTCAATCAAAGGACGTATAATAGCTGATCAGTTGGCAGACATGCCGATAAAAGCAGAAGAGTTTGAAGAACCAGAATTTCCTGATGAAGGGGTTCTTGTGATTAATGACAACACGTGCAAATGGCAACTCTTCTTTGATGGAGCCGCCAACAAGAGAGGTTACGGTATATGCATACTGTTGATCGATCCCATGGATACACATACGCCCTTGGCTGTCGACTAGAATTTGAATATTCCAACAACACCACCGAGTATGAAGCTTGTATAGCTGGCTTGGAGGAAGCCTTGGATATGGGCTCCGAAGAATTGGAAGTATACGGTGATTCAGCTTTGATCATAAATCAGGTTGAAAGGAAATGGAAGACGCATGATGCTAAACTGCAGCTATATCATGCCCGCTTAACAGCATTGGTAGAGGAATTTAAGTTCATATCATTTCACTATCTCCCCCGAGATAAAAATTGCTTCGCGGATGCTCTGGCAACCTTGGCATCGCTAGTTGAGATCCCCGCTGGGTATAATGTCCAACCCTTCGTCATTGGGACGAAACATACACTAGCATTTTGTTTTACAATTGAAAAGGACCAGGAAAGACCCGATGGGCCTTGGTACCTAGATATTTAGAGTTTGCTAAAGAAGGGTGAGTATCCACCTAGCACTGGGAGAAAAGGCAGGATTGCCTTACGAAGATGAGCTTCCCAATTTGTAATCAGTGGTGACAATCTATACAAAAGGCATTATCAAGGACTTAATCTCCTTTGCATCGATCAAGCGAAAGCTGAACAAGTCATGGATCAACTACACAGCAGCACTTGTGGTCCGCACATGAATGGGCACATACTTTCAAAGAAAGTAATCCGGCAAGGAAAGTAATCCGGCAAGGATATTACTGGAGTACGATGGAAACTAACTGCATCAGATGGGTGCGTCATTGCAATAAGTGTCAGAGGTTTGCCAACTTGCAACATCTACCTCCTCACATGTTATACAACTCTACAGCGCTATGGCCTTTCTCGACATGGGGAATTAACATCATAGGGCAGGTACACCCGAAAGGATCGAACGGCCATGAGTATGTTCTGGTTGCCGTTGACTACTCACAAAGTGAGTTGAAGCCGCTTCATACAGAGTTCTGAATGTTAAGAAGGTTGCAGAATCTATCAAGACAAACATCATTTACCGATTTGGAGTACCTTTTGAAATGATCTCCGATAATGGTACACACTTCGAGGGAGAAGTCAACTGGGTATTGGATGAGTTCAAAGTACAACGGCACAAGTCTTCACCTTACAGACCATAGGCCAATGGCGCTGTAGAAGCAGTCAACATGACATTAGAAAACATCATTCGGAAAATGGCAGATACCGGGAGAGATTGGCCCGAAAAATTGCCGTTAGCACTCTGGGGCTATTGTACTTCTGTTCGTACGCCTACTAGGGCTACCTCATTTTCTCTTACTTATGGTATGGAGGCAGTATTGCCTATGGAAGTTGAAATCCCTTCCTTAAAGGTAATGATAAAAGCCGAGGTGGTTAAAGCTGATTGGCTTAAGCGTCGGTATGACGAACTGGCACTCCTGGATGAAAGGAGACTGATGGTTTTAGAGCACACACGGACATACCAGAGGAGGATTGCTCGATCATTTAACAAACGAGTCAAAGCCCGAGACATTAAAGTAGGCGACTTGGTTCTCCGAGAAAAGCCGCCTAGCTACATTGACAGTTTTGAAAAGTTAAAATCACCATAGATGGGACCGTACGTAGTCAAGCTCATACAATCAGTGGCGCAGTCTTCCTCACCAATGAAAATGGAGAAGATCTCATTCAACCCTTCAACATGGACAAGCTCAGGAAGTACTACGCGTAGTTGCCCGCTCAGCTATAGTGTATTCAGTTTTACTTGTGTTTGTAAATTCTTTTCTCCCCCTTCTAAAAAAATAACTTGGTAGGTCGAAAACCCGAAAGGGTGGCCTAGGAAAAAGTTAGAGTTCAAAAAAGAAATGAGAGAGACAAAACATTGGAGAAAAAGAAATAAAAATCTCTGTCTCTCGCAAATCTGGGTTGAACGATGATCCGACCTGATTCTCTTCATGAGATACGTAGGCAGCCTTTGGGTTCGATCGTTTACTTACACATTTTAATAAAATTTGTTTTGTTCCCCCTGTCATGTTGTTATGATCACACAAAGGGAAAAACCACTACTCACCATAATAATAATAATAACACACTTTTAATTTATAACAAAGTCCCCGGTTTGGCAACCAAGGAATACATAGATAAGACTTACATGCATTCATATTCCGTCTTAATCTATTTCACATATAGACACATACACCAATACTATACTCTATCTCCTACGACGTTCACCACGCCAGCCCCTCAAACTTCCCCCGCTCTCGTTAGCGCTTCTCCTCTCGCGCTCGTTACTACCGGTTTCTGCCTGTCAGATCTTCGTAAGCCCTGAGGGATGATCCCCCGACTGCGCTGAAGTCGCCAAGGATCCCTGGCATAAATCTCTAGACCGGAGTCTTCCACAAATTCACCAATCTCCAGCAAACGAGCATCTGCTCCTTTGGTCACAATTTTGCCTAGCAAACACTCCAGGGTAAGTCTTATGTTAAATAAATGCTCCATCGACTGCGGCACCAGCCATGTTAGATAATCGATGGAAAGACAGATATTCTCAAAAGGGATGTGATCCAAAGAAAGCACAGTGTGTGGTCCTATTTCATGACCCCACCACCCTCGAAGGTCTCTACAAATGTCACCATTAAGCTCGCTTGTCCCAAACTCAGGGAGGCCAGTGTCAGGTAGCCTTTGCTCCAATCTAAATTGGCGCTTCACCCAGGAAGCATAATAAAATGTCACAGCACGAAGTCCTGCAATTATGACTTGTACGAATCGGTGAGTCCCCGGTATAAATCGCCGAATCTTCCAATGGGACACAACCCATACAATATCAAATGAAGGGACACATAGAAAATGCTCCACCCAATCCTGTTCATTCATTAAATGATCATGTTGGTAACCCCTCTGGGCGTAATTAATTGGGTGATACCTCGTACCAGGTACTGGAGGGATAACCCTCATGAAGCGTTCCTCTAGCCACATATGCAACAGAATGGGGCTGCCAGAAGGAAATTGTTCTTCTCCGTTAGCGTAACTGTCCAGGCCAATAAGAGTCTCCGCCAGAATGAGAGGAAACATGTTGCTCACCCGTCCCCTGGCATGCAAAACAACATCCAAGACCCGTATGTCAACATAACCGTCAAAGTTAATTAGGAAGAATTTTCTTAACATGAATAAGAAAAGAGCCGTTTGTCGATGCTCTAAATAGGCGTCGTCAGGTTGATAATTGGCAAAGATCCTCGGAAGTTGGGTCAGGTCGAAAAGTCGACCATGCAGCATATTACGGGCCTCTCGGATAGTGAAACCGAACAATTCGTGGATGAGCACCAAGGGAGGTTTCTTCAATAACGGCACTGCAATGGGACCATCAATGGACATGCCCGTCAGAGCATAAAAATCTTCGAATGCGGGACACATCTCGTTTAAAGAAAAGTTTAAAAGGTGGTCTTCTGAGGACCAAAAATGGGATGCACCCAATATCATTTGTCAGTGAATTCGAATACGTCTCCATCTAAACACACATCGGAAACCATAGGTGTCCGCGAGATACCCCTTTTCGGTGGCACTAAGACTAAGGCATCAGTCGTTCATGCAGGCCTTGTAGTCTGCAATAGTCTCGAAGGGATGGTTCATTTTGAACAAAGGGAAAGTGTTTTGCCTAAGGACGAGAGGTTTTTCTTGAAAAAAGAAAGGGGAAGACAGAAGGAAAGAGCTTTACATTAAGTTGTTCGGGCTAAATGGCCTTATGAAGCAAAGTAAAAAGAAAGAATTCTCCCGACACTACAGCAGCCTAGAGTCTAGGCTGAAGAAAATTCGTCTCGACATGTCATAGCACATCAAATTCAGCAATAGGAAAGAAAAGACAGGTCTAGTGCGCGGGCACCAAGCCTGGTGCGCCGCGCACCAAACCATGCATTTGGACTTTTTTGTGGTCCAGCTCTCCAATTCACATCATGCCTGAAAGGCATACACGTATCCACCGAGGCCTTCTCCCCTTCATCCCATTTGAAGCCACGGAGTATCTCACATTGCCTCTGTATCAATCTCACCACTGTTCCCTTTAGAATAGGCATCAAACCTATTTTTCAAATTTAGCAGCCTCTATGATAGGAAATCATTTCCTTTCCTCAAGCCTCACATGCAAAGAAATTCGCCTATCGAAAGCCACCAATTATGCATCAACCATTAGCCGCCTCGGCCAAATGCCCATTTTTGCACCCACAGCACAATTTGTGTAATTAAAAGCAATTAGAATTTGACCCTAGGTTTTCCTTTTTGCATTTTTCATTAATAATAAGCGATATACAGAATAAATAAAATTTGCTTACAAGTATATCTTTTTAAAAGAGAAACAAAGATAGCAGGAAAGGAAATCATTGTCTCCCTCTTTTCGACCTGCTAGTTCTGGCACCTCTGGAGCCTTCGCTCCCGCCACCTCTGCGACGCGGCCCAGTCGCATCTGCACCACTTCAAAGCTGCATGGTCAGAGTACACAAAAACTTTCGAGCCAAGCAAATATGATCGAAATTTATGTCACGACCCGACCCGAGATTCTATGTGGAACCTCGTCCGGTTCGTGAGACATGAACACCCAAAATGCATAAATTAAAAACCATTTTCGTGCGAAAATCCTGTAATGCAAGTGTATGATTTTTAAAAGCAAAACAACACTTCACGGCAACATACAAGCCGGAGAAAAACACATTAGCTAGCCAACAAACCCACGAGCTAGAGAGCTCGGGATAAACATAAATTCATAACAGAGTGCGTGGAATAAGAGTTAACAGTATATATACAAGGCCTGACAACCCTGTCGGCATCTACAAAAGAATAATAACCACAAATCAAGTACAGGACATCTACCCAACTTTACATTGTTTAGTTAACAATATACACCCTCGACCTCACCAAAAGAAAATACGGAGGCTCAAGGACCATCTACCCAAAAGAATGCCGGACAAGCTCCCCGACGACGATGCAGGGTCACTGAGGGTTTCTCACCGGACCGGGATCTAAGGAAAATAAATAAACAATGGACGGGGTGAGTTATAAAACTCAATAAGCTACTAATGCAACAATATGGCATGCGAGATATGAACATTAATACAAATCATGCCTAACAGTAATTGTCATGTCAAGGTAAATCTCAAAACATCATAGATAGCAAGTATCTCATAGCCACATATCACATAACATGCATCTCACGTAGGAGAAATATGTAAACACATATAAAAGGATACTGTCGAGGTACACCTCCGACATACAAACTTCCAACCAACCCACCAATATTACCAATGTAGAAACCGTTGATGTCGTACCCGATCATCGAACCAATAACCAAGAATCATGGTGAACCGTTTTCTGTTTTCACGTCGACATGAAGACTCGGTTCCTACGACCCGAGAAACAATCACGGTATAGCTTACCAAGGTCACGTTTATTCCGTACAACACTTAGCGCTATAACCCCTACCGTGGCCAACAGTAGGCCGAGGCCCAGTGTATTGGCCTTCGGCTATTACGTAGCCCCTGCTCACGCAATAACTGAGCGTCAATACACCTCCAACAAATATGCCATGGACTTAACGAATGCTCAAGTAGATGTTTACTCGACACATTATCACCAAATAAACGAAATGCTCAAGTAGATGTTTGCCCAACATTTATAATAAACATGTCATACTCCAAAGTAGGGAGTATAACGACCACAACCACATCATGATTATATATGTTAAGTGATTCTACTACACATAACCATTCAAACACCAACACCAAAGATTAACACAATACTAATAAATGTGTATCGCGTAACCAA
This sequence comes from Platycodon grandiflorus, assembly GCA_016624345.1. Taxonomy (NCBI): domain Eukaryota; kingdom Viridiplantae; phylum Streptophyta; class Magnoliopsida; order Asterales; family Campanulaceae; genus Platycodon; species Platycodon grandiflorus. The sequence continues at coordinate 55,165,076 of CM028361.1, read as the reverse complement.
TCACCCAACGGGTCTCTCAAGTATCCAAAGAGCTCACAAAACACACACATGATCACATTCATTATCAAACCCTAATCAACTCCGTTAGAGTCATTTTAGGTTACTAGTGATGTCGAGTTACGAAAGTGCTCTTACACTTTAAACCTAACACATTAACGCCCAAATTCGAGTTCCCAACATCATAGAATAAGCAACAATATATTTCACAAGTCCATAATGGAATTTTATGGCAAGAATCATGTATTCACAAATCTAGCATGGTAACTTCACACATTAGAAGTCTAGGACGTCATATGAGACATAAACCAAGAAGAAGAGGGGGTAGTAGCTTACCTCTTGTCGAAAAAGATGGGAGAAATCGAAATCTATTCGGTGGGAAAGCTTCCTCTAGTCAAGGCCTTCGCAATGGCGTGCTCGGATCGTCGAGATTCCTCAAAAATCTCAAGATATCTCAACTTCTCTCTCTAAACCCTCCCTATTCTCTCTCTAAGCTCTCCCTAAGTTCTAAGGTGTTTGAGGAGAAGAAATGGGAGTAAACAAGTCCTCCATGGTGTATTTGTGGTTGGAAAAAGAAGCTCTTCCCGGCTTGGTGACGTGGCTCGTGGAGAGCCACTCAAAATTAAAAGTTGGTCAAAAATGAGATTTTCTCGGGTGAGCATTCTGGGCACTATGCGGACGCAATATGCGGCCGCATGGCTTCTATGCGGGCGCCCTGTGCGGCCGTATAGAATCCAGAAACTCTATGCCAAGGTTGAGCTCGCACTATGCATCTGCATAGTGACCAGCTCAGGTCAAAGTCTACTAAAGTCTTCCAAAGTGTTTCCAAAACACTCCCAAGTCATCCTAGGGTGATTCTAAGTCCAAGGGAAGGTCAAACACTCGAGAAAAGTTCCCGAAATGTCTGATGACCAGGCAAGAAATCAACGCATCTAAAGAACGAACGATTACAAAAATTAAACAACCAATCGAAGCATACGAAACACATGGAATGTATCATAAATACACTATGAATTAAATGCAACCTACTCAAATAATAGCAATGGTATAAATCAAGATGACATGTGCATGACGTAAGAATGGCAAGTGCAATGTAAATGATGTAAATGAAGCGGGTGTTACATTCTCACCCCCTTAGAATAAATTCGTCCGCGAATTTACTTACCGACTCCATTGAACAAAGCGGGGTATTTCTCACGCATCTCTTGTTCTGTCTCCCAAGTGGCTTCATCGATGTTGTGGTTCCTCCACAATACTTTCACGAGAGGTATAGTCTTCATCCTTACCACTTGTTCTTTGGTATCCAAAATCTTTACCGGTTGTTCGACATAGGAAAGATCAGGTGTCAAATCTTCTGGTTCAAACTCCAAGACGTGTGAAGCATCCGTTAAATATTTCCTCAACATTGATACATGAAATACCTCATGAATACCTGACATCGACGGTGGCAAAGCAAGTCTATAAGCCAACTTTCCGACTCTTTCCAAAATCTCAAACTGTCCAATATACCTCGGAGCCAATTTACCTTTCTTACCGAATCTCTTAACCCCAATTCGTGGTGAAACTTTCAAAAATACATTGTCACCAACCTCGAACTTAAGATCTCGACGTCTATTATCTGCGTAACTCTTCTGTCTACTCTAAGCCGTTTTTAATCTCTCTCTGATAAGTTTTACACTTTTTGCAGACTCATGAACCATGTCAGGGCCCCACAACTTCGCTTCACCAACCTCATCCCAACAAATCAGAGAACGACACTTCCTTCCATAAAGTGCCTCATACGGAGCCATCTCAATACTCGACTGATAACTGTTATTGTAAGCAAACTCAATCAATGGTACGTGTGAATCCCAAGTGCCCTTAAAGTCCATCGAGCAAGCTCTCAATATATCCTCAAGTATTTGGATTGTTCTCTCAGATTGTCCATCGGTTTTCGGATGAAATGCTGTGTGACGCCCCGACCCGAATTCCAATACGAAATTCCAAAGTCGACGCGCCAAAACAACAAGCAAGTAACAATAACAAATAATAAAACCACGTGGCACAACACCCCGTGCTTACAACAAACCATAATGATAAGAACTTGGATAAAATAAAACCAATCATCGGCGACGTTACAGCCGAAACCCAACTAATAAAACGCAAGTATAAGATTTTCAGAAAACCATTTATACCAATAACTACCTCGGCCACAATATGCCGGAACAACTGTACATAAACCACAAGCTACAACATGCTTGGGAAAATAACTGAATTAAATATATCATAGAGTGCACAAGCTCGACGTACACGTGTCGGCTACCAAAAGAATAATAAGTACAACAATGTATCAATACTACCCAAAGTAAAGTCTACATGACTTTACATAACCATTCGTCCTCACCAAAAGAATTTCTAACACTAATAGCAAAAGAGCTCCAAGGGTTCACGAAGCAAAAGACCACCTGTGAGCTAAACGAAATACTATCCGGCCTCATCGTGAACTCCCTGCCTGGCTCGGATCTAAGGAAAAACATATAAACAACAAACGGGGTCAATCGAAACTCAATAAGTTACTAAATGCAACTATATGTCATGGCATAATGCTCAACTGGTAATCATCACATGGTAATACATTTGTATTTATCACAACTGAACATGTAATATCATCATCGATACACAATTCACATAAATCATACGTAGCACTTTGATGTTCACATAAGTACTCGTAATAAACCACATTATAAAGGATATCGTATCTCTTTGTCCATCTTTGCGTTGCTCCTGCAATACACAAATAACCAAATGTGCCTCGATACTCGTGTATGTAGTATCGACGTCCCCGATTAATACCATCGAGTTCAATCTAGCAAACCAAAGCCATGCATATTGCTACAACAGTGGGGCTACTTCTGTGGCCACGAAGAGGGTGTGTGAAACTCCGTACGGCGACTTATAGCGATCACAAACATTGATTTGTGAAGACTATAGGTCGTCCCACCTTACTCGACCAACGACGCCAGCTAGACTTACACAATGCACAAGTAGATGTTCTTATTCATCTAATGCAAATAACCATAAAGTTCAAAAGTAGTGAACTTGACAAATGACAAGTAGATTATTTCATTCTACCACAAATTATCATTCAACACATATTTGCAAGGATTTCAAGTAACACATTAGAGCCATTTACAAGTCTCTATTCTAACAATACCAAAACACGGAGGACTAGAATCTCGATCAATCGAACTCTAAACATTGTAGTAATTTAACATGTTGTCCGGGGGATCATAATCTTCCCTAAAATCAACTTCTTGGAGTCGTTGCTAAAGTTCGTAAAATTAGGGTTTAAATGCTATATGCAAGATTTCCCAATTTCAAGTCTCAAATTCTCTATTTATTCAAATCCTAAGATTAATGTTCAAACCCTAGTTCATCAACATCATTCAACACATACACATAGCACAAGTATAATGTACTCATCTCAACCTAGACATTTGTACATGAAAACAACATATATTGCAAGTCATACATAATTATAGATGATCTAGCACACATTGAAGCTTAAAGCATACAAAAGGGGGTTTAGTAACTTACCTAAAACCGAATATCAAGCCAACGAAAATGAAATCAAAGCCACACAAGTTGCTCCCTTACTCAACATCAACACAATGACGGTCTCGGATCGTCAATCGGGTGGTTCGATCTTCGGGAACCCAAGCACACACACTAATCTCACCAAAGCTCCCACACACACACTCTAGGCTTCAATGGAGGGAAAATGGAGAGAATGAATTCTCTCCACTTGATTTAAGTGGCTAAAATCAGATTTTGGGGTAGTGATGACGTGGCTCAAGGAGAGCCACACAAATGGTATCTTCACTCAAAATGAAGTCCAAAAATAAGCTTCTGGCCTTTTATGCGGACGCATAGGGCGGCCGCATGGCTTCTATGCGGGCGCACAGCGCGGCCGCATAGATTCCAGAGAATTGAGGGGTTATGCGCGCTAGCACTATGCGGCCGCATAACTCCCAAATTCAGTCTAACATGTTTCTAGGCTGTCCAAAAGTGATTCCAAACACTCCCAAACCATCCTAAGATGATCCAAACCTCAAACTAAGTCTGAATCAAACCCAACAATGTAGTAAACATAACAATTCTTGTAGACATGAAATAAAATAACTAATTAGAACACGAATCAATTAACATGCTACTTAAACAAGTATAATAAGTATATTTAACATGTTAATCATACAATAAGATAAACAAATCATACGTAGGAGGATCCAGGGTGTTACATCCTCTCCTCCTTAAAAGAATTTAGTCCCTAAATTCCTTACCAAGTTCATTGAAAAGATGAGGGTACTTCTCTCGCATATCAACCTCTGTTTCCCAAGTAGCTTCATCAATGTCATGATTTCTCCAAAGTACTTTAACGAGTGGAATCCGTTTTGTTCGCAGGGTTTGTTCCTTAGTATCAAGAATCCTTACCGGTTACTCTACATATAAAAGATCGGGTTCAAAAGTGATCTCCTCATACTCTAATACATGCGAGTCATCCTTCATGTATTTTTGAAGCATAGAGACGTGAAACACATTATGAATTTCTGACAAGGAGGGTGGTAATGCAATTCTGTACGCTAATGTCCCAACCTTCTCAAGAATTTCAAACGGACCAATATACCTTGGTGATAATTTCCCTTTCTTACCAAACCAAATTGAGTGAATACCAGGAAAATTAAAAAGGGGGAATTTTTTAGATATTTATCTAATAGCTAAACAACTACTATCAACTAAATTAACGAGAAAATTTATAAAAGATAAAATAGGAACAATTGTAAAACGAGGAAATAAATTCGAGAAAATAACAAGACGAGAAAAATTATGATTCAATGGCCTTGACATTCAATTATATTATTGATCATATGCCAAAAAAATATTAATTCTTGCGATTCAGGCATTCAACCAAAGACTTATCAGGATAGCCATGACAAATCTTGTGTTTCCCTACTTTAATTGATCAAACCCAGCATCCAGTCAAAACTTACCACTAATCGATTGGGCACGATAGTGTTCCATACCAATTGATGATAGCACTATGCTCTATGAAAACTTTTGAACCTAATTTTGATAATCGAGATAGCTACAATTATCAAAATTAGTCTCGTAGATTCAATTAGGAAAAATTAACTATGATAGCACAACTAATTTCACATAGTGCTACTAATTTTCATTCATTCATGATAGCACAAACTCATGGATAGCGGTATGAAATAATTAATTCAATTGAGTCGTCAATTCAATAAAATAACAATTTCCATGAAAACCAAATTGAATCTACAAGTACTTGAATATAGCAAGAAACAATTAATCACATAGCCTCACAATAATATAATTGAATTAAAATGACCCCTTAAATAAGAAAAGAACCTTAGCCACGCATACTTGAATCAATTATCTTCATAAAAATTCTTCTCCCAATTGTTGGTGATGTAGAGAAATAAAAATTTGCAAAGAGAGAAGTAGGAGAGGGAGAATAATGGCGTGTTTATATCCTTGGATGAGAGAGAGGAGAGAATACGTTCTTTTTGTTGGGAGGGAGAGAGGGAATGTGAGTTACTAATCTAAACAAAACTCCTCCCTCCACTAACTCTTAAAATACCTACTAAAAAAAATTTGAAAATTAAAAAATAAAAAATAAAAGTAATTGTTTTCCTTCCAAAATAAGAGATGTGTCTTCATGTGCCTCTTCTCCAAGTTTGGGCTCTCTAGTAATCCAAGACCATCACTCTTGCCTTCACTCTTTGGTCCACTTTTGTCATGTCTTCACAATTTCGCCAAAAAATCCATCTTTTAGCCCAATTTCGCTCTAAGTCCAAATATTTCATCCCCTACATCAAAAGATATAAAAATAAATCAATTAAGTGCAATAATTAACCAAAACTAGGGAGAATATGAACATAAAATGTGGATTAATGAAAACACATCAGACTGCATTTAGGACTCACTACTACATTGAGGGCGATGCATTTGAGACAAGGTCCATGTTGAGAGAATGCACTCCTTTGAGTAGTATTAGAGAGCTCATTCGACGACATCAAGTCTTTTTGTGTAACAGGGTAGGGCCACCCCATGTACATAGACAAAGGTTTTCGTATTCCATACCACCAAATTCATACAATAAAATGTCAAATGTGTGTTATAGATTGTATTCTTGATAACTTTTGTAATAACAATAAGAATTAATAAAAATTATAATTATTATAGTTGACGATGCATAAAAAACACTTCACGATGCACATATTATACTGAAATAATACTGTTATAATTGATGAAACACAAAATTATACTTGACGATGCACATTTCTTAACACAAATTATACTGAAAAAATACTGTTATAATTGACGATGCACAATTTACAGTTAAAAAAATACTTCACGATGCACATATTACACTGAAATAATTAATATTGTTATAATTGACGATGCACAAAATTACACTTGACGATGCACATTTTTTAACAAAAATTGTACTGAAATAGTACTGTTATAATTGACAATGCATAAAATTACATTGACGATACAATTTTTTAACACAAATTATACTGAAATAGTATTGTTATAATTGACGATGCACAAAATTATACTTGACGATGCACATTTCTTAACACAAATCACACACATAACGATGCACAATTTACACTTAAAACGTTATTTATTGTTACGGGGGCAATTTTGAAACAAATAATCAATTTATCACTTAAAATAAACTTAAGCGATTGAAAATAATTGTAGCAGACTTAAACGATTGTAAATTATCTAAAGAAAACCGGCCTCCAATTTTTCTTTTTTTCTTTTTACTAGCTGGACGTGTCTTAGTAGCTATAGGGACCAAATATGTTAGATTTCTAAAAGTAGGTCATTGACCATCAGCTTCTTCAATTTTCTAAAGGCAAGTCTTTGACATTAGTTCCTTCTATATTTAACCTTGGTCCTAAGTTTGTTGAAAATAGTTGCTTCTATATATATATATATATATATATATATATATATATATATATATATATATATATATATATATATGGGGGAGTATTCAATGGTTATTTTAAAAATATAACCATCAATAGTTACTATTATATCAACTATTGGATTGAAAATCAATGGCTAAAATTTGATGGTTAGTTGGAAAATGTAATTAATGCAAGTAGGTGAGTCAATTAATGCAAGTAGGTGAGTCATTTAATGCAATTAATCTTAGCCATTGATTTTCAATCCAATGGTTGATATAATAGTAATCATTGATGGTTATATTTTTGAAGTAACCATTGAATACTCCCCATATATATATATATATATATATATATATGTTTTTGTTTTTTTTTTTTTTTTTTTGGGTTTAAACAAATGAGAGAGGTTTTAGGGGGTATGTGTAAAAGAGAGAAGAGGGAGTTTTTTGTTTGAATTGAATGAAGGGTAGTACAAAAAATTTACCAAAAAAATGGGCATTCTTTTGTGAGAGAGGAGTCGATATTTAGAATTAAACTGGGAGTTTGTTTGGTGTAGCGTTTTCAAAATACAGTGTTTTTAAAACGTGGCTTTTTTCTTTATAAATGCGTTTGGAATATTATGTTAAAACGCAGCTTTTTATTTCCTACTGCGTTTTGGGAAAAAACTAGAAATTCCAGCCTTTTAAAACACAGCTACGTTTTCAAAATGTTACTTTTTCTACCGCAGCATTGAAATGCTAAGAGCCCGTTTGTTCGTATATTTTCGCCAAAACGCAGCTTATTCCTTAACTTAGTGTTTCAATGCTGCGTTAGAAAAAGCTGCGTTTTAAAACGCTGGAATTCTTAGCTTTTTCCCAAAACGCAGTGAATAAAAAGTTGCGTTTTAACATAATATCTCAAACGCATTTATAAAGAAAAAAGTCGCGTTTTAAATAATCTGTATTTTAAAAACGCTGTGCATTTTAAAAACGCTACACCAAACGGACTCTAAATTAAAAAATAAGCTACATTTTAACCCTATATTTTAACCAAAACACACAAAGAATTGGGCTCAGAATCATTGAACTAAACTGAATCATTGATACTCATCTCTTTCCAAGAAACTCATAAAAGCAACCGCTTGGACTTAGTCAACCATGTATGCAATGTTGTCGTGATCCCTGAATGACTTTTGCCTTCGCTCATTTAATAACCAACCTTTTTTCGAATTGATAACTCTACAGTTTCTAATAAAAAATACTCTCTCCATCCTTAAATTGTTGTTTTCCTTTCCTTTTTTTTTATTTTTAAATAATTATTTTATTTAAAATTTTCTTTTTTAAAATATTATTTTTATTATTTTATCCTTACTTTTTCTTTCTACTTTAAATATGGACCACATATATATAGACATTAAAGGAAATAAAACACTATCTCAATAATATTCTAATATTAATAATTAATTCAATTCAGTTTTCTTAATGTGGGTGTCGGGTCAATTCAAATAATAATTTAGGGATGGAGGGAGTACTCAACACCGATCAAAAATTTTTTTTAATTTAATTATTAATATTAATATAATGTATAATTTTTTTTTTAATATTTATGTATATGTGGTTCATAATTAAAATAAAAATAAAAATAAAATAAATTAATAAAATTAATGTCCTAAAAAATATTTTAACACTAAAATTATTTAAAAAAATATAAAAATAAAAGTAATACAATAATTTAGAGACGAAGGAAGTAAATAAAAACTCTTAGTCTTCACGGGAGTTTCATGAGCAGTCCTCCTAGCATGTGAGACTCAAGGGGTGAGCAGACCGGTCCATCGGTCCGTCAAGCCCGCAGAGTCCGCCAATGCCCAGCCTGCAAAGCCTGTGCCCGTGGGCTAGTACATAGTGCTGGGCCTTAAATAAATGAAAGCCCGCGGTCTCGGGCATGGACTGGGCTCTCCAATCCTTCCTGCCCGTTAAGCCCAGCCCGGCCCATCTCTTACTAAAACTACGTCGTTTTATAGTAAGTATATATAAAGTGTAATTCTTTTTGGTTGTTATAATAATAAAGTTTCTATAGTTGGATTTTTTTGGTACTGTTTATTAATTTATTGTAATTATTTTGATCCACTTCAATGTTAAATCAGCATAGTTTTGAAAAAGTATAAGTTGGGTGCAATAGTTGATTTTGATTTTTGGAGTAAATATTTATAAATTGTGTATGTTTGACCTTTGCTTGTGTCCATCAATTAGATTGGGACGAAGAAACACTTGAAATTTGACCTGTTATTTTATTTTTCTTTTGTTCTTCATAGTTCATATTACATAATAAAATGTTTTAGTTGAAAAAGAGAGTAATAAATTGTTGAGTAAACTGTCTTGTTTTTTGTTTTTGTCTTAAATGATTTATTTGTGTTTTTTTTTTTTTTTTCAGAGATGGATTGATGGGTTAAAAATAATTTAAAGCCCAAACTTTAATAGGTATAAAATTTTCAAAATAAAACATTTAATTTGTAAGCCCGCTAAGCCCGAGCCCGCCCAATGCCTTTTAAAGCCCGCAAAAGCCCGTTGATTTAAGATCGCACAAAGCCCGCTATGTTGGGCTTTTGAAATTGAAGCCCGCAACTGAATAGGCTTATGCTGGGCTTTGCCAAAGCCCGCGAGCTTTGCTAATGCCCGACAAAGCCCGCGGGCTTTGGCCCCGTGCACACCCCTTGTGAGTCAAACATAAGGCAATAATGTCCTAAACTAGGTCATTGGTCATTTGGTCTGAGTAGGAATCTTCTATTTAACATTAATTAATTGGGAGTTTAAAATTACTCTTTCTCTGGCTACTTTGCACACAGCTATAATGCATAGGGTTGGGATTATGATTAAAAAATAGCGTTACAACAACATAATTTATTACTAATAAATTTTGTTTATAGCTAATTTTAAGGTATTTTATGATATAATTTTTTAATATAGTAATAGCTGTATTGTATAATACTATAATATTTTTTTATAAATCAAATATGTAAATAAATTATGTTGCTCTATTATTTTACACGATTAAAATGCAGTTAAGAATGAAGTGCAAGTTATGTTGACTTGGTGCTTAGTCATTGAGGTGGACTTAAATAAGACTTATTGATTTTTTTAAAAAGAAACTTCTAATTTTAAATCTCCTCTTAATTACAATGTTATCTTCGTCTAGTAATCAAAGATTGATTACAATGTCAACTTGAATTTTGGTACATTTTTTATGCACACTTTAAGTGCACATAGCATTACTTTTTTATTTATTCAATTAGAATCTTGTTCTCGTTAATTGATTAATTATTTATATCTTGTTTGGAGAAATAAATTAAATTAAGGTACGTAAAGACAAGCTCAAATGAAAACCAAACAAATAAAATATATTGAAACTTCCACGAGCCTCAATTGAGACTTTTTTATACAAATTTTGAAATTTTGAAGCTTTCCTTCACAATGCTGACTCAATAAAGTAAGATCTTCTGGTTGCAGTAGAAGGATTGATTAAGATTGCAACCAAGTCATGAAGGGATTCATTGATTTCATTCATACCTGTGGTCATTTAATAAGTACTTGTAGTCAATATGAACACTAGCCGACGCTTTATACAGTCAATACGGACTCGAACTAAGAGCCCGTTTGGTGTAGCGTTTTGAAAACGCAGTGTTTTAAAAACGCAGCGTTTTTAAAACGCGGCTTTTTTCTTTATAAATGCGTTTGGGATATTATGTTAAAACGCTGCTTTTTATTCCCTACTGCGTTTTAAAATCTGCGTTTTGGGAAAAAGCTAGGAATTCCAGCGTTTTAAAACGCAGCTGCGTTTTGAAAACGCTGCGTTTTCTACCGCAGCATTGAAACACTAAGTTAAGGAATAAGCTGCGTTTTAACCCTGCGTTTTGGCCAAAACGCGCGAACAAACGGGCTCTAAATTCATTCACACCTGAAGTTGATGACGCCAAAATAATTACCATATTGGGGGTGTAAAAGTGTTGTGATATGTACGTGTTTGTTGTCGTCGTCGTGGTAGGATATCTGCGAGAGTAAACAACCGTGAGAAGGCAGGGAATTTTCCCCGCTAAAACTCTCCGGTGTAAGAATCAGTATCTCAAGATATATAGACATGATATATATAGAGAAATAATAAAAGTGAATTTATTATGTGTGTGGAGAGAGAGAAGGAAGAAAGCTTAAGGGCCAAGCCTCCTCTTTATGAGGGGGGAGCCCCCTATTTATAGGGCGGCGAAGTTTTTTGGACACACTTCGCGTGTGTGGGTCCGTTTTGGACATATTTCAGAATATTTGGGAGTATACTTTTGGGGAGTATATTTTTGGGTCCTTCAATAGCCCCCCACTCCTTACTCCTCGAGATTTATCTCGAGGGTGAGGAGTAGTAGATGCCAAAAGTTTGCGTTTTTTGTCTCGAATTTGAAGACGTGTCTTTGGTATTTAGTATTTAAAGAGCAAGGTTAGCTCATTTGGCTCGGATTTACGATCGAGATTTCTAATTTGATTCACTCGGGTTTGCCGAGGATTAAGATTTCTCGCTCAGCGAGATTTTATTGGCTCGAGCGTGTCGAGATTTTATTTATTCGAGATTGATCGAGTATTGGTTGGCTCGATCATATTGAGACTTGTTTTGCTCGGAAAGACCGAGGCTTTTTATTGCTCGAACTTATCGAGACTTTTATGCTCACTGAAGCGAGTCTGATTGCTTGAACATATCGAGATTTGTTTTGCTCGCTGAGGCGAGGACCAAAATATACTCGTCCGCGAGTTACACTCGAGCGGCGAGGATAAGCACAAGAAGGCGCGGGGTACTACTCAGCCGCGAGTAAACTCGAGCGGTGAGGACAGTGTCTACTCGGCCGCGAGTAAACTCGAGCGGCGAGGATAAGCGCTGGCAGGCGCTGGGTACTACTCGACCGCGAGTAAACTCGAGCGGCGACGACCAAATCTACTCACCGCGAGTAATACTCGAGCGGCGAGGATAAGCGCTGGGTACTACTCGACCGCGAGTAAACTTGAGCGGTGAGGACCGTATCTACTCGGCCGCAAGTAAACTCGAGCGGCGAGGATAAGCGCTGGCAGGCGCTGGGTACTACTCGACCGCGAGTAAACTCGAGCGGCGAGGATAAGCGCTGGCAAGCGCGAGGTACTACTCGACCGCGAGTAAACTCGAGCGGCGAGGACCAAATCTACTCACCGCGAGTAATACTCGAGCGGCGAGGATAAGCGCTGGCAGGCGCTAGGTACTGCTCGACCGCGAGTAAATTTGATCTTCGAAGTGGTTATCACCAATTGAAGGTTCGGGGGGAAGATATACCGAAGACGGCATTCTGGACTCGATACGGGCACTTTGAGTTTGTGGTGATGCCATTTGGGTTGATGAATACACCAGCTGTGTTTATGGATCTAATGAATAGAATTTTCTTGCCTTATCTGGATTGTTTTGTGGTGGTATTCATCGATGATATTCTTGTGTACTCGAAATCCCGGGAGGAGCACGAGAAGCATTTGAGGTTGGTATTGTCGGTATTGAGGGAAAAGAAGTTATATGCGAAGTTTAGTAGGTGTGCATTTTGGCTCGAGGAGATCTCTTTTCTAGGCCATGTTGTTTCGGGTAATGGTATTTCGGTGGATCCAATCAAGATTGAGGCAGTGGTGAATTGGAAAAGACCTGAGTCGTTAACAGAGATTCAAAGCTTCTTGGGTTTGGCGGGTTATTATCGGAGGTTCATTGAAGGGTTTTTTAAAATTGCGACTCCGATGACGAACTTGACACAAAAGAATAAACCCTTTATATGGGATGATAAATGCAAAGCGAGTTTCCAAGAGCTGAAAAGTAGGTTGACCACAGCTCCGATCTTGGCACTACCAAACGGACAGGATGGGTTAGTGATATACAGTGATGCTTCGAAAGAGGGTTTGGGTTGTGTTTTGATGCAGAATGGGAGAGTGATAGCGTATGCTTCTCGGAAGTTGACTCCATTTGAACAGAATTACCCAACCCACGACCTTGAGTTAGCTGCGATCATCTTTGCTCTACACAAGTGGAAACATTACCTATACGGAGCTAAGTTCAAAGTGTTCACCGACCACAAGAGTCTCAAGTACATATTTTCTCAGAAGGAGTTGAACAATAGACAACGGAGATGGATAGAACGGCTTAAAGATCACGATTGTACTATCTTGTATCATCCAGGGAAAGCTAACGTGGTAGCGGATGCACTTAGCCGAAAGGCGTACATGTCTTACTTGATGACTCGTGAATGGAAAATGCTTGAGGATGTTCGAGATTGGGGTCCATGTAGATCGAGGCAGGGGGTAATTTTTGCTAACCTTCGGGCTACGCCAGTATTGATCCAAAGGATTAAAGAAACACAAGAGGACGACCCAGAATTGAAGACATTGATTGATGGGCTGAATGAAGGAAAGACAATAGATTTCGCGAAGAACAGTGAATGTGTCCTTGTGTTTCGAAACAGAGTTTGTGTACCAGTGATTGATGAGGTTAAAAGGCAAGTATTAGAAGAGGCTCACAAGTCTAGATACACGATTCATCCAGGGAGTACTAAGATGTATCAAGACTTGAAGAAGAACTTTTGGTGGAGTGGTATGAAGAGAGAGGTGGCCGAGTTTGTATCAAAGTGCTTGACTTGTCAAAGAATAAAAGCGGAACATCAACAACCGGCAAGATTGTTACAACCGTTGGAGATTCCAGAATGGAAATGGGAGAACATAGCGATGGATTTTGTGACAGGGTTGCCACGGACTCGTAGAGGTCATGATGCGGTCTGGGTTATTATTGACAGGTTGATCAAGTCGGCACATTTTCTTCCTATTGCGATGACTTACCCGATGGATAAACTTGCTACCTTGTACATACAGGAGATTGTGAGGTTACATGGGGTGCCAGTTAGAATAGTATCGGATCGAGATCCACGGTTCACTTCGCGATTTTGGCAATCACTACAGAATGCTTTGGGTACAAAGTTAACTCTTAGCACGGCTTTTCATCCACAGACAGACGGACAATCCAAGAGGACCATACAGATACTGGAGGACATGTTGCGAGCTTGTTCGATGGATTTCAAGGGAATTTGGGATTCACACATACCATTGATAGAGTTTGCGTACAACAACAGCTACCAATCGACTATTGAGATGGCTCCTTATGAAGCTCTATATGGAAGAAAGTGTCGTTCTCCAATTTGTTGGGATGAAGTCGGCAAAGCAAAGTTATGGGGTCCTGACATGGTTCACAAATCAGTTGAGAGTGTGAAGCTTATCCGGGAAAGGTTGAAAACGGCTCAAAGTCGACAAAAGAGCTATGCGGATCATCGACGAAGGGATCTTGAATTCGAGGTAGGTGATCATGTGTTTTTGAAGGTTTCGCCACGAATTGGGGTCAAGAGGTTTGGTAAGAAAGGGAAATTGACTTCAAGGTTCATTGGTCCGTTTGAAATTTTGGAAAGGGTTGAAAAGTTGGCCTATAGACTTGCCCTACCACCGTCGATGTCGGGCGTCCATGAGGTGTTTCATGTGTCTATGTTGAGGAAGTACATATCGGATGCATCGCACATATTGGAGTATGAGCCGGTAGACTTGACACCCGATCTTTCCTATGTGGAGTAACCCGTGAGAATACCCGACACAAAAGAACAAGTGTTGAGGTCGAAATCTATTCCCCTTGTGAAGGTCTTGTGGAGGAGTCATAACATCGAGGAGGCCACTTGGGAATTAGAACAGGAGATGCGTGAAAAGTACCCTTCCTTATTCGTTGAGTTTGGTAAGTAAATTCGCGGACGAATTTATTCTAAGGGGGTGAGGATGTAACGCCCGCACCATTTGCATCATTTGCATTCATTCTATGTTTACGTCTCTTATATTAACATCGTCATTTCATGTGCAAATATCATTCAAATGTACTTGCAATTGAGCTTGTTATACACTTTTCAAGTGTATGGATATGTGTTAGGAGTTTCAAAATCATTTGCATTTGATTTGGTGTGTTACTTGTTTAGCTTGGTTTTTGGGACTTTTCGGAGACTTTTGCTTAGTGTTTTAACTTCACTTAAGTGTTAGAACTATCATGGGACTATTGGACATCATTTTGGGACTTTTCTAGAGCACATTTCATGAATTAGGGTGCACTGGAGCTAGGGCGAGTGCTTGGACGAGCGCTCAAGAGGCAGAAACATGAGTTTGTAAAATCTGGAGGTAGCGCTAGCGCCTAGGCGGCCGCGCCGTGGCTAGTATGTTGAACTCTGTTTTTCTGATTTTTAAAACTTGACAATTTCGCCCCTTGACCAACTTAAACGTACCAAGGCCATTGACCAGCTAATTTCCACACCTAAAAACACTAAGGAGACACACACAAACACCATTTCTCCCTACATTTCATCCATGGTGTATTGAGAGATAGTGTGAGAGATTCATAGTGAGATTAGTGTGTGTATGCCTTGTCCTCTCTATCCAACCATAGATTCTTACATGCAAGACCACACCAAGGTTGCTAAAGACTAGGGGAATCCATTACCAAGCATGGATTTTGAATCCATTGGGTAAAATCTTTCATTGAGGTAAGTTACTATCCCTTATTCTTGCTCAATTATGAATTGTTATTCATCTTGGACTTGTTATTTGATGAAATATGTTAGAAATCATCAATTTTGAGTATGTTTGACTATGTTGACTTTTCAAATTTGTGGTTGACTTTTTGGATGTGTTTGGAGACTCATGTTTACATGTTAGAAATGTGAAATATGATTAGTAATTGTTAAGTTTACGGTATGATTAATTCGCGTAAACTCGAACTCATTAGAAACCAAAAATGACTCTAACGGAGTTTGTTAGGATTTCATAATTTATGAGACCACGTGTGTGATTTGGGAATTCTTGGATGATTCGAGTGATTCGTTTGAAAATTTGGTTACATCGGTTCTGTGTTTGATATTACGTAAATTGTCGTAATTTTTATAAGTTGGTTATTTGTGGTGTGAGATTATTATAACTCACTTGTGACATTTGTATCATTGCTAAATGTTACTGTTGTGGTATATTCCCTACTTTGGAGTATGACCTTTTATTTTAAATGTCGAATAAACATCTACTTGTGCATTTAGTTAAGTCCATGGCATATGTGTTGGCGGTGTATTGATGCTCGATTATTGCGGGAGCTGGGGCTACGTAATAGTCGAAGGCCAATACATCGGGCCTCGCCCTACCGTTGGCCACGGTGGGGGTATAGCGCCATTTGTTGTACGGAATAACGCAACCATGGTAAGCTATATTCGTGGTTGATTCTTGGGTTGTAGGGACCGAGATCACCCGTCGACGTGAATACAGAAGATGGTTCACAATGTGTTATGTTATTTGGTTTTCTTGATCGAGCACGTCTACAACGGCTCTACTTTTGGTATATTATTGGTTGGTTGGTTGGAAGTATTGGTTTGGTCGGAGGTGTACCTCGACACCGTATCCTTTGTAACTTGTTTACTTATAGCTCGTATGTGCTTCCTGTATAAGCGAATGTTGGTCATGGTTTCCAACCGGTATGGGACGGTTGGCGATCGTCGAGCCTCTCGTGTAGTATGGGGTTGTTTGGCTATGTGCAACACTTGTTACTTCCGTTTTGAATTGAAATGGTTTTGCGATGACATGAGTAGTTGTTACATTTATTGTCTTGCATCTAGCATGCCAAAACTAGGGAGAATAAATCAATTAAGTGCAATAATTAATCAAAACTAGGGAGAATATGAACATAAAATGTGGACTAATGAAAACACATCAGACTGCATTTAGGACTCACTACTACATTGAGGGCGATGCATCTGAGACAAGGTCCATGTTGAGAGAATGCACTCCTTTGAGTAGTATTAGAGAGCTCATTCGACGACATCAAGTCTTTTTGTGTAACAGGGTAGGGCCACCCCATGTACATAGACAAAGGTTTTCGTATTCCATACCACTAAATTCATACAATAAAATGTCAAATGTGTGTTATAGATTGTATTCTTGATAACTTTTGTAATAACAATAAGAATTAATAAAAATTATAATTATTATAGTTGACGATGCATAAAAAAATACTTCACGATGCACATATTATACTGAAATAATACTGTTATAATTGACGAAACACAAAATTATACTTGACGATGTACATTTCTTAACACAAATTATACTGAAAAAATACTGTTATAATTGACGATGCACAATTTACACTTAAAAAAATAAACTTCACGATGCACATATTACACTGAAATAATTAATATTGTTATAATTGACGATGCACAAAATTACACTTGACGATGCACATTTCTTAACACAAATTGTACTGAAATAGTACTGTTATAATTGACGATGCATAAAATTACATTGACGATACAATTTTTTAACACAAATTATACTGAAATAGTATTGTTATAATTGATGATGCACAAAATTATACTTGACGATGCACATTTCTTAACACAAATTCAAAAAATTATATTGACGATGCACATTTCTTAACACAAATTCACAAAATTACATTGACGATACACAAATCACACACATGACGATACACAATTTACACTTAAAACGTTATTTATTGTTACGGGGACAATTTTGAAACAAATAGGCAATTTATCATTTAAAATAGACTTAGCGATTAAAAATAATTATAGTGGATTTAAGCGATTGTAAATTGTCTAAAAGGAACTGGCCTGCAATTTTTCTTTTTTTCTTTTTACTAGCTAGACGTGTCTTAGTAGCTATAGGGACCAAATATGTTAGGTTTCTAAAGGTAGGTCATTGACCATCAGCTTCTTCAATTTTCTAAAGGCAAGTCTTTGAGTTTGAGATTAGTTCCTCCTATATTTAACCTTGGTCCTAAGTTTGTTGAAAATAGTTTCTCCGTTGAAGGTTTTGTGGAGCTTTTTTATAACCTTGGTCCTAGGTTTGTCCATTCAACAACAAAATTTTATAAATTTACTAATTTCTTTTTCCCATTGTAAATAATCCACCATAAATAAGAGTAATGTCAGGGATTTCTAGTACTCACATATGAGTGCCGCTCGAGCCCGCCAACACTAATATGTGAGTTCTGATTATGGTGGCCGGCACTCCCCTTTTTTTTCAAATATATATATATATATATATATATATATATATATGTTTTTTTGTTGTTGTTGTTGTTTTTTTTTTTTTGGGTTTAAACAAATGAGAGAGGTTTTAGGGGGTATGTGTAAAAGAGAGAGGAGGGAGTTTTTTGTTTGAATTGAATGAAGGGTAGTACAAAAAATTTACCAAAAAAATGGGCATTCTTTTGTGAGAAAGGAGTCGATATTTAGAACTAAACTGGGAGCCCCGTTTGGTGTAGCGTTTTCAAAACGCAGTGTTTTTAAAACGCGGCTTTTTTCTTTATAAATGCGTTTGAGATATTATGTTAAAACGCAGCTTTTTATTCTCTACTGCGTTTTGGAAAAAAGCTAGAAATTCCAGTATTTTAAAACACAGCTACGTTTTCAAAATGCTACTTTTTCTATCGTAGCATTGAAACGCTAAGAGCCCGTTTGTTTGTGCGTTTTGGCCAAAACGCAGGGTTAAAACGCAGCTTATTCCTTAACTTAGCGTTTCAATGCTGCGTTAGAAAAAACAGCGTTTTAAAACGCTAGAATTCCTAACTTTTTTCCAAAACGCAGATTTTAAAACGCAGTGCATAAAAAGTTGTGTTTTAACATAATATCCCAAATGCATTTATAAAGAAAAAAGTTGCGTTTTAAATAATCTGTATTTTAAAAACGCTGTGCATTTTGAAAACGCTACACCAAACGAGCTCTAAATTAAAAAATAAACTACATTTTAACACTATATTTTAACCAAAATACATAAACAAACGGGCTCTGAATCATTGAACTAAACTGAATCATTGATACTCATCTCTTTCCAAGAAACTCGTAAAAGCAACCGCTTGGACTTAGTCAACCATGTATGCAATGTTGTCGTGATCCCTGAATAACTTTTGCCTTCGCTCATTTAATAACCAACCTTTTTTCGAATTGATAACTCTACAGTTTCTAATAAAAAATACTTTCTCCGTCCTTAAATTATTATCTTCGTTTCCTTTTTCGTTCATCTTTAAATAATTATTTTATTTAAAACTTTTTTTTTAAATATTATTTTTATTATTTTACCTTTATTTTTTCTTTCTACTTTAAATATGGGTCACATATACATGGGTATTAAAAAAAACAAAACACTATCTCAATACTATTCTAATATTAATAATCAATTCAATTGAGTTTTCTTAATCCGTGTGCCGGATCAACCCAGATAATAATTTAGGGATGGAGGGAGTACTCAACACCGATCAAAATTTTTTTTTAATTTAATTATTAATATTAATATAATGTATAGTTTTTTTTAATATTTATGTATATGTGGCTCATAATTAAAATAAAAATAAAAATAAAAAATAAAAATAAATTAATAAAATTAATGTCCTAAAAAATATTTTAACACTACAATTATTTATAAAAATATAAAAATAAAAGTAATACAATAATTTAGAGACGGAGGAAGTAAATAAAAACTCTTAGTCTTCACGGGAGTTTCATGAGCAGTCCTCCTAGCATGTGAGTTAGGGGTGAGCAGACCGGCCCATCGGCCCGTCAAGCTAGCAGAGCCCGCCAATGCCCGGCCAGTAAAGCCGTGCCGTGGGCTAGTACATAGTCTTGGGCTTTAGATAAGTGAAAGCCGCGGTCTCGGGCATGGATTGGGCTCTCAATCCTTCCGCCCGTTAAGCCCAGCCGCTCATCTCTTACTAAAACTACGTCGTTTTATAGTAAGTATATATAAAGTGTAATTCTTTTTAGTTGTTATAATAATAAAGTTTCAATAGTTGGATTTTTTTGATACTGTTTATTAATTTATTGTAATTATTTTGATCCACTTCAATGTTAAATCGGCATAGTTTTGAAAAAGTATAAGTTAGGTGCAATAGTTGATTTTGATTTTTGGAGTAAATATTTATAAATTGTGTATGTACTTGTGTCCATCAATTAGATTGGGACGAAGAAACACTTGAAATTTGACCTGTTATTTTATTTTTCTTTTGTTCTTCATAGTTCATATTACATAATAAAATGTTTGAGTTGAAAAAGAGAGTAATAAATTGTTGAGTAAACTGTCTTGTTTTTTGTTTTTGTCTTAAATGATTTATTTGTATTTTGTTTTATTTATTATTTTTTTCAGAGATGGATTGATGGGCTAAAAATAATTTAAAGCCCAAACTTTAATAGGTATAAAATTTTCAAAATAAAACATTTAATTTGTAAGCCCGCTAAGCCCGAGCCCGCCCAATGCCCGTTTAAAGCCCGCAAAAGTCCGTTGATTTAAGTCCGCACAAAGCCCACTATGTTGGGCTTTTGAAATTGAAGCCCACAACTAAATGGGCTTATACCAGGCTTTGCCAAAGCCCACGGACTTGCCCGTGCACACCCCTTGTGAGTCAAACATAAGGCAATAATGTCCTAAACTAGGTCATTGGTCTGAGTAGGAATCTTCTATTTAACATTAATTAATTGGGAGTTTAAAATTACTCTTTCTCTAGCTACTTTGCACACAGCTATAATGCATAGGGTTGGGATTATGATTAAAAAGTAATTTTACAACAACATAATTTATTACTAATAAATTTTGTTTATAGCTAATTTTAAGGTATTTTATGATATAATTTTTTAATATACTAATAACTGTATTGTATAACACTATAATATTTTTTTATAAATCAAATATGTAAATAAATTATGTTACTCTATTATTTTACATGATTAAAATGCAGTTAAGAATGAAGTGCAAGTTATGTTGACTTGGTGCTTAGTCATTGAGGTGGACTTAAATAAGACTTATTGATTTTTTTTAAAAGAAACTTCTAATTTTAAATCTCCTCTTAATTACAATGTTATCTTCGTCTAGTAATCAAAGATTGATTACGATATTTGGCAGTGACAAAGAGATGTATTTTATGTGTGTACAGTCGATACGAATGCGACTTAATTGGTACATCTAAGGTCATTATAAATACAACCTCAATCAATCATATGTAATACAACGAACGAAAATAAACTTACGATACAATCAGAGCAAAACAAGTTCGAAAATCATATCATAATTTATGAATATATTGTACTTCCTCGGTCTCTAAATTATTGTTTGGGTTGACCCGACACACGGATTAAAAAAAACTTAATTGACTTGATTATTAATATTGGAATAGTATTGAAAAAGTGTGTTGTTTCCTTTAATGCCCGTGTGTATATGGCCCATAATTAAAGTAAGAAGAAAAAGTAAGAGTAAAATAGTAAAAGTGATGTTCTAAAAAGGAAAATTTCAAACAAAACAATTATTTTGGGACGGATGAAAAAGGAAAGGAAGACAATAATTTAGGGACGGATGGAGTATCAATTATGCAATAACTTGAATGAATGAAGCTTTTCAATTGAAATAACGGAAGTAAATTGTAAAATAGAATGTATCATTTAAATGTGTAGAGAAATTAGGAAAATTTTGGATTAAGATAAATTAAGTTGAAGTAAGATCAATGAGCGTAGTGGATAAGCATATTTCGTAGTCAAAATAAACTTTTTCTTAAATTTATTAATCACCGCAATAAACTTTTCTTGTATTCGTTAAGGGGTTTGACTAATATTTGTCGTAAAAGCACATTCTAAAATCTTAAAATCGTAAATCTTGAATTAAAATATAAATAAACACATAAAATATGTACTAAAGATTATTGTTAACTTTTAACATTTTTTAGTTATTTAACGCAAATTTGACGTATTACATATTTTAGTATTACGAATTATATGTTTTATGATTTTGAAAAAAATAAAAAAATATATGTTAAATTTGCGTTTCAAAAATGTCCTATTTGATAAAAAAAAGTCAAACAGAACAATAATTTCAGGACGGATGGAGTATTAATGATAGGTATTAACTTTTGACATTCGTTAATTATTTAGGATGATATGTCTTTTCAAAGTGAAACAAACTTCAAAGTCTTGCTCAAGGGTCAAATATTAGGTCAATTTCTTTTTGAATATTCATGAAAAAGAAAGAAGAAGAAGATTCTTTTCTGACTAATTCCGTTAAATTAATAGAGAAGCTTCATTCATTCATATTGGAACTTTTCCACAAACCAAACGGGTCAATTCGTTCGCTTGTAGGGGATGATTGAAACTTTTTATATTTATGTAATTAACGCCCTTTACGATGCTGAGTCAGTTAGAAGGATCTAGTTAAATATTTGTTCACTTTGATTGTCATTTAATAATTATGTACATCAACATGAACGCGAGTTGACGATATATACAGTCACATATATACTAGATTACTATCTTAACCTTACAATCGAACTAAGGATCTGATTAAGATTATGACCAAGTGACAAATATATTTATTTATATTAGTGGTTATTTAATAATTACGTACGGTTAACACAAACACGAATTGACGCTTTATAGAATCACATACACATAAATATCATCTTCGTCTTGCAATCAAAGTCTGATTAAGATTATGGTCAAGTGACAAATATATTAAGATTATGACCAAGTGACAAACATATTCTTTTACATTGGTAGTCGTTTAATAATTGCGTACAGTCAACACGAACGCGAGTTGACACTATATAGAATCATATACACATAAATATCATCTTCGTCTTGCAATCAAAGTCTGATTAAGATTATGGTCAAGTGACAAATATATTAAGATTATGACCAAGTGACAAACATATTCGTTCACATTGGTAGTCGTTTAATAATTGCGTACAGTTAACACGAAGGCGAGTTGACACTATATAGAATCACATATATACTAGATTAATTACTATCTTCACCTTATAATCGAAGTATTTGATTAAGAATATGACCAAGTGACAAACATATTCATTCACATTGGTGGTCATTTAATAATTACTTACAGTTAACACGAACACGAATTGAAGCTATATACAGTCACATAAATATCATCTTCGTCTTGCAATCAAAGGATCTGATTAAGATTATGGCCAAGTGACAAACATATTCATTCACATTGGTGGTCATTTAATAATTACGTACAGTTAACACGAATGTGAGTTGGCGCTATATACAATCACATAAATATTATCTTCGTCTTGCAATCAAAGGATCTGATTAAGATTATAGCCAAATGACAAACATATTCGTTCACATTTGTAGTCGTTTAATAATTGCGTACAGTCAACACGAAAGTACGAACGCGAGTTGACGCTATATACAATTACATAGATACCAATAAAAGCATAAATTACATGATAAAGAGTTGTTCAATCATAATCGTAGATTTCTAAACCAGATAGATTAGTCTTGGGTCTTTAAACCTAAAAATATCTTTTAAAAAAAAAAATTTTAAAAAGCCACATGAATGCGATTTGGGACAGTTATAATTCGTTTAAGATAACTCGACGTGTCTCGTTGTCATCAAGATCTGAAATGAGTTAAAGGTTTGCCCGCTATGTTATCTTTCCCATTATTAAGAAGCTTTTCATTTTTAAGTTAGTCAGCAATTATATTTTTTGATAATAATTGTATTTCAAATTCATATTCAATAATTAATTGTACTAAAAGGAAGAAAAGGGGATACTCACTTTATCCTAAGAGTCCGTTTGGTGTAGTGTTTTCAAAATGCAGTATTTTAAAAATGCAGCGTTTTTAAAACGCAGATTATTTAAAACGCGGTTTTTTTTTATAAATGCGTTTGGGATATTATGTCAAAACGCAGCTTTTTATTCCCTACTGCGTTTTAAAATCTGCGTTTTGGAAAAAAGCTAGGAATTCAAGCGTTTTAAAACGCAGCTCACTACTAGAAAACTATTTTTATGCGATGGCGTGTTGCGATGGTTTTCAAAACCATCACCTTTTCACCTTTATGGCGATTGTTTTTGCCATTCCTTTCTTTCAATCGCTAAATGTTTAAGAAATTGTTTTGCCATCGCTAATGCAATCGCACTAGTGTATTTTGAGGGGAGCGGGAACCAAAAATATTGTTGGCGGCAAAACTTAAAACAAGGCGATGGTTTTTGGAAATGAGCGATTGTCATTTTAGTCACAAAGGTTTTTACGGAAAAAAAAAAATTTAATATACTGAGAAAATTTGGGCGATAGGTTTGCTATCGCTTTAAAAATTTGAGAATCAAAAAACAAAATACTGAAAACGAAAATAAAAATTGCAAACAGTCAAAGCCCCAAATCCTTTTGCCGTCGTTTCTCTCTTCTGTCTCCCCAAACCCTCTATTGTCATCGTATCTCTCTTCTTTCTGTATCATCTTTCTAGCATTCAACCACTATGGAAGATTAAGGCTCATCTGAAAATCCTAATTGATTGGTTATTTTGTGTAACGATCGATTTCAAGGAGAAAAAATCAACTCGCGCTAAGGTTTGTTCTGCTCAATTTCAATCCTAATCTCTCTCTCTCTCTCTCTCTCTCTCTCTCTCTCTCTCTCTCTCTCTCTATCTATCTATCTCTTTTATGTCTTTTCGCTTCATACAAGAAGTCTATTGTCTTATGCAGATTTGTTATAGTGTAATTAAGGGTTACAACAGAATTAGGGCTTGGATTGATGGCAAAGAAGGAGCAGCAGTATTGATTTATTGGGTACTCTTACCTTTCTATCTCTTCCAGTGTGTGAATATGTTCATATTGTGTGTCTATATGTGGGTCAATTATGTATATATATATATATATATATATATATATGTATCTTTGTGCTTTTGGGTTGTTTGTGCTGTGAATCTATATATTTTAATAAGTCAAGTGAGTGAAGAATCTTTGATTTTATCAATGCCAAATACATAATATTTGAAATATTTGAAACTTGAGTACTAAGATAATTTATTTATCATGATATATTATTAAAATAGGGAAATTTCTTATCATGGTGTGCCTTTTATCAAATTGTTCTTTGAACATCGATCCATAGATATTTAAGTTTTTTTGCTTTCCAGTCTACCTACTCAAATAGAAAACTAAATAGCATACTAATTAGCCATACACTGTTGTCATTCATAATGGAAATGGCTAAATCAAATCTGATGTTTAAGTTTAATTTATTTAATATTGATGCAAAACAAAATTGGCACAAAGTGACTTTGCTGAAGTTAGTGTAGAAGAGGTTCTCTCCCCTCTTATTCTCCCTTCTATTATCTACATTATGTACTTCTTTGCTGCCATTTTTCATCTGTACGTTCTAACCGCTTTATAATCTTTTGTTTCTTCTTCTCTTCTATATAATTTTCTAATAAGTCTATCAATTATGAGTACTCTCACAGATAAGATTTGTTGTTCTTTGGTTTTGATTAAAAATATTGGACTTGTAATAACATCCTCTACTTCCACTTTTGGGATTAAAGGGGATAAACAAATTAAAATCACTTTTCTCTAGTTTGAAAGGAAAGGGAAGAGGGTGAGTCAGTTGATTTGGTCGATCATCAGTGATTTTTTTTTTAATCTTCATGAATGGAGTGTGTTCTTTACATTCAGGTTTTCACCTTGAACACGGATGCATGGGGCTATGGTCCTGGAACTACATCCTTGTACCAATCACATCCATGTGGCCGTTCTTCCAAATGGAGAGGCTCTGGGGATTCTCGCAGATACAACAAAACGCTGCAAAGTGCTTGAGATTTGCGACTTATGTCATATAACTGATTATTACTTTCGGTCCATTCGCTTCACCATTTGATGTTTTGGAGTCTTTGTCTCACGCAATTGGTAATTTCCTGAATCATTATACTCTAGATTGGCTATCTCTACTTCTTTTAACATTACTGTGTGAAACTATGAATTATGGTTCACTAAATGAGGAACGAAGGTGAAAGTCGGTTAGTAGTCTAACGGGCAATATATAATTTTTATTGTGAAATCTGAAATAGGTTCACCTGTATATATGATTATATCTTTTTCATAATGTAACATAGAGAAATGCACCGGTGAGAACCCTTGGTTATACTATAAAGAAGCATGGGTTACATTAGACTACTTAAAGAAACAGTATTTCTAATCTAAAAATATATACAATCTTTTACTTAAAATGTATACATGATGTATTTTGTTTTATACAAGAGCTGCCTGCTTTTTAGTTTTAGCTTCTGTTGTTTATATCTTTGGTCTTCGAGTTCGGGAAAGGTTTTCATAATTGAATATTTCAGCTCTGCTTATTGTATTGATTAAAATGGTATGCCTCGTACAACTCATTAGGAACTGCCTCTATGCCCCCCAAATGGTCGCTGGGATATCAACAATGCCGATGGAGCTATGATTCTGATGCTTGAGTTCGTGAGGTTGTGCCATCTTAAAATCACATAAATTCTCTCTCTCTCTCTCTCTCTCTCTCTCTCTCTCTCTCTCTCTCTCTCTCTATTATGCGTGTGTATGATTCTGTTTCATCTTCAAACTAAGTTCTTAATAGTAAAAACTCTAAAATAAATATAGTTTCTAACAGGAGTTATGAGTTCATTCTGCTATTTTTTACGGATTACAAACCAATTCCTGATTTAATATTATTGCATTAGTCTTTTGCGACTTTTCTTTCTTTCTTCTTCTGGTAGCCACAGCTGCTCGTAGATAATATTTTCTCTTACCCCCGTGCACGCGCAGGACTGTTTTCTCTCTGTTTACTCATTGACATGTGTAGATTGCCAAAACATTTCGGGAGAAAGGTGTTCCTTGTTATGTCATATGCATGGATGGATATTGACTACATGGACGGCTTTTGTTATTTCACTTTTGACCAGGCATGTTCTACCACATCATTTACTATACTATGGAATCTACTCATGGAATAAAAAATTTTACTTCTTATTTGAGTCAATAGTATTGTATTCTATGGGGTCATCCCAAAAGATGCTAAAAGGAAAGTTATTCGTTAATCTCTTACTTGTTCTACTCCTTAATAAATCTGCTAACATGTTGCCATAAAATGATGGGCAAATACATACGCACATGAACTTAACAGGGAATCAATTATAGGCAATACTTATCAATCTCCCTGACTTGTAGGCACGCACAACTTATTTGTATATAGTTGCATATGACAGGTCAGTTCCCACTCATTTCTACTTGAAACAGCGAGTACAAGTCACACTAACGTACCAATCGAATCACCCAAGAAAAAAAAATTACTTTGATTCAAACTCACAGAAAGGAAGCACTTCCATAGCCAGTCATGATAATGTAAGAGAAAGTTAATGCAAAGATAAAGCTCTTTGTTGAGTTTGTGATGCCTTGGTGAGGCATATTTGTTGAGTTTCTTAAGTTTCAAAAGGCATGAACTTCTTGCAATTTTACAAAGACATATGAATATGTACTTGCTTAAATACTTTTTGTTTTAGCTGTATAGGGAAAAGAAATGCATTTGCCCAATCTTCATTGGCATGTAATAACTATACTGTAACTGTTGATTGTTGCCAATACAAACGATCTCCTTGATATAAAATATTGTGAGCTGTAGCATGTTATACAAAATTGTGTACCTTTTCTGTGGTATAACCAGATTATACAGCTAATCCATTTGATTGCTTTCAGGATCATTTTCCTAATCCAAACTCTTTGGCCAAATATCTTCATGATATTGGGTTCAAAGCAATCTGGATGCTTGACCCAGGGATCAAACATGAAAAGGGATACTTTGTTTATGACAGTGGTTCTAAAAACGACATTTGGATTCAAACAGCAGATGGCCAGCCTTTTGTTTGTATATTTCCTTGTCAATTCTTATTATTAGTTAATCTTGGTCCTTATATTTCTTACATCAGATCTCTCCATCTGTAGGGGAGGTATGGCCTGGGCCTTGTGTTTTCCCTAACTTTACACAGTCAAAAGCTCGTTCGTGGTGGGCTAATCTTGTTAAAGATGTCATTTCTAATGGTGTGGATGGCAGATGTCATATGGAATGATATGAATGAACCAGCTGTCTTTAAGGTGCAGTTTAGAACTTCTCAAACATATTCTTCCACTTGTCTTTTGTCTCACTTTTGTTCTTTCAGACTGTAACAAAAACGATGACTGAGAGCAATGTTCATAGGGGAGATATTAAAATTGGTGGTTGTCAGAACCACTCGCTCTATCACAATGTACTATTCTTTGACCTTGGTTCTTTTGTTTATGTTACCTGGTAAATAAGAATAGATCATAACAATGTCTCTGGTTTACACCATAGCTGGATGACTATTTATGTGGTTGATTGTGGAGAAACTGCTATAGGCATATGGACTTCTTACCCATTATAGTTTTTTCATTCAGGTTTATGGCATACTGATGGCAAGATCAACATATGAAGGCATGAAATTAGCTGATCATAATAGCTGGAGTCTTTTGCTACTACGCTAGAGCAGAAGATCTGGCTTACAAGAACACTGTAGAAGGCATAACCGGGATAATATCAAAGACTATTTCAGCTAAGGTTTGTGTGAATATTGGTCTCAAATGGTGTTATTTCTCTTCCTTTGTATGTACCAATGGCTCCTTCTTACTTTGGCTGCCTTTGCTATGGAAATACTCATGGGGTTACGTTTGTGAATTTTTTTTACAGGGCATGTTGGCTGTCTACAATTCATATTGCCTTTAGATCTCAAGATTTGTAGGCCATTCCATTCCAATATCAAGAGCAGGGTCTAGTATTGGAGTTACTGTTACCTTTGGTGTTACCGGTTCCTTAAAGAAAGATGGCAAAAATAACTGTAGAGGTACTTTGTTATTATTATTATTATTAATTTTTGTTGATCACTCTCTAACCTGACATGCTGACATACTCTAGCTCTATTTCTAGTTTCTTTCTTTCCTTTTTTTTTTTTTTTTCATGTTCTCTCTCCTGTTTTATGCTTGTGATGAGGAGGAGGCTCATTGTACGACAAGGTGGAGTATGACAGGTGTTTTGAGAATCTATGACGCACACATTGTTTCTACAGATGATGATGATGATGATGCTGCTTGAGATGTTTTAAGATGGTCGTTTGTCATCTCGTCTTGGTGATGACTTTGACACTGATGAAAATGATGACAGAGATGATAATGAATCGGAGTCTTGTTATGACTAATTTTTGTTCAAGTTATGTTTTCTCTTTTGATTAAGACATATTACTTGTAGCGTAATGTTGGGTTTAAGCTATCTCTTTTGTTTAGATTATTGAAGGTAGCTAAAATAAATTCAATGTTGACTTATTGAACTTCTTTTGTTAGACGATGTTATATGACATTACTGTTTGATATGAAATTCTATGTTTCTCTCGATTTGGAAGTATGGTGCATATTTTTTTTTTTGGTAAAGTGATATAAGTTCATCTAACGGCGTAATATTTCAGAAAATATTGATTTCTAGCTAGGGAAAAATCAATTGCCTATTACTGGTTAAAGTGACTGTAAATGCTATCACATATTACATGGTAATAGATTGTAAAAGCCATTACTTATTAGGAGCTAACGCGATAGAAATGACAATCGCGTATAAGGAATGAAGTTATGGTTAAAGCAATCACATATCAGCAATAAAGAGATGGTTGAAGCAATCACATATTGCAAGATAAAGCGATGGAAAAAACAATCGTCTAATATCCTCTAAAGTGATTGAAAAAACAATCATATATTCTAAACTAGGTGATGGTAAAACAATCGCGTATAGTCGATAATGTGATTGTTTTAGCAATCGCTTATTTAGTCCAAACGTGATGGTTTTTACGCTCGCCTATTAATGGTTTATGCGATGGCTTTGAAATTTTTAGAATTAAAATAATAAATATTATTTTTCATATTTAGCGATTGTTTATACCATCACCTAAAGTCTATGAAATAAGGCGATTGTTATTACAATCACCTAAAGCTAAGGCGACAAGGCTTTGTGCGATGGAATTGGCGATTGTTTTGACCATCGCATAAATCTAAGGTGATGGATTTTTAGTTTTGGCGATTGCCTTCGACCATCACGTAAAATCAATTTTCTAGTAGTGGCTGCGTTTTGAAAACGCAGCTTTTTCTACCGCAGCATTGAAACGCTAAATTAGGGAATAAACTGCGTTTTAACCCTGCGTTTTGGCCAAAACACTCGAACAAACGAGCTCTAAATTACACTTCCTCCGTTCAAGGTAAAGGGTCCACTTTTCACTTTTTTCGGTCAACTTAGTTAAAATTTGATCGATAATTTAGTATTCTTAAAATAGTTTTTAATTAATAAAATTTTATTTCCTAAAATATAAGTATGTAAAATTTTGATTTGATTTAGACACATGTTAACTTATAAAAAAAGAAAGTAAACTCTTTATCTGAAACGGAGGGAGTAGTTTCCTTTTCTAACTAAAAGTCAACTTAAAATAACATTAAATTTTTATTTATCATATGCTTATCATAGTTTAAGTAATAAAATTTTAATTATTAATACAATATTAAGATTAATTTCGAATAACCTTTTCCTTTATTCACTATATAATTGTTTACATCAATTGCAAAGTTTCATAAGCAAGTTCTTTGACCAACAAGCGCGTGATCAATTGGTAAGGGAGTTGTTCTAGTTTAACCAGAGGTCTCGGTGAGAACACTTTTGGGAACCAAAAAATAAAATAAAAAAATAAGTAAATTCCGGACAAATAGTTCAATTTACTTTAAGAACAAAAAGGTATTCTATCTCGTACTTTTCATTTTATTTAGAGTAATGCTATGAGCACCTAAAATATGCACCAAATGTATACAAAAAATCTTTGTTGACATGTTTTGGTTGGTCAGAAGATTTTAAGTAGTTGAACCTACAAATTATTTAACCAATCAAAAGATGTCAACTTGAATTTTGGTACACTTTTAATGCACACTTTAGATGCACATAACATTACTCTTTTATTTATTCAATTGGAATCTTGTTCTCGTTAATTGATTAATTATTTATATCTTGTTTGGAGAAATAAATTAAATTAAGGTCCGTAAAGACAAGCTCAAATGAAAACCAAACAAATAAAATATATTGAAACTTCCACGAGCCTCAATTGAGACTTTTTTATACAAATTTTGAAATTTTGAAGCTTTCCTTCACAATGCTGACTCAATAAAGTAAGATCTTCTGGTTGCAGTAGAAGGATTGATTAAGATTGCAACCAAGTCATGAAGGGATTCATTGATTTCATTCATACCTGTGGTCATTTAATAAGTACTTATAGTCAATATGAACACTAGCTGACGCTTTATACAGTCAATATGGACTCGAGCTAAATTCATTCACACCGGAAGTCATTTTTCGTGAAATAAACAGAGCTTTAATATGACAATTTAAATTCAATTTATGAAGACATGATCACTGGCGGATCCACCTTATGAGGTGTGGGGGCCGCACAAGACCCCTCTCAAAAAAAAATATTATTTTACAAAATAGTGGTGTTTTAGAAAGGAACCTCACTCAATTATTTTTTTTCCTTCCTAGTATAAGGGAATAATATCTCCTCCATATATTTGTATTCAATTGTGATTATATTTTATATATTCTCCCTATTAGTTAGGTCTCCTAGTTACTATTATATTGTAACTCTTCTCCTAGTTATTATTGTATTAGGTTAACTTGTAACCCAAGTATTCTAACCCTCCTAGTTATTATTGTATTAGGTTAACTTGTAACCCAAGTATTCTAACCCTATAAATATGTACTACAATTAATAGAAAGACGGTGTCATTATTCACAAATATTATTAATTCCTACACCTAGGTCATGTATAACAGCAATAATGAGACAGAAACCAGTGATAAATTATGATTTCTAAGTTTTTTTTATACAATAGTTAAATTTATGATCACACTAAAATATTTTTCTAGATCGATCACTAGACACGATGTTTCATAAGTCATCATGATCTTAAAGGGTATAACCGCGTTTGAAGATTATGTATCTTTGCCAATATTCCGGCAAAAAAATTTCAAACTTTTGACTCACATAAATGAAAACTTTCTTCCCTAGAGTGAACTCTCTCGACTCTTTTCACTATTCATGATATATCCCTAAATGAATTCATTAAGGAGAACTGAAAATAAGAGAAAAGAATTTAACATAAATAACATAAAGCTTTCTTCGGTCGAAAAGTCCTAATTACTTCATGAAATCTCATCGCCTATGACTTCATGGCTCGTATAATGAGTAATCTACAATGCTTTCGCTCAAAACTAAGGCTCAATCTATCTTTTTATGATCGCATGCTCGAATTTCATGAGGTACAAAAGAGATTTATATGATGGTCGATCGTTGTAATGAAAAAATAGAAATAATTAGGAAAAAAAAAAAAAGAATTCATGAAGAGATACTTCAAAAAGAAAAAACAAGGAATGATTATACAATGAACAATGAAAACCTTCTTAAAGGAATTAAATGTTTGTAATTTTGTCACGAACCTCGTCGACGCCTCAATTTTAACTTCATGCATAAATATATATACAAAGTAATTATCTACACTTTCACTCAAATTGTTGGTGTAGTTTGATTGTTAACTAACTATTTGATAAATTTTTTTTTTTTTTACTTTGGTAAAGTGACATGTACGATGTAACATTCTTTAAGAAATATTACGTAGAAAGGATAATAATTATGTCACGACGTACTTCAATCGAAAATAAGGTAATTTCCATGAAGCTCGTCGACACGATATTTATCAAATTTTATTCTTTTTTATTTATTTAAATTGCGTATATATTACTCAATAGTTTATAGATAAAAGAATACTTTATCCGTTTCGGGCAAAAAGTTCACTATTATATTTTGAGATATTTCACTTAAAGAGTCAACTTTAAAAAAATTATGTCTACAATCTTCATAAACATTTTCACTTTAGCCTCCACAATATGCTATAAACATCTTGATCATGCTCAAATATTTTTATAATTATGACCAACTTCAATGCTACTTATATATCCCTTAAATATTAAAATTTTCATACGTGAACTCTTTGAGTGGATCGGAGTGAGTAATTGGTAATCTACACTTCCACGCAAATGACAAATATAATTTAGAGCCCGTTTGGTGCAGTGTTTTCAAAATGCAGATTTTTTAAAACACAACTTTTTTTTCTTTATAAACATGTTTGGGATATAAATTTAAAACATATATTTTTTTCCAACGTCTTAAATCTCCGTTTTGAGAAAAAAACTAAAAAATTCTGTGTTTTAAAACGTAGTTTTTTCTATCGCAACATTGAAACGCTAAGTTAAGGAATAAGCTGCGTTTTGGCCAAAACACTGAAAAAACTTGACTCTTAATCGTACAAGGGGTTTAGAGCATCTGTTAGGACCTAGATTCTTAGGTTTTTGATGTTCCAAAACCAAATTAGTATAATTTTTCATAAAACAGTTTATTAGACCTAATGTACAAAGAGTTATTGTCCAAGAAATAAAAAACAATCAAGAAGAATCTGATATGCAGAACACAAACAACCAAGATATGATTTTGCAGCTTAACTGTTTTGATAAAACATTTAAGATATCATAGCAAGGATTATCTCAGTGATATGACACACACTCTCATTGGAGGAAAAACCTACTAAGACAAACTCTAAAAGAATGTTCTAAACCCTAGAATATTCTTTGCAAGTTGGCAGCAATTTGAATACTATATTGACTGCACTTGAGCTGTTAATAATTCATCTAGCCGTTGTATAACGATTAGAATGCAACGGAAACATTTCAATCATTGCCTATATAAATGAAAGTTCTCCACAAAACAAAGTGTCTCTGAGAGAGTGATTAAGATAATATAGCTCACACAAAGATATATCATAGGAAAGATACAGAAACAAGAGAGATTAGAGTTCGAGAGACTCTATATCACTATAAACAGCTAAGTATTAGTCTGTAAAGAATAGCATGAGATATTTGATATCCAAGCAATACAAGCTTCAACCATCTTACAACAATCAACAATCACTCACAAACTGCCAGATCAGGCAACGGAACAAATCGACTATTTCATAAGACAGTTGCACAATAAGCAGTAGTCACAGTGACATCGAGTCTACAACAGAAGCTTCATTCGACTATTTAGAGTCATTGTATTGGGAAGCAACCCCCCTTGTGTATGGTGTAGAGAACCTAGTTGGAGGGCCAACTAGTTGAGAAGGAATTGAGATCTTTCCTTCGACTCCCAATAATCTATGTAATTAAGAGAGTTATAATGGATTATTGCCTCATAGAGATAGAGGGTTGTGTGTAGGATAAGAAATTCGAACCACTGTAAATCATTGTGTCAATTTCTCTATCCCTTAACTCTTTATATTTCTGTATTTTATTTTCAGCCTTATGTTTGAACTAAACTGTTTATATTATTTTGTTCAATCAGTCATCAAACTGTGCTCATATTGTTTGTAATCATCAAGACACTACACACACATAAGATGAGATCATAACTTGTCTTAAGATCACTGCTTAAATCAATTCCACCATGTGCATAAACTCTATTTTACAATCTTAGCTGCTTGACTTAATCTCAACAAGTTTCATTTTTCATTAAACAGTTGTTCTTATATTCAGAGCTAATCTATTTGAGTGATCTTTACATAGTGTGTATTAACATTTTACATTAAAGTTTTGATCATTATAAAAGGAAACTGCATTCGTACAATATATTTAAACACAAGTTAGTATCAAACTTATTAAGTCATTTAACCTGCAAACATCTCACTCTCAGTTGATAACAAATCTTAACTATTTTACCAATACACTAGTTATACTGATCTAAGAAGTGAACTTACAGCATCATCAATGCAAATGTGAATATAGAAAAAAATTAGTACAACCTAGGATTACACCTTTCTTTGAAAATAGAATACTCTTCAATACAACTGTGGAAGAGGGTTGTGAATATATGTGTCAACTAATTTTTTTTTTTTCACATTCTCGATGAGACTTTTGATATTTTGACATTTTAAGTAAGGATGTGAGTACACCCTAGTCAAAAAATTTCTTATTAAAAAATAACTAAATGGAAATGGAGAGGTCTCTTTATATTTAAAAATAACTATATATCCTATGGGACTCACGACATATAAGATTAAATTCACAATTGTATTTGAGACATCGCTTTTAATTGAATGTGAATAAACAAATAAAAATTATCATATATAATTGAGTGTGTTAATTACCAACAGCCGCATGTAATCAAATTCATAGTTACATTGGTGATGATCTTATAGTTTTAACTTTTACATATTGGGATATAAGGTTGCGTTTTGCCGCAATTGAAGGTCAAAAGAGTTTTTCGTTAATAGACAAAAAGTCATTATGTGTCATTCAGATGCATTTTTGTGGAGTTGTTTTTATGCTTAATTTGTTCCTTAATATCTATATGGTTGACAAGTTCTTCGAGATGTATGAAAATACATTTAATAACTATGTGTCAAAAGATGAAAACATTCCCACACAAATACATGTGGATGACACATGATGACTTTTCCATCCAAATATTAATGATAATGCCCTTTTGACACGCGATTGCAACAACTTTGTAACCTTAGACCCCAATATACAAACATTATAATCACAGACCCTAATGTAACTAGTAAGAAAATTGTAGGGTGGTAAAGTAAAATCAACCCAATAATCTATACAAAGATCGTTACAAGACACAACAAATATATTTAAGGGCAAACTACAAAAATGGTCCCTATACTTTTTGAATTGGTCCTTGTACAAAATTTGAAAAAATTACGTCATTGTACATTGTATTGTACTGATCAAATAAACGTAATTGGTCATTCCGTCCAACTTCGTCAATTTTTAGCCATTAAGTGCACACACATGCATGTCTCTCACTGATTTTGTCTAGGGTAAAATTATCCATGCATTCTTTTTTTTTAATAGACAAAAATTCTCATAATATTTATATTTTGGGTTAATGACATCATTAGTTCCTCGACTATGAACTATTTCACTAATAGTCCCTTAACAATTTTTTTTAAAATTCAGTGCCTATAGTACCAAAAGGTCACGTGGCTAGTCCTTTCGATGGACGCCATTAGTAAAATTCTGTTAAGTCAATCATGTGTATTGCACATTCCATTTTTTAAAGGGCATTATGGAAAATTCCTAGTGAGATTTAATTATGACAAATTTTTTTATCTTTTTTTTTATTTGAATAAATAAATTCTCAGACAAATCCAGTTCATCAATTAACAAACCCAATTCATCAATTAACCCTCGAATCCTTCTCATCTCTACGATTCCTTCTCTCTCTTATGTTTCGGTTGCTCACTCTCCCCAAATCCAGCCAAGACTTCATCGATTCAAGACAAATCTGTTTCACCTCCGAATGAGATGGACACCATTGTTTCCGGCCAAGGTCCGACATCGCTGAGATTTCAAACCCAACACCGTTAAGATCTCCGACCTCTTTTCATTACCGGATCTCGTATGTATTTGCCATGGCTGCCAGTACTCATCTCAATCCCGCCACCATCTGTCGCCCAATTTGGCAATCCCAACCCAGAACCACCACCATCTCTTCCTTTATCTCAAACCCTCCACGGTTTCCATTTCTAAACCAAATCCTCAAAAATAGGCATATGAAAAGACAAACTTGTATGACAAACCTACAAAAATGGAAGTACAAAAACAATACGAGATTTGTTAAAAAGGGAAAATGACAGGAAAATGGGGATTTTCATTTCATTAATTGTTAGTCGAAGTGATTAATTGCCAGCAGCGAATCAGAGGTTGCGGTCCAGTTGAAACCCAACCCGAAACTGCTACCATTGCTGCTGCTTCTGCTTTGGTGGTGGTGATTTTAAGGAACAGTTTTGAAGAGATCTCTCTAACGATGCAGTAATCGCCGCGATGTTTGGTGTCGTCATAACTACAAACACCACCGTTAACCTAAAAAAAACCGCAAGATCAAAATAAGCCCAAAACAAAAAAGTTGTAGAGAGAGAGAAAGAGAGAGATAGATAATAATTGGTTTGAGCTTTGATATATATATATATATATATATATATATATATAGATAGAGAGAGAGAGAGAGAGAGAGAGAGAGAGAGAGAGAGAGAGAGAGAGAGAGAGAGAGAGAGAGAAAGAGAGAGGAGAATCTTTTACGGAAGAACCATCCCAGGGTTAGGAACAGAGTTGTTGACACCACACACCAGATCATAGATGTACTGAAGTGAAAACTATTACTCCAATTTTGGGATTAGGGTTTGAAGAATTGGTGAAGAAGATGATAAGTGAATTTCAATTTTGCCCTTACTCAAATGCACGTGGGAGGCCCATGGGTCACTTAACGAAATTTTATTAACGGCATCTATCAAAAAGATTAACCGTGTGACTTTTTGAAACTCTTCGACAAAAATTTTAAAAAATTGTTAAGAAACTACTAATAAAATAGTCTATAATCGAAGGACTAATAGTGTCATTAACCCTTGTATTTTTTAAAACTAGGAAGGTATGGATGTAATTAGCTAAATTATAGTAATTTTTACATCCATGGCTGCCACTACATGCCATTGTCGGCGAACACAAAATTCAAAATTGAACAAAACCAGAATAACAAAAACCCAGAAAACCCAAAATTCAAAATTTAAACAAACTCAAGGATTGTGTTCGCTGGAAATTTAAAATTTAGACAAAGCCCTAAATTAAAAATTAAAAATTGAAGGAGGTGGAGGCAGAGTCGATGGAGGGAGGGATCAAAATCAATAACAATATCATAGTAATCAAGAGCAAAATTAAGCTGGCCGGAGGGAGCAATATCACATATAGGTTATTGATGGAAGCCTTCAGTCAGACCAAGACAGTGGAAATGCAGTACAACTCTAAAAAAGCACTCTTTAAAAATCAACTTAAGAAAATGGAGTCAGATCTTAAATCTTGCCCGGAGTGTTTTCAGAGCCCCACCGCCTCCAAGATCTAAGAAGGTTGACTAGCAAGTCACGCCGCTACTGCCTTCGACCCATTACCGTCCCTCTCTCTCTCTCTCTCTCTGAAGATTGGTTTGGATTACAGCTTGTGGGATACAATGGGTGGAAAATCCATCAGTTCACCTCCACTTCATTCTTCAGTAGAGAAAGAGGAAACAAACGAACCCCCAAACTTGATTTAGGTCGAGCGCAGTGGAAGGGAAGAAGACGAAGACGGCGACGGGCGATTGGGGCGACGAGGGTTTGTGTTTGGGAACAGGGAATGTATAAAAACTTATACAATTGTCGCCTGAAATCGTTGCCGGAGAAGACGCAAAAAAATCGTCACGGTTTGTCCCTGTACTTTCCTAGACGAAATGACAATTTTGCACGTGCTCAAATTCATGTAAGACAGGGACCAATCCGCTAAAATTAAAAAAGTACAAGGATAATTTGTGTAGTTTACCCTATTCTTAACTCACAATTGAGCCAACAAAAAAAAATTGTTTTAGAAGAGGAACTGGAGGAAAGAAACCACGGTACATTCCGTAACGTTTTCCTTTTTTTGGTTTCTCATGGATTATTCCGAGTTATCCAGATAAAGTATTTATTTTTTTTGTTAATTATTTCAATAAAAAGGGTAATATTATGAGCGCTCTCAATAAATATAAGTAAAGATTAATAATGAGTGTATAAATAGTACCAAAATTAGTAATACTGTTTATCACAATCTAAGAGCCCGTTTGGTACAGTATTTTAAAAATGCAGCGTTTCTAAAACGCAGATTATTTAAAACGCGGTTTTTTTTTTTTATAAATGAGTTTGGGATATTATGTCAAAACGCTGTTTTTTAATCCCTACTGCGTTTTAAAATCTGCGTTTTGGGAAAAAGCTAGGAATTCCAGCGTTTAAAAACGCAGCTGCGTTTTGAAAACTCAGCGTTTTCTACCGCAGCATTGAAACGCTAAGTTAAGGAATAAGCTGCGTTTAATCTGCGTTTTGGCCAAAACGCGCGAACAAACAGGTTCTAACTATCAAATAAACCAAATACTCCCTCCGTTCCAGGTAAATAGTCCACTATATTATTTTGGAATGTTTCACTTAAAGAATCCACTTTCAAAAAAATTATGCTTACAATTTTCATAATCTTTCATTTTTACCCGCCACTTGTGATGTAATCATTTTAGTTGTGTTTAAGTATTTTTGTAATTATGACCAAATTTAATGACATTAATATATCCCTTAATACTTAAAAATTTTAAACATGGACTCTTTAAGTGGAACGGAGGAGTGTCTTCTTACCGAACTCGAGACCTATAGTTTTTTTTTTTTTTTGAGTTTCTTCATAAATTGCCTAGTTAAAGCTGTCAAATTCATAAAAAGTCTCACTTACTCAAAAACATCTTTTATGGCCTCTTTTCATCCAAAAATTCCAAAATACCCTTAAGAAGTTGATTAAACGACTCAATGAGTCGATCAAAATGACTCAAATTAACCCTGAGTCGATTAATCAACTCATGGGTCGATCAATCGACTCAAGGTTGATTAATCAACTCATGGGTCGATTATTCGACTCAAGGTTGATTAATCAACTCATGAGTCGATTATTCGACTCAGGATTAAAATGACTCAAATCGACCCTGAATCGATTAATCAATTCATGGGTCGATCAATCGACTCAGAGTCGATTAATCAAATCATAGATCAATTAATCAAATTATAGGTCGATTAATCGACTCAGGGTTGATTCGAGTAGAGACTGAAAGAGAGAGAGAGAGAGAGAGAGAGAGAGAGAGACGAGTACCTCGATGGTAGTGGGGAATGAGGCGTTCTAATGAGGAGAGAGAGAGAGAGACGAGTACCTCGATGGTAGTGGGGAATGAGGCGTTCTAATGAGGAGAGAGAGAGAGAGAGACGAGTACCTCGATAATAGTGGAGAATGAGGTGTTCTAATGAGGCGTAAAACGAGGCGGTTGAGATAAAGAATGACAGTGAGGGATATGACATTGTGAGGGAGGAGGCGGCGAGGATGGTAAGGAGAGAACGATAGGAGATAGCGTAGAGTGAGAGAAGTCGTCGCAGAGGCAAAGAAAAGGTTAAGAGTAGTTAGAGTTTAGGACTATTTGAAAAGTTAACAAAAAAAAAAAATTTAATCAAAAGCTATAAAACATAATTTATCGGGTCAACAGACTGTACTCGGCTAATACCACTTTTGTTGTTGTTGTTGTTGTTGTTGTTAAGTGTACTTATTAATTTACTTAGCACGTAGGCACACACTAAAATGGACCTATCAATCAACAAATGGGGGCCACTGCTAGACAGCTTAATCATCTGACCCCTACCGTGTTATATGTACTTTTTTTAATTCAGTAGTTGGTGACAAACTGAAATAGACTTAATTGATGCTATTTTCCAAATTTCAAACTTTTACACTCTCCTCTTCAATGCTGACTCGATATCTATGAATAACATATCCGGGTTGCAATCAAAGGATTGCTAGACCGTGACCAAGTCATTTACCAGTTTGCAATCTCTTTATCTTGGTATTTTGTATTTAATTTATTTAAGGTTATAGAATATATCAATATTTTAATGAGCTTCACAGCATTCACAATAACACCACCTTATACGACATTCTAAACACTTTGTTTTCTATTTTAATTTAACTTTTTTAACACTATTAATAATAATTTAGTCCAACAAGCATCCTCTATACGACCCTCTAAAAATTTAATCTCTCATCTTAGCTAACAAAACCTAACAACCACTATATTTTTCCTCTTTTATTTATATTTTTTCACCACAATTAAAATAAAATATTTTAAAATTTAAAATTTATATACTATGAAAAATATATTGTACTCTCTCCGTCTCCTAATTATAGTCTTGTTTGATCTAATACACAGATTAAGAAAAAATAATTGACTTATGATTATTAATATTGATATAGTGTGCAGTTTCCTTTAGTGTCCATGTGTATGTGACACATAATTAAAGTAGGGAGAAAAGTAAGGGTAAAATAGTAAAAATGATGTTCTAAAAAGGAAAGTTTCAAACAAGACAATTATTTAGGGACAAACAAAAAAAGAAAGCAAGATAATAATTTAGGGACGGAGAGAGTATATTTTAATAATTTTCATTCTAAGATATTAAACAAAAGTAAATTGTACTCAAATAAAAGGAAAAGAATGTGAAGGATTTGAGTTACTATTCATGTTAAAACATATTCTATATATGAAGGGTGATTTAATTAATTTTAAAGGAAGATGGTGAACTAGAGGAACTATTGTAGGATTAAGGGAGGGGGGGTAAAAAACTCTAAAATTACCGCCCTAGAATTTAATTCTGGATCAAAGATTTTAATTCAAGGGGGTAACAAGACACTCCATCGTACCCATAAAATAAGAAAAATAATAGAGCAACAAAATCGATTTACATATTTGATTATAACAAATATTATAGCATTGTAGAGTATAACTACCGATATATTAGTAGTTGTCCTATACAACACATGAACGCTTGCTGCAAATCAAATCTGTTGAAAAATTTTGTTGCTGTAGTATTACACATAAGATATTTTAACTTTTCTTTTTTGTACAAATTTTTCATTTCAATTTAGATGTCAAGCATGTGACGAGTTAAATGATGACACCACATGTAATATAATGTGATATCTAACAATGAGAACCCAATTTCAAAACTCCGACAGTCGTTAAATGAAATCGACGAGTTTCTAACTTCAGTGCGTTAAATACACTCGAGCCTCAAGATGGATTCCCAAATAAAACCAAACAAAAGTCGTCATTTTCGTTTGGCAAGGAAACGGAATGAAAAAATATAGATTCTATGAGTTTAGAGGCTAAGTCACGATTTTGAAAATTGTTAGACAACCAACTCGGTCTTTCGATTTCAAAGGTAGCATGCTTGAATTTTTAACGAGTGGTAAAAGAAGAAAAGAAAAGGAAAGGCATAATTTGTCAAATGGTGACGAGAAAAGAGTAACATGCAAGTCAAGAGAACGACAAAGCAAGTCAACACATAAAATTACTACGATAACCCTAAGCCAAAGTTTGGTCAACTTTTATTCAACAAGGATCAAATTAAGGGAGTCAACAATATGAAATAAACCACTAACAAGTTAAGAAAATTAAACTAAACATTTTAAACATAAAAACTGATTGAACTAGATACTTAATTAAAAAAAAAAACTAATAATAATAAGATGAAGCACATTACACATAAATTAAGAAGTCATAAATAGCAAAATCATTAATTAAGAGCCCGTTTAGTTTAGTGTAGCGTTTTCAAAACGCTGTGTTTTGAAAACGCAGCGTTTCTAAAATGCAGATTATTTAAAACGTGGCTTTTTTCTTTATAAATGTGTTTGGGATTTTATTCCATCTGCGTTTTAAAATCTTTGGGAAAAAGCTAGGAATTTCAGCGTTTTACCCATTTGGTGTAGCGTTTTGAAAACGCAATGTTTTAAAAC
The DNA here is from genome assembly GCA_016624345.1 of Platycodon grandiflorus. Taxonomy (NCBI): domain Eukaryota; kingdom Viridiplantae; phylum Streptophyta; class Magnoliopsida; order Asterales; family Campanulaceae; genus Platycodon; species Platycodon grandiflorus. Next base: position 55,122,708 of record CM028361.1, on the reverse strand, counting down.
GCAACGTTTCTAAAACGCAGATTATTTAAAACGTGGTTTTTTTCTTTATAAATGCGTTTGGGATATTATGTTAAAACGCTGTTTTTTATTCTCTACTACGTTTTAAAATCTGCGTTTTGGGAAAAAGTTAGGAATTCCAGCGTTTGAAAACGTAACTGCGTTTTGAAAACGCAGCGTTTTCTATCGCAGCATTGAAACGCTAAGTTAAGGAATAAGCTGCGTTTTAACCCTGCGTTTTGGCCAAAACGTGCGAACAAACGGGCTCTAAATCGCAGCTGCATTTTGAAAACGCAGCATTTTTTACCGCAACATTGAAACGCTAAGTTAAGGAATAAGCTGCGTTTTAACCCTGCATTTTGCCCAAAATGCACGTACAAACGAGCTCTAAACCATAATAAACATATGACTCCAAAACTTACGGGCTATGAATTGTTTTGATGGAAAACACAAATTTACACGTTTTGATAACTTTGAACACAAATAAGCCGCCTATCAACTCCAAAAAGAATTAATCATAGAAGAAAAATCTGACCGGATAAAAAGAAGAAAATGAAAGTTAAAGAAAGAGATAAAACAAAATCTTGGATTGAAAGTTTAACAAATTAATTATCGATGTGATTTGGTCGTTCTACCATCAGATTATACATTTTTGTCTCTCGTTGAAGTTTTGTGTTTTGTGTTTAATTTACTTTGACTAGAACCTGTCTAAGTGTTCGTTTGGTGCAGCGTTTACAAAATGCAGTATTTTAAAAACGTAGGTTTTTTTTTTATAAATGCGTTTGGGATATCACTTCAATACGCAGTTTTTTTTTTTAGCAGCGTTTTAAAACCTGCGTTTTGAGAAAAAAACTGAGAATTCTATCGTTTTAAAACGCAGCTACGTTTTAAAAACGCTGCTTTTTCTGCTGCAGCATTGAAACACAATTTTTGCAAATAAGCTACGTTTTATCCCTGCATTTTGGGCAAAACGCACAAACAAACAAACGGGCTCTAATATAAGAAAAAATATTAAATATTTTAGAATATCACGACATTACTTGAACCGATACCCTACAACCAATGAGATGTCAGAGAAAAACCTTCTTAGGTTGAAAGGATTGTGATTATGTTATAGATGATCAGATCGACACACCAATATTTATCACTCTGTAAATCAAGTAAACATATAGCTAGTTGTTTTGGTCATTTTTCTAGTATTCAACTCAAGTTCTGTGCAACTTTTTCCAATTTGATGAATTATAATTATGTTAAAATCTTCTTTTAATCTAAGGGAGTGTAATTATGTCATTAACATCATCCACATGTAATTATGTCATGAACATCATTCACCAAGCATAATTATATCACTTCATGGATCAAAAAGTAAAAAAGTATTTTATAATTGAGTAGCTCTCCTGTAAAATCGTCTTACAAATCTTAATTGTAAGACGGAGTATCACTTTCTCACAACTCAGTCCACCAACACATAGTGAATACGTCTTACAGAAAATTTTCGTAAGACGGTTTTTTCTAAATTTTTGTCTTTATAATTTTACTCAAAGACTATCGGCGAGATTTGGTCGTATTATCTCAGCTGTTTTGGTCACTGTTGTTGCTAAGTAAAGTTGTGCATAACTTTCTTTGATCCAAAATATTGTAATTACGTCATGACCTTTTCAGTAGGAAGGATTATAATCAATTATGTTAAGATTCTGAGAATAAAATTTATCACTTCATGAATAAAAGAATAAATAGTACTGTAATCCACATCACTTTTATTCAAAATGTCCTTGTAATTTAGCAGTCCTATTTAGCTAATCTTTCATGTCTGATCATTTTCTTATATTCCCGTGAAGTTATGTGTTTTGGCTGGTAACCTGCTTTGACTCGTAAATGTATAATACAACAATACTAGATTGGAATTTTAACACTAAAATTACACTTTCTCTCATTTTTACCTTCCTTTTTTTACCCAATTAAAAAAAGACCCTCATATTTTAGTGGTATATATCAAGTACAGCCTTTTGACCCGATAAAACAACTTATGGCTTTGACTAAAAATAACACAAACTTTATAATACAAAGCTCTTAAACCTAATCATCTCTCAAATCTAAACTACATTCCTTTCATCGTCGTCGTCTTCTCCCATCTCAACGACATCGTCGCCGTCTTCCTCCGTCTCCGACCACATCGTCTCCTCTATCTTGTAAGTCTTCCTTCATCTTCCTCATCTTACCATGAAACCCTATCTTTGTCTTCCTGTCCTCCTCTCATGATCTCCTTTGAATCGTTAAACAAATGAATCGTTTAAACGTTAAACGAGTGAATCGTTTAAACGAATCGTAATCGTTTAAACAATGTTTATCGTTTAAACGACTCTAAATCGTTTAAACGATGTTTGGGTCATTCAAAAAAGAGTATTTTGGGGTTTTCAAATAAAAAGACATATAAGTTGTTTTAATAAGTTTACCAAATAAGATATTACCCATTTTTAAACCCCATATTTTATGTCATGACCTTTTATTGGATTATAAATAATTATGTCATGATTCTCATGGAATATTATTTACTAGTTTACGTATCAAAGAATACAAAGTAATCCACATCACTTTCATTCAAACTATCGGTGTATGATCAAAGAATACAAAGTATTCATTCAAACTGCCCTACAATTTAGAGCCCGTTTGTTTGTGTGTTTTGGCCAAAACGTAGGATTAAAACGCAGCTTATTTCTTAACTCAGCTTTAATATCAAAGATGCGTATTCAAAACGCAGCTGCGTTTTAAAACGCTGAAATTCCTACCTTTTTCTCAAAACGCAGATTTTAAAACGCAGTAGGGAAATAAAAAGCTGCGTTTTGACATAATATTCCAAACGCATTATTAAAAAAAAAAACTGTGTTTTAAATAATCTGTATTTTAGAAACGCTGTATTTTTAAAATACTACATTTTTAAAACGCTATACCAAACGAGCTCTTAGCTAACCTTTCATACCAGACGTTTTCTAATATTCTCGTGTAGTCTGTATTTTCGCATCTAATCTAGTTTGACTCGTAAAGGCATATTACAACAATGCAAGATTGATTATCTCATAATTTTGTTGGAGTTACTCTCCTTGTTCCCTCTCTCTGTCTTCAGAAAATTTGTTTCTTATTTATTGATTTTCTCCATAATACATTCTTCCAAGAATAGCTCTTAGTTAGAGCCTGTTTGGTGCAGTGTTTACAAACACAGTGTTTTAAAAATAAAGCGTTTTAAAAAATGCAGTGTTTTAAAAATACATGTCTTTTTTTATAAATGCGTTTGGTATATCACTTTAATACGCAACTTTTTTTTCCTAGCAGCGTTTTAAAACCTGCATTTTGGGAAAAAACTGAGAATTCCATCGTTTTAAAACGCAGCTGCGTTTTGAAAACGCTGTTTTTTCCGCTGCAGTATTGAAACACAATTTTTTCAAATAAGCTACGTTTTATCCCTGCGTTTTGGCCAAAACGCACGACCAAATGGACTCTTATACTTACAAAATTACTCGTTTGGTCTCCAAATGAGTGATTTTTTTATCTTTTTTAACAAAAAATAATTAGCTTAACTTTTAGACAATTTTACTAGTATATATACATGAACATTCTATGGTATTGCTACTTGCTAGTTCACATTATGACATGGTATTTAATATTTAGCCATGATGAATTTGGTATTTTTATAAAAAAAAAAATACCCATTATTTTTGGACCATTTTAAAAGAAAAAAAATTAACAGTCGTTTTGTGATACTCCCTCCGTTCCAGGTAAAGAGTCTAGTTTTGATTTTTTTTTGGTCAACTTAGTTGAAGTTTGACCGATATTTAATATAAATTTAGTAATTTTTACAAAGTTTTGAAAGTTGCAATCCATAGTATTCTTAAAATAGTTTTAATTAATAAAATTTTATTTCTTAAAGCATAAGTGAAGTGTGTAAAATTTTGATTTGATTTAGTCACATGTTGACTTTTAAAAAAGAAAAATGGACTCTTTGCCTGGAATGGAGGGAGTAGAAAAGTATAACTTTTGAAGGTTCATTTTTCTTATTGCAAATAGTTACAGTACGAGGCTTGCATTATTTTACTCATATTTATAATTTTTCAACGTTTATGTTTCGGTCAACATTTTATATTCAGCCAAGATTTCATGTTATGGCTTTTGACCACAACGAATGAAATATTCTTCAGTAGAGTTAATTTTTTCTATTCATTAGGCTGCTATACATGATATTATATGTATTCAACTGAGGAAAGTTCAATAGAAGAGAAGGAAAAGAAAAGAAAAAACATAAATGATGTAGAAAATTCTTCGATCTGGTTGTAATTACGCCATAATAACTACGAGTTAATTTGATTGTTTTCCCGTATTCGGATAAAATTTACGTAACCTTCTTCCGTCAAAAAGATTATAATTATCTCATGACCTTTTTCAATCGAAAAGGATCGGAACTATATATGCATCAATCTAACAAACGAAGTTTTATCACTTGTCCTTAAGGGGTGGCTGGGGGCTTTACAGTGTCGATTTGATCCCTTCGGACATCAAAAAAAAAAAAAAAAAAGAAGTTTTATCACTTCATTGAGCAAAGAAAAAATTTACGGTATCACTTAAAACTGTTGGTGTGACTTGGCCGTACTGATCTGGTCATTATCTTATATGAGTGAAATTGTGTTATGATATATTCACCCTTTTTTCAGTTAGAAAGATTATTATTATCTCATAATCTTCTTCAATCCAAAAGGATCCAACTATATAAGAGATTAATCTGATTAAAAATAAAAAAAACACGAAAAATTGAACTGACAACCTTGTACTATGGTCATATTTGGGTTATTTTACATGTACATATTTTTTTTTATTAAAATATTTATAGTTGATTTTCATTGGAATCAAGTCTCTCTTTCTAACACCCGTTAAATTTCCGTTGGTAATTATTGACGAAAACCTGCATTGGTAATTACTCCGTCGGTATTCAAGCTGTTTCTATTAGTAAATTATAAATAGTGATGAATTTAGTAAGTTCATAAGAACACTTATTTTGGGATGGGAAGTATAAATTTTGAAAGATTCGTTTTCTTATTGCAAATAGTTATGGTACAAGGTTTGCTTTAGTTCCTATATTTGTATGCTAAATACAAACCCCCCCTCCCCTACTTTGGGAAAATACTATTTTGTCTATTATTCAATTATAAAAAAATAAATAAATAAAGGAAGACCACCTCGGGATGGCAATTCTCATGGAAGAAGACCACCTCAGGGTGGCAGTCCTCTAGGAAGAAACCCACCTCGGGGTGGCAGTCCTCTAGAAAGAAACCCACCTCGAGGTGGTGGTTCTCATGTTGGTTCTACCAAGTTGTGTTAAAATTTTAACGATTCCGTTAACTTTAGGGTATTAAAGTTTTTTTTAAAAAATTGACGGAATAATGGATGGAAATGGAGGACCGCCTAGTCTAGCTAGGTGGTTGTTTGGAATAGGACCGTCTAGAGGTGGCGGTCTTGTCTAATATATATATTTTTTTCATTTATAACATAGGCAAAATAGTAAATTTGCCCGGGGGTGTTGTATTTAGCATAAAAGGAGTGTTGTATTTAGCATTTTTCATTTGTAATTGAGGGTTACTATTAACACCCCCAAAACCTCCATTCCAAGTACACTACTTTACTAAGAACACTCCCTCCTATATTCTCAACTCCTAAAAAATCTAAGTACACCCTCCTATTTTTCAATCCTACCATTCCTAACATTTTCACTAAAATCAATCTTTTTACACACACACACCCTGCAACCCCCCCCCCTCTCTCTCTCTCTCTCTCTCTCTCTCTCATACACACAACAACAACAACAATAGTCTTTCATACTTGTTTTTTTTTTCTTTTTGCATTTTAGGTTTAAATAACACTTATTTTGCAATTTGTATGTTAAATTATTGTTAAAGTTTAGTTACATTTGAATTTTGTTACAATTTGGTGTTCAAATTTCGTGGTTTATAACAAATTTACTTTGAAAAATCGAATTTTCTGGTCATAGTTGTTTGGGCCTGTATTACTGAATACCCTAAATGGTGTTCCGTAGCCCCGACCGAACACCATATATTTACTAGTTATAGAGCCCGTGCTCTTCACGGGTTTAATTTGATTTTGAGATTAATTGTCATTTTAGAAATATTTTTGATAAACATTTTTAAGGTAATTTTTAATTTTTTGTTTAATTATTTGCTTTAGTAGGCATAAATGTTGATTCGAATATGTATGTTTTGACATATTTTGTATATTTTTTTTTTTTGCTAAGGGCTAAATGTAATATTTTTTAGAGGGTAAGTATATTTTAATATAACAAGTCAGGACAGCATAGTCATTTTGCCAGGAGTGACTGCATTTAGCGTCTTGCATGGCTGCGTTTATCAGACATGCGAACGTGTCACACCATAGTTTTATTTTTTGCAAATACACAATTAAAGTGGTTTGACCAGATTACTTGTAAGAATGGCAAATCATCGTAAGACAAGCAATAAAACAAGAGTCTATGCACGAAATACATTTTTGCTATGGTTTATACGGAACGGACTGGTCAAGGGGGTATGCGTGTGGTGTATTTATTCATTCTTTTATCCATTTTGTGATACGACTTAAAAAATTTTCAAAAATAATATTACCTTCGTTCTTAAACACGTGTCCTATTTTGAAATTTTAAAGTCAAAATAATTGTTTTTAAAAAAATAAATATTTAACGTGTATTTTTTCAAAATCATAAAATATGTAATGTGTTGTCAATATAGGCAAATTGATGGTCGTTTATTATAGTATTTTTATTTCAAAATAAATATTTTTTATCGATGGTCAATATATGTATTTTTGTTTTTATACAATTTTGTTATTTTTTAAGTATTCTTTAATGATATCAGCTTATTGTGTTTTTTTTTTTTTTTTTCATATTGCACTTAATAAAGATATTTTAGATATATATTTGAAGAATTTTTATAAAATTAAAAATAAATATTTACTTTGGCACATATTGAAGAAATAATTTTTTTCTTAACAAAGGAGAATTGTTTAAGGATTGAATATAATTATATCTCTTAAAATAATGTTTAGAGATCATTCAATGATTAGAAATTGTTTAGTTGGATACTATATTTACATATTTTTGATACACTATCAGTGTGAAAAAGAAATTTACACATATATTAAAAAAAAAAGAGCATCAATTTTGAATGAAATGATTTAAAATTTTGTTGTTATGTATCACATATTATAGATATTATTTTAAGATGTCTTCAATAAGAATATGAGACCCATAATTTGACCTGGAGAGAGTAACATTTATAAAAATAAAAATTGGTTTATAATATAAATTAATTTATAGAATAATTTAATATATTTTAAAAATCTTTACATATAATATAATTGGTTGGGTTGATTTAAGGTTTATATACATATTTAAAAGGGTGTGGGGATCAATTCCTAAAATTAAAAATAAATATTTACATTGGGACATATTGAAGAAATAATATTTTTTTCTAAACTAAAGAGAATTGCTTAAGGATTCAATATAATTATATTTCTTAAAATAATTTTTAAAGATCATTCAATGATTAGAAAAGGTTTAGTTAGATAATATATTTACATATTTTTTATACACTATCAGTGTGAAAAAGAAATTTACACATATATAAAAAAACATCAATTTTGAATGAAATGATTTAAAATTTTGTCGACATGTATCATATATTATAAACAATATTTTTGGATGTCTTAAATAAGAATATGTGACTAATAATTTGACATAGAGAGAGTAACATTTATAAAAATAAAAATTGATTTATAATATAAATTAATTTATAGAATAATTTAATATATTTTTAAAATCTTTACATATAATTTAATTGGTTGAGTTGGTTTAAGGTGTATATTCATATTTAATAGGGTGTGAGTTTAAATACTATTGATAGCATTATTTTGTTTTGACCTATAGTTATTCTCCTATTATAATTAGAAAAAAGTATTATCTAATAGTAATACATATTGTTAACTAGAAGAAGATATTATGTATTACTATTATACCTATTATCAAAACTATTGTTATTAATTATAGTTATTAGGTAATGATTTATAACGATTTAAAAATAAAAAAATCACATCACTCCAAAAGTTAAACTTACTTGAAGGCTTGAGAATTGATATAAAGGTTAATGAGTTGTCTCAACCTAAGGCATCATCACCATCTTTAAATATATATATATATATATATATGTATATATATATGTATATATATATAAGAATATTTAAATTAAGAATATTTAAATTATAAGAATATTTAAATTAAAATTTATAATTATATTTTTGTAATATATAAAGGGAGTGTAGTATTGGGGGTGTTAACAACAATGCTCTTTGTAATTTTTGGAGAAATGCATATTTTGGTCGCACTAGTCTTTAAATGGTCACAATCTTATAATCAGGCAAGATTTCATGTTCCGGCTTTTGACGACAATGAATGAAATTTTCTTCGGTGGAGAGAATTTGTCTATTCTTTTTAGCTGCTGTACAAGATATATATATATATATATATATATATATATATATATATATATATATACTCAACAGAAGAAAGTTGAATAGAAGAAAAGGAAAAAATAAAACATAAATAATGTAGAACATTTTTGGATCTAAAACTATGAATTATGTTTTATTATTTTGAAAAAAGAAAAAATATATCTTAAATTTTCATTTAAAAAATAGTCAGTTAGATTCTAAAAAATCAAGTATAACAATAATTTAAGAACGAATGAAGTATATTTTATAGATATTATTTTAACCATTTTATCCTTAATTTGTTTCATTCTTTAATTGATAACCACACTCTCACATGGACATCAAAAAGCATGCACTATTTTAATATTTATAATAATTTGCGGTACACATACGTTTTTGTCTTTTGACTTTTGCACTTTCAATTAATTCAGTTGTACTATTTTTAATATAGGGTAAATTCACTAAAATATAAGGGGCACAAGTCAATTATTTTATGCCTAATTTGCATTCGCTTTACTCCCTCCATTCCAGGTAAAGAGCCCATTATACTATTTTGAGATATTTTATTTAAAGAGTCTACTTTCAAAAAAGTTGTCTGCAATCTCTATGACATTTCAACTTTACCCTCCACATTTCAACTTTCAAGTGCACATGTGACATACCCAAGCGACTTGTGAAGCTGCGTGAAAAAGAGCAGCTCTATGAGTTTCTTATGGGTTTTTTAACTTATATATATATATATATATATATATATATATATATAATCACCAACAAAGTATGTTTTCACGATTGAGCAAAAGAATCGTAACTAAATATATTGGTGTAACTTGACTCTACTGATCTAGTCATTTTCTTATATTTCGGTGAAATTGTGTGTTTTCACGATTGACGTAACCTTCTTCAACCATTAAGATTGAATTATCTCATGGCCTACTTCAATCTAAAACGATACATACATGTTAAATCACACCCCCCCCATATGCTAAATCACACCCCTATGAAAAATGACTCTTTTGCCCATGAAATCCCCCACCCTCCGGCCTTTCCCTATCGCCCCTCCAAAGACCCTCCAAAGACAGGCCCCCTTTCCCTCCTCCAGACACAAGGCCCCCCTTTCCCTCCCCAGCGCCCACCCCTTTCCCTCCCCGTAGCCCAGCCCCTCCTTTCCCTCCCCCCAGACGCCCCTTTCTCCCCTAGCGGCCAGGCCCCCCACCATGTGCTAAATGACACCCTCCTCCTAAATGACACCCCTTTTATTATTATAAATATGTATTTTATAAATAATCTAACTCTCTCTCTAAATTCTCTCTAACTCTCTCTATAGAGATATTGACTTTCGGGTTTTTTTTTCAAAAAAGGTATGTTTTCAACACAACTAATTATTTTTTGCGTTTGTTATTGTATTTATTAGCATTATAATTTGATATATTAGCATTATAATTTGATATGATTTTTTTTTTTAAAAAGGTATGTTTTCAACACAACTAATTATTTTTTGTGTTTGTTATTGTATTTATTAGCATTACAATTTGATATTTATTGTAACTAATTATTTTTTGCGTTAGTTATTGTATTTATTAGCATTATAATTTGATATTAATTTTTATAAATGTAAAACATAATTAGTTGTGAAAAAAAATTATTAATATATATTAACCCCTAGACTAGGTGGTCTTTTTTGACGATTCCGTTAAAAGAAATTTTAATTTAGCCCCTTAAATTCACAATTTCGTTAATCCCCCTGGTTTAAAAATTTTAAACCACCCACATTTAGGGGTTTAAATTTTTTTTTTCAGTTTATTTTATATAATTATTAATATATATATATATATTATCAAAATATAATTTTATATAATTAGTAATATATAATTTTATATAATTATTAATATATTTATATATTTAATTTTATATAATTATTAATATATAATTTTACATAATTATTAATAGTTAATTTTAGCTTATTACATAAGTTTATAAATTTAATTTTAGTTTATAAATTATTAATATATAATTTCATATAATTTAATTGTAGTTTTTAATTTAAAATCATTTAATAAATATATTATTTCAAATTATTTAATTTAATTTTATAATTTTAGTTTTAAAATTAATATTATTGTTGATTTAATTAGTAATAGTAATATATTTATAAATAAAATTTGAACAAATTAATATTTAATTTTAGTTTAATATATAAATTTATATAATATAATTTTAGTCTATAAATTATTAATATATAATTTCATATTATTTAATTTTAGTTTAGAATTTAATATATTTTTTATTTAATAGTAATAAGATTTTAAACTAAAATTTGCACAAATTAAATTTATTTTGTGATATTTTAATATATAATTTCATGTACTTTAATTGTAATTTATAATTTTATGAAATATTTTAAAATCGTGCAATAAATATATAATTTCATATTATTTAATTTTAGTTTATAATTTTAGTTTTGAAATTAATGTAATTGTTGATTTAATTTGTAATAAGATTATTAAATAGTATTTGCACAAATTAAATTTATTTTGTGATACTTTAATAAAATTATTATATATTAATTACACAATTTTAAATAATAATAGCATAAATAATTAAAATTACGTTAATATTTTCAATTTTAGGTTATAGTTTCATAAAATTAATTTAATTTATTGTTATGTTTTACATAATTTATTTTAGTTTGTATAAACTCTTCCTTTGTTTTTGCAATTATTTGTTGTTAAACACTTAATTTGATTAAATTAATTTATGACTGATAAGTTAAACTATGTTAATTGTAATCAAGTTTATAACGTTAATTTGGCTTAATTATGTAAAACATCATTGTAATGTTATTCTTTAGTTATCTTTATGACATCTTATGCTAAATTGATATATATTTTTTTGTTGATTAAATTCATATGTGTTATGTTATAATTAGGTGTATTACTTTAATTTATAATTTCATTTATAGTACGTTAATATAAATTACGTTAATATCATATTTTTACGGTGATATGTAGATGTCAGGCGTAGGTGGGAGTGAACGTGGTGCTGATAGAAATCTCGGAAAGAGGCCTGCAGGTGATGGGGATGAAGACTTGTCACAGTATTCAGGCCGACTTAAAGACCGTTGTATCGTTGCATCTGCGCGATCTAGACAAAGCAACAACAGTTTCAGATGCAGCTAGAGTTTGAAAGACAACTCGAACAGCGACAACAACACTCACATCAACGACAACACGAACAGCAGCAACAGCATTGGAGTCAGAGGGTTAAACACGATTTGTCAACTTCTGATTCACTCGGCTATTCACCACATTTCGATCAAGGTCCCACACCTATTAGGGTTTCTGTTCCCCTTTTTTTTTTTTTTTTTTTTTCAAATTTTGATGAGGTTCTTGAGGTCGAGACTAGGATTCGGGCGGACAGGTCGCGGTACTTTGAGTCTACTCCTGACTTGTCCCAAGTCAATAGTCGAGTCATGATTTCGGGATCGGGAAAGGGCAATGCGGCGAGCGGAAATATTTTTAGGTCGTTTCATGGAGAAGGGGGTTCTGAGCAGACTGAGGAGGAGGAGGAAGAGGAGGTAGAGGAGGTAGAGGAGGAAGAGATTGTTCCATGTAGAGGTCAGACGCGACGGAGAGGAGGTCCAGTACCAGCACGAGTGGGTTCTTGAGGTAGAGGACAGGGTCAACATGATGATTATTAGAAGTTGACATATCCACTTGAAGGTGGGCCCACCATCGTAGATTTACTGGTTGGCTTTCGTGGTCACATTGCACATGCGATATAGAATGACATGGTAATAGTTATTTATTTATTTATTTTCATTCTTAATAAAAATATTATTAATTGTTTATGCTAATATGTATTATGTTTTTTTCAATAGGAACGTGGACCCTTAAAAGGAATGACCGGTGCCGATCGGGTGATTACGTGGGATATTCTTGATCAAACCTAGAGCCGGGTACGTACATCGTTTTATGCACTTGCGAGGTTGTATGTATTCTGAGTTGAACATGCCGTTGATCTCGGCTTTTATTGAGAGATGGCACCCGAAACTAATAGTTTCCATATGCCTTTTGGGGAATTGACGATCACTCTTCACGATGTCTGGTATCTATTAAGGGTACTTGTAGAAGGGAAACCAGTCATTACTAGCAGCACAATTCCACGTGTCAAGACCCAGTTAGGGTGGTTATTGGGTATGACTGCTGCAGAGGTTGATCAAGAGTGGAGATGCAGCACAATCAGTTTCAACACGCTTCTGACGTGTACAGGTTCTCATGGGACAAGTCCCTTTACTTGAAAATAAAAAAAATAAAAAATCACATCACTTCAAAAGTCAAACTTACTTGAAGGCTTGAGAATTGATATAAAGGTTAATGAGTTGTCTCAACCTAAGACATCCTCACCATCTTTAAATATATATATATATATATATATATATATATATATAACATTCTATGTTATAGTTATTAGGTAACGATTTAAAAATAAAAAATTACATCACTTCAAAAGTCAAACTTACTTGAAGGCTTGAGAATTGATATAAAGGTTAATGAGTTGTCTCAACCTAAGGCATCCTCACCATCTTTAAATATATATATATATATATATATATATATATATATAGAGAGAGAGAGAGAGAGAGAGAGAGAGAGATTTAACCTAAAAAATGAAGAATATATAAGAATATTTAAATTAAAATTTATAATGATATTTTTATAATATATAAAAGGGAGTGTAGTATTGGAGGTGTTAACAACAATGGTCTTTGTAATTTTTGGAGAAATGCATATTTTGGTCGCACTAGTCTTTAAATGGTCACAATAATCAGGCAAGATTTCATGTTCCGGCTTTTGACGACAATGAATGAAATTTTCTTCGGTAGAGAGAATTTGTCTATTCTTTTTAGCTGCTGTACAATATATATATATACTCAACAGAAGAAAGTTGAATAGAAGAAAAGGAAAAAATAAAACATAAATAATGTAGAACATTTTTGGATCTAAAACTATTAATTATGTTTTATTATTTTGAAAAAAGAAAAAACATATCTTAAATTTTCATTTAAAAAATAGTCACTTAGATTCTAAAAAATCAAACATAACAATAATTTAAAAACGAACGAAGTATATTTTTTAGATGTTATTTTAACTATTTTATCCTTAATTTGTTTCATTCTTTAATCGATAACCACACTCTCACATGGACATCAAAAAGCACACACTATTGTAATATTTATAATAACTTGCGGTACACATACGTTTTTGTCTTTTGACTTTTGCACTTTCAATTAATTCAGTTGTACTATTTTTAATATAGGGTAAATTCACTAAAATATTAGGGGCACAAGTCAATTATTTTATGTCTAATTTGCACTCGTGTTACTCCCTCCATTCTAGGTAAAGAGCCCACTATATTATTTTGAGATATTTTATTCAAAGAGTTACTTTCAAAAAAATTGTCTGCAATCTCTATGACATTACAACTTTACCCTCCACATTTCAACTTTCAAGTGCACATGTGACATACCCAAGCGACTTGTGAAGCTACGTGAAAAAGAGCAGCTCTATGAGTTTCTTATGGGTTTTGATGAAGTGTTTGGAATTGTGAAGACACAGATTCTGAGCACAAAACCTACATGCAGTTATTGTGGCAAGAAAGGCCACTTCGTAGAAGGTTGTTTCAAAATTGTGGGATATCCTTCTTGGTGGAGAAAGGTAACCCGTGATGATGGTAAGAAGGGAGAACAAAAGGTGACTCCCAAGGCAGCAAACATGGAGTTGCGTCCAGCCCCCTTCCGATTTAACTTCAAGATACAGATTCGAAATTGATCGATTCGGCCGTCTCTCGCAAAGATGATGTTCCTGAAGATGTCGTCACATCTTCCGCAACATCTGAGAAGTCTGGACAGATTCAGCCAACTGTTAACATGACTGGTAATTTTTAATTCGAGAGGCCTTGGGTGATTGATTCTGGAGCAACGGAACACATCACTTGTGATGAAAGGATCCTTGAGGAGTACACGAAGTCAGAATCTGAAATGCCCATTAGAATACTAAATGGAGATAGTGTTCTCGTGAAGGAAATTGGCAAAACTTGTTTGCCAAATGGGTTAAAAATTCACAATGTTTTGAATGTTCCAGATTTCAAGTGCAATTTACTTTCAGTTAGCAAGTTAACAAAAGATTTTAATTATACACTAATTTTTCTCTTGAACTTTTGTGTTATACAGGATCTACCCTCGGGGAATCTGATTGGAGTGGGTAAATGTCGTGATAGTCTATACTGCATGAAGCGTGTGTAATTTTTAACATTAAAAAAATATAACAACTTAATATATGATGTCGTAAATATTAATTTGTGAAATTAATATTTAAAATATTAAATCAACAATAATAAATTATGTAAAACATAACATTATATTAAATTAATTTATCTAAAATTATAAACTAAAATTAAAAAATATTTATAACATTCATTAACGTAATTTTAATTTTTTATGCTAATATTATTTAAAATTGTGTAATTAATATATAATAATTTTATTAAAATATCTCAAAATAAATTTAATTTGTCCAAATTTTAGTTTATAATCATATTACTAATTAAATAAACAATTATATTAATTTCAAAACTAAAATTATAAACTAAAATTAAATAATATAAAATTATATATTAAACTAAAATTATAAATTAATAATTATATAAAATTATATAATATTAATAATTATATAAAATTATATACTAATAATTATATAAAATTATATATTATTAATAATTATATAAAATTATATATTAATAATTATATATTAATAATTATATAAAATTATATATTATTAATAATTAAACTGAAAAAAGAAAACAAAAAAGAAAAGAAAAAAACCGCATGCCGGTGGTGGAGAACCGGTAGAGCTCCGTTGGGCGGTTGTTACGTTTAAGACCCCCGGGTGGGCGGTTTTCAAAGTTCAACCCGGGGGGGGGGGGGTTCTCAAGTTAAAAACTTAACGGATCCGTTAAGTATTTAACGAAATTTTGAAATTAAGGGGTGAAATTGAAAAAAAAAATTTAACGGATCCGTTAACTATATGATGCGTATTCTCCACCGAATTTGACGCTTGCGGAAATATGGATGAAGGTTGTACGAATATTAATGAAATTGCAGCGGAAAAATAGGATAGATGACGGGTTCACCGGCTAGGCTTCACTCACCTAACGTAAAGATCCCGTTTGATATTACCTTCCTAAACCTAAGGAATGCAATAATCAAATTTGAACAAAACTTTGTTCTGTTCTATTACTTTTCTGTCATCAAAAACTTTATACAAAATCTGATTTACAACCTTTATATAAGGAATACGAATTAACTCCTAATCCTAATAGGAAAATAAAACAATTACAAATCCTATTTCCTAAAGAAAAACTTAAATACTTACCTAATTGAACTAGGATACTATTACATGACCAACTTAGGAAATCATGAAACAAACCTAATTAAACTAGGATACTTTATTACATACTCAATTTAGGAAACCATAGAAAACCCAATTAATTCATGCATTACGGCCAATTTAGGAAACTAAGAAACACGGTTTCATTAGGAGACTATGAAACACGGCTTATCCTCCTTCCTTGCCTTGCACATGCCGTCCACATGCCTCTCAAACGTCTTCCCTTGTAGTGCATGTGACATCCGTATGCCTTCCAAATTCTTTTGTCTTCCCATTTTATCCATATGCATTGTGTTCACGGTTTTGTTTATAACTTCCTTTGGTGCACCCGTATCATACCCCCCTTCTTCGAAAAGAATTGTCCTCAATTCTTTAAGCAAAGTTTTGTTGTGACCAAGACTATCCCATGGTCTCCAAACTTGACTAATAATCCTCTCCACTTGTGAAATATCATTCCCCTTCCCTTGAAAAGAATTCATCCTCGAATCTATACTGCCAACTCGGTGATCTGCCCTTGAAACGAGGTTCATCCAATCTGCCCATTGAGTTGTAAAAAAGTGATTATCGATAAGTCGTGTAAGGAACCAAGATGCAAACCGCGTAGGAACTTTGAAGTCGAACGGGTCCTCGTATGCATGTAACAACTTCAATTCCTCTCGAACCGTCTTGAGCTTCCTCTCCTCTTCCTCTTTTTCACATTGCTCCTTGAGCTTCATCTCCTCTTCCTCTTTTTCACATTGCTCCCTCTCAACTTTCTCTCTATTAGTTTTCTCCCTTTCAATCATCTCTCTCTCAATTTCCTTTTCTCTCTCCTCTCTCTGAATTTTTTCTTTTTTGATTCTTTCTTGCTCTATCTTTTCTCTCTCAATTATTTCTCTCTCTACCCTCTCCTTTTCAATTCTTTCTCTCTCTACCCTCTCTTTTTCAATATTCTCTTTTTTATCCTCTCTTTTTCTATCTTCCACTCTTGTTCTCTCTTTTGTAATAACACTAAATCTTCATAACCCTCCTTGAGAGATATAGGTACAAGATCGATTTTTGTTTGATTAAGTTTGGAAAAATTATCTTGTCGATAGGTGCTTGGTAAGAACCTACGGTCAAGATACTTTTTTAATTTCTCCCAAGATTCAATTTTGGACTTTCCCTCGCATCTCCGTTGGGATTTCAGATTTTCATACCAAATAGATGCATACCTGGTATGTTTGAGGATGGCAACTTTGAACTTTTTTCGATCGCTATATTCCTTATATTCGAATACTCGCTCCATTCTACGAACCCAATTAACATAGCCATCCCGATCCATGGAACCATCGAATTCGGGAATATCACGTTTCAAGCCTCGGTCATCATCATCTTTTCTTCGTCCTTCTAATAGTTGTAATACTCGATCCATACGTCGTTGAAGTTCTTGTATTTCACGATCTCGTCGCAGATTTGTAACTTGATCTAAGGTTAATCCACGGGGACATGCTTCTTCATTCGCCATGATCATTCATGAAGATGGAATTCGTGAAAAACTTTTGCTCTGATACCAATTTGATGTGTATTCTTCACCGAATTTGACGCTTGCGGAAATATGGATGAAGGTTGTACGAATATTAATGAAATTGCAGCGAAAAAATAGGATAGATGACGGGTTCACCGGCTAGGCTTCACTCACCTAACGTAAAGATCCCGTTTGGGTTCACCGGTTAGGCTTCACTCACCTAACGTAAAGATCCCGTTTGATATTACCTTCCTAAACCTAAGGAATGCAATAATCAAATTTGAACAAAACTTTGTTCTTTTCTATTACTTTTCTGTCATCAAAAACTTTTTACAAAATCTGATCTATAACCCTTATATAGGGAATACAAATTAACTCCTAATCCTAAAAGGAAAATAAAACAATTACAAATCCTATTTCCTAAAGAAAAACTTAAATACTTACCTAATTGAACTAGGATACTATTACATGACCAACTTAGGAAACCATGAAACAAACCTAATTAAATTAGGATACTTTATTACATACTCAATTTAGGAAACCATAGAAAACCCAATTAAATCATGCAATATGACCAATTTAGGAAACTAAGAAACACGGTTTCATTAGGAGACTATGAAACACGGCTTATCCTCTTTCCTTGCCTTGCACATGCCGTCCACATGCCTCTCAAACGTCTTCCCTTGTAGTGCATGTGACATCCGTATGCCTTCCAAATTCTTGTGTCTTCCCATTTTATCCATATGCATTGTGTCCACGGTTTTGTTTATAACTTTCCTTGGTGCACCCGATCACTATAACTACTTAGTCTGGGCGGTCCTATCATTTCCAGATTTTTTTTTTTACATTTATGACAGAATATTTTCAAAATATAATGCTAATAAATACAATAACAAGCCCGAAACTCAATATCTCATAAGAGTTTAGAGAGAAAGTTAGAGAGGATTTGGAGAGATTATTGTGAAATTAAAGTGAGAAAAAAAAGTCAGAATTTTATTTATAAAAGACATAAGGGGTAGTTTGTGATAATTAATAGAACATAAGGGTTATAATTGTAAATATAAGATTTTTAAAAAATTAAGGGCATAATAGTAATTTCACCTGGGGGATGTTGCGTTTAGCATAAATGGGGTGTTGCGTTTAGCGCCACTCTTATCTTATGTCCTTTCAATTCTAAAGAATCGTAACTAAATATATAGTCACCAACAAAGTATTTTTCACTTAATTGAGCAAAGAATAAAGAGTAAGACTTATTGGTGTAACTTGACTCTACTGATCTAGTCATTTTCTTATATTTCGGTGAAATTGTGTGTTTTCACGATTGACGTAACCTTCTTCAACCATTAAGATTGAATTATCTCATGGCCTACTTCAATCTAAAAGGATACATACATGCTAAATCACACATCCCTATATGCTAAATCACACCCCCCTATGGAAAGTGACTATTTTGCCTATGAAATCCCCCACCCTCCAACCTTTCCCTATCAGTCACCCTCCAGCACCCTCCAGCACACCGGCCCCCCCTTTCCCTAGAGCACACCAACACCCTCCAGCACACAAGGCCCTTTCCCTTCCCCGCCGCCCACCCCTTTCCCTCCCCTAGCAGCCAGGCCCCTCCTTCTCCCCGGATGCCCCCTTCCCTCCCCCAGCCCCCCCCACCAATGTGCTAAATGACACCCTCCTCCTAAATGACACCCCCTTTTATTATTATAAATATGTATTTTATAAATAATCTAACTCCCTCTCTAAATTCTCTCTAACTCTCTCTATAGAGATATTGACTTTCGGGTTTTTTTTTTCCAAAAAAGGTATGTCTTCAACACAACTAATTATTTTTTGCGTTTGTTATTGTATTTATTAGCATTATAATTTAATATATTAGCATTATAATTTGATAGGATTTTTTTTTTAAAAAGGAATGTTTTTAACACAACTAATTATTTTTTGTGTTTGTTATTGTATTTATTAGCATTATAATTTGATATTTATTGTAACTAATTATTTTTTGCGTTAGGTATTGTATTTATTAGCATTATAATTTGATATTAATTGTTATAAATGTAAAAATAATTAGTTGTAAAAAAAATTATTAATATATATTAACCCCTAGACTAGGTGGTCTTTTTTGACGATTCCGTTAAATTTTTTTTTTTTAATTTAGCCCCTTAAATTCACAATTTCGTTAAAAACTTAACGGATCCGTTAAGTTTTTAACGGAACATGGAGGACCGCCCCCCCTGGTTTAAAAATTTTAAACCGTCCACATTTAGGGGTTTAAATTTTTTTTCAGTTTATTTTATATAATTATTAATATATAATTTTAAATAATTATCAATATATAATTTTATATAATTAGTAATATATAATTTTATATAATTATTAATATATAATTTGGTAATAATTATTAATAGATAATTTTATATAATTAATAATATGTAATTTTATATAATTATTAATATATAATTTTACATAATTATTAATAGTTAATTTTAGTTTATTATATAAGTTTATAAATTTAATTTTAGTTTATAAATTATTAATATATAATTTCATATAATTTAATTGTAGTTTTTAATTTAAAATCATTTAATAAATATATTATTTCAAATTATTTAATTTAATTTTATAATTTTAGTTTTAAAATTAATATTATTGTTGATTTAATTAGTAATAGTAATATATTTATAAATAAAATTTGAACAAATTAATATTTAAATTTAGTTTAATATATAAATTTATATAATTTAATTTTAGTCTATAAATTATTAATATATAATTTCATATTATTTAATTTTAGTTTAGAATTTAATATATTTTTTATTTAATAGTAATAAGATTTTAAACTAAAATTTGCACAAATTAAATTTATTTTGTGATATTTTAATATATAATTTCATGTAATTTAATTGTAATTTATAATTTTATGAAATATTTTAAAATCGTGCAATAAATATATAATTTCATATTATTTAATTTTAGTTTATAATTTTAGTTTTGAAATTAATGTAATTGTTGATTTAATTTGTAATAAGATTATTAAATAGTATTTGCACAAATTAAATTTATTTTGTGATACTTTAATAAAATTATTATATATTAATTACACAATTTTAAATAATAATAGCATAAACAATTAAAATTACGTTAATATTTTCAATTTTAGGTTATAGTTTCATAAAATTAATTTAATTTATTGTTATGTTTTACATAATTTATTTTTAGTTTGTATAAACTCTTCCTTTGTTTTTGCAATTATTTGTTGTTAAACACTTAATTTCATTAAATTAATTTATGACTGATAAGTTAAACTATGTTAATTATAATCAAGTTTATAACGTTAATTTGGCTTAATTATGTAAAACATCATTGTAATGTTATTCTTTAGTTATCTTTATGACATCTTATGCTAAATTGATATATATATATATATATATTTTTTGTTGATTAAATTCATATGTGTTATGTTATAATTAGGTGTATTACTTTAATTTATAATTTCATTTATAGTACGTTAATATAAAATTACGTTAATATCATATTTTTACGGTGATATGTAGATGTCAGGCGTAGGTGGGAGTGAACGTGGTACTGATAGAAATCTCGGAAAGAGGCATGTAGGTGATGGGGATGAAGACTTGTCACAGTATTCAGGCCGACTTAAAGACCGTTGTATTGTTGCATCTGCGCGATCTAGACAGCAACAACGGTTTCAGATGCAGCTAGAGTTTGAAAGATAACTCGAACAGCGACAACAACACTCACAGCAACGACAACACGAAGCAAAGCAATAGCATTGGAGTCAGAGGGTTAAACACGATTTGTCAACTTCTGATTCACTCGGCTATTCACCACATTTCGATCAGGGTCCCACACTTACTAGCGTTTCTGTTCCCCCTTTTTTTCAAATGTTGATGAGGTTCTTGAGGTCGAGGCTAGGATTCAGGCGGACAGGTCGCGGTACTTTGAGTCTAATCCTGACTTGTCCCAAGTTAATAGTTGAGTCATGATTTCGGGATCGGGAAAGGGCAATGCGGCGAGCGGAGATATTTTTAGGTCGTTTCATGGAGAAGGGGGTTCTGAGCAGACTGAAGAGGAGGAGGAGGAGGAATAGGAGGTAGAGGAGGAAGAGATTGTTCCACGTAGAGGTCCGACGCGACGAGAGGAGGTCCAGATCAAAGACGAGTTGGTTCTTGAGGTGAGGACAGGGTCAACATGATGATTATTGAAGTTGACATATCCACTTGAAGGTGGGCCCACCATCGTAGATTTACGGTTGGCTTTCGTGGTCACATTGCACATGCGATATGGAATGACATGGTAATAGTTATTTATTTATTTATTTTCATTCTTAATAAAAATATTATTAATTGTTTATGCTAATATGTATTATGTTTTTTTCAATAGGAACGTGACCCTTAAAAGGAATGACCGTACGATCGGGTGATTACGGATATTCTTGATCAATGCCCAGAGCTGGCATGTACATCGTTTTATGCACTTGCGAGGTTGTATGTATTCGAGTTGAACATGCCGTTGATCTCGGCTTTATTGAGAGATGGCACCCGAAACTAATAGTTTCATATGTCTTTGGGGAATTGACGATCACTCTTCACGATGTCCGGTATCTATTAAGGGTACTCAGAAGGGAAACCACCATTACTAGAAGACAATTCCACGTGTCAAGACCCGCTTAGGGTAGTTATTGGGTATGACCGCAGAGGTTGATCAAGAGTGAGATGCAAAGACAATCAAATTCAACACGCTTCGACGTGTACAGTTCTCATGGGACAAGTCCCCAGAAAAGTGACTCGGTTATATGATGTGGTTGTTGGTGCCACTTTGTTTATGGAAACACAAGTCGCGGCTTAGTGTTCATTTTTCAAGTTTTTAGAACCAAGAGAGGAGGTGTCATCATACGCGTGGGTACGGTACTTGCCTATCTATACCAGATGGGTGTAGCATCACGGCCGAAACCGCCGATTGGAGGATGTCCGACATTGCTACAGTACGTTGAATTTTTTTAAGTTATAAGTTTTTAAATTTTCATTCTAGTATTTCGGTTATAATTATTTTATATCGTGTGCAATTGTTAGGCTTGGATTTACGAGTACTTCCCTACCGACCAACTAAAAAACAATTGGAGCAAGGAATGAAGCCTTTATGTAGCTCGTTGGGTCTACAAGGCCGGCCAAAGATTGATCCTACCGCTGTGGAGCAAGATCGCGACGGCTCGATAAGTACACTGAGCAAGAGGTAAGTTATATATTTGTAAACTAAAATATTCTTGAGTATTTGTAACTTAAATTTTTTTGAAGTTCGTGTGGAATTGATATATGACTATTTAATATTATAACAAAGCAATGGACTCCATTTGGGATTAAACCGAATGAAGATGTCCCGATTAGTCCGTGGAATGGCATCATTCATTGTAGTACCATTACGAGCCATACATGCTCGTACGGTGTTTGCGCCGGCTTGGTTACGTTCAAGTAATTCCGCCCGAGCCATTCATCCCCAAAAAAGTGCACAGGGGTCCAAAGCCCCTCAAGTATGTATGTGATCACGACAAGATGAGGATACTTTGGGACCAGTGGCGTATGTGTGTCTTGGCACCTGCCGCGTATAATACAATGATAGGAAGGATTTATACTATCTTTTTCCTATGTTTTCCATCCTTATTATTCTCTATTTCCATGTATCTAGTATAGGTTTGATGTATTTTTGAGTGAATTATGTTTTGTGAGGATTTTGAGAGAATCAATGTAATTCGAGAGAAATTTAGAGATTTATTATGTAATCCTTTTTGGTTCTCAAAGAAGCTCAAGATCATCAATCCTACATCGATGGAAGTCAACAAAGTCAAGACAAAGTCAACCAAAGAAGACCCGAAGCGAGCTAAAGAGTCACGAGGAAATTGAAGATTTCGGGATTTTAGGCTTAGGGACGAGTCGTCCCCATTTGGCCTAACTATTCCCATCGTGACGACGATTCGTAAAGGGTCAAGGTTCAGACGAGTCGTCCCCGTCGAGACCGAAATCGTGGTTGCCGTATTTTTGGCGCTTTTATTATTTAGAGTTATTTTATTTTTCTTTTTTTTTTATCTAGGTTTTAGGAAGGGAGTATAAATACTATTTCTTTGTTTAGTTTTAGGGTTATCATCTACTTTGGAGAGTTTTCCTAGAATCAAAAGCTCAAGCTTTGAATTTCTATGGAGAACTAAACTCCATAACTTTGGATTTGAGAGCTTGATCCGATTCTTAATTCTATTGAGGTATTTCTTTCTCTTAATTAATTCTTGTTCATAATCTTGCTTGTATTAATTTAGATTGATTTCTAGGGTTGTGGATTTGGCCAATTCACTTGTCCTCTTTATTAATCTTTGCTAGATTACTCGCTCGTGCCGAATTAGAGTTTTCATTGTACGCTTCACGAATTGTATATGTGCCATAGCAATTCGGGAAGTAGGCAAGATTAGACGTTTATCTAATTAACATTAGAAAGCGTTCTTGATTTTAGTCTCTTAAAACAACATCAATTAATCTTTAGACCTTTTCTGTGCGCTTAGGTTTAATTTTAATTAGGTTTATAGTGAGTGTGCCACGCTATAAACTAAACCGAAAGAAGAGACAGAGATTGAAATATATCTCGTAATCAAGTGAATAAGTATTATGGTGAAAAAGAATTATCAATGATATTAGAATTATAATCCGGTGAGATGATCAAATCAAGTTCCTTTAAATTATTGTTTTAAACACTTAGTTTATTTTTCCCGTTGTAGGAATTAATCAAGAACTCAATTTAAACCCCCAACTGGTCAAGTGACCGTTCGCAAATAATCACTGTTCTTCGTGGATCGACCCCGACTTACCCTAATTACATTATTAGTGGCCGAGTTTAGGTCTAATTTAGTGGGCGTGCGACTAAGCCTACCAAATTTTGGCGCCGTTGTCGGGACGGTGTTATTGTTTGCGTTCTTTTTCTTTTCTTATTTGTTTTATTTTTCTTTTAGTTCTTTAATTGTTATCTCTTTAGTTATATTTATTACTTGTTATCCCTGTGGAACCGTTTATGGTCCACACTGCTCTACTAAAAATTTGATTGTTTCGTTTGATCCGAAATCGAAAGATCTTTCAGAAAGGACGACAACAGAAAGCAGGAGAGTCAAGGAGATATTGTTAGGAAGAGATGCGTAACGGAGATAATGTGTGGTGGTGGACACGCAGTTCCACCACGTACATTGAGGCAAAGGATCGCCCGAATTGGAACGAGCAACCACATGCGTCCACCCCCGCCTTACCCGCCGGAGTGACATTTGAGTTGAAGCCGGGCTATCGAATCGCCTTCCGCACTTCACAGGATGCCCGGAGAGGATCCAAATCAAGATCTCTCTCGCTTGTGCAAATATGTCGAGTATGAAAAAGGCTTCCGCCGAGCATCATATTGAGGGCATTTTCTTTCACTCTAAAAGATAACGCGAATGGGTGGTATTATCACTTGCCACCTAATAGCATCACGACATGGCAGCAGATGAAAGAGGTATTCCTAGAAGAGTTCTTCCTCAGATCGATTAATGTTATGAAGAGGGACATCGCAATATGGAGCAAAAGTGATGAGACCCTATGACTACTACAATCGCTTCCACAAGCTTTGTAGGAGTTGTCCATATCATGGGTTTACCGAGGACCACCATTGTCTATTTTCATGGAGGGTTGACCATTCAGACAAGAGATTAGTGGATTCATGTGTGGAGGGAGTATTCTCAATAAGACCACCGATGAAGCTAAAAAGTTGATCGAGGAGCTAGCTAAGAGTACGAGGACCCATGGCAAGAGGTCAAATATGAGGCAGTTAGCTGGGTTCTAAAGGGGTCGATCAATAAGCTCGAGACAGATTTGGAGGACCTCAAGGGTATGGTAAAGCAGCTTGGTTCTCGGGACGACGCCGGCCGTGTGGGATTTGTTATGACATTACGCACCCTACGATTCGTGTCCTTCTTTGCGCACGGGTGATATGGAGAATGTCAATGCTTGGGTTTGCACAAATGACAGAGACCAATGGGTAACACTTATAACCCCACCGAGAAATCATCCCAATTTCGATGGTACAGTCGCAGCAGAATCGCCAGTGGTCGTGACGAGCTTGGTAATCAACAGGTTATCGCAGCAGCAGATCGTGGTAATCTAATAGGGATCATAGGATACGATACCAGAGCTCAGCTTACCACGCATATGGAGCACGCAACTCTTATAGGCCACCGCAGCAGCAGCAGCGAATTCTCCGGACCGTCTACGAGGCATTGCTGAATTCTTTGGCACAGTGTTAGCACCATGAACCGTAATTTCAAGAAGACGCTAGCCGCACCGATGCGAGCATTGGTAACTTGGAGAAACAGATGGGTCGTAGATGCAGGGATGGATGGAGGCTAGGATTCGAGGAAGTTGCCATCACAGATCGAGCCGAATCCCAGCGAACGCATGTGCGATCACTCTTCAAGTGGTAAGGAGTTGCAGGATAAGGGTGTAGCCGAGGAACCGGAGGTCGAGGTTGAGATTTCGAGCCACAAAAGGAACCGGATCCACGAAGTTGCACTCGAGGTTAAGGCTCCCGTATATGAGCCCGAGGTTCCATTCCCGAGGCCTTGAAAGAACATCGAAAGCCGAGCCCGACAAGGCTATTTACGATACTTTCAAGAGGTTAGAGGTTAATATTCCTTTCTTGGATCTTCTTCAGATCGTCCAAGGTATGCGAAGTTTTGAAGGAGTTGTGTACTATGAAGAGGAATCAAAGAGAGGAGTAAGAAGAAGGGTAAGGTTAAAGAGCACGTGTCCAGCAGTGTATCGAGGAAATTGCCTAAGAAGTGCAGTGACCCGGGATGTTCGTGATTCCAAGCACTTTGGGGATGCTTCGAGCATAAGGCGATGTTAGACTGGGGGCTTCAATCAACGTCATGCCCTATGCGTTGTTTGAAACTCTTAAGTCGGGACCACCGCAGACACCGAGTTGTGATACGCCTATGGATAGGTCGAATGCCTACCCGAAGGGATTGGTGGAGGATGTTCTGTTAGAGTGGGGAGATGATATTTCCGCAGATTTTTATGTGCTTGAGATGGAGACGGATCCAAGAGCTCCTATACCGTTGGGGAGGCCTTTTATGTCGATCGCTCTGACAAAGCTCGATGTGACCAATGGTTCTTTGTCAATGGAATTTGATGGGCAAGTAATGGAGTTCAACATCTTTGACTCTATGAAATACCCTACGGATACGAGTCATTGTGTTTCGTCGATGTGATCGAGCCATTGGTAGAGGAGGTATTTGAGGTGTCTAGTGGTGATGATGATCTCAAGACCGCTAGAGAACGCTGGGGTATGCTAATTTGGAGTTTGACATCTCGATTCGTTGAAGGAAGCGGTTATGGGTCTTACAGAGAGTGCCATGTTTGCTATCGCACCGGTCATGGTCACATGAAGTTAGAGGTTCCAATGGAGAAGCTTGTTCCATCTATAGAGAAGGCACCGAACTTGAGTTGAAGGTCCTCCCCGAGCACCTTAAATATGTTTATCTAGGTGAGGGAGAGACGCTTCCGTAGTGATTTCTAGCAAGTTGACCGAGGATCAAGAGAAGAGGTTGATTGAGGTGCTCTAAGCGAAAATCTGCTATTGGTTGGACTATTGCCGATCTCAAGGGCATTAGTCCATCTTTGTGTATGCACCGGATCAACCTAGAGGAGGGTGCGAAGCCGAGGCAACCGCAGAGGAGACTTAACCCGCCAATGATGGAGGCGGTAAAGAAGGAGGTCCCGGCTACTACAGATGGGGATCATCTATCCCATCTCTCGACAAAGAAGTGGGTGAGCCCCACACGGTGTGCCCAAGAGGGGGATCACAGCTTCCGTAATCAAAATGGAGAGATGGTTCCAACCCGGAGCAAACGGGATTCGCGTGTGCATCGATCTCCGACGGTTGAATGAGGTAACTCGTAAAGACCACTTTCCCTCCCCTTTATTGATCAAATGTTGGAAAGGTTAGCCTAAGGGCGTATTTTTGTTTTCTCGACGGTTTTTCCGGTATTTTCAAATACCTATTGCCCCGAAGACCAAGAGAAAACTACATTTACTTGCCCCTTCGCACCTTTGCCTATCGGAGAATGCCGTTTGATTGTGCAATGCACTGGGACTTTTCAAAGGTGCATGATGAGTATTTTCTCCGATTTTGTGGAAAAATTTATGGAAGTTTTCATGGATGACTTCACCGTCCATGGAGACTCGTTTGATGAATGCCTTGCTCATTTAGGACTAGTGTTGGATAGGTGCATTGAAACTAATTTGGTCCTAAATTTTGAAAAATGTCACTTTATGGTTGAGCAAGGCATTGTGTTGGGTCATGTTGTGTCGAAAAAGGGTATTGAAGTTGACAAGGCTAAGATTGATGTCATTTCTTCACTTCCTTACCCTACTAATGTGCGTGAAGTCCGGTCTTTTCTTGGTCATGCCGGGTTTTACCGAGGTTTATTAAGGACTTTTCAAAGATTGCTTCACCTCTATGCTCCCCGCTGCAAAAAGAGGTTGATTTTAATTTTGATGATAATTGCAAGCAATCTTTTAATGAGTTGAAGGCTAGGTTGACAACCACCCCCATTATTCAAGCACCCGATTGGTCTCGTCCCTTTGAGATCATGTGTGATGCTAGTGATTATGCCGTGGGGCGGTTTTGGGTCAAAAGTGGAGCGTGCCTCGCATGTGATTTATTATGCGTCTATGACTTTGAATGGGGCACAAAGAAATTACTCCACAACCGAAAAGGAGATGTTGGCGGTAGTCTTTGCACTAGAAAAATTTAGGTCCTACTTGTTGGGCACTAAAATCATTGTTTACACCGACCACGCCGCTCTTAAGTACTTAATGTCTAAAAAGAGGCTAAACCGAGGCTCATTCGGTGGATTCTCTTGTTGAGTGAGTTTGACATAGAGGTTAAGGATAAAAAGGGGCTGAAAATTTAGTTGCCGATCATTTGAGTCGCCTTGTAATGGAGGAGGACAAGCCTTATAAACAAGCCCCAATCCGGTGAGTTTCCGATGAGGTTCTTTGGGCGCTTAGTTCTCGTGGCCCCTTGGTATGCGGACTTGGTCAATTTTCTTGTCTCTAATAGATTCTCCGGATGTCAAAATCTAAAAGAGACAAAACCGTAGTGATGCCAAGTATTATGTGTGGGATGAGCCCAACTTGTGGAGGCATTGTGCCGACCAAGTCATTCTGAGGTGTATTCCCGATAGTGAGGTGTCCTCTATTCTTAACTTCGTCATGAGTATGCGTGTGGTGGTCATTTTGGTGCGAAAAAGACCGCTAGGAAAGTCTTAGATTGTGGCTTCTTTTGGCCAACTTTGTTCAGTGGATGCGGTCACTTTTTGTCACCGTGTGATAGGTGCCAAAGGGTTGGTAATATTGGGCGCCGTGATGAAATGCCACAAACCCTCATTGTGAATTGTGAAATCTTTGATGTTTGGGGAATAGATTTTATGGGTCCGTTCCCTAATTCTTGTGGGTTTGTGTACATTTTGCTTGCGGTTGACTATGTGTCCAAATGGGTGGAAGCCATCCCTACCCGCACCGATGATTCA
This sequence comes from Platycodon grandiflorus, assembly GCA_016624345.1. Lineage (NCBI taxonomy): Eukaryota > Viridiplantae > Streptophyta > Magnoliopsida > Asterales > Campanulaceae > Platycodon > Platycodon grandiflorus. The sequence goes on along the minus strand of CM028361.1, from coordinate 55,093,628 downwards.
AAAGTAGTGGTCAACTTCCTTAGGAGCAACATTTTGTGTCTTTGGGATGCCAAGGGCCATTATTAGTGATAGGGGACTCATTTTTGCAATAAGGCATTGAAGCTCTAGTCAAGAAATATCACATCACCCATAAGGTGTCGATCGCTTATCATCCCCAAACAAATGGCCAAGCCGAGGTATCCAATAGAGAGATTAAATCCATCCTTGAAAAACCGTGAACCCGAATAGGAAGGATTGGAGTCAAAGGCTTGATGATGTGTTGTGGGCTTACCGGACGGCATATAAGACACCGATTGGTATGTCACCATATCGGTTGGTGTTTGGTAAACCTTGCCATTTGCCGGTTGAGCTTGAACACAAAGCCTATTGGGCGTCAAAAGTTCAACTTGAACTTAGAGGGTTCCTGAGGAGCGAAAATTGCAATTGAGTGAATTGGATGAGATTAGGAGAGACGCTTATGAGAATAACCTCCTTTACAAAGAGCGAGCGAAGATTTGGCATGATAAAATGATCATTAGAAAGGACTTTAAGGTTGGTCAAAAGGTCCTTCTTTTCGATTCCCGTCTTCGTTTGTTTCCGGCAAGTTAAGGTCTCGTGGACCGGCCCTTATGTGGTGAGGGAGGTGTCCCCGCTGGGACGGTGGTGATCTCTAGTCCTAATGAGGGCAAGGGATTCAAAGTTAATGGTCAACGGTTAAAACCGTATTTTGAGAGCGAAGTTGTGAATACCGCGTATTTGGAGGTAATTGATCTCCAAGACCCGGTATATGTTTGATTAGCTTTGAGTCCGAGTCTTGTCAAAGACTTTAAACGTTGATGCTAGCCGGGGCTTTCCGGCGTTTGGTCTAGCTAAAGACGGTAAAGAAGGCGGCTATCCGGAGGCAACCCGGATTTAATTTCATCATTCTTAGTTTTTATTGTTGTTGTATGTATTGTTATTTATTATTATTATTTTTTATTATTTTATATGAATCTTCGCAAGGTATTTGTTTTGTGGTGGTGTGCAGGGAGAAGCAAAGGAGAATGGATCAAAGCCCGGCCTGTTCAAAAAAAAAAAAAAAAAAAAAAAAGCCAGGACGACTCGTCCCCAATTGCACCAACTATTCCCAATCGGGACGATCGAATCAGAACTTGTGAAGAAAAGCGGGACGACTCGTCCCCAAATGCACCAACTCTTCCCCAATCAGGGACGACTGATTCAGGAGCCTTTGAAGATCCAGGGACGACTCGTGATCTATGGGACGACTCGTCCCGGTGCCCGAGAAGTCACGCTTTGTTCAAAAAAAAAAAAAAAAAAGAAAAGAAAGACGTCACCTGCACGAGTCGTGCCCAAACCTATTCTCTCTCTCTCTCTCTCTCTACAAACAATCATCCATCCTCCAATCCCTACAACCCAATTCTCTCCTTCCCAATCTACATAGCCATCCTCACAAACCCTTGTAATCCACCTTCTTCCCCACATCTTCAAACCTCAATCACCATTAAAGCCCAAGCTTTCTCTCTCTACCCCAACCCAAAATTTCACCCCACTCTCCTCTTTTCTTCAAAATTCAAACCCTAATCCGCCATCTTTCCCTAATTCCAACCCAAATTCCCAAATTCAAGCCTTCAATTCTCCTAAATTTTGAGAATTCACAAAACCTAGAAAGTCAAATTGGGAGTTGTTGGTCAAAAATTCATGGGAGACTACTTTTGGATGGTTCAAGGAGTATTGTTGCTTGGGAAAGTTTTGTAAGGTAAAAATTTTGATCACTTTCTCTCTTGTGCATTCAATATTTGGGTTGTGCTTAAATTGTAGTGTGGTGGTTCGGTTGGGAATTGGAAGGAGAATTATTTTGTGGTGGTGTGTATTTTGTTTATTTTGGGAGAATTATTTTGTGGTGATAATCATGCCTCCTAAGGAGAGAGTCGGAAGTAGTTCCAAGAGGGTTAGAAAGAATCCCGACCCCGTAGTCCCGGATGATCCCAATCCCCTAATGCATCGTTGCCTTTATGGGTTTAACCCAATTGACCTCGCCCAAAAGAAAAAATGGAGAAATTTGGAGGGTCGAAAAATCCAAGTTACCACTTTCCTTCATGTGCCAGTTTTGAGGGAGTTGGGTTTAGAGGTGTTAGTAACTGATTTGATGGCACAAGCCGGGTTGGGTAACTTCTTGGGAAAGAGGGCCGATACATATTTGAGATATACACTTGAGTTCCTTTCAACCTTAGAGGTAGGTAAGGGAGCACAAGCCAATACTATTCGGTTTAACCTAAATGATGAGGCTTATCGAGTGTCTTATGATGAATTGAGGAGGTTCGGGTTGACCAACCGAGAGGAAGCTGGTTGGAGGGTGATGGGGTGAGTCGTTTCTTCTTAAGGACCTCACGGGATTCCCATGCAAGAAGAAATACCTTAGGGCCTCCTCTTTTTCTCACCCGGCTTGAAATTGTTTTATAGAGGGCTCTCTATGACTTGGATGGCCAACGGAGAACCCGCCGCTAATCGTGGCCATGGTTAACCTCTTGAGATCGGGGTTAAGGAGTGTTTCGGTGATTCCCGATCGGGTGGATATTTTTGTGAGAAGATGTGAAGCATTCGCCCTACTAATAAGGGAAATATTCCAATAGGGGAATGATCACATTGATTGCTACAAAGATGTTTGGGGGATCTAAATCCCGAGGCGGTAAAGTTGACGGGGGGCACGAGCTTCTATTCCAATGACTGGCTCGTGCAGTATGACAAGTTTGTGAGAAACCAGAGGGCAGGAGACATGTCCTTATTATTTGAATATGGTACTCCCCGAAGGACGGTTTCTTGCACGGTAGGGGCCACGTTTCCGAGTGGTGCACGGGCCAGTCATTGGCGTATGCCCGGTATTGAGGATGTTTTAGAGCCGGCCGATGAGGAGGAAGGTCAAGAGCGAAACCAGGGGGGTCAGGGTGATGAGCTTAATCAGAACCAGCAGGGTTCTATGGATCAGTGGGCCCAGATGAGGGCGTTCTTAGAAGAACAGGAGAGGCAGAGGATTGTGCGTGAGCAGAACCGTCACGCTTTTGAGGATAGAGAGAGGGCGGAGGACAGAGATCGCATGGAGGCTATGGAGGATAGCATAGCTTTCCTGGATCAGCGGATGACACAGCAGGAGCTGTGGATGCAGCGGTCTGATCCGCGATTTTGGGAGCCGACGCAGGCTTTTATTGAGGAATAGCGTGCTGTGAGAGCCGCCCGAGGAGAGACAGCTGCTCGGCGGGCCCAGCTTGATGGGGCCTCTAGTTCCCATCCGTGATGGTACCTCCCTATCTTTTCCTTTTTCGTTTTATCGCATTTACGCTTTATTTCACACATTGAGGACATTGTGCGATTTAAGCGTGGGGTATAGGGATGATTCTTTGTATTCTATCTTTCGTATTCTATCTATCTAATTGTAATTAAAAAAAAAGACAAAAAAAAAAAAAAAAAAAAAAACAAAACAAAAAAAAAAAAAAACAAAAAAAAAAAAAAGAAAAGAAAAGAGAGGCTAGGTGAAAACCGGAAACGGCACCTAGGCAAAAGGTGAGGGAAGTGATTTGTTTACATATCTTGCATATCACCGGTGTGGAGTTATAAGGGAGGATTCGGAGTTCGGGTAGATTCTTGCATTGGAGTAGGAGGTTTGGTTTAGTGGAGTTAGGTTAGAAATCCTCATTCGTTTTGGAGTAATAAGGGGGCGTAGGAGTTTTCCATGAGGTAGTTGTGAGGGATTAACACCCGAGCAACTTTTTATTGTGAGGGATGATGTAGTGTGAGCCAAGCGTGGGAAACATAGGTCATATTTAGTTCCCTTGGCTTTTGTGTGTGGACCGTAGCTTGGATACCGTTTTATATCGGAGTTGGTATCAAGTTAAGGTCCTTGTTCTCACTGTTGATTCCTATTGGTGATATAAGGAGACAGAGTTTCTTGTACTCTGTTTGTGACTTTTGATGGACTTGTGTTGGCGGATTAGAGGAGACTAGGAATCATTTACCCTCCATGCATCTGTTTTAGACCGGTGTTAGATTGGAGTTTAGGATATTACTCAGGGACGAGTAATGGTCTAAGCGTGGGGGTATTTGATAGGAAGGATTTATACTATCTTTTTCCTATGTTTTCCATCCTTATTATTCTCTATTTCCATGTATCTAGTATAGGTTTGATGTATTTTTGAGTGAATTATGTTTTGTGAGGATTTTGAGAGAATCAATGTAATTCGAGAGAAATTTAGAGATTTATTATGTAATCCTTTTTGGTTCTCAAAGAAGCTCAAGATCATCAATCCTACATCGATGGAAGTCAACAAAGTCAAGACAAAGTCAACCAAAGAAGACCCGAAGCGAGCTAAAGAGTCACGAGGAAATTGAAGATTTCTGGGATTTTAGGCTTAGGGACGAGTCGTCCCCATTTGGCCTAACTATTCCCCATCAGGGACGACTGATTCAGAAAGGGCTGAAGGTTCAGGGACGAGTCGTCCCCTGGGGGACGAGTCGTCCCCTGTCGAGACTGAAATCGTGGTTGCTGTATTTTTAGCAGTTTTTATTATTTAGAGTTATTTTATTTTTCTTTTTTTTTTATCTAGGTTTTAGGAAGGGAGTATAAATACTATTTCTTTGTTTAGTTTTAGGGTTATCATCTACTTTGGAGAGTTTTCCTAGAATCAAAAGCTCAAGCTTTGAATTTCTATGGAGAACTAAACTCCATAACTTTGGATTTGAGAGCTTGATCCGGATTCTTAATTCTATTGAGGTATTTCTTTCTCTTAATTAATTCTTGTTCATAATCTTGCTTGTATTAATTTGGATTGATTTCTAGGGTTGTGGATTTGGCCAATTCACTTGTCCTCTTTATTAATCCTTACTAGATTACTCGTTCTGTGCCAGAATTAGAGTTTTCATTGTAGCGTTTTCACGAATTGTATATGTGCCATAGCAATTCGGGAAGTAGGCAAGATTAGACGTTTATCTAATTAACATTAGAAAGCGTTCTTGATTTTAGTCTCTTAAAACAACATCAATTAATCTTTAGACCTTTTCTGTGCCAGTTTAGGTTTAATTTTAATTAGGGTTTATAGTGAGTGTGCCACTGCTATAAACTAAAAAGAAGAGACAGAGATTGAAATATATCTCGTAATCAAGTGAATAAGTATTATGGTGAAAAAGAATTATCAATGATATTAGAATTATAATCCGGTGACAGTATCAAATCTGAAGTTCCTTTAAATTATTGTTTTAAACACTTAGTTTATTTTTCCCGTTGTAGGAATTAATCAAGAACTCAATTTAAACCCCCAATCTGGTCAAGTGACTGTTCGCAAATAATCACTGTTCTTCGTGGATCGACCCTGACTTACCCTAATTACATTATTAGTGGCCGAGTTTAGGTCTAATTTAGTGGGCGTGCGACTAAGCCTACCATACAACAAGAGTCCGATACCCAGCTGACGCTGCACCGGGGTATTTAGAGTGGTTTGCACCACGATCTCATCTAAAGATGGATCTGATTGATGATGATTTTAACGATGAAGCCCTTCATGAACTTGAACTTAGTCAGATGTCTGACGCTGCTGTGAGTACTATTTCATCTATATTTAATTCTTGATCAATTTCTTCTAGATTTAAAATTGTTGATTTAAGTTATTGGGTTTAATAAATGTCGTATTTTTTCTTTTCTTATTACAGCGACTACAGTACGTAGGCTCTTGTGTAAAATACCTCGACCAATGGAGAAAAGGACAATATGACACGGAGGAGGTGGTATCAGCCGTTGACGAGATTTGCGAGTACTTTTAGGATTATCTTTAGTTGTATTATGCTGTTTATTTAGTATATTTTTAGTTAATGTACTATCTGCAGTTTGTTTAAGTTTATGTACTATTTTAGTTTAATTTTCCATTAATGTATTATTTTGGACTTATTTCATATTATTTTCTCGACTTGATGAACTTATTTAAGATATCATTTTTTTAGTTTAAAAAAATGCGATATGTTTATAGACAACGTTAGCATAAAAAGAAAAAAAATCATGATACACAGAAGATAAGCTAATATTCAAACGAGAATAAGTCTTTTTACATAGGGCGTGGTGGTTTCATCATATCTGCCCACTTTACAGCAAAAATATGTTTACGATCCATCCAAAGATTTTCCCAATGTTGAATGTTGGGATCACAAACTAACTCCCAACCTGTATACACCCTAGGCATCGGACAATCGTCAGGCAACTGAAGCTTAATGAAGTGAGTAGCGCCGTATACTAACCCAAAGTTAATATACTCAGATGGGGGTTGGTACCTTGCGAGAGTAGACCGTAATGGCAAGAACGTGGAACAAAAGTGACTTATTGAAAAACACTGTACAATCTTCTGATACCTTGCTGCTACAACGTATCCAAGGTCACCCAAACTTAACCAATGTTCCTCACCGCACGGTCCATCGAAGTGTGTACAGATATGCAAGGCACCCACTCGAACATCAAGATTTAAAGTGTGATCATAAAACTCGTGGTGATCAGTCAGCTCCTTGATCAAATCATACCTCACACATTGCCAATATCGTTGGTTGCCATACTCAAACTCCGTAATAACTCGAAAGCCGCAGTTTCCATCACTCACCACGTCCTTATAATCTTCTATGCCATCCACAATGAATGCTGGGATCGCATTTGCCAATGGAAATGATGGTGACATGGTACTCATTGATTGCCGACCTCGACTTTGACTTCAACTTTGACTTCGACCTTGACCTCGACCCGAATCTGGTTTCGACGTAGACATTGGATCGGTATCTGGAGTTCTTGAGTATTTCCTTTCAGTGTGCTCCCAGTCGGATAATTCCCTCTTCGTCGAGTTCTCCCTCGGTCGGCCTTTATGTGGCACAACTTGTGGAGCCCCTTGTTGATAAGTCCGGCAATGCATCAGTTGATAAAACCTGCTTGCATATACCAACTTACTCGTGTCATCCAACTGATCTGCCTCATCAAAAATATTATTCATTATATCTGAAGGAGTTTGTCTTGTCGTAGACGCCGTATATTCTCCCTCAATTTGTAGAGTTCTCCAAAAAGGATGAATATCGACGGGATCAATGACACCTTCACTTTGATCCACTTGACGCATCCCATGGAGACATGGTAGACCGCTTGAAAGTCGGAGCACACAACCACAAGTATCTTCGTCTAATATAATTTCTGATTTATCATACTCATCAGTGAACCGATGCCACTCTGTGTGCAGCTTTTTAAGTGCGGCGTGAGATACATTGCATTTCAGTAGGCGAAGCACGGAAAGATCTTTGGTGATTTGATGCCTGACTGTTATATCATGCTCAAGGGTAGACTTTATCTCATTAATCTGCAGCTCTACAGAACTGTGAATGTGTGGGAATAGAGTATCGAAACCCATAGTAGCCGTGCCTAACCACCTCTTGAGTTGCGAATGAGTGCTTTCCACCCTATAAAACATCTATAATTCTTAGTAAACATAATTTATAAGTATTTAATTTACACAACTGATGCTTTGTAAAAGTAATACTTGTTTGACTAAAAAAATACAAGTAATACCTGTTTGTCGTAGTATTGCCGAAATGTAAATAATTTTTGGTCCATGCAGTTACAAAATTCTCTTTATATGGATCCAACCACTACATCTTCAAATATCTAATTAAGGCCGATCGGGTGCCCCATGTTTCCTCCAACACATGTTGAATGTACTCCATCTCGGTTTTGGCATCTACTAAGTTATGCCATCTCCACATAAATGCGTTGGAATAGTTCTTATGCTTGACTAATTGAACCAAGAATTTTTCTACGTTTTTGGCGATATGTCTGCGACACAGTAAAAGTTCGACATTGGGAAAGAACATCTCTACGGATTTCATTAAGGCTAATTCCCTGTCAGTGACAATAACTGTTGGAGCAATGCCAAGACCTTCGCACATCACCGAAAGTGCTTGTAATGCCCACTTGAAAGTATCCGGTTTCTCATCCTTAAGAAATCCAAACGCGACGTGAAAATTTTTGCTTGTTGGAGTCACTCCAATAATCTCCAACAAAGGCCTATCATACTTGTTGGTTTTGTATGTTGCGTCCATTATTAGAACGTGTGGAAATCTGCGCAACAAATCAAGGGACTTTGGGTGTACAATTAAGAGATTCTCTATAACTTGATTCTGATAATCATTTGAATGCCACTCAAAGTATCCATGTTCTTCAATTTTTCTGAAGAAAAATTGCATTAGAGTCGATTCGCCCATAAGTTTCCTACGCCACTTCTGTACCATATTCTGTATTTGGCGTATGTTGGTAACATTCTCGGGATCTTTGGATTTAAGGTGCTTTAGAATGTTCTTTGGCTTAATATGGCCAGCAGTTAATTCACCAACAAGAATATCCTCTTTGGAGCCCGATCTTGATCTATGCCATTGACCAGACTCAGTTAACAGGTGGTTGTGTCTACACTTATCGCCCACCTTAACTTTTCAAAAACCCGATCGTTGTTGCACAAGTTTGATGGCGAACGAACAATTTATTTTCTTCGACCCTCGTAGGTTTCTATCCTCCATGTCAAGAATGCCAGTATATTTGTACTTACCGCTCCTCTCACAACCATAACATACACCAATGCGGTCACCCGATAATATTCTTGTTCGCCTAATGATTAAATAGTTGTTTGCAGCATGAGCAGCATCTATAAGCCATTCATTACCCAATTCTCGAGTTGCAAATAATAGGTCTGTTGTAAAAACCTTGCTTTGATCCGGACCTAAAAATATGTCTTCTGCTCCTTCATTTGATGTCTGACAAATAATTAAAAAATATTAGCCAAATTAACAAAATTTAATTTCAATAAATATATATTTATAAAATGTCTATTAAACAAATATGTCTTCTGCTCCTTCATTTGTTATTATTATTGTATTATAATGTATATTAAATAAGGTATGATTTTGATATTTTTTTTGTTATTTATATATTTTTGGTTGTTATACTGTATATTATTATTAAACAAAATAAAAATTGGACATGCACCTTAAGCTGGGGCCTGTCCCTTCTTCACAGCCGCCAACTCTAGGTAACTCTGAAGGAGAGATAGACACAAACTTTAGGCGCCTGTCCCTCCTTTACAGTCACCTAAAGTTGGCGCCACCCCCCCTCTAGGTGGTAAATTGTCAAATTTTCATAACTGAAGGGGAAATTGCCAATTTAAAACTTCAAAATTAGGGTCATTTTGTGAATTTTGCCCAATAGGGTGGTGGCTCCATTTAGCATATTGGGGTGACTGTATTTAGCACCACTCTTATTTTAAATTGTCAATGTGACCTGTCCGTACTAGTCTAGCTATTTTCTAATATTACGGTGAAATTCTTATTCGGACAATTTAAGTAATTAACTTTCTTTAGTCAGAAAGATTGTAATTATCCTTATAACCTTCTTCAATCAAAAGGATAATAACTATATACGTCGTGAATCTATCTAGTAAATGAACAGATATAGGAATTCATTAAGAAAAAATAAAAAGAAGAAAAAGAAAACCTAAACATATAACCTAGAAACTTTTTTGATCAAAGAATTGTAATATTATGTTGTAAACCTCATCAACACAGTATTTATCTCTTCTTGAATCAAGTGATAAGGAGTAACCTATACTTCCATTGTTGAGAATACTGGTATGCACAATGAATGCTCATCGATCCACTCAAATTATCGGTGTAATTTGGCCGTACTAGCTAGTTTTTCTGGTCATATTTGAAATTTTTCGTAACCTTTTTCAAGTTGATTGATGATCATTATGTCATGATCATCATCCACGCAATATATATATATATATATATATATATATATATATCGATCAAACAGAAAGAAGCGTCTACGCTTTTACTCGGATTGTCGGCAAGATTTGGTCGCATTATCTCCGGTTGCTGTATTCAGGTAAAGTTATTGTAACTTTCTTCGATCGAAAGAGTTGTATTTATGTCATGAGCTTTTAAAGGATTATAAGTGATTATGTGATGATTCTCCTCTGTTAGTATATAAGTATCTCTTTATGGATCAAAGAACAAGGAGTAATTCACATAATCCCTTCAGATTGTCGATGCGATTTGACCGTACCACTTTGTTAATATTTTATGGGGGAACTCATATTTGCGTTACCCAACTATCCACAAAGTTGCAATCCGATCATCACAACTTCAAAAATATTATTTGAGCCACTGTATTATTTGTTTTCTTGCAGGCGAGACCATTTTTTGGATGGACGTTAGTTCAGCCGTTAACTTTGAGTCAAATACCTATTTTACCCCTGTTAAAAATGTAACAGAAAATGTGATAGAAGATTTGAATCCCATCTGATGAGCTTTGACTAACAAAGATCTAGCACTGCCAAAGTTAGATTGATTATCCCATAATCTTCAATAAATATTACGCAAGCAGAAAATTTTCTATAGTTTTTGTCATATTTTCTTTCCTTAATTCTTCTCCCTTTGAAGATATATTTTAGTTATATCAGTTGAATATTACATTAATTTGGGCTAAAATATTGGGTTCCAATTTAGAATTACAACAATCCGCATGTTATTTTATTTTACTTGTACATAATGCATCGTGTCATATATTATAAAAATACCTTACTTAAAAATTGAAATAGTAAATAGATTAGTTATTACTCCCTCCGTCCCTAAATTATTGTCTGGGTTGACTCGGCACACGGATTAAGAAAACTTAATTGACTTGATTATTAATATTGGAATAGTATTGAAAAAGTGTATTCTTTCCTTTAATGTCCATGTGTATGTGGCTCATAATTAAAGTAAAAAGAAAAAGTAAGGGTAAAATAGTAAAAGTGATGTTTTAAAAAAGAAAGTTTCAAACAAGATAATTATTTTAGGACGGACGAAAAAAGAAAGGAAGACAATAATTTAGGGACGGAGGGAGTATAATTTTGATTAAATAGGAGTGCTGAAAACGGAATCCTTGGCATTATTCCCAAGATAAACTGGAAAAGAAAAGCTATAAGTAAGGAAATGACGAAAGCTTGGGTAGAAAGTTTGAATAAGTTGGTAGATTTTGTGTGTGTGTGTGTCTGTATGTGAAAGACGATCTTGAAAGGACAGTTTTGTCATTTCAATTAGTTAAGAAAGAAGACATGCATTAATTCCTTGTAATTTTGTGAGAAATTTATGGCAAGGATCACGAAACTGGTAATTAAACCGACTTTTTGACCCCTAAACCCTCCCCTCCCCTATCTATAAATACACCGCACCTCCTCCCTTCTCCTCTCCTCTTTCCGATTACCGATTCTCTCTCTTAAACCTAATTTTTTCTCTCAATCTTTAGCTGTTCACTGCAGCCCGATCACAATCCGACGAGATTTTCCGAGCTTCTGAAAGAATGTCGGTAAGTTATCTCTCTTCGTTAATATCTGATAATGAATTTCGAGCCTAATTAAATTTTTTACTGTAATTTCGATCATGTAAACATATTATTCTATCTATATTGCATTCAACAATTAAGCGAATTTCAAGCGTTATATTCATCTTTTGCTTACGTGCTTCGTATTAATTTATGCTAATTTGATTTTATGCGTTGGTTCACCGGTCATCATCTCCGGCGGCGGCTAGGAGCTAATTTTGTCATTCTGTACAAACGCCATTATCGGTGATTTCGGTCGCTAGATTTCCGGCCGTATCGCCGTTTACTTGCCGTTTTTATTTTACGATCTTACTGAATTTGTGCTTGTCGGCGCACTATAGCGAAAGCCGGACCAAACGAAAAAAAAAAAGCAGTTGGTGTTCGTTTTTCCTTCTCCTGGACGAGCAAAACCAAGCTGTCGTACGCATGCCACGCTATTTTCTCGCGCGTGATCGTTCATCACCTCAGCACAACCTCTTGATTCTGCGAATTTCCCTCCACGCGCCGTGAGAATTTCGGTTCGATGCAGTGATTTTTCGGTTATTATTCTCTTTTCTATGTGAGGTAGATACGTGTGTTATTTGCACCGCACACATGTTTTCAGTAGGGTCGAGGTGGTTTGACTGGGCCCAAGGGCCCAGTATATACTTTGACCTTACAGGCTCAAAAAGTAACATAGGTTTAAGATCTACTTGTGATGGAGATGGACCCGGTTAGGCCCTCGTGACGGTGGGATTTGACACGTGTACTTTCTGATTAGGTTAGTCGGCCCAGGTTCACCGATAAAGAGCCGATGGATGCTTTTTTTACAGTGATAGAAAGGTCGGAGATAGATGGGCCCAGGCCTGCAGTATCGTGAAGGTCGCTTTCGGATCCAAACGAACGTGAGAAACGGTTAGTTCAGGTTATGGCGGCGACGTGTTTGTCACTAGGGTGCTTGTCGAATCCTTGCTCCGTTATAGGGCCCGTTTGATACGTCTGGTTCGTATTGTGATTATTTAGTACTCGTTCAGTTTCAAAATAATTATTTTATTTTTTTAATCAATTTAAAAAAAATATTTTGGTTTAAATTTTGTTTTTTAAATAAATAATTTTACTTATTTTTATTTATATTTTAATGATGATTTTACATATATATTTGTTTAATTTTTTTTACATATTACTCTAATATTTATAATAGAGTTAATTAATTTTCTTAATCTGTGTACCAGTCAAATATAAAAATTATTTATAAATCAAAAAAAGTATTATTTATGATTTTTAGTACCCCCTCCGTCCAACAAGACAATTATATAAGGACGGATAAAAAAAGGGACGGAGGGAGAATTTAAGTTAAGAATTGAAAAGGATTATATATATATATATATATATATATATATATATATAGAGAGAGAGAGAGAGAGAGAGAGAGAGAGAGAGAGAGAGAGAGAGAGAAAATATGTGATTGGTGAGAAAGAAAGTAAATACTATTAAATTTACCAATCATGAAAGTAATGTATGAAAAAACAAGTTAAAAAGTATTTTTAAATTGGAAATTTTGAAAATATAATTAAAATATGGCACACCATAAAACTCTTATGTTTTTTTTTTCTTATAATTTATGTAGTACATAATTTTATTAACCTCCAAAGGGTCTTATTTTAATGTCACACCATATTTTATTAACCTCCAAAAGTTTTAGGAAATTTCTAGGATGATGGTGGGAGAATTTGAAATATTATGTTGAGCTTTTCAGAATACATTGAATATATATATAATCACTTTCACTAATTGTTTTATTAAAAGTTAACTATTTAATACTAGTATAATCACATAAAACAAAGTAACTTATATAATAATTACTTTATGATGGTCTAAATTAGGTATGTATTTCATTAATAATTAATTAAAACACCATAATAACTACGTACTCCACTACTTTATTGCATCTTAGGTGAAAGTCAAATTTTGATTGTTCTTCGTCAATCTTTTTATATTTATAAAAAAAGTTACTTGTCTTTATAGAATAATTCGTACTTTAATATTTGAGAATTATTATTTTAATAAATAAATAAATCTATATTATGTTAATTTGTAAATATAATTTTAGGAGAAATAAAATAAAATTTATAGGAGACGAATTTGATTTTTTCAGTCATATTTCTTAGATGACAAGAAAAATAAAGGTAAAATCTTGGGAAGCACTAAGTAGACAGATCCCTAAACTTAAATATTTTAATTTGGGGTTACATAGTTTGTCATAGAACTGGACGTTGTCGTCGTATGGTCTATGTCGGTTTGTAGGGTGACTTTTAGAAGTCGATTTTTTGCTAAGGTGTCGCGGTTTTGAATAACCGAACATTCTCGGTAATAGAGTCTTTATCTTTGTCCAGTAATATTATATATGTGTGTATTAAAATTAAATTTAATATTTTTAAATTTTTTTTATAAATTTTAAAAATATTAAATATAATTTTAATACATATTTTATGCACACTTTAAAAGCGGGTAACACTACTCATCTTTGTTACCTTCTTTATACCTTTTGTCCCCTCCTATTATTACTTTTATTATCTTTTTCCTTTTTACCTGATTAAATTAATCAATTTCTTTTTTCTCTTTCGGTTTCACAAGTCAAGTCATTTGAAATTTGTCATTCTGTTAGTATTTTATTCACTAAAAGTGTATAAAGCTACTCACGGATTCATCAAGTCCACACGTGTCTTTGTCGTACGTGGCAACAATCAACAACGTTTGAGACTTGGATCTCATGTGAACGCAAGTGAAAGACTTTGGACTTTTTTGGTTTGTTTTCTTTTGTGTTTGGAGCAGAGTGGATCTATCTATCTATTGGTTTTGGTGGCATGAATAATGCAACTTCTAGTCCCCTACAATTATTTTGTTTGTAAAGAGTTATTCTAGATTAACTATAAATTTCTCGTTTAAGTTATGAAAAGCTACGTAGGACCACGTATGTTTAGTCAATTAGTCTCGACATGTCAACGACATTAGCTCATTTATCTTGAATAAGGTGATAATCACATTTGGTTCAAGTTTAATTAGTTTATTGTCAACTTGATACTTCCTCCGTTCTATGCAAAGCATTAGCTTTTGACTTTTTTCGGTCAACTTAGTTAAAAGTTGACCGATAATTAACATAATTTAGTAGTTTTTATAAAGTTATGAAAGTTGTAATTCATAGCATTTTTAAGATAGTTTTTAATTAATGAAATTTTATTTTCTAAAACATAAGTAAAGTATGTAAAATTTTAATTTAATTTAGTCAAACGTTGACTTAAAAGAAAAAGTAGACTACATGTATGAAACGAAGGAGTATATATTTTTGGGTCCTCTCTAATAAACTGAGCTTTTATATGAGCTTACACATTATTGTTGAATCTCTATATAACAACACAAGATTTTAGATGAGTTTGTAACTATCATTTATAGCTCGTTTAATGAATAAATTTGTTTGAGTTCAAAATGAGGTTTAGAAATTGCTCCTATTTTCTTTGATGATGAGTACCTGTTATATCCCAGACGCTGATTTTGTTTATATAACTCATGGCAGGTACTTGGTCATGTACAGTCATGCCAATCACTGCGTTAATTCTATTGAAAATTGGTTGATATATATAATAGACTCTGCTTTTTGTTTAGCTTCAATGTCTACGCCTTTTCTTATTAGTCTCTGAAAGTTCATCAACAGAAATGTATAAAGATGACTATTCTACGAAGAATAATAAAATATTATGCTTTTGTAATTCTTTGTTTACGTCTTCTTTCTTTCTTTTATTAATTAGCCAACCACTTTTTTGAAAAAATTTCTTCTAGCGACGCATCTCGACTTCCTCCGACCTCATGCAGATTATTCCTTAAACCTCCTAATTATTTATTTCTATGCACCGAAATTCTTGAAAAAACGTGGAACTAAACCACTGTATTTATTCGCGTTTTCTTTTAGACTGTTTGGTCGAATGTTTTGACTAAAATGCAGAGATAAAATACAGCTTATTTGCAAAAATTGTGTTTCAATACTGCGGCAGAAAAAACAGCGTTTTCAAAACGCAATTGCGTTTTAAAATATTGGAATTTTCAGCCTTTTTTCAAAATGCATGTTTTAAAGGACTGTTAGGAAAAAAAACTGCGTATTGAAATGATATTTCAAACGTATTTATAAGGAAAGATTTGTATTTTTTTAAAACGCTGCGTTTTTAAAACAAGACGTCTGTAAACGCTACATCAAACGGGCTTTTATTAATGTATTTGAATCCAAAAACAATTGGCTGATGTTGGAGTCTAGAATTTTGGTAGTTAGAAGAGGAGTCGACTCGAGGTTGACAAGGAACCCCTCCATATATATTAGTTGAATCCGTTTGATTGAAACCCGCCAAGTTAGGACAATATTTTCTAGTTAGCCATGCAATGTTGAGTCATGGAATTGGACTTATATATTACTTTATTTTATCCTTTTGTTTTCTTCTTGTATTTTTTATGTACCTGCATCGTTTTGATATTGTATTTTATGTACTTGTATTACATCAAAAAAATATTGCTTTCGAAAGCTACGTGCCTTTTCTTACTTCAATAAATCATCCTTTTCATTTAATTAATGTTTCAATTCTGTGAGAATAGTTTATATATCACTAGTAGGCCTACCAGAATTCGTAAAGAAATTCGTACCTTATTTTAGGTCGAAAAGGACCGCCCCTTTTTCATTATTTTATTTAATTGAGGTTGTTAATTGATCGAAGCGTGTGGGTATTAGTCTTAATACAAGTGTATAATTGAACTTTATTAATTTTCCTTTGTATCATGTGATTGATTGTCTCTTTGCCTAATTAGTTGTGTGGATTACAAATGATTCAATTGTCCATTCAAATTTCCTAAATTTATGTATACAAACCTATATATTTTCTTTGTTTGTTTGGCTAATAATTCCCAGTATGACCAATTTTCTTGTGTGTATGTTAGATCCTGTCTTTCACACACAATAGGAATAGTAACGACTAATTTTTCACTTCATTTTTTCATGCTCTCCGATTGGCTTTTTTTTTTTTTTCCTTTCCCCCGTCCCGTTTTCTTTCAATCTTTGGGATAGCAATCAAATTTGACCTTGTTCTTCATGTCGATTTCAACATTGTCACAGTATACACATATTTCTGAGTGTACATACATTTGTGTGTCTCAAGTGTGAGCCCTTAAATATCGGGAAAACATAACTCCGATTCTCATGTCCACTATTTTTCATGTCCGATTCATTTTTTATGTGTGTCTCGGTTGTTATAATACATATGTGTCTATTCTGTCAATATTATAAGCTTTTCCACACGACAATTACAATAGGTTTCCCACTACATGTAAATGTCCCAAGTGTTTTCATTCTCGTGCAGGCCAGGTAACAAAGATTATTAACATATGGTCTATTTTGAACATCCTGAACAAGGACTAATACTCTCCTGCCACATGTGAAAGTGTGCCAAACGTTTTCATTCTCATGTTGGGTGACAAACATCATTAACATGGACTATATGGGATGCATGCTGTCAACAATAACAGAATAAAAGAGAAGAGAACATGGTCATGCTCTATTATTGCGAAACAATTTCCTTTGAAAAAATCCCATTCACCCTCTGACATGCACCTTGCCATGTAGTGGGGCCCACATGGTTCTTAATATATTCTAGAGCCAAACCCTAACTGTCCAATGAGCCAACTCTTCTCCCCCGCCAAATAATTTGGTACAGTTTTGATGGTGACAATAAGTTTATTTTTCAACCTTACATTTATTCTTTCTTCTGTTTTTGTGGTATGCATATGAATACAATATTGCTTTCTTCTTTTGGCTTTTTTCATTTCTCTTTTGCCAAACATGTAGCTTTAGGGCCACCTATGTATCTATATATGTTGGTCCATTAAAACTCTCAGAACTTGAAGAACTTTCATTTTCACATTGTTTAATCAGTGTATGATCTGCATGCTGTGTTTCTGTATTCGCGATATATTTTTTTAAAGGAAAAGCGGGAAAAAAAAGTTACTGACAAAACACTTATTTGAACTTCTTGTTGCACAGTATATGATGAAAGAGAGCTTAACCAAGCTTTACCAGGCAATAGGACTTCAGAGATGGCTTCCCAAGACCCTCAATTACGAATCAATCTCGAAAGCCAAACATGATTATATCAATGATAACAGTGCCTGTGCAACAGATCCAGCTTACGTTTCTTGGTTGGTAAGCTTCCGTATCTATCAGCTCATTCAACTGCTCATTCATGAGTTCTGAGGATCTTGGTAAAATACCATATTGTATTATTCTCATTTGATTTTTGTGTTTTCCTTTTCATATATAGAATGAACACCCTTCCGCACTTCGCAACTTCAACTCGATTATGGACATAGCAGAGGGAAGAGAATCGTGGTGTTTCTAGATTACGATGGAACCCTGTCTCCAATCGTGAGTGATCCAGATCGTGCCTTCATGTCAGATCCGGTAATATTTTAATAAAGATTATTTAATTTTTCTAATATTTTTTGTAAGCTTTTTATTGCATTTTGATTATTTCTCACATTTACCCCACTGAATGATGTTTCAAAATAAATATTCAGATGCGCGCAGCTGTACGTCAACTTTCTAAGCACTTTCCAACTGCTATCATTAGTGGAAGGAGCCGTGACAAGGTAAAATATTTTGGCTATTTAAAAGTATTTTTCAATATTTTAAATTCATCCATTCATATATTTGATGATGAAGGCGACACAATAAGTATTCTTCTTTCATTCAGGTTTATGAATTTGTGAATTTAGACGAAATCTACTATGCGGGGAGCCATGGCATGGATATAATGGCACCGCCACGACAATCCAAGGCTTATGATGGCAGGTATCAGAGTCGAGCTCTTGACAAAGAGGTAATTATTCCTAGGAAACTTCCCAAACAATGACTATGCATATACTAAAGTACTGATGCGAAATTTATCGGACTGTAATATCCTTTTAAGTTTCAACACGATTTATTGACATTTGACACTGAATTTTATAATTTAGGGCAATGAGTTTATCATCTTCCAACCTGCACAGGAGTTTCTTCCTGGAATTACAAAGGTAATTAGAACATTTGACAGTTTTTAATTTATATGGTTTCTTGCCTTGAATTTCATCCATGGGTTACGTTTCTATCTAATTCCTCGTATTTCTGCCAGATGTTAAAAGAGGTCACGGAGACAACATCTGATATAAAAGGTGTCAAGATCGAGGACAATCGATTTTGCATTTCTGTTCATTACCGACACATCCAGGAGGAGGTATTTGATACATTGTCATTTGAATGAAATTAAGTAGTTATATGGCTAGCAAACTGTAGAAAGAAATTGTGATAAATTATAGGATCGCATATGATTAAGCTTTATTAATGTTGTGGTACAGGATTATGGCATGCTAGAAGCGAAAGTCCAGTCTATGCTTTTGAATTATCCACGATTTCACATGACGAGGGGAAAAAGGTGTTGGAAATCCGCCCATCAATTAAGTGGAACAAAGGCCATGCCCTTGAGTATTTACTTGACACACTAGGGTTTGCCAAGGCCAATGATGTTCTCCCCATGTATATTGGAGATGATCGAACTGACGAAGATGCTTTCAAGGTATTTCTTTTAGAGGAAAAAAGTAAAAAACATCTCTTTAAATTTGATTACTTAATTCTAACTCAGCCACATTCTTTAGTGTCCAATCCAACCATTTGTATGTGTGTGTGTGTGTGTAAAATATTCTCTGGATGCTTATGTTTGTCTTATAATCTAATGCAGATTCTGCAAAAGAGAGGCAAAGGGTTTCCAATAATTGTGTCTACGACTCCAAGGGACACCATGGCTTCATACTCTCTACGTGACCCCTCGGAGGTTTTATGTTTCTTGATACGATTGGCTAGATGGGGTTCAGAGAGATCGTCTTCCGTGTAGATATCAAGTTTTTCAAGATCACTCTTCTTCCCTTGCAACCGTGCTGGTGTTGGCTTGTAAATATAGTACTTCATATATTTATGTAGCGCAGCCCGAGAACAAAGTTCTGTGTTCGTATAATAACTAGGTTTAGAGATAAATAGATAGAGCAAGGAGCTAGGGTTTGTAGGAAGGATAGATTAAGTGATAATCAGGGCCCTTTTTACATCAGCCTAGCTTGTGTAGTTCTCTCTAAATTACTCCGGTCATGTGTCTAGTTAAGCTATTGGATAATGCTGTGTCAAATATGTTATTTGGTGTTTAATTAAGTAAATGTTTTCTTGTTCTTCTAGCTATATTTGGTTACTTATATGCCTCTTTTATCTCTTACTCTTAGTCATATTTTTAGCTTAATGGCTATTATGTTACCATGCTCCAATTTGCGAGGCAAACACTCGAATATACATTGCTAAGGTTTCGTTTGAATGTTCAGAAACAAGGGAGAAAGCAATTTTCGTGAAATTTGTAGCAAAGTGAATTGAATGAAAGGAAAATGATAAGAAAGTTGTTTTCTCGTGTGTTTGATTAATGGTAAAAGTACAAGAAATTTTAGGCAATTTTTCCTCGTGAAGCAAAATCCTGTTTTAGGGCATGATTTGCCAGAAACTTTTTCTTGCCGATTTTTTTTAGAAAATTGTTAGGTTTACAACCTATTGCTACAACTAGCCTTGATGAAAGGCAAAGGTGTTTTGAAAAAAAACAACTTTGTCTTTCATTAAAACTTAATTGTAACAATAGTTGTAAACTTGGCAAAGTTTTTTTTTTTTTTTTTATAAAGGAATTTTTTTTGCACCATCTAAACTTACATTAAATGTTGGAAAACAATATAACTTCATTTTATTTTATTTTCCTTTTCTATCCCTTACTTTTGCGATATTCAAAAACAACCCATGTCTTTTTTATTAGATCAAGATTACGATTTTTGCGAGTAAAGCACAAGAGTTCTAGCTCGAGGTATATATACAATTAGAACCTCTTCCCTTGTCTTGAGAAAATAATTTGGCAAAAAACTTAGAAAATATCATCTTACGGGTATTTTTTTAAAGACGGATCTCCATAACCCGACTCAGTACTGTGCGTTGGTGGATTGAGTTGTGAGAGAGTGGGCTCTGTTTTACTAATTAGGATCTGTAATACGGTCTCACACGAGACTTACTCAAATAATTTATCTAAATTTTAGAATAATGCTTTCTATTGGAAAAAGAAAAGAAAAATAAACAACTTTTGATGAGCGATGTTGCAGGTTCGAGTCTTATGGTGCCCGAGAATTTTAGATAGGATATATGGGTTTGAGTATCTTGGTGATAAGATATTTTCAAGAATGATATATGGGTTACCCTGCGCATTGTAAGTATATATTCTTGGGGTGAATTACAGGCCGGTCTATTTTTTAACATTTGTAATTGCTCCAATCCACTCGTCTTTTTTTAAAATCGAAAAAATGCATTTTTGGGGCAAAAAGACGATTATACCATTAATGAAAGAAAAACACGTGCGCATCAGTAACCCAAGGCATCGCGATGAGTAATCCAAGGCATTGCGTGGGTTAATCATCGCGATAAGTAACCAAGGCATCGCGATGAGCAACAACGGCATCGCGATGAGGAACCAAGGCATCGCGATGAAGAACCAAGACATCGCGATGAGCAACCAATGCATCGCGATGAGCAACAAAGGCATCGCGATGAGTAACCAAGGCATCACGATGAGCAACCAAGACACCGTTTGAATTTCAACCACTAGAGGGGACATGATTTTCGTTTACCTTTCGGGGGCGTTGCCCTCGAACCCCCACGAGGGACGCTGTCCCCTCGACCCCTACGACTTGACCGGGCAGGTCGATCCCCGTTGCGTTGCCCAGCATATTGCGATTGACGAATTAAAGGCATCCCGATGCTCAATTTAATATAATATCAACATCGTTCAAAATGGTTGTTTTTTGTTTAGAAATTTACATACAAACATGGTATTGACTTCCTATAACAGTATGGTTTTGATATTATACAAAACTCAAACTCAAATCATTGATTAAAGTCCCCAAATCAGTCCAAGAACACATTACTAGAAACACGCTAATTACTATCGGATGTATTTCGTCAGTAATTACTGACGGATATTCTCAAACTACTGTCGGATCTCCGACAGTAATTTTCATTTTTTGGCGGGATAATAATTACTGTCGGAGAAAATTCGACAGTAATTTATCCGACAGTAAGTAGAGAATATTTTTCGAATATTCCCTTTTCAACCGACAGAAAACGTATGGGAAATTGGTGTTCAAAATTACTATCGGATAGTCCGATAGTAATTACTGTCAACATCTCGGACAGTAATTTTTGAAAACCAATTACTGTCGGATATCCGACAGTAAATTTACTGACAGATCTCCGACAGTAAATTTAAACCAGAATTCCCAAATCGAACAGCCCCCCCACCAGTCATACTCCTCTCTCTCTCTCTCTCTCTCTCTCTCTCTCTCTCTCTCTCTCTCTCCGTATCTTCTCTCTCACACTTTCTCTCACCCTCTCTATCTTCTCCGGCAACACCGCCGCCTCCACCAGCACTTCCACCGCCGCTTCCACCTGCCACCACAACCTCCGTCCCGTTAATACTAGCGGCCTCCACCAGCGCTTCCACCACCACCTCTGTCCTCAGCGCGCGCGCCTCTCAGATCTCTCTCTCTCACCGCCACCTTCGTCCCCTCCCTTCACCACTGTCGTTTCCCTCCCTCCGCCACGGTAAAACTCTATACTTTATTTCTTTAAATTTTTTTTGTTTTTTTTTATTTATTGTTTTTTTGCCCTAGCTACCTATTGCCACCACCATCTACTGCCGCCACTACCACAGCCACAGCCACAGTCACCATATCCAGGTTATTATTTTTTTTGTAATTGTTTTGTAATTAATTTGTATATGTTAAATATATGTTAATGTATTTTGTGGGTGTAAAAAAAATTGTATTATTCTGAATTTTGTATAGATTTATTTTGACTATGTTAATATATTATTCTGGATATGTTAATATATATGTTAATGTATTTTTTTTTTTGTCCTAGCTAACTAATTGTAATTTTTTGTTAATGTGGGTGTAAAAAAAATTAAGTTTCTGTATTTTGTGTAGTATAGATTTATTTTGAATTTTTAAATTTTTTTTATTTTCTGTTAATTTATGTTTTATTTTTCTGTAATTTATTCTGAATTTTATTTTCTGTTAATTTTAATTGGCCGTAGAGGTTGTTAATGTTGTTGTTTGTTGTTTCCCGAGTCTTAGACATGTGGTTTTTGTTAGTTGGGTTCCGGCTGTAGTGTCGCCGAAGAATTGTTTAGTATTATCACATGTTTTATCAGTTGTGCTTTATAGTAAGTACGGGTAGTTACGCCACGTACTTTCCTTTTCGTGCTCTTATGTGATTAATTAGTTTATTGATTTGATCACTGAATTGTTGAGGGTAATACATGACGTGGCGTGGTAGTACGTTGTCTCTTGGTTGAGCATAGTCGTGTAGCAGCAAAGTGTGAATCATTGAAAGTAATAGGATCATGAGAAAATTGTCTTGGGATTTGATGTATTAGGACATACTTGTTTGGGTTTAGAACTAACTCTTGGTGTCGTAGGATTAGTGTAAGAGTTAATAAGGACTTCCCATGCCTTCTTTGGTACACCAGTAGGAATTCGAGGGCGAATTCTTTTTAAGGGGTGGAGGATGTAAGACCATGACAACCCGACATACTTAGTATTGTCTTTTTAATGGTGTATGTATTGTTTGGTTAGATATATGTATGCTAGTGCGATACCGATAGTTATTAGGTAAGTACTCTGCGTATACGTAGAATTAAACCCTAAATTTTAACTAATTAAATTATTAAATTGTAAAAACCCTAAACCACGCACATAACCTTAAACATGAACCGTTAACTCAATCTTAACCCTAAACCACGCCCTTAACCTTAAAACCTAACCCTAAAAGACAACCTTAACCCTAAACTATATATACCCTTAACCCTAAACCACATCCTTAAACTTAAAACCTAACTCTTATCCCTAATCCTAAACCTAATGTTAATCCTAAACCACATCCTTAAACCCTAAACCCTAAACCCTAAACACTAAACACTAACTCTATACCATAACTCTAGTCACAACCTTAAACCCTACTCTTGACCCTAAACCACGACCTTAACCTTAAAACCTAACCCTAAAACCTATCCTAACCTTAAACTATACCCTTTATCTTAAACCGAAACCCTTAAACCCAACCTTAACCCTAAACCATACCCTTAACCCCAACCTTTACCTTTTATCACAACTTTAAACTCTAAAACCTAAGCCCTAAACTGGACCCTTAAACCTTAAACCCTAAACCTAAACCCTAAACTGGACCCTCAAACCTTAACCCTAAACGCTACCCTTTACCTAAAATCTAACGCTTACTTGAAATCATGGGACACGAAATCACTTAATCATGGGCCACTGTCTGATAGGTGCACACTGCAACGCGCGTGTTGATGCAGTCGGTTTCTTGTTGCGGTTGCTCTAGCACAACCTATTTGAGTATGAAGTCTGGTGTGTAGAGAGTTGATACTACAATGTCGTTATATTTGAATGTAGATCATTCATGGCAATGTTGAGAATGGGGTGCCAGTGAGGAAAGTGAGATCAAAGAATAAAAGGGGATGGGATAAGCTTGCAAATCGGAGACATGCAATGGAAATTAGTTTACCTAAAGTGCAGAATATTAACAGTGAGAAGAAAAAAAAGAGGACAAGGAAAGATAACAATAAAAATATAACAAATTGTAACCCTATCTAAACCCTAAACCCTATATACCGTATACCCCTATACCCTAAACTATACCCTATGCCCCTAACTAATACCTATACCCTAAATATAGATAGATGCACCTTTACCAACAGTTGAGTATCCGAGCGGGAAATACAAAAAAAATAGAACTAAACTTTCTCAAAAGATCCATCATCCAAGTGAAAAAAAAAAGTGAATGCCACTTGAAAAAGGTTTTGGATTCAACATGGGAGATCCTTCAAATGAAGTACCTCTTCCATTTGCCGTTGAGCAATTTCTTGATAAAATTTGTGTACGTCGTCATTTATCTCTGTTGCCGAATTAAGATTATTTAAGAAGAGAAATTCTTGAAAGCATCCAGGGACAGCGTAGTTTTTTAAAAGAGAAATTCTTTATGTCATTGATAGCTGTCTGTCCTTTCATTGATGCCTACAAATATTGCTCGTGAAAAAGAGTTATCAGCAATTGGGAGTGAGCTCAAAAGGGTTGAAAACTATCCTTATGCTGGAGATGCTTCAAAGTTTTGTTAAAGCTTAGTCTTAACTCCAGTATAAGGATAATTTGCAATCCTTTTTGACCTCACTCCCAAGTGTTGATAACTCTTCTTCCTCAGTAATATTTGTAGGCTTCAATGAAGGATGGACAGCTATCAATGACATCAAGAATTCCTCTTTTAAAAAACTAAGGTGTCCCTGGATGCTTTCAAGAATTCCTCTTCTTAAATAATCTTAATTCGGCAACAGAGATAAATGACGACGTACACAAATTTTATCAAGAAATTACTCGACGGGGAATGGAAGAGGTACTTCAATTGAAGGATCTCCCATGTTGAATCCAAAACATTTTTCAAGTGGCGTTCACATTTTCACTTGGATGATGGATCTTTTGAGAAAGTTTAGTTCTATTTTTTGTATTTTCCGCTCTGATACTCCACTGTTGGTAAAGGTGCGTCTATCTATATTTAGGGTATAGGGTATAGGTATTAGTTAGGGGCATAGGGCATAGTTTAGGGTATAGGGGTACACGGTGTGTAGGGTTTAGGGTTTAGATATGGTTACAATTTGTTATATTTTTATTGTTATCTTTCCTCTTCATCTTTTTTTTCTTCTCACTTTTAATATTCTGCACTTTAGGTAAACTAATTTCCATTGCATATATGTCTTCGATTTGTAAGCTCATCCCATCCCCTTCTATTCTTTGATCTCACTTTCCTCACAGGCATCCCATTTTCAACATTGCCGTGAATGAATTGTGATTACTTAATAGTGTATTCGATCTCATACTAATCGTTTGTTGCTTAATAGGAGTAATGTTGACTGACGATCGTAGTTGGATGTATAATCGGAGGTTGCCGAATCATAATGGTATTACAGATGAGTTTATTAGAGGTTTGAAGAGTTTTATCGAATTTGCTCTAGCGAACCCCAAATACATGAGTGGTAACAACATTAGGTGTCCATGTGATAGCTGCAAAAATCGAAAGTATTTCCCTTTGATGATTGTTCAGAAGCACCTTCTCCAACACGGGTTTCTAGTTGGGTACAAGCGGTGGGTAGCTCACGGTGAGCAAATTAGAGTAGCGACTAGGCCAGAAAATAACCAGCAAAGGAATCTTGTACCTGAACCTGAATCAGTAAATACGAGTGTGAACGATGAACTAATTCGTGGTATGGAAGATATGGTTAGGGATGTTTCTGGTGCTTATTTTGACTGGTCAAAGAATGCACGTCAGGAGGAGCCAAATCCTACAGCTAATAAGTTAATTAATGCTATGGAGTCTGCAAGGGAGAAGCTGTATCCTGGCTACGAGCAGACCGTTTTGGAGACTGTGGCTGAGTTGCTAAACATCAAGTCAGATTGCAATATTAGTCAAGCTGGTTTCGATCGTCTCATGAAAGCACTGAAAAAAGCTTTGCCGAAAGGGAATAAGATGCCAGAGAACTTTTATCAAACAAAGAAGATGGTGGGGCATATTGGGTTAAAATATGAGAAGTTTGATGCGTGCAAGAATGATTGCATGCTTTTCTACAAGGAAGATTCAAACTTGAAAAAGTGTTCCGTGTGTGGCCAAGATAGATATAAGCCAAAACGGAGGGGCAGTTCAAAACGCAAAAAGAATGAACCTTATAAGCAATTGCGTTACCTGCCTTTGACTCCGAGATTGCAACGCCTCTACGCGTCTAAAGCTAATTCAGAAGCTATGCGTTGGCACAAGGAAAGCCCGCGCGAGGATGGCGTGTTGACTCATCCATCAGACGGCTTGGCTTGGAAACAATCTGATGCAACCCATCTTGACTTTGTTGCCAAAGCTAAAAATATAAGGTTGTGCATATACGTGGATGATTTTACTCCTTTCGAGCTTGGGGCGAAGTCCTACTCTTATTGACCGGTTATAGCGACCGTCTACAATCTTCCACCATGGTTGTGTATGAGTGATCCTTACATGTTCTTGTCACTGTTCATACCTGGAGCGACTAGCCTTGGCAAGAATATTGATGTTTATCCCCGACCTTTGATTGACGAGTTGAAAATGCTCTGGGAAGACGGAGTGGAAACATGGGATGTATTCAAAGAAGAAAATTTTAAAATGAAAGTCGCGTTGATGTGGACGGTGAATGACTTCCCTGCCTATGGGATGTTATCGGGTTGGAGCACACACGGAAAGCTGACATGTCCGATTTATATGGATGACACTAAGTCGTTCACACTCGAGCACTCTCATAAACCTTGTTGGTTTGATTGCCATCGTCAATTTCTACCGGATGACCACCCATTTAGATCACAGAAGCAGCAATTCACTAAGAATAGGGTTGAGCGTGATAAGGCGCCTAGACGTTTGAGCGGTAAAGTTATTTATGAAAAGATATCTAAACTACAGAAGACCAGGTGTGGGAATATGTTTGCAAAGGATAGACTACGAGATTTTAGTGTAAAGCATAATTGGACTAAGAAGAGTATATTTTGGGAGTTGCCGTATTGGAAAGATAATTTGATACACCATAACCTTGACGTCATGCACATTGAGAAGAATGTGTTTGACAATATTTTTAAAACCATTATGGATTGAAGGGTCACTACCAAGGACACACCCAAAGCCCGAATGGACATGAAAGACATATGTAAGCGGCCTGCCTTGGAGCTAAAAGAGGTTGATGGTAAAACAGTGAAGCAAGTCGCTCTATACGTGCTAACCAAGGATCAAAGACTTCTAGTGTTGAAGTGGTTGAAGGGATTGAGGCTTCTAGACGGTTACGCTTCTAACATCAGAAATTGTGTAAGTGTAGATGAAGGAAAGGTTCATGGTTTGAAGAGTCATAATTGTCACGTGTTACTGAACAGGTTACTTCCTATTGCGCTTAGAGACTTGTTGCCCAACAATATATGGATTGCGTTAAATGAGTTGAGTGAGTCATTCAGAGCGTTATCATCCAGCACTCTGCTGGTTGATGACATGAGAAGACTGGAAGCGAGCATTGTCGTGACGATTTGCAAACTTGAGAAGATCTTTCCTCCGTCTTTTTTAATTCTATGGAGAATTTATCGGTCCACTTGGCATATGAAGCTAGGGTTGGTGGTCCAGTTCAATACAAATGGATGTATCCATTTGAGAGGTAATTACTCGTCTCATAATAATCGTTTTTCCTCTATAGCATACTTAAAAGTCGATTATAACTTGTGTGTCATTTATTTATCCAGTCATGCATCTGCAATTAGGTATCTCGGTCATTTGAAAAGGAAGATGAGGAACAGGGCAAAGGTTGAGGCCTCAATATGTGAGGCTATTATTATAGAGGAAATTGTTGCCTTTGCCGCGCAATATTTTCATCTCGATGTTGAAACGAGATTGACTAGGGTTGGGCGCAATTATGATGGTGGAAAGCCCGATGCCAATGGAGACAACTCATTATTTAATGCTCTGGGTCGGCCACTCGGTAAACCGGTTAAGACTCGAATGCTTAGCAATAAAGAGTATGACGCTGCGAGACTCTATATACTCCTTAATTGTCCTGAGGTTGAGGAATATCTTAAGTAAGTTAATTATCAATTTCATTTAATTTTAGATAGTCATCCGATTCAAATTAAAGTTGCAACATGCATAAATAACTCGTATAAACTCTAAACCTAATGCAGTATGTTCGAAGATTAAGCCGGAGATGATATATCTGACGAATTACGAGAAATCAGGACAGAGAAAGAGTTTCCGTCGTGGTTACGCAAATATGTAAATATCATTTCTGGCTCGATTTATATGTAGAAATTTTATATATGCATCCAAACAGTACAATATCTCAATCATTTAAAAATGCCTATTAATTATTACTTTCCAGGTTTTGGAACATTCTAATGACTCGAAAGTCATGAGATTATCTCACATATCTGCAAATCCGTTGATGAGAGTTACTTTATACAACAAATATTATGTGAATGGCTATATCTTCTATACTAAAGAATATGGGGAGGGAAAATAAACGGATAACAGCGGTGTCAATCTTAAAAGCAACCTTGACTATTATGATGTCCTTAAAGAAGTCATCGAGTTACGATATCTCGGGAGAAAAAATATAGTCCTATTCAATTGTGACTAGCGAGATGCTGTACGAGGTATAAAA
Source organism: Platycodon grandiflorus (assembly GCA_016624345.1). NCBI lineage: Eukaryota > Viridiplantae > Streptophyta > Magnoliopsida > Asterales > Campanulaceae > Platycodon > Platycodon grandiflorus. The sequence goes on along the minus strand of CM028361.1, from coordinate 55,064,846 downwards.
AAGCACCACTCGTTTGACCTAATCGATGTGAAGCAGACGTCTAGACATGCGGGTGATGATGTGTTCATCTTAGCATCACAAGCACAACAAGTATACATGAGACCATACCTTTATCGGCGAGATGATGAGAGGGGATGGTGGGCTGTTTAGAAGACTAAGGCCAGAGGCACGATTGATATAGTATATCGGTCTGACGACATAACTACAGAATCGTCATTAGAAGGATGTTATCAAGAAGATGAAATGCCCATGCCTCCCGTTGTATCTTCCGATAGTCATCCAATGGATGAAATGCCCGTGCCTCCCTTGCGCCTGGAAGTAGTATTACCCGTTGATTTGCCACCTCCTTCCCTGTCTGAAGACGAAATCCCGATTATTTAAGGTGATACAGAAGAAGACGATGAGGTAAAAGAAGATGAAGAGGATTGGATGTCCGAGGATGACGATAAAGAAGAACTTGAGTTTTGTAGTATCGACTCAAACGCTGAGACTGAAGAATCTGAGAATGAAGAAAATGAAGACATTGAGAATGAAGATTCTGAGTAGTCTTGTGTACCGTTTAGGTTCTTTTATTCTTTATAAAAGATGAATAGTCATGTATAGAACACTATTTGTATGTTACTTATTATCATGAAGAAGAGTCATTTTAATTAATGTTATGTATTTTAACTTAATTGTCATCTAAACTTAGCATTAATTGTCATCATTAATATATTAATTATGTTTTTATCATATATACACATGTCAGGACGAGCTGGTAGAGGTAGGGGTTGGACTAGTAAGGTCCGACTTCTACCTTCTTGCATTATAGGTACACAGCCCCCTGTACTTACAGGAGGAGCTGAGTCTCACTTTCTCTACCCGAGGATGCGCCCAACTCTCCCCACGATCTGATCAGCGGGGTTGGGTCATCATCTACCCCAGAGGTTGTTGATAGAGATGGTAGGATTATCATTACCATCTCCGGCCTTAAGCAGTAAGTAATAACTTTACAGTTGTAAAATTTTAATGCTTCCTTAGATAAATGTTAATTACATATTTGTGTAATATATTTGTTTAATATATATTTGACAGGTTTGCAGGTGGGTATCCCGATCCTGCTCGCTTTATTGGACGCATCCTACGTGCGATGAGGCACGAGGAGTACTAGCCACAGTACTCTGACGTGCCTAAGGATGTCCGAGACTCCTGGTGGGATAATTTTAGGGTAAGATAAGATATGTCAAAATTTAATAATTTAATACTTTCTATAAAAGTTTATAATTAATATGTTTAAATTGGTCAAACTTGCAGCGGACGTATTGTTGGCCTAAGCACTCTGACACCGAGGTGTACGAGGCGTTTAGGTTGTTGTGCGGTAAGAAGTACCGCGACTGGATCTATGCCATGAAGAAGGCGAAGGCTCCAGGTTTCAACGAATATGTCTGGGTCCGATAAGTACATTATAATAAGTATACTTCATTTAATTTCATCCCTTAAATATATGTTATTTTGTATATATATTGTTTCTATAACAATTTTAACATTTTCACAGGTTACCTTGAAGTGTGATTCCGAGGAAGCTAGGGCTGTCGCCGAGCGATAGAGACAGAACAGGCTGAGCTCAACGGGGAGGGGGGTGAAGCACTCCTCGGGGTCGATCAACACCTCCATGTACCACTTGCGCATGGTAAGAACTTTAATTATTCCTCATCAAACATATATAACATATTTTATTATTTTACTTACAGTTTAAATTAATTTATTGGGTAGCCATATGGATGCTATAAAATCCATGGCTGAAAGTAATTTGTTACTTGTTATGTTTAGGCTGCTTTACAAGGGTTTTAAGTGTAAATAGGCTGCTTTAGAAGGGTTTAAGTGTAAATAGATTATTTTTTTGGGTTTTAGTGTGTATATGCTGCTTTAAAACGAGCTTGAATGTAAATAGGCTGTTTTAGAAGGGTTTGAGTGTAAATAGGCCATTATGAAATGGTTTTGAGTTTAAATAGGCTGCTTTAGAAGAGTTTGAGTACAAATAGGTTATTTTAGAAGGCTCTGAGTGTAAATAAATTATTTTAAAAGGGCTTTGAGTATAAATAGGTAATTTTAAAAGGGGTTTGAGTGTAAATAGGCTATTTTGACCTGGTTTGAGTCTAAATAGGTTGTTTAAAAAGATTTTGAGTGTAAATAGGCTGTCTTAGTAGGGTTTGAGTGTATATAGGATGCTTTACAAGGGTTTTGATTGTAAATAGGCTGCTTTAGAAGGGTTTGAGTGCAAATAGGTTATTTTTTCTGGGTTTGAGTGTGTATAGGCTGCTTTAGAATGAGCTTAAGTTTAAATAGGCTGTTTTGGAAGAGTTTGAGTGTAAATAGGCCGTTATGAAAAGGTTTTGAGTTTAAATAGGCTGATTTAAAAGGGTTTGAGTGCAAATAGGTTATTTTAGAAGGCTCTGAGTATAAATAAGTTATTTTAGCAGGGTTTTGAGTGCAAATAGGTATCTTTAGAAGGGGTTTGAGTGTAACTAGGCTATTTTAAGAATGGTTTGAGTCTAAATAGGTTGTTTAAGAAGGTTTTGAGTGTAAATAGGCTGTCTTAGTAGGGTTTGAGAGTATATAGACTGCTTTACAAGGTTTTTTTAGTGTAAATAGGCTGCTTTAGAAGGGTTTGAGTGCAAATAGATTATTTTTTCTGGGTTTGAATGTATATAGGCTGCTTTAGAATGAGCTTGAGTTTAAATAGGCTGTTTTTGAAGAGTTTAAGTGTAAATAGGCCGTTATGAAAGGGTTTTGAGTTTAAATAGGCTGATTTAGAAGGGTTTGAGTGCAAATAGGTTATTTTAGAAGGCTCTTAGTATAAATAAGTTGTTTTAGCAGGGCATTGAGTATTGAGTATAAATATGTAGTTTTAGAAGGTGTTTTAAGTGTAACTAGGCTATTTTAGAATGGTTTGAGTCTAAATAGGTTGTTTAAAAAGGTTTTGAGTGTAAATAGGCTGTCTTAGTAGGGTTTGAATGTATATCGGCTGCTTTACAAGGGTTTGAGTATAAATAGGTAGTTTTAGAAGGGGTTTGAATGTTAATAGACTGTTTTATAACGGTTTTAAATGAAATAGGTATTTTAAAAAGTGTTTGAGTGTATATAGGCTGCTTTAGAAGGGTTTGAGTGTATATATATATAGGCTGTTTTTATTGTTTTCTTATAAGTTGATCATGTTATATCTTAATATGTGCTTTTCGCTAATTTTAATTCATTATATTTGTAGAATCGACACTACGATACCGAGATACCCTACACTGATTTATTTGCTGCGACCCACACTACTCCTGCTCCTCCTGGTGCTGATTCGCCGTTTGTCTTTGTCGATGAGACGGCAAAGAAAGGAATTGTAAGTATTACTTAAAATATTTTAAGTATATTTTGTTTATTAGTTAACTAAAATGTTAATATTAATGTTTTTATGACACAGAATGACTATAAGGCGAGTATGGACACGCAGGTCGTCGACGGGCTTGTCCAGACGACCCCTGAGGTGCTGACGCTCTTTTTCGGCAACATTTGGCATTCGGTCACTACGGAGTCACGGAAGAAGAGGGGAGCTCGCCTCTACGACTTTGGTGACCACGGCGCCGCTGTGTTGAGACCAGGCGGATCGACTTCTTCCTCAGCGACCGCGTCTTCTGGCCCTCCTTACCAGTTAGCAACCGAGCGTGTCTTGATCGAGAAGACGCAGACTCTCGGCGGTGCAGCAGCAGACCGAGTAGATGCAGCAGCAGGCCGAGCAGGTGCAGCAGCAGATCGAGTTGGTGCAGCAGCAGGCCCAGTAGATGCAACAGCAGGCCGATCAGCTAGAGCAGCTGCGACGACTGGTCATGGAGCAGCAGCAGACTACTAGGTCTTCTATTGTACATAATTTATTTTACCCCCTCCACAGTAGACACATTATTTTGGTACTGTAATATTTTTTAAATTATATATATATTAATTTTAATTTAATTTATGTTTTAGTTGTTAATTATAGTTTATTGTTGCAATGTGTGTGTGTGTGTGTGATTGTGTATATATAACTGCTATATCAGGTGCAATTTTTTTTAAAATTTTAAAATTTATTTGTTTTATTTTTGTAATAATTTACTGTTGGAGATCCGACAGAAATATTCCTTTAAAAATATTTTTTTAATAATTACTGTCGGAGATCTGACTGTAATTCAATGTTAAAATAATAACAGGGTTAATTTACTGTCGAATTTCTGTCAAAAAATTAACGCTATTCCAACAGTAAAGTAACAGAATGTTAACGTCTGTCACTTTTTACTATCGGATAGACCGACAGTAATTACTGTCGGATTATATCTCCGACAGTGATTACTGTCGGAGTTCCAACGGTAATTACTGTCGAAAATACTGTCGAGAAAAATTACCGTCGAGCGTTTACTGTTGGATACTGTCGGAGCAGTTTTGACAGTAAATTCATAATTACTATCGGAATACATAAATTACTGTCGGATTTCTCCGACAGTAATGTGGTGTTTTCCAGTAGTAACATCTCCCTCTATTTTCGGACAATACACTGCCAAGCTCGATTTGGATCTCGAAAATAGTTTTTTTTTTTTTTTTGTAGAAAAATTGTGCACAAATGTAGTACTAAGTTAGAATAACAATATGAGATTGATTTTAAACAAATTTGAAGCTTAAAACATAGATTAAAGTGGTCAAAACAGCCTAAAAACATAGAAAAACGGATGGACTCAAAAAATTCAAGTTTGATCAAGTTGTGATCAAATTCGTGTTCTATGCATGAAAATTGATACCCAAACATAAGGGAAGACTATATTAACAACATGAAATCATTTATACATCAATTCGAACCTCAAATCTAAAGCAACGATGTTGTTGAGGGCATTTTTGGAAGAAAATTCTCAAATTACTTTTTAGCGGTTAAAAAAAAGGATGGACTGGAGAGAAAAAAAGTTTCAGAAAGTGGACTGGCCAACAATTTCCTATATAAACTATGATTGGAATTAAGGGGGGAAATTAAGCTTCTTTTTTATTTTGGAATTTGGATTTCAGTCCAATCGGCCCATCTCTATCAATTTGGGATGGGAACAACTCCATCTTAAGGGCCTTTCTCAAGGCCTATTAGCCTGCTGAGGCCTGCTTGAGAAACCCAAATAAATGTTATCCACTATTTCAGCACACGTGAACATGATCACAGTTTTTAAGCCTAGCGAAGCATGAATTTTTTTTGGAGGGAAATAGCTAGGATCAGAAATTACTGAATATCCTAAATTTCATAGTTAAGATTTAGTCATTGCATTAAAAATAATTAATTAATTGTTAGAATTAACGGATTTTAAAATTACGTAATTTTGAGCCAAAAGTAAAGTGTGTTGATCCCAACCATTAGATTAGCAAACCTTGTGGTGTGATCAAATCTCTGTCGCGAACTCCACAAACTCTACCTATAGTCAAATCTAAAAGTTTCAAATTCAAATAGTTACTCCGGTTGTGTAGTCTGCGGTCAATTGCGAATAAAAAATTGTTTATCACTCTGACAAAAATATCAACTAAGCTTATCACAGTTAATACTCCTTCCGTTCCGACCAAAGAGTTCACTTTTTATTTTTAAAAGTCAACATGTGATTAAATTAAATTAAAATTTTACATACTTGAATTATGTTTTTGGAAATAAAATCTCATTAATTGAAAACTACATTTTGAATATATATTATGGATTATAATTTTTATAACTTTATAAACATAAAAAGTTTATGTAAATTATTAGTCAAACTTTAATTAAGTTGACAAAAAAAAAAAAGTAAAAAATTGACTATTTGGTTGAATCAGAGGGGGGATATTGCTCTTTATGGGTTGTCAAGTGTATTTGCCTAGATTGAGAATGATTGGTACCTAATTTCTAAAGAGTATATCTTTATGCTAGAAAAAAACTAGATAAGAATGATTCTTTATTCAACATTTCAAGAATCTAATGCAACTTTTCACTAAAAAGGCTTCAAAGATTTCCATTAGCAGTATAATCCTAGTCAAGTTTGGTCTTTGAAGTCCACATTAACTTGAGAATTATTTTATGAAGGGACTTTTAGAAGTCTTTTTCAAGTTCTTCCTCCTTTCTTTATCAAGCAAAACCAACAAGAAGTTCTTCCTTTTAGGTGTTTTACCAAGTCTTAGATGCTGTTGGTGGGGAATTTATAGTGGGGCAAACTGTTAATAATATCTTTGATCAAAGTTTATTTCAACTGAATGAGATATTGCGTTGCAGAGTCGATTCGAGTTCTCTAGAGATGGGATGGATTTAAGGAAACCGAAAATACCCCTATTTTATAGTTTTATGATCGTTTCGAATCAAAAAATAAAAAATAGTTTCTACTTAAGAGTAAGCGTGCGAAGAGATCAGAAGTATGGATACTCACGATATTTCCTTATGAACAAAGAAACAATCGTGATAGTAACATCAATATACATTCAAAAATTATGAATTTGAACATTATGAGTTATTTTTTGAATTGTAAAGATAGTTTTTGATAAAATTTGAAGCTTAAACATAATTATCAACAAACAAGACAACACTCACAAAAACCATCACTATAGCATTATCTATGGGATTGCACTGCAATTGGTTAAAGAGTAATGTTATGTGCACCTAAAGTTTGCACCAAATGTGCGTCAAAATTCCAGTTGGCATCTTCTGATTGGTTAAACGATTTGTGGGTCTTACCACTTAATAATCTTTTAACTAACCAAAAGATGCCAAGAAGGACTTTTGGTGCACATTTTAGGTGCACATAGCTTTACCTTTAAAACAAGTGTAATTCCAACTAATAAGTTTTTTTTTTTTTTTTAAGTTTCTGATGGTATCCTCATGCTTGAATGTTTAAAACTACTTCTCGAGGTGCTATCAGACTCTAGAAGCGGGTACTTCTCTCAAAAGAGTTTTCTGTAAAGATAAATGCTTAAAACCAAGATCTCTTAGTTAAGCGATCAGAGTCCCTTCCACTCAGACAGACCCGTTAATACTAAAGTGCATTGTTGATTTGATTACCTTTAACCCCATTTATTTTATCAACAATAATTATTTCAATATAAACCTAGTGGGTTAATGAAGCTTGGATCATCTTGCTTAGTTGCTCATTGATAGATGCTAGCCAGCAAAAATCTTATTAATGTGTGGTTTTTGGAAGATTACACTTTTTGATTAATCTCAATAATATAAACCCTAGTGGATACTCTCTTTTGGCTGTCCACAAAGCTATAAACAATTTTAATACCAACCAAACAAACACTTGATAAATTAATCAACAATAATGAACTGAATTGATGTTCCACCTAAAGCTTTGGGTGTACGGATCTCCATGAACCAATCAGGTTGCTAGCTTTGATAGAAATAAAAACAATTCTAAGAAGCAATTATTTGTTTATGCCATGACATGAGAAGTGTTGATTGGTCCAATTGCATAACATTTTGGCTTTTGATTGAGGCAAAATGCATCTTGTAGTGAACTAATGGAACACCCAAAGTCCAAAAAAAAAAAAACAAATAATCATAGATTTGCCCACTAAAAACTTATGGGGAACAAGATCTGTTTCTCCTTTTAGTGTCCAATTATTCCTCAAAAAGCCATCAGAGCTAGATTAGTCCTTTATGTATCAATTTTCTTATTGTAAAAACAATGTCAGAGTATTTCCAATTCTATCATCTGAAACATGCTTAAATAAAAAGACATCTTTTATATGTGGCAAAATTTTTTAAAATAGAGTCTTCTTTCTCAATATGTTCCAATGCAAGAGTACTCTTGTAGAATATTCTTTCAAGTGGCAGTTTTTATAATTAATTACAAAAAACAAAAATTAAAAATTACTCCTCTAGAAGTAGAGGATCACATAGAGGATGTATTTCCAACTAAATATTGTATCATCTCCATCTCAGCATAAGAGGTTTGCATTGTATTTTGTTTTTTGGAAAATCTATTTTTTCTATGTATCTAGCATTTTTTACTAAATAGATGATTGGATTAGAGAAGCTCTCGTCACAGAAAGTGGGAGAGAATATTTGAAACATCTCCAATGCTATCATCTAATTTTTCCTACTTGACATGTTTAAAACATTCTTTCAGAAGTAAAAACTGACAAGACCAAAGTAGAGAAAAAGTTAAAAATCAAAAATTAAAATCGCATAATCATGTAAAGAGAACATACATAACTAAACTAATACTAATAGAATCCTGGATTTATAAAAGTTTGTCATTGTTGTTTCTAAAGTTCCATCATATGAATTTAAATGGAAGTGGCACACCACACACAAATTCCTGCAACTCTAGCCCTAGCCAGTAGCCAGCCCCTCTTTATTATGTCTAAGAACTGAGAAGATAAGCGACATGTACTCTTAGGATTTGATGTTGTTGGAAAAAATTATACTCCATTGTCACCATTTTGTATGGTGTGGACAAGAGTTGTAGCTTGTATATGTAGACTGCTACCACCATTGTTTTGAAGTGGGTTTTACCCTTTTTCATTCCTCAATGCAAAAAGATATTTTGTTCAGTTTTTCGTCGAATTTTAGTGACTTTATTTAGGAACGGATGGAATAATTAATACACTACTTCCTCCGTTTCGGATAAAAGTTTCTAGTGGATAAAACACAAAAATTAAGAAACATAATTAACGATGTGCTGTAAAATGTGTTCTGACCATAATACCCATGAACATTAATTGAGTTCAACTATTTTAAATAATTGAGTTTCTTTGAGATGTGTTATATTAAATAAAGTTTTAAGGATATATTAGGAAGAATGGTAGAGAATAGGAAAATCAAAAGTTTTTAGGAACATTAGTTGGAACATCCCAAAATAGAAAGTAGGAACATTTATCCGGGACGGAGGGAGTAATACTCACCAACGAGCTCGAACTCAACTGGTAACGAAAAGGTCGAGTGTTCAAGTCTCACCAGAGACGACACCCTGGTACTTAAAAATATCGGGTGTTCAAACCTCACTGGAGTCACCGTTGTTGTTCAAGCCTCACCAAAGGTCCATTTAGTACTGATCACTTCTCTTAACAAAGTGGTTGAGTGTTCAAGTCTTACACCATAGTCACTCTGGTACTTCACTACTCTTAACGAGAGGTCGGGTGTTCAAAACAATTTGTTTTAACCACACTAAAAGCATCATATAGTCTTAATTGTAGTCTTTCAAGACATTAAATAATAATTATATACGGATATATATATATATATATATATATATTCCGTATATACACTAATGCTCATGCGAGATCTTACCAAACACAATAGATTACATGTGAAAGGGCTAGTGAAAATATACGAGTTCACATACTATCCCTCAATATATACAATCTCGAGACCAAACTACTTACGAGTCAATTGATTATACGTTTATTTCAATATTGTGGTATCCAAAAGAAAGTAAGACGTTCAAGTCTTTGTTAGAGGCAAAACACTATGACCTTATTCAATGAATTAACCTAAGCAAATCATTTTGGTCATTGGTTAGTCTTTGGTAAACAACTTTTTGAGCCCAAAAATCAGCAACATAAAATTTATACACTCATGATTGGTTGAGATTGAAACCAACATCGCCTTCATTTCATTTTCACCATCATAATTTGGTATGATTTGGTCCAATTTCGTTCAACCTTGGTTAATTGCTTGTTAGGTTCATTTTGGAATATTTCTAGAATATTTTTCATACAAGTTTTCTGTAATTAACTCATAATTCAACCTTCATGACGGCTATTGATCTACCAATATTTTTCTAGACCCGAAAATCCAAGATTATTAATTATCAAACTTGGTAAAATTACAAGGGCGATAAGACTCTTCCTATCAAGTTTTAACGTAGTTGCATTCTCATGTTTCAAACCCTTGCTCAAACTTAAGAGTTGAGATCGATGATTAAACTAAAACAACCCTCTACCAGTTAATCTACGCGCGCTTGGTGATTGTGTTAGCGTAACACAGCTAATTTGCTTTCTTATCAGCCAATAATATTTCCTTAAAGATTGAAAAGAAGTTAAATTGCTAATAATAGTGACAGGAGAATATTTGTACAGGGAAGTGTAATGTGACTGTGTTGATAGACATCCAAATAATGCATTTTTCTGTTGATAGCTAGACTGTCCTTTCTTTAATTTTTTATTTTGTGTGGAGGATTTGATAGATATTTTGTAATGACATGTGAAATGTGACTTGATGATTTAAGGTTTTAATTTATTAAGGGTGTTTGGTTAAAAACATGGTCATGTTATTAAGTTGAATAGTTCAAGTTGAAGCTTACTTGATTCCTCACTATTACCATCAAAGCAAATACTTTCTCAGTCCCTAAATTATTATCTTCTTTTTCTTTTTTATCCGTTTCTAAATAATTATTTTATTTAAAACTTTCTTTTTTAAAAAATCACTTTTACTATTTTATCTATATTTTTTCTTCATACTTTAATTATGTGCCACATACACATGGACATTAAAGGAAACAACACACTATTTTAATACTATTTCAATATTAATAATCAAGTCAATTAAGTTTTTTTAATTCATGTGCCGGATCAACTCAGACAATAATTTAGGGATGGAGGGAGTAGTATACTAGTTGAGATATCTTATTTTCTAGTGGCAAATAGTTTGATTTGATTCGATTTTGCTAAGGAGTGTAATAAGTGAGTATTTTATTCATTTATTAGGTATTATTTAAGATTAAACTTTGTTAAATTTTGAGATTTTTATAATTTAATATTTTGTTTTAATGTTATTTTGTAGTTTTAGGGTTTAAGGGGCCAATTATACAAATTTGAAAGAATTTTAAGCAAATTTAGAAGTCCAAAAAGTCTTTGTGCAAAATCTAAAAAGTTAAAAGAAAAATTCTGAAAAGTTAAAAGGAAAATTCCAAAAAGTTGTTCACCAAATAATTAGGTCAGCCGCACAAAACAAGCTTAGGCCGTGCGCGGGATTTGTGCGTGTGGGTATTTTGGCCTTTCTGTCGCTTTAATGTATTATTATACTTTTTTTTTTTTTATTGTTATATATTAGTAGGGTATAAATATAATTCTTTTAACTTTGGTTAAGGAACTACTCCCTCCGTTCCATCTAAAGAGTTCACGTTTGAAAAATTTACTTATTAAGGGATATATTAATGTCATTGAAGTTGGTTATAATTACAAAAATACTTAAACACAACCAAAATAATTACAACATAAATGGAGGGTAAAGATGAAAGATTATAAAAATTGTAAGCATAATTTTTTAAAGTGGACTTTTTAAGTGAAATATTCCAAAATAATATAGTGAACTCTTTGCTTGGAACGGAAGGAGTAATAGTTTTTAGAGCCGTCACGAAGATTATATTATCAGATTCAAATATTAATTTTTCGATTCTTATTAATTATTATTCTTCTCTCTAAGCTTAATCTTATAAATCTCTTGTTTATGATTATGAGTTTTGTTTATTTAATTATGAACTAAGTTCATAAAGCTAGGGTGAAAGCTAGCCAATTCATGAAAGAGTAAATTTGAGTCGATTAGGGTGTAGTTTGGTTTTATAATTGTGTGAGTACATATTCTTGTTATTAAGGCTTTAAAAGATTTATCACCTTTTAATTGATTTTAATTATGTGGATGAGATCGAGAGTAGATTTTATGTGATGGACCATAAGAATTTGTACTACGGATCTAAGTTCATGCTAGAGATAGATGAGTTGATACACGTAATTAGCTATATAGCCAACCTTATCGAATGCTAAGAGGATTTCACAAACCCTAATGCATTGTTTTCTAACTAAACCTACTTAGAGATACGTAGGTTGCTAGAAATTAATAAGATTGATATTGTTCGAGAGAGAATATTGATTAATTTGAAAAATTTCGTTGTCACACAATATCAATTAATTGAAACACGAAATCGTTAATTTGCTATTCTGAAGTGAATTGGTGAACCTAGCTCTGACGTTTTTCTCTTATTCAGTTCTCCTAAATTGTTATTTACCTGCTTTGTTTAAATTAGTTAAATTTAGAATAATTCAAAACAATTCTTATCGTTGTCTAGATAAAAGTGAAAAATAATAAGATTTGATTTTGTTTCAATCTCTTGGGTACGATAATACTTACTCATTATTACTTGAGAATAAATCTATATATATATATATATATATATATATATATATATATTTAAAGTTGGTGAGGATGCCTCTAAGTGTGCCACCTCATCCAACTTTTAGTTCTTTTGATTCTCAAGCCTCCAAGTAAGCATGACCTTTAGAGTGAAATGACTTTTCATTTCTAAGTCATTAGCTAATAACAATACCTAATAATAATAGGTTTTACAATATGTATTACTATTAGGTAATACTAATAGGAGAAAGACTTTAGGAAATAAAATAATGTTGTCAATGAGATTTGAACCCACACCCTTTTAAATATGATTATACACCTTAAACCAACTCAACCAATTATATTATATGTAAATATTTTAAAAACATATTATATTATTCTATAAATTATTTTATAATATAAACCAACTAGATTTTATTTTTATATATGATACTCTCTCCATGTCAAATTGAGTCTCATATTCTTATTTAAAACGTTCTAAAATAATGTATATAATATGTGATCCATATTAACAAAAATTTTAAATTATTTATTCAAAATTGATGCTTATGTTTTATTGATATTTGTGTAAATTTCTTTTTCAAACTATAGTGTATAAAAAATATGTAAATATATATAGTATCCAATTAAACATTTTTTAATTATTGAATGATCTCCAAAAATTATTTCAAAAAATATAATTACAATTCTTAAACAATTCTCATTTGTTCAGAAAAATGTTATATTTCTTCAATATGTCCCAAAGTAAATATTTTATTTTTAATTTTGTAAATTTTTTCAAATATTTGTCTAAAATATCTTTACTAAGTGCAAGATGAAAAAAAGAGATAAAAAAATCCAATAATATAATATCATTAAAGGGTACTAAGAAAATTAAAAAAAAATGTATAGAAACAAAATTATATCTATTGACCACCAATAAAAAATATTTATTTTGAAACGAAAATATTATAATAAACAACTACCAATTTGCATATATTGACAACACTTAACTTTTGTCAGACATGAAGTCAACAAACTTCTATATTCAATAATGATAATTTTTTTCAAAAATATTTTTAAAATGTATCAATTGAACACAAAAATTAAATTGCGCCCGTGCATTGCACGGGCTCTATAACTAGTCAAATAGTATAGTAATTGAGATATCTTATTTTCTAGTGGCAAATAGCTTGATTCGATTCTCTTTTGCTAAGGCATGACAGCGTTAATCCAGGCATTAACCAACGTTAAGTTGTAGCAACAAAAAAAAAATGTATTCCTTTGTTATTACATTGAAATCAAATAAAATTATGGCAAAATGTTTATTTTTGTTTTTGATGATTTGATTTAATTTAGGTCAATGAGAATAGACAACTGAGGAGTTAACAACTAGGCCGAAAAACTATATATACTCCCTCTACACCAAGAAAAAAAAAATAGTTTCATTTGATAAGTTAAACTTTAAAATTGTAGTTTTACTTGTCTGTACCTCCATTAAATTGCACTATAAATATATATTTTTTAAAATTGGAGTGTTTATTCCATAGCAATTTATAATACGAGAATAAACAACGATCGGTAATTCGGTATGTATTGGACGATAACTCTTGTTAGTATGTAAGACAGGTCATTTTATTTCATAGTAGTTTTTATTTATTTATTTTTGAGAAATTTTTTGAGAGTAAAAAAATAAAAACACTACTATTAGTAACTACAGTCATTTTGATCTCATACAAATTTAAATAACATGTAAATCAATCACGATTAGTAGATCATCAAGTTCATTGAATATTAAATGTACAAGTGCAACATATCTAGAGGTTGTAACGAATGAAACGTATGAGAGAAAAAAGGTAAACTACAAGACTCGCCCATTGGGCACACATGACATGTGTTTATATTTTTGATGGATCCGTTAATCGGTATCACAACTTTATTGACTAAAGACTCGAAAACCTGAGACGAGGGATGGCCGAAGCGAGCATACCAAGTAGATGACGAAGCACGTTTCCCAATAAGCGCAACAGGATTAACATGAGAGTTTGAATCGAACTTTAGCTAGTACAAGTCATCCGAATTATTGCCAGAAAGAATGGCCTCTTTCGTTTGGTTGTCCGTCACACGAAAACCACAACCATCAAATTCAAAATAACAATTGTTATCTTTAGAAAATTTGCAAATAGAAAGAAGAAGTTTATGCATGTTAGGCACACACAAAAAGATTATCATTTATGCATGTTAGGCTTTGGCTAAGGAATCAGAAAGTATGGTGGCTTTGAAAAGATTATCATTTATGGTCATATCGGAGGTACGGGTTAAGGCATTAAGGTCATCTTGAAGTTTTTGGATGTGTACACATGAGGAACCCCCAAACTGTTTGGCCAATATTTAATTTCCTAAGCTTCGAAAGCCATAGTATAGGGGTTGACACTAAGTTTTATTTTGTTGGCCTTTATCCGGCCGGCTACAAGACCCGAGGCTTGGACATGCAGTTCTTTTTCTGGGTTAGGTGTGATATTGTCATCATGATATTCAAAAGATAAGTCTTTCTTGGTTATGGTATATGTCAATTTGTGAGTTTGGAGGACGGATCAAAACTGATGCAGGTGCACAAGGGAAGTTATAAACAAAACTGTAGATACAATACATATGGATAAAATGGGATTACATAAGAATTTGGAAGGCATACGGATGTCACATGCACTACAAAGGAAGACGTTTGAGAGGCATGTAGACGGCATGTGCAAGGCAAGGAAGGAGGATAAGCCGTGTTTCATAGTCTCCTAATAAAATCGTGTTTCTTAGTTTCCTAAATTGGCCGTATTGCATGATTTAATTGGGTTTTCTATGGTTTCCTAAATTGAGTATGTAATAAAGTATCCTAGTTTAATTAGGTTTGTTTCATGGTTTCCTAAGTTGGTCATGTAATAGTATCCTAGTTCAATTAGGTAAGTATTTAAGTTTTTCTTTAGGAATAAGGATTTGTAATTGTTTTATTTTCCTTTTAGGATTAGGAGTTAATTTGTATTCCCTATATAAGGGTTATAGATTAGATTTTGTAAACAGTTTTTTTTAATAACAGAAAAGAAAAAAGTTTTGTTTAAATTTGATTATTGCATTCCTTAGGTTTAGGAAAATAATATCAAACGGGATCTTTACGTTAGGTGAGTGAAGCTTAACCGGTGAACCCAAACGGAATCTTTATGTTAGGTGAGTGAAGCCTAGCCGGTGAACCCGTCATCTATCCTATTTTTCCGCTGTAATTTTATTAATATTCGTACAACCTTCATCCATATTTCCGCAAGCGTCAAATTCGGTGAAGAATACGCATCAAAAACAATGAACTCCATTTTATATAGTTTTTGGAATTTAGGTGACAATGGTCAAGGTACGACTTGATGTTGAGAAAAAGAGGAAGAGAAGTCGGGTTACCTGTTTGAGGCTGAGACGGGAACGAGGTTCCTGTGGTTTTTGACGAATCAACCAAAGAATCTCCCATGGCTCGTGTAGTGCTCTGATACCATATAAGAATAAAAGCGTATTAGAAAAGATAGAAAACGTAGACGGAGTATGAATAAGAGAGAAAGAAGACAACAAAAAGAAAGAACCCTACCAGCATTCATGGTGTTTCACAATTTTCATAAATAACGAAAGCACTAAAGCCTCGATTAGTACATGAAAATAGAATTCCGTGGAATCGATTATTAGTAATGAGATTCCACAAAAATAGATATGAAAATAACTCCTAAATAGTGTTTGGTAGCACAAGGAATGTGATTACTAATTAATGTAATACAATTTTTTATTATATTATTTGTTAAGAAACAAAACAACTTGGAATGCAAAGATAAAATTAAAGTAATTGACAACATTACCCTAATATATACAAATACTTGTCGATGACTTTCATGATAAAAATTGAACATTAATGTTATTACTGCAACACAAAATAACATGCTCTTCGATCTTTTGAATTTTGGTGAAAAATTTAAATTATCCAACATCAATAAAGTAAGAAAAAATTATTAAATAAAAAAACTATTGTTAGAATGAAAAAGAAAAAATTATTAAATAAAAAAAACTATTGTTATAATGAAACTAGTTCAAATAAAAATAGCTTAAATATTTGAAACAATTAGAGAAAAGTACGTGTAATTACTTATTTATAATAATTACTATTTTATTCTGCTATATAGTTCCAAGTAATCACCATTATCATTCTATTTTGCGTAATTGTCATGCAAAGCATGCCAATTCTTAAAAAAAATTTATTTGGTGTATTTAATCTAAATCTTGTAAGATTAATCAATTCTAAAGCATGCTAATTCAAACGTAAAAATTAACACTACAATCATAAAATTATAAACTATTATTAACAAATCAAATCATATGGGAAGAGAATGAAAAGCCTTATGTAGAGCCCAAGAACGACGATGAGGAGGAGTAAAAATGAACGGTCGTAAAGTAATTGAAACCAAATGAAGTTATTAATATAAAGCAAATACTTGACTTAATAGAAGGATATTATCGTCCTTTTACATGTATTTCAACTATTAGGAATCCAAATCCACCTTCTCTCAGGATTGTGATTCCTTAAATTTTAGTAATCAATTATAAGATTTTAGTAATCTATTCCTATTCCAAATATAATTCTACCACCAAACATTTTTAATCAATTTCATAAAATCAATTTCGCAAAATTAATTATATTTTTATGTACCAATCGAGGCCTAAGAGTTCTATTTTGTTACAATCTGTGCACGGCAAAGAAAAGAGATCTAACCACAACTATTACAAGAATCCTACTTGAACTACTGCTATGTTTTCCGATCAGAAATTACAACATATAAGTCCATTTGTTATTTACCCTATAAATAGTACTCCATACTCTTTTTTTTTTTTTTTTTATCTATTTCAATCTGACTATATGAATTTTTAATTTGAATTAAAAATACAAAGGCATAAACTCTAACACCCAAATAATGCAACTTTCTGTTGATAGACATTTTTATTTTTTATTTTTTATTTTTTGAGGATTTGATAGATATTTTGTAACGATATGTGAAATGTTCCAAAAAGGGGAAGCTCTCCCCCCCGAGAGCCCCCACACCCCAGCCCTATGAGAATGTGAGAGTAAAAATTACGGTGACTCAGCGATTAAGTAGCTAGGAGGACTCGTACCTAGTACCTACAAGGAGCCATCCTTGCAAGAGGATGAAACTCCTACACTGCGGTTGCTAGGACTCGATTCTTGGTCCTGTTCCAAATCTACTAGCTTTTAACCAACTGAGCTACGCCCGTGAGGGCAACGATATGTGAAATGTGACTAGATGACTTATGGGTTTATTACATAGGCGGTAAATGCAGCCCCCTGCGAAATTACTAACTTGCCTTCGTCTGTTATAATGTATATTTTTCCAAAAAAAATGGACATGCGCCAGACGAGGTGCATGTCCAACAATTTTTTTTTTTTTTAAATTTGCACCTTACCCACTGAATTTGTTAATTTCGTTAAATTTTTTGTTTTGATATAGTTCAAATTTCTATTAAGTTTATCAATTTAACGAATTAACAAATTAAAGGAGGTATAGTGCAATTTATACAACTTTAATCTGTAAAAGTGCAACAATTTAAAAAAAATTGGACATGCGCCTCGACCAGGTGCATGTCCAAATTTTTTTTTTTTTGCAAATATATATATATATATATATATATATATCATAACAAACGATGACAAGTTAATAATTTTGTCAGGAGTTGTGTTTAGGGTATAAAGGGGCTAGCGTTTAGCACCTCTCTTTTATTAAGGATGTTTGGTTAAAAACATGGTCATGTTATTAAGTTGAATAGTCCAAGTTGAAGCATACTTGATTCCAGTCATTAACCAACATTAAGTCGTAGCAAAAATAAATAAATAAATAAAATTCCTTGTTATTACATTGAAATCAAATAAAAGTTCTGGCAAAATGTTTATATTTGTTTCTGTTGATTTGATTTAACTTAGGTGAATGAGAACTGACAATGGAGGAGCTAACAACTAGGTAGAGCTGTCGAAATGGTTTTAGTCCGTTGGGTCAGCATGGACTGTCACACAAAATAGGTAAGTTGGATTGGCAAAATATGAGACCATTTATAAACGGGCTGAGCCCGCGCAGGTTGCCGGCCAAGGCGGTCCGGTCCGGGTTGAGGCGGGTTGGCCCACCAATTTAAGGAGCAAGGGTAAAAATGGAAATTTTAAAATAAAAAAAAAACCTAGGCAAAACTTACATTCTGTGAGCATAAGAAGCCAATTCCTTTTTTTACTTAATACTAATCCCTTACAAATTCAACAGCAGCTTTCATTTTTATTTGGAAAGACTTTCATTAATTTAATGTTCTCTTCTCTGTATTGTATTAGTTTAAAGTTTTATATGGGAAGACTTTCGTTAATTTTTGGGCTTTGTATATAATATTTATATCAAAATGGCAAAATTTTAGCTTAATATTAATTATATTAAATTTTAAATTAATTTATTATTTTTCGAAGGACTGGTCCGTTTAACCCACAACTCGCGACAATTTGGGTTTGGTTGACACATTTTAGGCCCGTCCCCTTAACGGGCTAGCCCGCACCGCACCGCCAAATAGAGAGTTTATAAAGCCTGCGAGCTGGCCTGCACCGCTAGCCAGCTTTCACAGCTCTACAACTAGGCCGAAAAACTATATGCCAAGAAAATTTTTTTTTATTGATAAGTTATACTTTAAAATTGTTGATTTATTTGTTTGTATCTTTATTAAATTGCACTATAAATATACTCATTCCGTTCTTAAATTATTGTCTTCCTTTTCTTTTTTGTCCGTTCAAAAAATAATTATCATGTTTGAAAACTTTCCTTTTTAGACATCACTTTTACCATTTTACCCTTACTTTTGCCCATACTTTAATTATGGACCACATACACATAGGCATTAAAGAAAATTACACATTATACCAATATTAATAATCTGTATTTTCTTATTCCGTGTGCCGGGTCAAACAAGACAATAATTAAGGGACGGATGGAGTATCTTTTTTACTCCTCTGTTTCAATCAAAGAGTCCAGTATAATATTTTGGAATATTTCATTTAAAGAGTTTACTTTCAAAAAAATTATGCTTACAATTTTCATAATCTTTCATTTTTATCATTCACTTGTGTTGTAATTATTTTGGTTATGCTTAATTATTTTTGTAATTATGACCAAATTCAATGACACTAATATATCCCCTATAATTAGAATATTCAAACCTAATTTTTTTAGGTGAAATGGAGAGAGTAAAAATTAGAGTATTTATTACATCGCAATTTATAATACGAGAATAAACAACAATCGGTAATTCGGTATGTATTGGACGATAACTCTTGTTAGTATGTAAGACGGGTCATTTTATTTCATAGTAGTTTTTCTTTTTTTTCTGAGAAGATTAGAAGATTCTCAAGCTCACTGAATATTAAAAATGATATCCATGTCGACCGGTTGTAAATTATGGTGGGCGGTGGTTGCGCGGGAGTAGCGGCGGCAACCCTGGCAACAGCGATACTTCCAAAACACCAATTCAAAACCCAACCTGGAGCGTGTGTTTCACCCATTAGTTTATGCCATCAATACTACTCCAATAGGAAAAGCGCGTTGAAAAGAACCAGCCTGGAGGTGGGCGTGACAAGGTGCTTGATGCCGACGTTAAGAATTAATTTTAGTTATCCTAGCACGAAGCGAGTGAATGGTCGCACCGTCATACAGAGATTATTTAAATGAAATGCAGTTGTTATTAATAGCCCTTCATCATGCAACATTATTACGAAAGATACCCTTATATACTTTGTTTGGAAAATTTTGGAGCTGGGACAGGGTCCCACTTAGGTCAACGCGGGTTTTGATTTTTTATTCTGTGGATTTGTATACTAATTGATGGGGTAATTACCGGGGAAAAAAATTGGTTGGACCGTTTGCTGAATTTTAAATCGATTTAATACTTTATATTTTTTTAAATTGATAAAAGGTATTGTGCATTATAATTTTAAGTTGATGCATTGCGATTAAATTTTCATGTATTGTAATTTTAAATTGATGTAACGCGATTCACAAAAATATCTTTTTACGATTTAAAAATAATTTGTTATTTATTATTAAAGTAGAAGCTTTTGCTGTCACTTGGTAGCATTAAGTTAATTTTTTTCTCACCTAAAATAAATACATGCATTTCTTACATGATTTTTACTCTCTTCATTAATTTTGCTTTTTCTCTCAATATTTTTAAAGCACTTTATTTATGCTTTTTTTTTTAATATTTTGACATTTCACTTTCAACACACAATATTACATTATTACATCACTAATTTATACATATCTAAACAATAATCAATTATTTATTCAAAACTTTTTCTATTATTTTCAACTGCAAATGAGACAAAAAAAGATTAATTTATTTTATAAATATTTTTTTAATAAAATCATGTAGCACACGGGTACACATTAGTCTATTACTAAAATAGAAACCTCTACTGCCACATGGCAACATTAGGTTTTTCCCGCCTACAACAAATAGGTTTATTTTTTACATAATTTTTACTTTCTCTTCATTAATTTTTCTCTTTTCTTTTACTATTTTTAAAGCGACATTAGGTTTTTCTCGCCTAAAACAAATAGATTTATTTTTTACATAATTTTTACTTTCTCTTCATTAATTTTTCCCTTTTCTCTTACTATTTTTAAAGCTCTTTATTAATTTTTATCTTTTCAACATTTTGACATTCACTTCCAACCCACAACGTTCCGTCACTAATTTGTACATATCTATACCATAATTATTTATTTTTTCAACACAACTTTTTCTATTATTTTTTAAATTATTCATCTATTTTATTCATATATATATATATATATATTTACTCCCTCTATTAAAGGCAAAGTATCACTTTTGATTTTTTTCGGTCAACTTAGTTAGAGTTTGACTAATAATTATCATAAATTTAGTAGTTTTTACTAAATTAAGAAATCTTGTAATCTATAGTATTTTAAAATAGTTTTTTATTTAATAAAATTTTATTTCCCAAATCATAATTAAAATATGTAAAATTTTGATTTAATTTAGTCAAATGTTAAATTCTGAAAAAAAAAAAAATAGGATCTTTACCTAGAATGAAAGGAGTATATTATAAATATTTTTTATTAAAATTGTGCATTGTACGGATAATCACTAATATTGAGTATCAAAACTGTTGAAAATCCACCAAATACTGACTACAATTTTCCCCAATCACTAATCATGTCAAAAAGAGTGGAGTGTTGTTCTGATTTGCTTACAAGAGATTATGTGATGTGGGTGCCATATTGAGTTGATAGTTAACTAACATCATCACAAGATAACCAATCCAAGTAGTTCGCGGACTGTTAACTTGAGGTTTATCTCGCTTGCGCATGATTACTCCTTCCGTTTTAGATAAAAAGTCAAATATTTTATTTTTAGACATTCTATTTAAAGAATTCACTTTAAAAGATAATACATACAATCTCCATAAATATTTTAATTTTATCCTTTACATATGCAATAAACATCATGATTATTCTCAAACATTTTTGTAATTAAGACCAACTTCAATACTACTTATATCAATGGCGGATCCAGAATTTTTTTTCAGTGGAGTCACAAATTTTAACTATTACATAAAAAACTTAGAAATCACAATTGTCCTCTACGCATTTTCATACTATGAAAACGTTTAATTACATTATCATTTGTAATGATCCTAAACAACTCTTTCTTAATAAAACATACAAGAGAGTTATTTAAAAATTGGTCACATATTCGATTTTGTAAATCCGTCCTGACAATATTCATTGCAGAGAAGTAGTTTTTCACGCTTGTTGTTGCTACCAGCAAAATCAACGCTAACTTCAAAAGCCGATACACCAACGAGTATGACAAGTATTTTTTTTGTTGCCACTAGCAATGTAGATAGATCTCCAAGCCCCTTCAATTGATTGAATATGTCATCTGCTTGCACATCCATATATATGTCTCTAGTTGATTCTTAAGAGTCATACATTCAAATATAGAGAAGTCATGAGGATAAAATTGAGTCATTCTTATCAACGTTGCTGCATTAAAATCACTGATCACGCAAAAAAGATGTTGATGGTGACCGCGTCTGATCCACGTGTGTAGTTTAGTAGGATTCCGGCTTGTGTTGCAGGGATTGTCCTTGAAGTATAGGTAGCTTTGAACCTGTGATCAACAAAGAACACCGCAAGGGGGGCTGTGTTGTCCCAGCGATAACCCTCAGGCGTGAGAATTAGCAATACAGTAGAGAAGATGAATGCTCTAACAAAGTACAGCTCTTGCAAGTAATTTGTGTGTACCTTATAATGCCTATGAGGGTGCTTATTTATAAGGAGATGAGTCATAATCCTGGAAGGTATCGGAATGGTAAAGATATGATCGATTCCCATGTCTTTCGGATTACGTTTCCTTGTCTGCTTAGGACTGATGTATATAGAGTTGTAGCAGGACTCTTTCCAGCCTGAGAGGGGTCATGTCGAGGTCGGCCTGGCAACTGTCCAGGTCGCTTGATGCTGACGTGGTCGACCTGGGATGTCCCCAGGTCGCACGGTGGGTCCCTATGATCAGCGAGCTAGGAGAGTATACTGGTGAAGTAGGCAACCTGACGTATTATAATTACCAGGTCGTTACATTGTTAGGAGCGTATACCACCTCGGCACATGTCTAGCTAGCGCCGCTGATGCCGCGGTGTCTGCCACGTGTCTAGCTGAGAGCTGAGGTCGTTCAGTAGCCCCCTATTTCTCAAGGAGAGGATTTATCCTAGAGGTGTGAAGTAAATTTGCGTAGTTGTCGAGCTGAACTGTTTTACACGAGGTCGCATAATTTTAGTTCGACTTTTGATTGCTGTACATTCCTTGAAAAACGTGCGCATTTAATTGACGCGAAGTTCGTGGATGTCAGGCGGTGCGTCTTTTCAATTTTGGCGGTTCACCTTTACGAGCTGAAACGTTGTCGTTCTGAGATCCGCGTGTTTTCATGTGGGTCGACCCGGCCTCTTCAGGTTCCCTATATAAATGCGAACTCTACTATTCATTTTCATTTTACCAGAAACTTCCAATTTCTCCGGCAACCAGGCGATTTCCGACAAGATTTTTTGACTTCTAAAAGTTCAGATTCAAGCTTTTCCTTAGCATTCCCTTGCTTCTTCAGGACCTTTAGGTTTGTTTCCCTTGATCCCTACTTCATTTTGTGGTCTATTTCTCGTTATTTGCCTGTTTCATCCCTCTTTCTGTTGATCGGCCAGTTTCTGGACAGGGCTCCGGCGAGTTTGATTTTTTAGGGTTCCGGCAATTTTTGTGGGTTTATCGTCTAGGACGTTCTGTCCAGGTCGATCCGTTCCAGGTCATAGTGTCCTCCATTCCCAACCATTCTTCCTGCAAGCTATTCTTCCTCGTGTTCTCTTTCTGTGAACATGAGGATCAAACGTGCCAAGGACGGTCCCATGTTTGCCAGGTCGTAAAAGGGTCATGCCATTTATAAGACTGAGGATGGTTACTGAAAAGTCGTTCTGCCAAGTGAGGCTAAGGCTCTGCTTATTGCCTGGGGTGCTAATTTGGACGACTTGGTCGTTCCTGCCGACGACCCTTACAGGGTCGACGATATACCTTTTGGGACCTCGATGAGGATCATCGAGAAGTACGATGTGGCTATGTCAGGACTGCTGTACTTGTATTTTGATGAGAACCGGGCGGCTAGCAAGGCAACGGGGCCTTCAAGAGTTGCCACCTCGGCTTCTTCCTCCCTATATTTAGATGCTAGCCATACTCTGCGAGCTCCACGGAGCAAGAAGAGGAAGTCTAAGGTTGATGCTGACGCCGGGGGTGCCGTGAAGCGTGCTTTTCGAGATTGGCAAAATAAGATGACCATTGCCGACCTGAATAGCTGGCTAGTGAAGTATCCTTGTAACTTCGAGGATTACCGTGGGCATGTCCCTGATCCTGAACAAGGTTTGATCGATCTGCGGGACTCGAGGGGCGAAGTTGGTTTTTATTTAAGTTTTTTCGAGTTGGGACTTCGCCTTCCCTTGGACCCCTTTGTTTGCGAATTCCTTTATGTCACCTGTACTGTCCCCCTCGATCTCACCTGGAACACCATGCGAGTGCTTATCTGCTTTATCGCGAGTACGCGTGTGCTGGGGTTTGAGCCAACCTTGACCCTATTTTGCCATTATTTCCACCTCGATCAAAATAACAACCATCTTCAAGCCAAAACCAAAAATTATCGGGTTAAGTTATTCTCTGATCCCCCTGGGAAAGTTTCGGGCTGGGTTGACAAGGTTATTATGGTTGAGAGTCGTCTCGGATGGGACTTCGCTGTGCCGACCAAGGATCCCTTTACTCTGGTTCACCATGCCGTGCTCGATGAGTATGATAGGTCGGCCAAACAGGCTTTGGAAGCTCCCTTGGGTATGCGGGGCAACTCCCAAGCCAGGTGTTATGACTAGAAGGGTATAGTCCAAGATGAGAACCTACTGGTCGTCACCAGGTTGTCCCCCCTGAAGGTTAATGGTCTCGAGCTGATGTGCACCTTTCTGCCTTTTGAGAGCTTCCCCGGGTGGTTGCGTCATAAGAATCTTGTGCTCAACCAACATTGTCCGAACTGTCAGAGGGATCCGGAGAGGGTTTGCTTTCAGAGTTGAATCTTTAAGTATTTGCTTCAAACTTCTTCCTTTTTGTTTATGCATGTATCTTACAAGTCTGATTTTTCCTGTCTTTCTGCAGAAATGGAGGACGTAGATGCAATGAAGAGGAGCTCGAGCAGGCGAGCTCAGGAAAATCAGATCGATCTGAGCAGTTGGGTCGCGCTTATGTTGCTGCGACCTTGGCCGAAACTGCCAAGGTGCTCCCCACTGTAGCCTTGCCCGTTGATAAGGGCAAGGAGAAGATGTCGAGCTTGAGGGCTTCCACAAAGCGCTCCAAATCCACATTGGCCTCTGCTCCGGCCAAGAAGTTAAGGATTGAGGAGCCCGATAAGGCCGATGAGTCTGCTGAGCTTGTTAAAATTGTCCCATCTGCCGGGCTCGATGTTTTGAGATTGGAGGTTGAGTTACAACAAGGTTGGGATGCTGACCTCTATAAGCAATTCATAGTAGCGAAAACATATTTATGTAAGCTGCTTAAATGGGATGCGGAGCTTATTCAGCAGAAGGCTAGGCAGAACTGGCTTCGCGATGGTGAGAGAAATACGTCTTTTTTCCATGCAAGTATTAAGGATCGTGCTGCTCACAGTAATGTGAAGCTGCAAGGCACAGATGGGAGTTGGATTACTGAGAATAAGTAGATTGGGGATAGAGCAGTTCAGTTTTTTGACGACTTGTTTACTTTTACTCGTCTTAGGTTTTCGGATGATTTGTTTCAACATTTTCCAAAGACTATTGGGGATTTGGAGAATGATGGGCTTCATGGTGTTCCGGAAGAAGAGGAAATTTGGGAAGTAGTAAAGCGTCTGAATCCTGATAGTGCTCCAGGGCCGGATGGTTTTACAGGGTGGTTTTATCAGGGTTACTGGGATATTATCAAGGTTGAGGTGATTGCAACTGTTCAGGATTATTTTCGGGGAAGTCATGTCCATCGAGGGATTGCGTCTACAACTGTGGTTTTGATTCCAAAAGTTTCAAGGCCAACTGGGCTGAATGATTTGAGGCCCATTAGTTTATGTAATTTTTCTTACAAAATTATCTCCCGCATTATGGCTTCATGGATTCCAGTTTTTCTTCCTAATATTATTTCATCGGAGCAATCGGGTTTTGTGAAGGGTCGTACCATTGAAGATAATATTGTTCTGGCGCATGAAATGGTTCACAGGATTAATTACAAGGTTCGAGGGGGTAATGTAGTTTTTAAACTTGATATGTCCAAAGCTTATGGCCGGTTGGAATGGCCATTTCTTCTTCAGGCGTTGAAGGCCTTTGGTTTCAATAATTAGAGCTGTGATTTGATCTATCGGCTGTTGAGTAATATTTGGTATTCCATCAAGGTTAATGGTGACAGTTTTGGCTATTTTAATTCTACTAGGGGTGTTAGACAGGGGGATCCTTTATCCCCGTTATTATTTGTTCTGGCCCAAGAATATTTGACTATTAACCTCAATCGGGCCTTTGAGGATGGTAGCATTCTTCCGTATGCTCATGGGCATGGTGGTGTTCCAGTGTCACACCTCTTGTATGCAGATGATATGTTGATCTTTAGCAATGCGAGCAAAAAATCTATTTTGGCTTTAAAGAGAGTTGTGTCCGGATATGAAGCTGCTTCGGGGCAGCTCATTAATATTCAAAAAAGTGGTTTTTATGTTGCGAACCGATGTCCGCACCAAAAGGCTCGTCAGTGTGCTCAGTGGTCTGGATGCTCGCAGCAGTCCTTTCCTATTAAATACCTTGGTATTCCATTATTCAAGGGGAGGGTGAAGCAAAGCTATTTTGAGGAAATTGAATTAAAAATCATTAGACGGATTAGTGGCTAGAAGGCTAACTTGCTATCTTTTGGTGCAAAGCTTGTCCTTCTAAAGTCAGTTCTTAGCAGCATTCTAATTTTTTCTCTTGCTGCTATTAAAATGCCGAAGGGGAGTATGGCTCGGTTGGAACGTGCTATGGCTAATTTTTTGTGGGACTCGGCGGGTGAGCGAAGGGCTCATTGGATCCCTTAGAATGTCGTCTATCGAACTGTTGAGAAAGGCGGTTTGGGTATCCGTTCTTTGTCTCATGTGATGGCGTTGTTGCACGCGAAGTTAACATGGTCTGTTCGCCAAGGGGCCAGTCTTTTTGCTAGATTTGTTATGGAAAAATATGGGATGGTGGATGGAGGCTTCACTTCAGCTGCGTCGTCTCATGTTTGGAGGGCAATTTTGGAGCAAATGTCGAGAGTGGATCAATGTTCTCGCTGGGTTTTGGGATCAGGTGATGTGGGTTTCTGGACTGAGAATTGATGTGGCGAGGTTTTAGCTGGGCCTAGACCAATTGATGTTCGCCTTCGTGTTAGTGAAGCTATGGCGCACTTGGATGAATTTCTTCCTATGCTTCCTGTTCGGTTACATGAGCCCCTTCAAAATATTGTTTTAAATCCTGCGGTTAAGGATGAGTTGGTTTGCACATTAACAGATACGGGAAAGTTTTCTAGTTCTGCTTATTGGCATCATATTCGGCCTTCTCGTCCTTCGCTTCCTTGGTCTAGGAAGATATGGCAGCCATGGATTCTGTTGAAGATAAGTGGCTTTATGTGGCGTTTGTTACATGGCGCAATTCCAGTCGACCTACAGCTACATCGGAAGAATATTAGTCTGGCTTCTAAATGCGTTTGCTGTGATGCTTGTCATGATAGAGAATCTTTGATTCATGTTTTCTTACATTCGAAAGTTGCGCGTTTTGTGTAGGATAGACTTGCTGCTCCTTTTAATAAAATTAATTGCTATGTTTCAGTTCAGCATTTGTTTAATATATGGGCCAAAGGAATGTCTACTCGTACGCAGCTGGGGGCGGATCAGTTGGGTATTTTCTGCTTGGTTTGCTAGGAGATCTGGAAGGCTTGGTGTTCGGCAGTTTTTGAGGGAGCTCCAATGTCGGGTTTGAAGGTTTACTCTCGAGTGATTGGTGGGTTACAAAATTTGATGTTTGTTTATAAACCAAAGGTAGATTTAGACTCTAGGGGTTCTCAGATTATTCAGATTTTGGGTTTGTCTACTCTTCACGGGGTGGTGCGTGCGGGGTCTTGGCTTCACTGGGAGCCTCCTGTTTTGGGACAGTTCAAATTGAATACGGATGGTTCAGCTATTAATGGGATATGTACTGGAGGTGGTGTGATCCATGACAGTGCAGGTAATATGGTTCGAGCTTTTTCTCATTTTTACGGAAATGGCACAAACATTTGGCAGAGCTCTTGGCTCTTCGGGATGGCCTTTGTTTATGTCGTGCGCTTAATTTGAGTCAGGTGGTGGTCAAAACGGATTCTAGAGTGTCTGCCTTGGGGCTTCGTGGTACAAACCGTCTCTCTTGGAAATATGTTTATATTTTGCGCCTGTGTCAAAGTTTGCTGGATGGCTACTTTATGGAGCATGTTTATCGTGAAAAAAATTGTATGGTTGATCGTTTGGCTGCAGAGGGGCATTCTCATAAAGATAATCGGATGTTTACACGTATTACTGATCTTCTAGGGATGGTGCGTCAGGCTTTTACACATGATAGTTTGGGTCTTTACACTTTTCGTAGGTGATTTGTTTCGCGTTTGGTTTAGAGGTAAGGCTCCTTTGTCCCCCCGCATTTTGGGTCAGGCTGGTTGTCCCCCTCATTTTTGTAATCTTTTGGTCATTTAATAAAGTTCTGCAGGGTTCCGTGACTTCCGTCCCTGTTTCCTAAAAAAAAAAAAAAGCTTCTCCCATCGGGAGTGTGCATAGTGTGACCAGTCCTTCTCCCGAGGAGCATTCTATTCTGAGCTCGACTACTCCTCCGCGAGCTGGGCATGTCCTGAGTCCTGGTACCCAATCCCTGGAGTTGGGCATTCTATTCTAAGCTCGATTGAGTTTTGATGACTGCTCGCCTTCTCGCTTGGCTGGCATCATGGGGGTCGACCTCACTCGCGTAAGATGCTCTCACTTGATCCCCCTTTTAACTGTTTAGCCTCCTTTTTCTGACTTGTTTTTTCCTTTTGCAGTTCGCTGCTGGCTTCAAGTCGTTTGCGAATAGGCTTGCTCAGTGTAATACCCTGGCCCTACTTCACTCCTAGTTAACTCATAATCACTTCGTACCAACCTTGAAACCCTTGGTGTGTGAGATGGCATGTAACACCCTGAATCCTCCTACGTGTGATTTGCTTATTTTATGTGTGATTTACATGTTGGACTTGTTGTAGTAGCATGTTAATTGAATTATGCTTTAACTCATATTTTCGTTTCATACTTATAAGAATTGTTAGATTAATTATGCCTTGATATATGATTTGGATCCTTATAATTGATTATGTGCATGCATTGTTAATTTGATTATTATGATTCATGATGTCGATTAGATGTGTTATAAGTGTTGTGTAATCAAACCTAGGAGTGGCCAAGTGATCAAACCTAGGAAATAGAGTAAAATTGAATTGGACTGGACTGTTGAAGTTGGCACGACCGTGCGCCTTTTCATGGCACAACCGTGCGAGGGCAAGGCAGAAAGTTAAGCCTGGGCTGTGAAATTTGGCACGACCGTGCGTGTATTTTTGGCATGGCCGTGCGAGGTTGGCACGATCGTGCGTGTATTTTTGGCACGGTCGTGCGAAGTCGGACAGATTGGTACTCTGCTCGTCTGGTTTTCATTCTTTCTCGATTTTTCGTATTTTTAAGTGGTTTAAAATACTTAAACAAGCCCGGAATTGGACTGAACACTTACTCATGGTATTAATAACATAACCCAATTCATTTTCTCAAAATTTTTTGTCCTCCAACCCAGCTGAGAAAGAAGAGAGAAAGAAGAGAGAGAGAGGAGAGAGAGTAGAGAGATAAAATCGCGATATCCTGAGCGTTTGAAGTCGGATCGACGATCCGTCTTCGCCGTAGCGTAGAGGGTGATGAGGAGCATGTTTCTAGCTAAAGGGATCATCCGATCCATTGAAGAATCACTACCTCACCTCTTCTCCCACATTTTAGAGAGAGAGAGAGTGAAGTTTTGAGGGGGATAAACCTTGATTCGAGCTTGGATCGAGTATGAGTTCGATGATTGGACTCCATAGAAGTATAGAGGTCATTGAGAAGTGAATTTCCATCTAAAGCCCCTTGATTTTGTGAAGGATTTGCGATAAAGGTAAGTAACTATAATGTTTTGTGTGTTTACGAGTTGAATTGGAAGAGTAAAACATGTAGGATGTGTTAGTGATGATTTTGTGTTATCCTCTTGGAAGGAGCATATGATTAGTTACTATAAATTATGTTTGGTTATGCATCGTTGCCTAACAATAGAGACTTGTAAACTCCGAACAATAGAGACTTGTAGAGATTGATGTTGTTATTAATATTGTCGTGGTTGCTATTGTTGTTGTTGTTTTGATAATCGTTGTTTGCAAGTAATAAGAATTCAGTGAGGTTAAAGTGTATTTGTTTATTATTTAGCTGGTTCCGGCCGTAATGTCGCCAAAGACTTGTTTTAATTTAATTGTACTTCACTATATTATTCTTAAGTTTGAGTATATTGAATCATTGAAGTTTTGTCGTTTATGCACTAGCGATAACCTTGCGAGATTGTTACGAGTAGTAGACTCTTCGTGCGTTGGGCATTGCAATTGATACGAGTTTATAGGAACAATACTGTGGCTTGTCCTGACATTGTAAATATGGGTAATGACTCTAGCGGAGTCGATATGAGATAGTATAATTGTATTTAAAAACTACGAGCTATACACTAGTCGTGACTGACTCTGGCGGAGTCGAATATGACGTAATAAACAAACGTCGATTAATAGGGTAATTTTGTTAATGAGTATCGACTCTACGGATTTGAGTGATGGGTAGTATTAATCCCTACACGACATACACTAGTTCCCTACCTTGAGGGATGATGAATTGATGGGTTCATAACTTAGTAGAACTTTGACCTTGGTTGACTTAATCAAACATTAGTTGACTACAAGTTATGTTGAATAGATGAGCTATGCTCTTGTATAAACAAGTGTTAATGGTATATAGTTGCCTCTCCAATAGAATATACTGAGTGATCATAGGATATGATAAGAATCCTAAGATTAGTGTGATGGATATGTGTTAATTAAGGGTTGTAAGTACAAGAAGACTTACCTTACGTTAGGATTATGTATGTGTTTAGCTATCGCAGACGCTGTTTGATGGTTGAATTGTACAATAGGCCTACTTTGCTTATTGTCTTGTTTATTTTACATGTTCAGTGATTTCAGACATGATGTGATTGTTCTAATATGAGATAGGACAATCATCCTACTTTAATGATTGATTGTAGGACAGTCATCCTACATTGATGATTGGTTGTGTGTTTAGTGTCTACGAACACATTGAGTTGATTTGATATGTGATTCAATAGAACTCATGATGATTTGTTGAGAATGACGAGTAAATATCTACTTGTGCATTGCATTGAGTCCAGCTGGCATTCTTGGTAAAGTTATGGTGGGATGATGTATAGTCTTTACGAATGTGTTTCGTAATCGCTATGGGTCGCCGTACCGGTCTGCTCACACCCCTCACCTGTTGGCCGCAGGTGGGATGTAGCCCCACTGTTGTAGTAATATGCATGACTTTGGTTAGCTATTGAGCTCGATGGTATTAATCGGGGACGTCGATACTACGTACACGGGTATCGAGGCATATACATTTTCTCGTGTATTGCAGGAGCAACGCGAAGTTCGAAGAAAGAGAAATAATATCCTTTATGATGTGGTTTATTTAAGTTGCACTTATGTGAACATCAAAGTGCTATGTGATTTATGTGACTTGTATACTTTTTATATTGTACATGTTCGGTATGGGTATAAATGTTATTACCATGTTATTCGTACAATTGAGCATTTTGCCATGCCATATAATCGCATGTAGCAACTTGTCGATTAATGGTCAAGTTGGACTCAATTACCTAGACTTGTCGGGTTATAGTTGAGATGCTAGGTAAGCTGGCATTGCTACCTAGACTAGTTACATTTAGAGTCTTGGTTTACTATTGCATTCATGCTCGTAGCATACAATACATTATAGTGGCTTACGGGGTCTTGTAGACTCACTCTTATTGTGTTGACTCTTTTAGATTGCAATCGAAGGATGGCATAATGAGGTCGGTGAGACTTGCGGGCACTGGAAAATTGATCTTTGGGTAGTTGCTTTACGGAGCCTATTTATATTTATGTTTCTTAGTTGAGTGAGAACGACAGTTGATGTAAAGTTATGTAAACTTTACTTATGGTAGCATTGATTTGTAACTCTTTTTATTGTTGTATTCTTTTGGAGCCGACACTCGATGTCAAGCCGTTTATTATTGTAATTTTCTCAAGCATGTTAGCTCGCGTGTATTTAGTGTTGTTGTTTCTCCGGCTTAGTAGTTAGCCGTCGAGGTTTATTGTTGGGATTTCTATTAGTATTGTTCCCCGGCTTGTGTTTGGCCGTGGAGTTTTTCTAGTTATTGTTTTGTTATTCGAGTTTTTAAAACTCAGGTTTTTATTAGTTGTGGTTTTCCGCTGCATAGTTTTGGGTTTTGAGCTTGCGTAGCTAGTCCACTTCTGTGGACTTTAGTTGTTTCTTTTAGTTTGGCGCACCAAGTTGGGGTTTAACATCGGATCTTGGACTCGGGGCGTCACAGTTGGTATCAGAGCTTAAGTTAGCTATTTGCCAGGATAGGATCCTCGGCTTAGGTGGTTTGGGTATTGGGTTTAGTGATTAATGTCGAGTGTTTGAGTATTAGTGTTGGATTGATGTTGGTAAATTTTTGGAGTTAGTCCATATAGGACAGGAATGGTTGAGTTCTTACGCTCACGAGAGCGGGGACAAATGATTTGTAGTCCGTTATTTTCCCTTATGGAGATTTGTGATTGTGTGTCAAGGCCTCGCTAGAAGGTTGACGACTAGTATGACTCGCTTGGAAGGTTTAGTATTGTGATTTGACCAACTTAGGTGGTCTTGTTAATCGTAGAGATGTATAGTCGGGACGCTTCAAGGAAATGTCTTAGGCTTGTGAATATTAATCATTAGAGGGGATAGATGTGGAAGACCCAAGATTTTAGGTCATGAGTCCACTAGCGATTGATGTTAATTGTTGAATTATAATAGTGCGAGGATATGAGTCCGTGCTAACTTAGACGATTCTTGCATATCACATCATGGAATGTGAAACTTGTACATACTAGAAAATATGTTACAATTAAGTACATTTTCTTGTATTTGACACTTATGTGCATGAGACCGAATCTGAAGGGCATATTTGTAATCATTTATCCCTAACGCCCTACGACGGAAGCTTTTAAAGCCACTTTAGAAGGGCCCCTGATTTGGTTGTCAAGAGATATTCGTCGAGATCAAGTTGATAGTATGATAGGTTAAAATTGCTTTACCTTATTACCAAACGGAATCGACAAGTAAATGGAATTTATGATCTTCGACATGTATGTGCATTTGTGTGGATCGTGTATCCTTCGATATGTATTGGTGGTTATGTGAGCCGTCGTGCTCGGTGGAACAAAGAATTGTTGGAGGCTTGTGATTAGCCATTTGTGACTTGTAACTTGTCACGTGAACAGTATATTAACCTGATTGTAAAGATATTGAATTTGGGTTAGCCACCCTTGGGGTGAGCATGAGATATTTACCTTGTATGATGTGTTATAGACTGAGTTTGGTATGATAATTCAGTTGAATTTTATTAGGTGTACATATGAATAGATTGTATAACCTTATGTGTGTGCTGATTGGCACAGTGAGATGGTTTATGTTAGAACCCTACGTACGTGTTAAACGCCTGGGGTTGAGAATTGAGAAATTTCCATTGGTAAGCATGCCTTTAGTCAAATTGCCTAATGTGTTCCACTTTCCTTTAGGGATCTAACGTCTCTATTGTATACCATAACAGGATGACACGAACTAAGAAGACTGCAAGGATGTCAGTCATGCACCCGACCGTATTTCAACTCAGACACTCATTATGAGAACTGAGAGAACTTAAGGACCAATTGAATGTGGCCCTCGCTGAAGCACCTCGGGTTGAACACGTGACCCTATCAAATCCTCTCGCATTGACTCAAGACTCCAATGGAGCGAGTCAAGGTTAGAATGTGAGATTCTATGAATGAATCCCGTAAGAGTTACGACTATCGTGACTTATTGCATTATTTATTTGTTTCCTAGTTATTGGACTACCATGGGTACTCCGATTAAGAACACGTTTGTTAAAACATTATTTCGTGTAGATGCCTTGGAAAGGTAATCACTGAGAGTACAATACCCTCTATGTTTTGTGTAACCTGTATAGTATCCAACATTAGTATTCGATAATACTGATTCATACCGCCGAACGTGTTTAGATTTTTTTTTTGAACTCTTACTACTGTTTATGTTGACTTTGGGATGCACCGAACTCAGAATTTATGACACGAGCATATTAGCTTGTGGTTTCATTGACCTCATTACTTCATCGGCTTGTGCTATAGCCTGTGGCATCGTTATTCATAGTAAAGTTCGTATGACTCGCATGACTTTTATTGAGGAACCGTTCGTGAGAAATCGTTCTTTTGACGATGAGAATGACGTCGAATAATCTTGTGGACCTAAGGGTCGTATAAGCTCGAACCTTGTTGATCGCGGGATTCTCCATGGCTATTTGTTAAAAATGTACCACGGATAGTTGGAAATGAGTTTTGCGCTGTGGAAGCGTGTCGTTGGGATGTATATGAGATGAGTTAGTATGACTCTATAAGATGTATTTTAATTGTGAACTTGACTAGAGACGGTAGTTAGTCTCGCAATGGAACCTCGAGATCGATTATGTCTTGAAATTATACCTAACCGTTAAGAACCTCGCGTGTGAATGTTACTTGAGGTTGATGACCTCTAAGCTGGATCAACTCGCCTATTTTTTCATTAGGCTTTCACTCACTATCGACATTGGTTTGATTAAGTAGGCAATGGTACCGCCTTGTTGTAATGTATGTATAACCCATGAATATACAATCCTTGAATTCGCGGACGAATTCTTTTAAGGGAGAGAGGATGTAATACCCTGGCCCTACTTCACTCCTAGTTAACTCATAATCACTTCGTACCAACCTTGAAACCCTTGGTGTGTGAGATGGCATGTAACACCCTGAATCCTCCTACGTGTGATTTGCTTATTTTATGTGTGATTTACATGTTGGACTTGTTGTAGTAGCATGTTAATTGAATTATGCTTTAATTCATATATTCGTTTCATACTTATAAGAATTGTTAGATTAATTATGCCTTGATATATGATTTGGATCCTTGTAATTGATTATGTGCATGCATTGTTAATTTGATTATTATGATTCATGATGTCGATTAGATATATTATAAGTGTTGTGTAATCAAACCTAGGAGTGGCCAAGTGATCAAACCTAGGAAATAGAGTAAAATAGAATTGGACTAGACTGTTGAAGTTGGCACGACCGTGCGCCTTTTCATGGCACGACCGTCCGAGGGCAACGTAGAAAGTTGAGCCTGGGCTGTGAAAGTTGGCACGACCGTGCGTGTATTTTTGGCACAGTCGTGCAAAGTCGGACAGATTGGTACTCTGCTCGTCAAATGCTCAAACAAGCCCGGGATTGGACCGAAAACTTACCCATGGTATTAATAACATAACCCAATTCATTTTCTCTCAATTTTTCGTCCTCCAACCCAGCTGAGAAAGAAGAGAGAAAGAAGAGAGAGAGAGGGGAGAGAGTAGAGAGATAAAATCGCGATATCTTGAGCGTTAGAAGTTGGATCGACGATCCGTCTTCGCCGTAGCGTAGAGGGTGACAAGGAGCACGTTTCTAGCCAAAGGGATCATCCGATCCATTGAAGAATCACTACCTCACCTCTTCTCCCACGTTTTAGAGAGAGAGAGTGTGATGTTTTGAGGGAGAGAAACCTTGATTCGAGCTTGGATCGAGTGTGAGTTCGATGATTGGACTCCATAGAAGTATAGAGGTCGTTGAGAAGTGCATTTCCAACTAAAGCCCCTTGATTTTGTGAAGGATTTGCAGTAAAGGTAAGTAACTATAATGTTTTGTGTGTTTACGAGTTGAATTGGAAGAGTAAAGCATGTGGGATGTGTTAGTGATGATTTTGTGTTATCCTCTTAGAAGGAGAATATGATTAGTTACTATAAATTATGTTTGGTTATGCATCATTGCCTACTTGAGTAAGGATTATGAATTGGGAAAGAATTGGTGATTTATTGGTAATTTCGTAGACTCCGAACAATAGAGACTTGTAGAGATTGATGTTGTTATTAATATTGTCGTGGTTGCTATTGTTGTTGTTTTGATAATCGTTGTTTGCAAGTAATAAGAATTCATTAAGGTTGAAGTGTATTTGTTTATTATTTAGTTGGGTTCCGGCCGTAATGTCGCCGAAGACTTGTTTTAGTTTAATTGTACTTCACTATGTTATTCTTAAGTTTGAGTATATCGAATCATTGAAGTTTTTTCGTTTATGCACTAGCGATAACCTTGCGAGATTGTTACGAGTAGTAGACTCTTCGTGCGTTGGGCATTGCAATTGATACGAGTTTGTAGGAACAATACTGTGGCTTGTCCTGACATTGTAAATATGGGTAATGACTCTAGCGAAGTTGATATGAGATAGTATAATTGTATTTAAAAACTACGAGCTATACACTAGTCGTGGCTGACTCTGGCGGAGTCGAATATGACGTAATAAACAAACGTCGATTAATAGGGTGATTTTGTTAATAAATATAATCGACTCTACGGAGTTGAGTGATGGGTAGTATTAATCCCTACACGACATACACTAGTTCCCTACCATGAGGGATGATGAATTGATGGGTTCATAACTTAGTAGAACTTTGACCTTGGTTGACTTAATCAAACATTAGTTGACTACAAGTTATGTTGAATAGATGAGCTATGCTCTTGTATAAACAAGTATTAACGGTATATAGCTGCCTCTCCAATAGAGTATACTGAGTGATCATAGGATACGATAAGAATCCTAAGATGAGTGTGATAAACATGTGTTAATTAAGGGTTGTAAGTACTTGAAGACTTACCTTACGTTGGGGTTATGTATGTGTTTAGCTATCTCAGACACTGTTTGATGGTTGAATTATACAATAGGCCTACTTTGCCTATTGTCTTGTTTAGTTTACATGTTCAGTGATTTCAGACATGATGTGGTTGTTCTAATATGAGATAGGACAATCATCCTACTTTGATGATTGATTGTAGGACAGTCATCCAACATTGATGATTGGCTGTGTGTTTAGTGTCTACGAACACATTGAGTTGATTTGATATGTGATTTAATAGAACTCATGATGATTTTTTGAGAATGACGAGTAAATATCTACTTGTGCATTGCATTGAGTCCAGCTGGCATTCTTGGTAAAGTTATGGTGGGACGATGTATAGTCTTTACGAATGTGTTTCGTAATTGCTATGGGTCGCCGTACCGGTCTGCAGACACCCCTCACCTGTTGGCCGTAGGTGGGATGTAGCCCTACTGTTGTAGCAATACGCATGACTTTGGTTAGCTATTGAACTCGATGGTATTAATCGGGGACGTCGATACTACGTACACGGGTATCGAGGCACATACGTTTTCTCGTGTATTGCAGGAGCAACGCGAAGTTCAAAGAAAGTGAAATAATATCCTTTATGATATGGTTTATTTAAGTTGCACTTATGTGAACATCAAAGTGCTATGTGATTTATGTGACTTGTATACTTTCTATATTATACATGTTCAGTATGGGTATAAATGTTGTTACCATGTTATTCTTACTATTGAGCATTTTGCCATGCCATATACTCGCATGTAGCATCTTGTCGATTAATGGTCAAGTTTGACTCAATTACCTAGACTTGTCGGGTCATAGTTGAGATGTTAGGTAAGCTGGCATTGTTACCTAGACTAGTTACATGTAGAGTCTTGGTTTACTGTTGCATTCATGCTCATAGCATACAATACATTATAGTGGCTTATGGGGTCTTGTAAACTCACTCTTATTGTGTTGACTCTTTTAGATTGCAATCGAAGGATGGCATAGTGAGGTCGGTGAGACTTGCGGGCACTGGCAAATTGATCTTTGGGTAGTTGCTTTACGGAGTCTGTTTATATTTATGTTTCTTAGTTGAGTGAGAACGACAGTTATTGTAAAGTTATGTAAACTTTACTTATGGGTAGCATTGATTTGTATCTCTTTTTATTGTTGTATTCTTTTGGAGCCGATACTCGATGTCGAGCCGTTTATTATTGTAATCTTCTCGAGCATATTAGCTCGCGTGTATTTAGTGCTGTTGTTTCTCCGGCTTAGTAGTTAGCCGTCGAGGTTTATTGTTGGGATTTCTATTAGTATTGTTCCCCGGCTTGTGTTTGGCCGTAGAGTTTTTCTAGTTATTGTTTTGTTATTCGAGTTTTTAAAACTCAGGTTTTTATTAGTTGTGGTTTTTCGCTGTATAGTTTTGGGTTTTGAGCTTGCGTAGCTCGTCCACTTCTATGGACTTTAGTTGTTTCTTTTAGTTTGGCGCACCAAGTTGGGGTTCAACATCGGATCTTGGACTCGGGGGGCATCACACTCAGGCCCATAAAGATAAGCGCGAGTCTGTCGAGTGCGTTGCCGAGCTTGAAAAGAAAAAGTGGGAGACTATCATCAAGGCCGAGCTCGAAGGTGCCCTTGCTCGTATCTGTTAGGTCCATAGTGATGTGCTCAGAGTATAGGCTAGGGGGGGTGAATAGCCTATACTACCTTTATTAAAAATTTCATCCTATTCTAGTATTGTATGTTGGAAAACATGGATGAAATAATTAACATGAATAGATCATCTTCCTAGTTCTAGAAACACAGCCGATATAGTTGTATCAGACGAAGTTCATCGGCAGTCTTGAAGAAAGAATGATAGGAAGATGTTGTTATACTTGGCTGGTAGAAAACAGTTTGAGCAGCGGAAGAATAAACAGCATAAGTATAACAAACAAGATTGAAGTAACTGTAAGTGAATGTGTACAAGTCAATCATAACAGTTAACTAAAATCTTATTATTAGATGCATCAATTACTTTCCACACCCAAATTGCACAAGATATATCAAATATTACATGGAAAGATAAGTAAAGGCTGAATGTAATGAAAATATAATTTATATTAAAATTCAGCAGAGGTTTTCTCAAAGACAAACATGCTTAGTACATCAACCTAGACTCTCTAACCTAGCAATCTCCTTAGGAAAGAAAAAGGAGAGATTAAGAAAGCAAAATCAAATATATCGAAAATACATTGGAAGATGTACTCATTATTTATTGAGGTATCTTCCTGTAGTATCAACTCGATATATTTGTTGTGAGAAGAGAATATTAGGCGTTGTTCAAATAGCTGGTATTTGAACAACTGAGTGCTGAGCACTCGGCCAAATGTGATGAAAACTTTTTGCACAATCGACAGCACTTATAATGTAGTATAAGTCTACCGATATGAATGCAATGTGGATTATTAGGCTCTGTTTCTTCATCGGACATCTTCAAGCTCGATCAGTCTTCAACGAATTGCAGGATGCTTGGTCTCTTGCTGAATATTTGAAGTGCAGCACTGAAGAGACTGAGTCTTTCAAAGGAAGAAAGAACCCAAATCAAAAACTAAGTTTTTGATCAAGCAGGACTTCTTAGTCTTTGGAATTTCTGTTTCTCTCACACACAAAGTGTTTGCTCTTGCACTTGTGCTTCTCACTTTTATGGGGTGTGATTTTTTCAGATTGAGAAAATGAAGAATGATTTCAACCACTTCCTCTCACATGTATGCACACACAGGTATAGGCCCTATTTATGTGAGAATGAGAGTCTTCTTATATAGGCTGGAGAAGATGAAGATTCGTTGGAGCTTTGAATGAGTTTCTGCCCGTTGGAAATCTGAATCATTAATGCACTGGAGTGCGTCGTTCAAACTGTTGGGCAAAGACCGTCCGTTAAGCTTTTGGACTTGTCATGCATGCCTGGGATGTAGCGCACTGTGTTTGGTCTTTTATCGAATGAAGCCTTGGAGACTGGAACCAATACACAAAAGAGGAAATGTCTTCTGAGTAATAGTGAAGGCGCAGACATTGATGCGTATCTTGGGCTTGTCAGAAAGATCTTGTAACGGATCTATTTTGACTTGTAGCGTATTGAGCAACGACCGATGTTCCTCTTGAATAATCAGCTTCTTTGCAGTTATTCTGATGAAGAGCTTGGCTGATACTGAGATCTGCCGATATAATACTGCTGGTATAAAGAATGCTGATAGAACATGGCTGGTAGGAATGTCTGCTGGTGAGACATTGCTGATGGTCATGTCTGCTGGCGCATGAAGAGCTAATCCATATGAAAGTTGTCATCACTTTGGTAGGACAAAGACTCGAATATGTACAAAGACTTCCTAGTCTAATGACCTATGCATTGTTTCAACAAGCCGCCACACTAACCGGTACGCAGCCTTTTTAGCCACTTGTAAAACATGCGTTGTAATGGGAACAATCAAATCACTGTGTTGGAATATGCATACATATATATCAGCTAATTTACAGGCATATTCCTAACAGTATCACTAAGTTTAAAGTTGCTGCTGCCAAGGCCCGGAATGATATAAGGTTGAGTCAGGATCTGGCTGCCAATAAAGTTGAGGAAGTGAACCGTGTCACCGAGGAGGCTGACCGACTGAGGGAGGAGCTCGCTGCGGTTGTGGCTAAATGGACCAAGCTTTCATGCTGATCTGAAGTCTGGCCAGGGTGAAGCTCTGACTGCTCAGGGGGAGCTCACCAAGACAAAGTTAAATTTTGAGGGCAGGGTTGGCAAGCTGGAGTGGCTGTTGGCCGAGGCGAGAAAGGCGGCGAGCCCGGGCACCGTTGTTGCTGAGTTTAAGAAGACCTCGTCCTATATGGATGAGATTCTTTCATATTATGACAAGGGAAAAGCCCAGATCCTTCGTGTTGCAACAACATGCGGCACTCCTCTTCGGGACATGGTTAAGTGGGGGAGCACCGAGTTGAAGGGAG
Source organism: Platycodon grandiflorus (assembly GCA_016624345.1). Lineage (NCBI taxonomy): Eukaryota > Viridiplantae > Streptophyta > Magnoliopsida > Asterales > Campanulaceae > Platycodon > Platycodon grandiflorus. The sequence goes on along the minus strand of CM028361.1, from coordinate 55,023,996 downwards.
ACCTAGCTCGACAGAGGCACGAGCTCGTACCGTATCAGCCCGAAGAGCTTGAGTTGATTGGGAGAAAGGATGCCGAGTTGGGTCGTGATCCTTGGGTGCCTCCCCCTTCTTTTGATAATAATGTGCCATTTTTTCTTGATGCCCTGGCTGGATGAGGTGGACTTCGACGGGGACTTTAAGTTGGAAGAATTTGAGGGGGGCTAAGTCAAATCAAGATGAGCATGCTCGGTCCGTTTATGAGTCCGAGGTTCGTGTTGATCCCTAGTCCCCGCTGCGTCAGGTTGGATCTGGCTGTTGCGCCTTGTATTTAAACAATATTTTTTATATTTTTGGCCCGTTCGGGCTTGTAAATAATTACATTTTATATAATAACATGAATCGTCTTCTGATTTTTGCTCATTTTACTTGGTCTTTGCGCAAGTGTTTTCTGTCCTTCCGATCTTCTTCATCGTGGTGAAGAGTAGGTCGTTGGTTGACCTCGACGTGGTCGAGGTGCCTTTGAACTTACGATCTTCTTCATCGTGGTGAAGAGTAGGTCATAAGCTGACCTCGACGTGGTTGAGGTGCCTTTGAACTTACGATCTTCTTCATCATGGTGAAGAGTAGGTCGTAAACTGACCTTGACGTGGTCGAGGTGCCTTTGAACTTATGATCTTCTTCATCGCAATAAAGAGTAGGTCGTAAGCTGACCTCGACGTGGTTGAGGTGCTTTTGAACTTACGATCTTCTTCATCGTGGTGAAGAGTAGGTCGTAAGCTGACCTCGACGTGGTCGAGGTGCCTTTGAGCAATTTTGAGGAAAGAGTGCAAATTTGGGGTAGATGCAAGATCGGAAAAGAAGTTCTTTTATTAATAACTTTTGAAAATGTGTACATTAGTGATAATATTTCTTCAAGTGATCTGAATGCCAAGGGTTTTTGAGTGGAGTGCCATCTTGTTCAGCTAGTTGATATGTCCCTTTTGTGATTATGCCTTTCACTTTGAATAGTCCTTCCCAATTTGGAGATAGCTTGCTTTTTCCAGCGTTTCTGCCTGTAACCTCGATCTTTTTGAGTACCCAATTTTCGATGTTGAAGGATCTTGTTCTAACTTGCTTGTCATGGTGAGCTTTGGCGAGCTGTTTGTAGTTGATCATCCCGAGTCTCTTGCCTCTAACCTTCTTTTCTCCAGGTAGTCGAGGTCTAGCCGTCGAGTTGTTATATTGTCCAGCTTGTCAAAATAGGCTACCCTTAAGGTTGGTAGAGCCATCTCTACTGGTGTCATTGCCTCTGATCCGTATGCTAGTGTGAAGGGTGTCTCTCCTGTTGAGCCTTTGACTAAAGTGCGAATCCCCTATAGTATGATAGGTAGCTGATCGAGCCTCTGACTAAAGGTTTCTTGTTCCCTGCTTCGGCCTGGCCGTTTCCTTGAGGGTGAGCAACCGAGGACTTCCAATGCTTGATGCTCATCTGCTCGCATCTCTCAGTGAACTTGGTGGAGAACTGGGTGCCATGGTCGAACACAATGGCTCGAGGTAGGCCGAATCGATACCAAATGTAGTCGTGTATAAAACTGATTGCCTTTTCCTTGGTTATGGTAGCCAATGGTTTTGCTTCTACCCATTTTGTGAAATAATCCACCGCTACTATTAAGAACTCGCAGCCTCCTTTGGCCTTTGGGAACGGCCCTATGAGGTTGACCCCCCACATATCAAATGGCCAGGCTGCGACCACTGGTGTTTGTGGAACTGACGGCAGTCATGGAATATTAGCAAATCTCTGGCATTTGTCACACTTTTGTACGTAGGTCTCCGCGTCTCTCCGCAAGGTCGGCCAGTAATAGCCATGGAAGATAATCTTGTCTGCTAGAGATCTTGCACCTGGATGGCCCCCACATACTCCTTCTTGGATTTCAGCGATGAGGTCTTCCACTGTCTCTGGTTAGACACATCTGAGCAACGGCTTGGTGAATGATCTTCTGTACAGTACTCCAGCAATCACTGTGTAGCGAGCTGCTCTTTTCCTTAGTAGCTGGGCCAAGTCTTTTTCACTAGGCAGTATTCCTTGCTCAATATAATCTTGTATTTCGTCTCTCCAGCATCTTTCGGTGGAGTTGATGGGCATGGCTTCCTTCTTGTTTACTGATGGTGTCTCGAGGGTTTCCAACCATACATCTGGAGGGAGGTCGTTGATTTTGGATGATGCAATCTTGGATATGTGATCAGCTCGTGTGTTCTCTGTTCTGTCCACCTGTTTCAGCTCCCAGTATTCAAAATTTTCTAACAGGTGTTTTGCTAGGTCATAGTATTTTGATAATATGGGGTGATTAACACCATATTCCCCCCAAACCTGTTTCACGACGAGCTAGGAGTCGCTGAAGATGATGACCTGGCTAGCCCCTAGTTCCAATGCAAGCTCCAATCCTGCTATTAAAGTTTCATATTCTGCTTGGTTGTTGGATGCTTGGAATTTGAACCGCAATGCTTTGCTGATTTCTCCCCTCTCTGGTGGGTGTAGGGATAAGCCTGCGCCACTCCCTGCCTTGCTGGATGAGCCGTCAACATATAGGGTCCAATAGTGAGGTAGCCGAGGATGTGACGAGCTGGTTGTTTTTATTTGTTTGGGCGGGCTGGGAGGGTTTTTTGAAGAGCTTGGCTCGGCCAACGTGGTGGCTGGGCTTTGATCTTTTTTGACAAACGAGGTTTCAGCGATGAAGTCCGCAACTACTTGGGCTTTGACAGCTTTGCATTGCTCATATGTAATGCCGTATCCTGAGAGCTCTACCGACCATTTTAGCATTCTTCCAGCCACATCCGACTTATGGAGAATTTGCCTGAGTGGGAGATCGGTGTACACTGTTAGGGCGTGAGCTTGGAAGTAATGAGTCAACTTTCGGGCTGCCATTATTAAGGCCAGTACTACTTTCTCCACATTTAGATACCTTGTCTCAACATCCGTGAGTGAGTGGGAGACGTACTTTTGGACTGCCCCTCTTTTACTGAGGAGAACTGCTGCTACAGTTGTGTCTGAGGCGGCGAGGTAGACGTAGAGGTGCTCTCCTGGTGCCGGGCTTGTCAGTAGTGGCGGGCTGCCCAGATAAGTTTTCAGCTCAGTGAAGGCTTTATCACATTCTTCATTCCAAGCAAACCTCTTGCTTCCTCTCTGTGTTTTGAAGAATGGAAGGCTCTTTTCTGCTAACTTTTCTATAAATCTCCCCAATGTCGTGATTCTTACATTCAGCTGTTGTACCTCTCTAATCGAGCTGGGAGCTTTCATGTCGACAAGGGCTTAGATTTTTTTCGGATTGGCCCTCTATACCTCGCTCATTCATCTTATTTTTCCTGAAATTTGAGAAGGTTTCTTTCAGGTCGTCGACGTGGTTGGCTTGCTTTGTTTTGATGACCATGTCGTCGATGTAGGCCTCCACGTTTCTTCCCAGCTGGTCTCCAAAGACCTTGTTCACCATCCGTTGTTAGGTAGCCCCTGCATTTTTGAGCCCAAAGGGTATCATTTTGTAGCAATAGATGGCTCCCGCTGCTCGGAAGGCTGTTAATTCCTGGTCGGCTAGCCACATGCATATCTGATGGTACCCTAAGTAAGCGTCAATGAAGCTGAGTATTTTGTGGCCCGCTATTGCGTCCACAAGGTGATCTATTCTTGGCAATGGGTACCAGTCCTTGGGACAAGCTTTATTCAGGTCCATGAAGTCGACGCACATTCTCCACTTTCCACTGGTCTTCCTGACCATTACCACATTCGCGATCCAGGTCGGACAGAAGACTTCCTCGATGATGTTTGCTTTGAATAACTTGTCAACTTTCTCCTTTATCGCTGCTTGCTTTTGTTAGGTCCATAGTGATATGCTCAGAATATAGGCTAGAGGGGGGGTGAATAGCCTATATGACCTCTGTTAAAAATTTCATCCTATTTTAAAAATTAAGTAGAAAATCCTGGATGAAATAATTATCATGAATAGGTCATCTTCCTAGTTCAAGCAACACAGCCGATATGATTGTATCATCTGATGTGCATCGGCCATCTTGAAGGATAGATGATAGGAAGATATAGTTATACTTTGCTAGTATATAAGAGTTTAAGCAGTGGAAGAATAAGCAGCATAAGTATGACAAACAAGATTAAAGTAGCTGTAGGTAAATAGGAACAAGTTTATCATAACAGCAAACTAAAATCTTGTATTAGATGCATCAATTACTTTCCACAACCCGATTGCACAAAATATATATATATATATATATATCAAATATTACAGGAAAGATAAGTAAAGGCTGAATGTAATAAAATATGATTTATATTAAAATTCAGCAGAGGTTTGTTCAAAGACAAACATGCTTAGTACATCAACCTAGACTCTCTAACCTAGCAATCTCCTCGGGGAAGAAGGAAAGTGAAAGTGGGATGCCGGGAAGACTCATAACTAACCTCCATCCTTTAACTCTTGCCAAGTACCTTAGGGAAGGTGCTTGTTTGAGTAGAGTGGAGGCAGAGGTGAGAAGAGAATATTAGGCGTTGTTCAAATAACTGGTATTTGAACAACTGAGTGCTGAGCACTCGGCCAAAAGTGATGATAACTTTTTGCACAATCGACAGCCCTTATAATGTAGTATAAGTCTGCCGATATGAATGCAAGATGAATTATAATGCTTTGGTTCTTCATCGGACATCTTCAAGCTTGAACAGTCTTCAACGACTTGCAGGATGCTTGGTCTCTAGCTGTGGATTTGAAGTGCAGCAACTGAAGAGACTAGGTCTTTCGAAAGAAGAAAGAACTCAAATCAAAAACAAAGTTTTTGATCAAGCAGAACTTCTTAGCCTTTGGAATTTCTATTTTCTCTCCCACAAAGTGTTTGTTCTTACACTTGTGTTTTCTCACTTTTTGGTGTGGTTTCAGATTGAAAGAACAAAAAACAATATCAACCACCAACACCACGTCCTCTCTCTTGCATACATACATTGAATGTGGGAATGATAGTCTTCTTATATAGGCTAGAGAAGATGAAGGAGTCGTTGGAGCTTTGATGAGTTTCTGCCCGTTGGAGATCTGGATCATTAATGCATCAGAGTGCATTGATTAAACTGTTGGGCAAAGACCTTCCGTTAAACTTTTGTCTTGAAGTTGGTCCGTGAATCAGGCTGACAGAATTGGACTTGTCACGCATACCTGGGATGTAGCGCACTGTGTTTGGCCTTTTAAGGAATGTAGCCTTGGAGACTGGGACCAATACACGAAAGAGGAAATGTCTTCTGAATAATAGTCAAAGCACAGACATCGATGCGTATCTTGAATTGTCAGGAAGATCTTGTAACGGATCTATTTTGACGTGTAACATTAAGCAACGACCGATGTTCCTCTTGTGAATATTCAGCTTCTTTTGTAGTTGTCTGATGAAGGGCATGGCTGATACTTGGATCTGTCAGTATAATACTGCTGGTATAAAGATTGTTGATGAGACACGGCTGGTAGGAATGTCTGCTGGTGAGACATTTCTGATGGACATGTCTGCTGGCATATAAAGAGCTTAATTCATATGAAAGTTTGTCATCACTTTGGTAGGACAAAGACTCGGATATGTACAAATACTTCCTAGTCTAATGACCTATGCATTGTTTCATCAAGCTGCCACACTAACCGGTACACAGCCCTTTTAGCCATTTGTGAAACATGCGTTGTAATGGGAACATGCAAATCACTAAGTCGGAATATGCATACATATATATCAACTGTTTCACAGGCATATTCCTAACAGCTTTTCGGAGGAGAATATTCTAGGTCGTTGTTGGACAGGAGTTATGGTTGGATCAACATTTAGTTTGTGCACAGCGACCTCTTCGCTTATTCCTTCCATATCCTCAGTCCTCCATGCAAACACATCCTTGTTCTCCCGTAAGAATGCAATTATTGCCTCCCTTTCATCTTTGTCAATTTTCAGCCCAACCTTGATTTTTTGTTCTAGGTAGTCGAAGTTGATGACCACCTCGTCATGGTCTTTATGGGGCTGGATCTCTGGCTGATCTCTTGGATCTAGGCACTCTATCGTGACAACTTTGTTGGGCTTCTTTGCATCATTGTTGGTAACCGGGTGTGAGTCAGCCTACTCGGCATCCGTGGTGGGCACGTCGGGCAGGTCGTCATCCGGGCCTCTGTCGAGGTGCGAGGTAGAGAGATCTTTTTGTTCGAGCATTTGGGTGATCAAGGTCGAGTAGGTGTGCTCGACGTCTGTTCCGGACACGTCGGGTACATTGTCATCTTCGTCACCCTCTGTGTGCGGGCTGGAGGATTCAGCGCGGGCTAATTGCTATGCTCGGTCATCAAAGGGGCTTTTCTCCAAGATTTCTTTGATTATTCTCGACTTCGGCCTCTTGTCATAGTTGTCTACGTGGTGGACCTTTTCTTGGACCGAAGTTACTTTTTTTTTTTCCCCTTGAGCCGAGCTTCCTCGACTTTCTTTTCTTCCAGGAGGTGGTTCAGGGTGCTTCTCGGATCATTCTTCACCTCTCCGACCCCATTGTCTGTGGGGAACTTGATCCTCTGGTGAGCCGGGGTGATCACCATTTTAAACTTTGTTTGGGTTGGCAGGCCCAAAATAGCGTTGTATGGGGAAGGGATATCAAGGACCAGAAAGGTAATGACCTTAGTGCGAGAGTTATCTATGGCACCGAGGACTACTTTTAGGTCGACTGTGCCCTTAACAGAGACCTTGTGTTCGGTGAAGCCTTCCAGCTTGATTCCACTCGGGGTTAGGTGCAAGCTTCCCAGTCCTATTGCTTGGAAGCATTTGTAGAATAGAATGCCCTTCCTTGCTCCTGTGTTGATCAGTACTCTTTTCACCCTTCCTTTGCCAATTTTTTCCTCGATGGTCAGAGCATGCCCCCTGGCAGCGGGGTTGGAAGCCAGCTCGCAGGATAGGAATGTGATCCCTTTTTCTCCCCGGACTTGAGGTGGGATGACAGTATGGTTGAGGCTGTTGATTGCTATCTTTAGCTTCGTGATGCTCGACCATTCTTCCATGATAGTGTTGACTAGGACCTCGTCTTCATCAGTGTTCGTCGTTGGAGCTTCCTTTGGCCTTTCTCTGTTGCTATCCCCACCTCTTTATTCATATCTTCTGAGTTCCCCCCTGTCGATCAGCTTTTGGATCTCCCTTTTAAGCTGAATACAATCCTTGGTGGTGTGCTCGATGCCATTGTGGTAGGCGCACCTTTTGTTGGGGTTGCGAGGATATGGGGTCTCTCTCTGAGGTGGAGGTCGGCCGATCCTGTTCTCCTGTTGAAGCACGTTCATAATTTGCTCCCTAGTCGTGTTTAAGGGGGTATAAAATTCTTCTTTCTTAGCCCATTTGTTCTTCCCCTTGCCTTTGCTATTTCCATTGCTGGTCCCTGAGGGTTTTTGGTCCTCCTTTGCTTGTTCTGCCAGGGTTTTCTCGACGTTTCCAATATTTTGTACGGCAGTATACATCTCCACACTAGTAGTGGGTGGTCGCATGCCGATTTCAGATAGTAGTTTGGCAGATCGGCACCCGGCTTGGAAAAAGGCCATTATGGTTTTATTGGGGACGTTCAGCAACTTCTCCGCAACATGCTTGAATCTGTCCAAGTAGCTTTCCAGGGACTCACCAGGTCTCTGCTTGATTCCACAAAGATCAGATTCTCTCTTGGGAAGGTCGTCAGCAGATGAGTACTTCCTCAGAAAGGCTTTTTTCAAGTCATACCAGTCTTTGATGGACCCTTCTTCTAGCTCCTCGAACCAATTAAGGACGACCTCCTTGAACGTGCTGACGTGTGTAGTCTAGTAGGGTTCCTGCTTGTGTTGCAGGGATTGTCCTTGAAGTATAGGTAGCTTTGAACTTTTGATCAACAAAGAACACCGTAAGGGGGGCTGGGTTGTCCCAGCGATAACCCTCAGGCGTGAGAATTAGCAATACAGTAGAGAAGATGAATGCTCTAACAAAGTATAGCTCTTGCAAGTAATTTGCGTGTACCTTATGATGCCTGTGAAGGTGCTTATTTATAAGGAGATGAGTCATAATCCTGGAAGGTATCGGAATGGTAGAGATATGATCAATTCCCATGTCTTTCAGATTACGTTTCCTTGTCTGCTTAGGACTGATGTATATAGAGTTGTAGCAGGACTCTTTCCAGGCTGAGAGGGGTCACGTCGAGGTCGGCCTGGCAACTGTCCAGGTCACTCGATGCTGACATGGTCGACCTGGGATGTCCCCAGGTGGCACGGTGGGTCCCTGTGGTTAGCGAGCTGGGAGAGTATACTGGTGAAGTAGGCGACCTGACGTATTATGATTACCATGTTGTTACATTGTCAGGAGCGTATACCACCTCGGCACATGTCTAGCTGGCGCCGCCGATGTCGCGGTGTCTGCCACGTGTCTAGCTGAAAGCTGAGGTCGTTCAATCACCAAAACCATTACTTGGATTCAAACTAGCAACATAAAGAAACAACTCTGAATTAACCTCATTGAACCGATCATTAATCTCCAAAAGCTACTTATCCATAATGGCATAAAAACATTCCCCATGATAATGAAATTCGTTAGTAATGTTTCTTTTACACCGAGGATTGCAAGGATCAACATATTCACCATTCTTATCCAGACAATCAATCTTATTCTTATTGCAAAATGCAGCAATCTCTTCTAGAAGAGATTCCCAACCATTATCTCTTACAGTTTGCAATCACATCCTAGTTACTTTAACAAGTGTCATAACATTCAAAATATCCTGATCTTTCCTTTGCAAAGCTAATGACAACTGTTAGGTCCAAGGTTGCTCAAGATAGGCTAGAAGGGGGGGGGGGTTGAATAGCCTATGTCCAATTTTTGAAGATTGATTCAAAAATCTACTTCACTTTAAGTTTGAAAAGATTTGCAGGCGGAAGTCTTGTGAAGTATAGGACAAGTTGAGAATGGCTGATCTTCACAGGTCAAGATCAGCAGTTCTCAACAGTTTGGAAATCTGGAAATTTAAAGCAACACAAACAATTCACAAACACACACAAGAAGACAGAGTATTTAATATGATTCACACTTATAAATAAGTGCTACGTCCACAACCAAAGTGGTCAACTTTGGATTTGAAAATCGTGTACCAAGTTTTTCCACTAGATATTTTACAAACTAAATCTCTAATGGATTGTGTACAAAAATTTTGTTGACCAAGTGTTTGTTTGGGAGAATTGATATCAATAAGATACAATTCTCGTGAGCTATAAAAGCTAGGTGTTGCTATTAATGAAGAGCTTTAATGGACTAGACGTCTAAGTATGAAGCTCTTCAAAGAATGTATACAGAAAGGACGTTTAAGAATTAATGCACTTGAAGAAGATGAAGATTCAGAGTTGAAGTAGTTGAAGAGTATTGAATGCAGCAATGGAGTCTCCTTTTATATGCAGGAGGAAGCTTAGAGCCGTTGGTGATCTTCTAATTTGAATTTAAGAGAAATTAATGCTCTAATCTGGTTGTTGACTCCTGATAGGCTGTCCTGCAACTTGCAGTCTGTCTCCTGACTCTTTGCTAAAAATAGGCGGTCTGCGCTTGCAGGAGAAATGTCCTTTTGAGTGTATGCCAAGAATGGAAACCTTCATTAAATGATACTTGCAGGTTTTTTTTTTTTTTTGGAAACAGGGGCGGCACCCTGCAAAATTTTATTAGAATAGAAAAAAGGTACAAACATGAGGGGGACAACCAGCCTGGCCCTTATAATCGGGAGGACAAAGGAGCCTAACCTCGAAAAGGAAATACAAATCCAAAAGCAACATAGAGAAAGCATTACTTTCTAAAGCTATATAAACCTAATTCATCATGCCCTAAAGCCTGCCAAACGCTTATAGGGAGACAACCTTTGTTAAGAAACGTGGTAGAGGATTTATGAGAATAAGCATGAGCTGCCAGCCGATCAGCCACCTGATTTGCCTCTCTAAAAACATGCTGAAGCTGAAAATTTCCCAGCAAAGACTTACAAAGCCGAAGGTCATAAACATAAGACCATGGAAGGAGAGACCTCGCAGAGATACCCATAACTGCCACTAAAGAGTCTGACTCAACCTCAACCATATCCAGATGAAGGTGTCGACAAAGAATCAAACCATCCCGAAGAGCCAAAATCTCAGCACGAGTGTTTGTGCCCGGGCCATAATAATTAGAAAAAGCACGAACCATTTTACCATATTTATCCCGTATAATACCTCCCCCCGCACAATTACCATCAACTGCAGACCCGTCAGTATTTAACTTATACATAGCTGAGAAAGGAGGGATCCAACGCAGCCAAGTCCCACGTCTAATAGTAACATTAAGGATCGGTAACCCCAATAGCTGCAAAGGAAGGGGGCTAAAGCGATCCATAGAACATTTGGGCCGATAAATCAAAAACATATCTCGTAAATCATGAAGGATATTGTTAAAAATCAAGGTCGAGTTCATAGGTATGTTTTCAAAAACGGCTTTGCACCTTGCTTTCCACAACTCCCAACAGGTAAAAACCAAAATACCAATTTGACAAGCTCCAATCTGAGTACGAATCGAAGCTTGATCAGCCCAAATCTCAAAGAGATGTTGCAGCGAAACATACCTACTTACTTTGTTGAAGGCTGCCGCAAACTTACTCCAAATATGCATAGCAACTTCCGAATGTAAAAAAAGATGATTCAATGTTTCACTTGCGGGATGCGCAACACAACAAACACACTTTGAGACTATAAAAATCTTCCATCGCTGCATAGCCAAGTCCACCGGAAGAGCTCCATGGAAAAGCTTCCACATGAAACCACTTACTTTCAATGGGATCCATCGCTGCCAAATTTTCTGAGCCCAGCGCTATTTTGGATTTCGAAGACGAGAGCTATGCCAGAAAGCTGCCGCTGTGAACTCCCCAGAAGACGTTAGCGTACAGACCAACTTGTCATCCAAATCAGGATCTAGCTGTACCGAGGCAAGCCACCCATGCAGTCTGGCGGGAATAGCAGGCAGAAAATCTAGGAGCTGTTTGAAGGCTTCCTGCACTGTCAAACTGATGTCAAGCGGCTGCGGGCCATGCAGTAATTCGCCACACCAATTCTCATTCCAAAAAGATATATTTCCCCGCCCAAGAACCCATTGACTACTTTACTGAACCTTCGGCATAACATTCATAACTGTCTTCCAAATATGAGAAGCTGAAAAAGGAGTAGCAAAACCATTAATCTGTCCATATTTAGCACGTGCGTAAGATGCCCATAAACTTTTACCTTGAAGAACACTCCAGGCGAGCTTAGCATGCAAGGAATCCATAACTTGAGAAAGCGATCGCAAACCAAGACCTCCTTCATCCATAGGCCGACACACCACCTCCCAAGCTAACCAATGAGCTCTATGAGAACCAGCCGCATCCCATAAAAAATTAGCCATTGCCTTTTCAATGTTTCGAAGAACCACTTTCGGAACTTTAACAGCCGCAAGAGTATATATCGGAATGCTGGCAAGGACTGATTTCAAAAGGACTATTTTAGCACCAAAAGAAAGAAGTTTAGATTTCCATCCGCTAATCTTATTAATCACCCTCTTCTCAATATCCTCAAAATAGCACCTTTTTATTCTCCCCTTAAACAAAGGAAGACCCAAGTATTTCATTGGAAAGGAACACCGAGAGCAGCCAGTCCAAGAGGATATGTTACGAGCTTTGTTACGATAACATCTGTCGGACAGATAAAAACCACTCTTGGCCATGTTAACAAGTTGACCCGAAGCCTCTTCATAATTAGCAAGAACCTTTTAAGAGCCATAATCGATCGACGACTAGCATTACAGAAGATTAGCATATCATCAGCATATAACAAATGTGAAATCACAATCCCATTCCGACTAGCATGTGAATAAGGTTAACGTTGCATCGCGATTAATGAGGTCTTCAAGTTAGGACATGTCTTCGGCAGATGACTATCGGACGTTCTTGGGATCTTCAACATTGCTGATGAAGCTTTACTGATACGAGCTTGTCCGATGTCTCAAGGAGGACTGCTGATGCATTCTTTGCCTATTGAGCAGAGGACGTTCGATGTCCTATAGGCTATCTTCTTCAAGACATTTACAATTAGCAACCCTAAGCTATTCAAGCTATGCCTAAGTACAAGTTGCCACACTAACAGACACGCAGGCCCATTAGTCACCTTGACTTAGACTTAGGTTATGGATTCAAGCAAATCTAAACTAAATACAACAATCTCCTCCTATTTGCTTGAGTCCATGACCCTATGAATACAATATCAGCTGACCATGTTCACGTCTAGTAATAGCATGCTTGTAAGATTTATTATATTAAGTAAGCATGCCCTAGATGAACTTACACAAAGGTCATTGTATTCGAAAATTACAAAGTGTTTACAAGTAAGAAATTAAGCATCAGACACTTGTAATTAGACTGAATTTAAAGACATGCAGAATAAGCAGAATAGGCAATATAGGACATGTCTTTAAACCAGTGGTTTAAATTTCATGCATTCACATAATAAGCAGTTCATAATAAAGCATGAAAGTTTTAAAACAGACATTGTTAATTAAACAAGTTGTTTAATTACAAAGTTTAGCAAAAGATTATACAAAGTTCATCGGCCGGTTCGAGAGGATGACCTAGATGGGGCATGACCTTTGCCTTTGCCTGATGAAGATTGCCCATAGCCTCTTGATGCCCATTTAGAGTCAACAGCAGCCTTAAGTCTTGCAATTTCTTCTTTGGCTTCTGCTAACTCCTCTTTTGTGTCTGTCAATTCGGAGGAGAGATTTCTGTTCTTCTGCTTGAGCAGAGCATTTCGCTCAATGAGCTCAGTCCGCTGATCATTGTTGAGTCTAGCTATCTCCTCCTTCATGGACGCAAGCGAGGTATTAATGAAGCCGAGGCGTTGTTCAGTTGATTTGAACCCCTTGCGAAAGTAGGCATAGTGCTTATCTGTCATCCTACGCGTCTGACGCACTGAAGAGTGGACAGAGCGATTGGCCAGGCGCTGGGATGCAAGCACATGCTTGTAGCCGTTGTCAATCATGTCAATAATCTGCAGCATTCCTTTGGATATATTCACCCAATTCTCGGTGAAAAGGGCAGTGCTTGCTGAGGAAGTTGCTGAGATATGGCTGGCTAAAGCATTTTGGGAGGCAGAGATGGACTGCTGGCAGGCTTCAAAGGCGGCCTTGGCACCCCTGGAAATGTTCATGACTTGGGTCATGCAGTCAGCCTGGACATGTGTGATGTGGGACTGATCTGCAGACAGCTGGTGCAGGGCCTTTGTTAGGTCAGCCGAGATGACCTCAAAATTCTTTAAAAAATCATCTACCGCAGAGGCAAGGTAGTACTCAGGAGGGGAAGGGTGGCTGGCTGGAGAGGAGGTTTGGCCAGCGGAGATGTGAGGATGGCTGGTGAAGGAAGGAGGTTGGCTGGTGGCTTGGTCAGGGAAGGGTAGAGGATGGCTGGTAGAAGACTGGGATTGGCTGGAGGATGTAGGAGATTGGCTGGAGGAGGATAGGGTAATATGGCCGGTAGAAGGTGGAGGTTGGCTGGTGAGAATTTGGGATTGGCTGGGGAAGGTTAGTCGAAGGGAAGGGTAGTTGGGCAAGACGAGAGGGACAGGAAAGAGCCTTTCTATGTAGATGACATAGGAAAGGTGGGGAATGAAGAAGGTAGGAGTGATATAGGTGAATGTGGGAGGAGAATGGAAAAGAAAAGGAATGAGGGGGTTAAAGCCTAGATAGCTGGTGACTACATCAATAAAGTTGTAGACCATAGGCTGAAAGAGGACAGAAGGATAGCAGATAAGGGAGAAGACAGGTGGTTTAGGCAGAGAGAGGAAAGGGGAGATGTATGATTTGGTGGGGAGAGGAAGGCCTAGGTCCTTGTGAATTGCAACCCATTGGTTGAAGATCATAAGATCTTGAACCGCAGAGTTGTGAGAGAAGAAAAGTTGGGACCAGGCAGGTGGAAGGGGCTCATAGAAGGCACCCCATTGGAAGATGATTTCACCTGCAGACATAGGCTGGCAGGGAATCCTCTTGGGGTAGTCAAGGGTTGAGAGAAAGGGGTCTGAATCGGCAGGGTTGGGTTTAGGTCTGCTGTCTCTGAAGGACAGCAAATCCTGCACCTCAGGGTTTAGGTGGCTGTATGGGTTGGTTTTGAATCTTTTGGGGGTAGGAGGAGTGGAGGAAGAAGGGAGAGATCGTTTGGAAGATGGTTTTTGAGAGGTGGTTTCAGGTGTGGGAGATGGCTCTTGGGTAGGAGTTGGCTGGATGGGAGTAGATTTAGGAGGGGAGGATATTGGTGTAGAGGTAGTGGTTGGAGGTAGAGGAGGTGAAGATGGTGGAGAAGTTGTAGGCTGAGTTGGTGAAGGTGGAGGAGAAGAGGTTGTATTAGCAGTTCCCGCGAAGTGCACTTTCTTCTTTGCACTCTTTTTAAAGCGCTTGCCATGCTTAGATTTAGCAGGAGTGAAAGAGGGAGAAGTTGGTGGTTGAAATTCTGCTGTGGTGGGAACAGCTGATGAGGGATCAGCCGGTGTGGAATCGGCTGGGGTTGAAACTGCTGTTGTGGAGGAAGCAGCAGGTGTGGAGGATGTGGTAGAGGGTAGGCCAAATGATTCGTCAATTGGTTGGAGGGTTTGTTTGGTTTTGGGTTTGGAGGATTTGAAGGTAGTTTTAGGTGGAAGAGTGGTAGGTTTAGAGGGTGTGGAGGATGTGGTGGTGGTTTTAGGAGGGAGGTCAGCTGGTTGGAAGGTGGATGTATCCTTTTCAACAGCTGCCTTTGAGCGGGCAGGTTTCCTTGAAGTTTTGAGTTTAGGAGTAGGGAGAGGTGAGTGTTTTGGCTTCTTAGAGGGAGGCTCAGCAGGCTCATAAGGATCATGGTCCAATCTGCTGAGGTCAAAGTCCTCAGGCAGATCAGCACCAATAGGTTTGGGCTCCTCCTCAGTGGGTAGCCCGGCTGCAGTATATGTGACCTTCATCTTACCCTTTTTGTCCTGGGTAGAGGGGCCAGCAGAAGTAGTAGCAGCAGCTTCAGCAGCATTAGTTGTCCTTTTGGCCATGTCATCACGGTATCGGCTGATGTTGTTTACCGTGAAGACATAGGTGTTGGACACCTTTATCAGGTCCTCTCCAGAGACCTTCACATCTATCTCCTCGTACCTCCTGAGGAGAACATTAATAACCCTCACGAAGGGCCTCTTCATGGAAGGATGGGCTTGAACTTCAGCCACGCTCTGGAACAGCATGGAGAAAATGATCTTTGCCCAGTTCAACTGCTTGCGCAGGACAACAGCCTTTGTCCACATCAGCTGCTGTGATGTGAAGATATCCCTGGAGCCATTCTTGAACAGAATGCTCTTGTCGAGCAGATGGCTGATATGGTAGGGGATTTCAGGGAAAAGGTTTCTTGACATTTCTGAAAACCTTTCTGGCTAGGCAGATCCCCTCATCATCTCCCAGGCAGCAGCAGATTCCTCGTTAGTCAATTCCAGCTTGCCTTCAGTAGGCAGTCCAAGGATGTCTCCTATCTCCTTGTAGGTCAACTTAACAAAGTAGCCTTTGATATAGCCTTTGATGTAGCTCATGTTGACCTTGTCATTTGCTGAAGTGGGAGCAGGAGGAAGCACCATTCTGGTGTAGAATTCTTGAGCCAGTAGGTTGCTATAGTGTGTGTCATGCAGTTGGAAGAATGGGAGAAGGCCACATTCTTCCAGATCCTTCAGCAGTGCAACACCAGCAGAGGACTCATAAATGGAGTCCCTGTCAATTGTCATCCCTGGGTGGTAGCTGGACCTAGGAAGTGTTTTGATTGGGAGCTTCGTTGCCTCAACAACCCTTGATGGCCTGGCATCGGCAGAAGATGAGGTACCAGCAGACTTGGAGGATTGTGACTTTGCCTACACAATCGGCAGAGTTAAGAATGGCAGATATAGAAATCGGCAGATATATAAGAAACAGCAGATAGACAAGAAATCAGGAGATATCATCATAAACAAGTACTGTTCAGATTAAGAGCCAAAATATAGCCAATTTATCCCATAAGATAAGAACAGTTCATTATCTGGGTTTCAAAATAGCTACTGATTTTGTCAATTTTAAGCCAATAAAACGAGATAAATTGAAATCATTTTAGGCATAGATAATTCTAAAACACAACTAAACCCATATAAACAGATTCAAGCAACAATCGCAAGATTTTACAGTTCATCAATGGCGGACAGTTTAAAACGCCACAAATTAGGTCAATACAAACCATAAGACTTGATTTAAACAAGCTGAAAGGGTGTAAAAATCCTTACCATTGATGATTGTAAGCTTAAAGATTTGAAGTTTTGACGATTTGAGAAGATTTGAGTAAGATTGTAGATTCGAAGGTGGAGAGGTTTTTGAAAGTTGAAAATGGCGGTTATGGAGAAAGTGAAGAGTTACTGTGCGATTTGTCTTTTTATACTTCTGACAGGTCAATAAATGTCATTTGATAAAATTTGAGGTCCGCATTTATGACTTACAGAGTGACTGTTCACATTACGCACTTAGGTCTGCCTATTTTATCGAAGACTGCCGATATGAAGATAGGTACTTACTCAAGGTTGTCTAGAATCTCGGCAGAATAGCAATTGACTGATCTCATAGGCAATTCTATATAGGCAGTTTATAACATGACTTAAGGAATTTGCAAGAAAGGTTAAGGATTGAGGTCAAGCATACCAAGCTCGCCTCTTAAATAAGCAAACCTGGTTGAATCAAGTGCTTTTGTGAAGATGTCTGCTACCTTATTCTCTGTTGGCACATATTGCATGCTGATGTTACCTTTTTCAACATGGTCTTTAAGAAAGTGATATCTCACATCAATGTGCTTTGTCTTGGAGTGCATGACAGGATTTTGAGAAACTGAGATTGCTGATGTATTGTCACACATTATAGGACAATCAGCAGTCTTGATCTCATAGTCAACAAGTTGCTGTTTGATCCACAGCAATTGTGAGCAGCAGCTGCCAGCAGCTATGTATTCTGCTTCAGTTGTTGAAGTTGAAACAGAGGTTTATTTCTTGCTGGCCCATGAGACAAGTCTATTTCCTAAGAATTGACATGTCCCACTTGTGCTTTTCCTGTCAACCTTACATGCAGCAAAATCAGCATCAGAATAGCCTATAAGATTAAAAGATGAATCTCTAGGATACCAGATTCCCAAATTGGAAGTATCTATCAAATATCTGAGGATTCTCTTGACTGCTTGTAGGTGAGACTCCTTTGGATCAGCTTGAAATCTAGCACAAACACAAACAGCAAACATGATATCAGGCCTACTAGCAGTTAAGTATAAAAGTGAACCAATCATGCCTCTATAGAGAGTCATGTCCACTTTCTTGCCCTTTTCATCTTTATCAAGATGGCAGTTAGTGGCCATAGGTGTGCTGAAGCTATTTGCATTCTCAAGACCAAATTTTTTGATAACATCCTTTGCATATTTGGCTTGATTGATGAAGATACCATTTGAACTTTGTTGAATTTGAAGACCAAGGAAAAAATTTAGCTCTCCCATCATGCTCATCTCAAATTTATTCTGCATAAGCTTTTCAAACCTTTTGCAAAGATTTTCATTAGTAGAACCAAAGATAATATCATCAACATAAATTTGAACAAGTAAAGAATGACCTTTATGTTTCATAATGAAAAGAGTAGTGTCAATTTGACCTCTTACAAAGCCTTGAGATGTCAAGAACTTTGAAAGGGTCTCATATCAGGCTCTTGGAGCTTGTTTGAGTCCATAAAGAGCTTTCCTCAGCTTGTAGACATCTTCTCTCTTTGTACAGTCTATGAAACCAGGTGGTTGCTCAACATAGACTTCTTATTGAAGTTCTCCATTTAGAAATGCACTATTTACATCCATTTGATAAACTTTGAAGTCCTTGTAAGAGACATAAGCCAAGAATAATCTGATAGCCTCTAGTCTTGCAACAGGAGCAAATGTCTCATCATAATCAATACCCTCCTCCTGTCTATATCCTTGGGCTACCAGTCTTGCCTTATTTCTGGTGATGTTCCCATTTTCATCCATTTTGTTTCTGAAAACCCACTTTGTACCAATAACAGCTTGTCCTTTTGGTCTAGGGACAAATGTCCAGACTTGGCATCTGTCAAATTGGTTTAGCTCTTCTTGCATAGCTTCCACCCAGCTTGGATCTTCCAATGCTTCATTAATCTTCTTGGGTTCACTGTTAGATACAAATGCAGTAGAATACATGCATTCATTCCTTGAAGCTTGTCTTGTTTGAACACCAGTATTAAGATCTCCAATGATTTGAGTGATAGGATGATCTTTAACTTCTCTAACTTCAGCAGGTTGAACTTGTCCTATTGCATCGGCAGAGTTGGATTCTTGAGAAGTAGAAGTGTATGAAGCTTGGTTTTCTGAAGGATAGGTTAATTCCAAGGTAGGTTGTAGGACTTCTGGTGTGGAAGGCAAAGTGGATTCAGGGTTTTCAGAGTTTTCATTTGTAGGCTCATTTGAAGATTCTAACAAGTTGACTCTTGGATGAACTTGTGAAGAAGGAGGATCAGCAGATCTGGGACTTGGCTGTTCTGTACCTGTCTCATACTCATCAGAATCATTAGTAACCTTAGGAGCCAGATGTGGCCCAATAAAGTCAAATTCATCAAAAGAAACATGTACAGATTCAACAACTCTAAGTGAAGTTTTATTGTAAACTCTATATGCTTTTGAAAACTTGGCATATCCCAGAAAAATTCCTTCATCACTTTTAGATTCAAATTTACCTCTATGTTCTTTACCATTGTAAAGAACATAGCATTTACAACCAAATATTTTAAAAAATCCTATGTTGGGAGCTCTGCCTCTCCATATTTCATATGGAGTTTTGTTATGAAATTTATTTATAAGTGACCTGTTTTGTGTGAAGCAGGCAGTGTTCACAGCTTCTGCCCAGAAGTACATAGGCAGCTTGGCTTCTGTAATCATTGTCTTCCCTGCTTCAATGAGAGTTCTGTTTTTCCTTTCAGCAACTCCATTTTGTTGAGGTGTGCGAACTGCAGAGAAATTGTGACCAATTCCATGATCATCACAGTACTTGGCAACACCATTGTTCTTGAACTCAGTTCCATTGTCTGATCTGATATTAGCAATGTCATCTAGCTTCTGAGTCTGTAGTCTTCTGAAAAGTTCAGTAATGATGTCATATGCTTCATCTTTGGAGGACATCATCTCCACCCAAGTAAATCTTGAGTAATCATCAACTACCACAAGTGTATACTTGCTGCCACCAAGACTTGTAGTAGTTACAGGTCCAAACAAATCCATGTGCAAGAGCTGTAGAGGTCTGGTTGTTGATAGGCAAGGCTTGCTTTTGAATGAAGATTTGTGTAGTTTGCCTAGTTGACATGCTCTGCAGAGACTGTGTGATTCAGCTGATATTTTAGGCAAACCAACAACTAGATTGTCCTTTGATAGCTTCTCCAAATATTTGAAATTGAGATGGCTAAGCCTTTTATGCCACAACCAACTGTTGTCAGTTGATGACCTTGCAACCAAGCATAGATTTGACTTTCTTCCAACAGCATTAAGGTCAACAGCATAGACATTCCCTTTTCTGAATCCTGTCAGGATAGTTGAACATGTCTCATTGTCCTTTATGAGACAGTGACTTGAGGAGAACTGACAGATTAGTCCTTTATCACAAAATTGTGATATGCTTAGCAGATTGTGCTTTAAACCTTCAACCAGAGAGACTTTGCTGATGGAGAGGTTTCCTCTCACTATGCTTCCATAGCCTATTGTCTTTCCCTTTGAGTTGTCTCCAAAAATGACTGAGGGACCCCTTGCTTCAACAATACTTGAGAGAAGATTTGGATCACCAGTCATGTGCTTAGAGCATCCACTGTCTAGATACCATAGATCTTTCTCTTCTTCATTGACAGCCATGAAGCATTCCTGAAATATAGACATTTAAGAATATGGTCCCCTTTTTATTTTTGGGTCCTCAAGGTTAGCAACCTTTTGGGATCCATACCTGTTTAACCTTTAGAGGAGTAAATCCTCTAGATTTAGGTGTGAATCTCAGAAGGCATTCATGAATCTCATGACCATGGCCTTTGCAGAAAGAGCATTTGTGAAATCCTTCAACATGAGTAATGATTTCTTTTTGAGGCTTCTTATTATCAGCAGTCTTTGGAATGAACTTTGTGCTGATAACTGGCCTATAGGACTTAGGCTGATAATGCCTTTTCTTATTGATGTTAGGTTTACCATAGGTAGACCTTTTGTCAAAAGATTTTGCATTTACAGGCACAACTCCTTTAAGCTTTTTATCGGCAGTGTTCACTCCTTTTACTCTTTTGGCAGTGTTGGGATCAGCAGTCTTGCCTTTGACAAATTTAATAGGTTTGAGTTGAGTAATTTTTGACTTACCATCAATCATCCCCGTTTTCTTAGGGTGACTAACAGCAGGTCTCTGTTGCTCAGACTCCCTATTAGCAGAGTCATTTTTGGCAGGTTGCTTACCCTTGGACTGGTCTTTTGCCTTCTTGGAATAAACAAAAGGAACTTTGTTAAAGCCAAGTCCTTGCCTTTTTGGAGATTGCTGGTCATAAGAAACTTCGACCAATTCTTCAAAGAATCACTTGATGTCTCATCTTTTTGAGAACCAGAAGAACTTCCTACATTGAACTCACTTTGGAAACCAATACCAGTTTTGTCATCAAGAGATTTTTGGTTTGAAAGAATGGTATCAAAGTTTCCTTTAGAGTTATTCCAAGTATTGACAACCTTTTGAAGGTCATCTTTCTCAGAATTTATTTTCTTGATATGTTCAAGTAGGAAATCTACTTTTTCAGTCAAAGTTTTGTTCTCTTTTTGCAATTTGATACTTTCAGCTTGTTGTCTATCAAGATCTTTGATCTTAGACATCAAGGTTGATTTCTCGAGACACTAGTTCATGCTTCTTGGCCGTTTACATAGGCAGTTTTGAATTTGGAAAATTCATCCAGCATGTCTTTGTTTGCTTTGATGAGCTCTCCCTTTGAGGGTTCATTGAGATCATCATCATCATCACTATCATCTTGTTGAAATGGTAGTGACCTCACTGAATCATGTGGTGACTCCCTGGCCATAAGGCATATGTTTACTTCTTCAAAGAAAGTCACAGAGTCATCCTCATCGTGTCGTGTCACACCAAGTAGGCAGTTGCTTTCATCAATGTCCTCAGCCACCATCCCTTTTTGTTTTTGAAATTTACATTCGGGACGTTTCTTATAAAATTCATATTTTGGCTTTGGACATTTAGAGGCAAAATGGCCTGGTTTCCTACAGTTGAAACAGACAAGCTCATTATCCTTTTTATAGTCTGCTGATTTATAAGGAGCAGAACTTTTTGGTTGAGCAGTTGTTTTATGAGGAACGGCAGTTTTGTGAGAAGACTGCCTATGTGATGATGATTTGTTAAACCTCTTGAAACGTTGATATTTCTTTACAAACATAGCAAATGCTTCGTCTGAAAGAATATCATCACCATCACTTGATGATGTAGATGGAGTTTCATCAGGTGTTGAACATGAAGGTTCAGTAGACATGGCTGGTAATGATAAGTTTTTGAAACTCTTTTCCATCTCTTGAGCTTGTTGAATTTCAAGCTCATAGACTGATAGACTAGCATAAAGGTTTCTAAGAGTCAATTTGTTTAAATCTTTTGACTCTTTCATGGCAGTAATTTTTACATGCCATAAACTGCCTAGTGCATTTAGAAATCTCATGTTTATTTCTTTCTTTTCATACTTCTTTCCTAAAGAGTAGCAAGAGTTGACTACCTCATAGAATCTGTCATAGGCACTTCGTAGAGACTCTTTGGGATCCTTTTTGAAGGAGTCAAACTTCTGGATGCAGGTGTATAATTTGTTGTTCTTTGTCTCACCATCACCTTCAAGATATTCAAGGATGGCTTCCCACATCTCCTTTGATGTGTCCAGATTGATAATCTGCTGATAAGTGCTTATATCAACACAGCTGGTAATAATGTTGATGGCCTTTCCATCCAGGGCATCATTCTTTCTGTCTTCATCATCCCACTCTTCTTCTGGCTTTGGTACTTCAGGTTCAACCGTTGGATCGCGGCCAGTGTATTAGGCTTCATTGGAATTCAGGGTCCATCTGTGACACATTTCCACAAACGTTTATCAATTG
Source organism: Platycodon grandiflorus (assembly GCA_016624345.1). Classification (NCBI taxonomy): domain Eukaryota; kingdom Viridiplantae; phylum Streptophyta; class Magnoliopsida; order Asterales; family Campanulaceae; genus Platycodon; species Platycodon grandiflorus. Next base: position 55,001,822 of record CM028361.1, on the reverse strand, counting down.
AGTTCATATGTCTTTTGACTTTATCTTTCCAGATGTCAAAGTGAACTTCATCCAAGACAGGACAATGGTTCACGTTTGAAGTTTCCAACATTTGGTGAGCAGCCATGATCTTTAATCTCTCAAGAGGTTAATCTTGGAAAAACTAGTTTTCAAAGAGTTAAGCTCTGATACCAATTGTTAGGTCCAAGGTTGCTCAAGATAGGCTAGAAGGGGGGGTTGAATAGCCTATGTCCAATTTTTGAAGATTGATTCAAAAATCTACTTCACTTTAAGTTTGAAAAGATTTGCAGGCGGAAGTCTTGTGAAGTATAGGACAAGTTGAGAATGGCTGATCTTCACAGGTCAAGATCAGCAGTTCTCAACTGTTTGGAAATCTGGAAATTTAAAGCAACACAAACAATTCACAAACACACACAAGAAGACAGAGTATTTAATATGGTTCACACTTATAAATAAGTGCTACGTCCACAACCAAAGTGGTCAACTTTGGATTTGAAAATTGTGTACTAAGTTTTTCCACTAGATATTTTACAAACTAAATCTCTAATGGATTGTGTACAAAAATTTTGTTGACCAAGTGTTTGTGTGGGAGAATTGATATCAATAAGATACAATTCTCGTGAGCTATAAAAGCTAGGTGTTGCTATCAATGAAGAGCTTTAATGGACTAGACGTCTAAGTATGAAGCTCTTCAAAGAATGTATACAGAAAAGACGTTTAAGAATTAATGCACTTAAAGAAGATGAAGATTCAGAGTTGAAGTAGTTGAAGAGTATTGAATGCAGCAATGGAGTCTCCTTTTATATGCAGGAGGAAGCTTGGAGCCGTTGGTGATCTTCTAATTTAAATTTAAGAGCAATTAATGCTCTAATCTGGTTGTTGACTCCTGATAGGCTGTCCTGCAACTTGCAGTCTGTCTCCTGACTCTTTGCTAAAAATAGGCGGTCTGCGCTTGCAGGAGAAATGTCCTTTTCTGAGTGTATGCCAAGAATGGAAACCTTCATTAAATGATATTTGCAGGTTAACGTTGCAACGCGATTAATGAGGTCTTCAAGTTAGGACATGTCTTCGGCAGATGACTATCGGACGTTCTTGGGATCTTCAACATTGCTGATGAAGCTTGACTGATACAAGCTTGTCCGATGTCTCAAGGAGGACTGCTAATGCATTCTTTGCCTATTGAGCAGAGGACGTCCGATGTCCTATAGGCTATCTTCTTCAAGACATTTACAATTAGCAACCCTAAGCTATTCAAGCTATGCCTAAGTACAAGTTGCCATACTAACAGACACGCAGGCCCATTAGTCACCTTGACTTAGACTTAGGTTATGGATTCAAGCAAATCTAAACTAAATACAACAACAACTCATGTGTGAACCCCAATATAAGCAGCATCAATTGCAAATTAAAGACAAAATCAAAAGATTGCAAATATCTCAATAAACCACGTGCTTGAGCTTTTTTCAATGAATCAGTACCATCACATGAAACAACTTCAAGAACTTCACGAACAGAAGAAAACAAAGCAACCAAGTTCAACAATGATTTATGATGAGACCCCCAATGTGTATCCGCAGCCCTCTAAAAACTTAACTCTTGATTTAATCCCTTCCCTGTCTTAATTAAACAACTATCGATTCCTTCTGCCACTTTTTCTAATTGCTTTTGTCGAATTATATCTTTACGCTTACAAGAGGCTCCAACAGCATTCATTAAGGTAGAAATCATACTAGCATGTTAATCTTATAATTATGTACATGCATTGTTAATGTGATTATCGTGGTTCATGTATTGATTTGATGAGTCGTAAATGCGTGATTTCATGTTTCGGTGCTTTACCTTCTTGCATTGTTTTGTAGTGTAAACTAATCCGAAATGAAAGAGATGAACCATGATACTTTATACCTAGATATACATGATGTTATAGAGGTTTCGTGTTGTTAAATCGGACTTTGAAAAAGTAGTATACGATGTGTTAACTTGAAGTTACAAAACGAAAAAGTTGTTGAAATTATGTTCGGTTTTGTGAACTTCCTCATAACTTTAAATCGATCCAAGATTGATATCGAACCCTTGGGGACATCCTTTGATGTGTTATAAGTGTTGTACAATCATACCTAGGGGTGTACGAGCGATCGAATCGAGGAAACGAAGAAAAATAAAAAAAACTGCGCATGCTAATGAACAATGTGCGCCTAGGCGTGCAGCCCTGCGCCCCAGCGCGCCTCTTCTGGACAGATTTGCTGCCAGCTCGATTTTGGACAATTTTGGTGTTGCCACCTCCTCCTTAGCCTCTCTAAACTAATCTAAAACATGAATGTTTAGATAAGGGACATATTCCAGCTTTCTAAACACTCTAATATCCCAATTCTCTCACTCAAATCTTCCAAATTTCACCAAAGTTATACTAGGGTTTTTAGGGTTTTGTGGCTAGGGATTTGTTCTATAGCCAAGGTAGCAGCAAGGGGGTTGTTTAGGGGACTTCAAGGCTGACTTCCAGCACTAAAATACAAGGTTTAAGCCAGGGTTTAGCTTTCATTTGGTAAGGGACCTCTATCTTGTGCATGTTTGTTGTTTGTTTGGTTAATTTCGGTTATAATCAATGTTGTAGTGTTACTATTTTAATTTCTGAATTTCCAGGCATGGGAAGTGCCTTAAAATGTTGATATAATTTCTAGCCATGGGAAGTGCCTTAAAATGTTGATATGATTATGGGTATGTATTAATAACGTGTATTCATGTTATATGGACCTTAGAAATGTTGAAATGCGATGGTATAATGAAATTTGAGAAATCGGCAAGAATTTGACCTAAACAAAGTGTGTAATATGGCTGCGATTATGTGATTGTAATATGATATCGAATTGTTTAAGATGGTTAAATTGTTCATTATGTTGGTTGGTGAAATTAGAACTCGAATTGATCCTTGGAGGATAACCGAAATGCTGAATTTGTAACCGAATATGGAATAAAGTGTGAACGTGAACTTGACTAACCGGATGTGTACATTCGAATACTAACTTTCAAAGGGTTTTGGTTGACTACCAATTGTCACGGGGCGGAGTGCAGTGATAGTCGGGTTATGGTGACCTTAATCCAGCCTATCTCCCTATTTTCGGCAAAAAATAGGGTACACCACATAAATGTTGGACACGAGTGGTGTTGTCACATGGATGCCAAGGTTGTAGGGACTTGGGGCATGATGACTTGTTCCGCGGAATATTCGATCTTGAATTATATGATTACAATGATTTGATTTGAACTTCAAAGCTGAATGGTGTTATAAGGGGAGCTAATAGTCGGAGGTGTACCTCGACTTGTATGTCCTGATATATGTGATCTATACTTGTTAAATGTGTGATATGAAATGTTGTTAGCTCATTACTTTGTAGGTTGGTCATTATTTCCAACTGGTATGGGACAATTGGCAGTTGTGATCCTTCTTACGCTGGTAATGGGACTTAGTTGGTTATTGATTATACTAATGACATGTGACTTATCTGCTATTACTTATGCTGATTACATGATGCTTGTGTTAGCATCCAATTACTGTTGCATACATGCATAGCATGTATAAGTTTAGTGGAATCTTACTGAGTCATAGGTGACTCACCCTTTCACTAATGTTTTCCTTAGATCGAAGCAGTGCAAGATGAATCACACTATTGAGGCTGTAGACCTGGTGGTTCAATAACAGATAGTTGACTTTATTTTTGAACTTGTTTGATTTGTATATATGAGAGGATAATGGTTTTATTATTCTGTTTATGTACCCTTGACATTGTATATTAGGGCTGGAGGCCTTTAAATTTGGGTTGTATGTAAGTTAAATAAGTTTGTAAATACAATTGTAACCTTTCTAGTTAAGTGATTGCATGGCGTGTTACCATGTCTTGGTGTAAGTGATGAGGGTGTGTTAAACAGGTGATTATTATGATTGTGTATTGTGAATTCATGCCCAGATTTAGGCTCGGTTTGGATGCTTGAATTGGGGTGTGACACACATTATGTCAATTCATTCATATTTTCCATGAAAAAAAAAAAACTTGAAAGTTTTTCTTTTTTTCATACATTCTCCAAATCCCATCCCTAGGATCCTGGGATCAAAATAAAATGTTTTCAAGTGTTTAGTGTGGGTTTTTCTTCACTTTTCTTCATAAAAGCTTTTTTTCATACAGTTGATGTGCGACTTTCGCGCAACTTTGGGTAAGAAAAATTCACACATTTTGAGCCACCCCAACAAAATTAACTTGGGGGTTTCCATCTTTGTTCATCCCTCTACACATATATACTCTCGATTTCGAGAAATTTTTATCCTAACATGTTCAAATTTGCAATTAAAGTAAGCACTTTAAACATACAAAAATACATACTTGTTTATACCCATATTGTATAAATTCACATTTTTTGCTTAGATTCAACATGCAACAACATACATTTGCTACTTGGATACTAACAATTGCAGGATTAGCATCAAGAGTCCAGCAAATCATACAAAAATTTTAAATTTAGCATACTTTGCGGAACAAGTGAGTTTTCCAAAAACCTCATCGATGGTGGATCTAAAGAAGATATGTGACTGCTCCAGTCACGATGAATATCGTTCGAATTACTATCCGAGAACGGATAGCGGACCCGATTCCACGCCATCACCTCGTCGGCTTGTTCGTCACCGGTGCCCACATTGACAGGAATTTCATTTTCTGAGTCCGAATTATTCGTCATTATCCCTACAAACAATTTTGGGGCGATAAACCTCGAAAAATTTGAGTGATTTCGGAATAAATTTGGAAGAAATCGGAGAAGAAATGAAGAGCTGAGAGAGAAAGAAGAACGGCAGTAGCTATGTTGCTGCTACTGCCCGTTTTCTTCTTAAGAAGAAAAGGGATTTTCCCTTTTTCCCTCCAAATTTTAGCATTTTGGGATTTGCACCCCCAAGTCTTTCTAACGGCAACGTAACGTCCAACTAACGGTCGTTAACCGGACGCCCTAGCAGAAGTCCGCCATCAACATATTTTCAAGAGCAATCCCCAGTGGAGTTACTCCCAACGGCCCTGACATCCAATCCATCATCTCCAACAGAATCCCCATGGGAATCTACACAGCATATTTCAGCAGAAGCATTGTTAATGGTCGTGCGCATCATCCCCAACAAAGTGTCCCCTGGACACCACACAGATTTACAGTGCATTCACACACGTTTGCACACCCAGTTACCTGGTCGTTTCCCCCACAGGTTCGAGCCTGAGGCACATGGAAATCAACCGCTCAACGGCCCTGCCGTCCAATACAGTTCAGAATCCATCTCCCGGCCGCCACACAAAAATAGTATCTTTACTTTATGTCAATTTACAGCTTATCCTAAACTGTAATTTGCCTCATTTTGCATTGGTACAGCTTTCTTTTGGTCATTTCCCAATGGGTATAAACCTGGGGTCCAAACGTGAACCATCCACACACTGTATTTTACATTTCAAATTTCTTCCCTGAAGAGATTTGAACTACGTTTTGACCTGATTCTCTTTATAGAGATACGTAGGAAGTCTCCCCTAGAGATCCGGTCACCACAAGGCAAACCTTGTCGCCCATCCCCAGCAGATTCCAAAAATCAATTTCTTCCCTAAAGAGATTTGAACTACATTTTGACCTGATTCTCTTTATAGAGATATGTAGGTAGTCTCCCCCTGGAGATCCGGTCACTTTTTAACACATGTTGTCACCCATACACATATACACATGGTCGAACAAACTCTGATGCAGAGTTTGACAATCCAATTGCTAGTACGAAGTTGGATGCCTATCTTTTTCGACGAGGCTGGCTTACTTCTAAGCAAACGTAGTCAAGGGGATCTATAGACACCCAGAATTCGTACACCTACATTATACGAATTGTCCAATAAACAACTATTTATTTACAAACAGACTAACACATGTTTCTATGATCATTTCAGGAAACAACATACACAAACGGACTGTCAACGTCCAACAAATACAATAACTTCGGTTAGATCAACTTCAAGGGTCAAACTCGAAGATACAATAGGACTAACGACGTCCGACACACAAAGAACCTTCCGTTAGATCAACATCAAGGGTCTAAACTGAAGATACACAGCTTAGAAGGGCCAAAGTGCAAGACACAAAGCCTGGAAAAAGCCAAAAACAGGGTTTGGTGTGCTGAAGACATTTCTGGTGAGCTGATACACCCAAACAAGGTTTGGTGCGCGAGCACCATGCCAGGAGCGCAGCGTACCAAACCTGCAATTGTCCCAGAAGTCAAGTCACCTGGCTATTGAAGACTTTGAAGGCTGGAGGAACCTTCCTCCTTGCTTGGCCCCAAGAGTTTCATCTCCCAGGCTTCCCCTATAAATAGAGCTCTTAGCTCTCCCTCAAAACATGATCAATTCTCTCCCTAAGAACTAACACACTGAACATACACTCACACACACAACTCTCTCTATCAAGCCTCTTTTTGAGGAGAAAAGAGAGAAAGAAAAGATAAAAGAGTATTTACTCTGTCTCAACACACACAAAACGTAAGTCTTCCTTTCCTCGATTGGTAGCAGTGGAAGCACAATGGTCAGGCTACGAGCTAGCTTGATCCGGTATAATACAACGGCCTAGAACGTGGCTCGATTTCTGTAAAACGACAGAAGGTAAAACCCTTCAGTTTGTTAGTTTATTTAAATATGTAAATACATTTTCTTGAATATGTATGTAATTATTTTAATACACTTTCCAAATATTAAATACATGTAAAGTATATTCTGTAAATAAATGAACTTGTGATAATTAAATACGAGCATGCAAACTTGTAGAGACCGAAAGGGCGAATTGAGTGCGTAAAACCTTCCCAAATCGTAACTTGGCCCTCGAACCCATAATCTAAAGTTTTTCTCCCGTTTACTTTATAAACGAGAGTGGCGACTCTATTTTCAAAGATAAACGTGTTTTTTTCATGTTTATCAAACTATAAAATTAAATAGAGAAAAACCACAAGATAAGAGCGAAAAAGGCCCGAAGGGACCGATTTCTCCAAAAGTTAGATCCGGGGCGCTCACACATCCCAACTATGGTAATTTTAGTGATCCGGGCAACACAAATTTCATGTGACACGACATTTTATGGTTTGGGTTATAGTACAGATTTCAACAAATATTTATTGCTAAGTAACCATTTACAATCAGTTAAGTTAGAACGCAACCAAATATAATAGTTTGCCTATTTGGACTTGATGTAGAATCCAAAGATAATTTGTATAAGAGAATAATATCACATCCATATTTTTGTAATTATATTTCTATAACTTTGTAATTATATTTGGTATATTCTTATCTATTAGTTAGGTCTCCTATCTCCTCTGTTAGTTAGGTCTCTTAGTTGTTATTGTATTAGGTCTCCTAGTTATTATTGTATTCAAACTCTTCTAGATTAACTTGTAATTACCCAAAACTGTAACCCTATAAATATGTACTCATATTAATGGAAACGTCATGTGATTATTTACAAGAATTATTATTTACTACAATTTGCTCATATAGTTAAGTAATAAGTTTCCATGAAAATAAATACTTGCAAGAGTTATGATAGTATTACCAATGAGCGAAAATGAGCCATCCGAAACGGCCTATTTCTATTTCTATCCTTTTTTGTCGCGTATACTCAAATCATTTCTAGGAAGTTTATTTATACGTCCAAGAAAAAAAATGAGGAGCTCTGTCACAGTTGAGAGGATGCGATGAGGACTATAAAGGATGTGATCCTAACTGTGACGCCCCGACCCGGATCTCTATACGAAATCCCAAGGTCGGGTCGCCTAAAATAACATAACGACACAACCAAAGAAGAAAAGCACGTAGCATAACCGCCCGTACTTACAACTAACACAATTTAAAAACCTGATTTAATACAAACATATTTTCGGCTACACAACGCCGGAACCCAACCACTACACCACAGGTCTAAGACTTGGAAATAAAACTACAATTAATCTCATCGGCCACAACATGCCGGAACAACAATGTAAACCACGAGCCACAACATGCTCGGGAAAAGAACTAAAACAGTAATAATTTATACACACCAGCACGACATACACATGTCGGCTACCAAAAGAATAAGTCATGTTTACAAAACGCCAAGTACTACCCAAGTAAAGTTGATATAACTTTACATAACCAACGTCTTTACCAAAAGAAATACTATGTAACCCAAAAGACAACCTTCAGATTAATCTCAAGCTATCCGTCCTCACCGCGAACCGCTAGGCTGGCTCGAATCTAAGGAAAAACAATAAATGACAAACGGGGTGAGTCGAAACTCAATAAGTTACTAAATGCAACTACATGACATGACATAATGCTCAAGCTGAAATCATAACATGACATTAACATTTATATACCACAACTGAACATATATCATCATCATGATATACCAATCTCATATCTCATATAGCACCTTGATATTTATATAAGTGCTCATAAATAAACCATTTTACAAAGGATATCATTTCTCTTTCTCCATCATTGTGTTGTTCTTGCAATACACAAAATAACCAACGTGTATCAATACTCGTGTGTGATGTATCGACTATTCCGACAAAATCCACCGGGTCCCCCAACAAAATCCATCGGGTTCTTCTAGCAAGCCAAAGTCATGTGTATTGGTACAACAATGGGGCTACTTCCCAACTGTGGCCAATAGATGAGGGATGTGTGAACTCCGGTACGGCGACTTATAGCGATCACGAAACGAATTCGTAAAGACTATAGGTCGTCCCACCTGCTATAACGACAATGCCAGCTGGACTCTATGCAATGAACAAGTTGGTATAATACTCATCTTATGCAAATAACCATCAAGTTCAAAAGTAGTGAACTTGACAAATAACGCGTAGATTATATTATTCTACCAAGAATTCTCATCAAACATATTGTTTCAAGAACTTCAAACAATCATTTTAGAGCTAATTACAAGTCTCTAATTTACCAGTATCATTTACTCGGAGGACCAAAACACATATCAAACGAACTCTAAATCTCGTAGGACTTCAATATGTTATTCAGTAATTCTTACTCCAACTTAATATCAACTTCTTAGAGTCATTACTACACTTCTCAAAATTTGGGTATAATTGCTATATGCAAGATTTCCCATTTCAAATCCCTAACTTGTTCTTGTGTTCAATTCCATGGTTGAGTGTTCAACATCAATATACAACATCTCCAAACACCACACATAACATATAAACATGTTATACATCTCAATACATCATTTAAACATGAAATCATCAAGTAAACAAGATATGCATGTTCAATATATCAATATTATGCAGCAAATTCTTAAGCATACATAGGGGATTAGTAACTTAAATTAAAAGCACAATCAAACCAATGCAATCAAGATCAAAGCCTTCTAAATTGGTCCCCAAGTCACCCTCTACACTTTGATGGTCTTGGATCAAAATTTGGATGGTTGGATGAGAAGATGTGATCTACACACACTAGTCTCACACTCAATCTCCCACACAAGCTCTCTAAGTTTTCATGGAAGAAGAAACAAGAATCCTAACATGAACTCTTGAAACCCTAGGTTGATTGGTGTTTTTGGAAAAGATTTTGGGAAGAACTTGAGTGTTTTTGGTGAGTTTTGAGAGTTAGAAATGGTTCACCCTTGATTTCCCACGTCCAAGACCAGGTAAGGGAGAGTTATGATGAGGTGGCAGCAGGAGAACTAACAAAAAAAATGATATCTGGCATTCGCACGGCCGTGCCAAAAACATGCGCACGGTCGTGCCAACTTTCACAGCCTAATCTGGAGTTTCTGTCCGACTCTCGCACGGCCGTGCCAAGAATGTGCGCACGGTCGTGCCAAGTATCACAGCCCAAACCCAACTTCTATTTTACTCCATTTCCTAGGTTTGATCACTTGGTCACTCCTAGGTTTGATTACACAACACTTATAACACATCTAAAAAATATCATAAACCACAATAATCAGTTTAACAATGCATTATAAGGTGTGTGATACATAAACTAGAAAATGTAACAAGAATTAAAACATGATTAATCTAACATGATATTCAAGCAAATTTAAACACTTATAATAACATATTAACATGCAACAAAGTAAGCACATAGGCCATAATTAAATCCAGGGTATTACACTAACCTTATGGCATAGCTCTTAGACTTGCACATTATGTCACGCAACCGCAAAACTACCATCTTCGACAGTCAGATATGTCAGGGAGATGTGAAAATATTTCTTTTGTAATTAGAACTCCACCAGGTAGAGCCTCAAAGATGATTAGCAATACACTTGTACGTCAACAAAGTTATAAAAGATTGGAGATGGCCAGTACCCTTGGTTTGTATCAATGGTTAGTCAGAGAGCTAGTAGTATCTTGAAACAATTCAATATTCAGTATGATCATGTTGAAGATCATACCAGATCATGATGAAGAAATGAGAGAGAAAGAGAGAGCAAATTTCCTCGAGAAAATGTGTATTTGTCTATTTGTATTCCTCCTATGATTACAAACTCAAGACTTGTATTTATATATCACTTAAAATACAAAGAATACAACAAGAATAAAAAATTCACATTTGTAGATTCCCACTTGCACAAATGTAACAACATTGGTAACAAACTATTGATATGACCAAGTAACAACCACCTTCAATAAGAACAACAGTCCTTAAATTATTGCTCTTCTACACTCGACACCTATTTGTTCTCGTTTACACTGGACACCCTTTTGTTATCTTCTGTAATCTGACATTTAGCACCCTTGACTTTCTTAGATGAGTTCATACTCATATCAACCCCCCTTAAGCTTGAGGCAGTAAAAAGATTGTAAGCATTAAGCTTGGACAAGAGATACGAGATAGATTGAAAGGGCAAAGCCTTTGTGAATAAATCTGCAAGTTGGTTTAAAGAGGTAACATGAGAGGTGCAAATCAAACCTGACTTAATCTTGTCTCTAATCAAATGGCAATCTATCTCTATATGTTTCGTTCATTCATGGAATACTGGATTGATAGCCAAGTGAAGAGCTGCATTGTTATCACAAAAGAGAGAGACTCGAGTCAAGTTTGTAACCCTAAAATCTTGTAGAAGATTAACCAACCATACCACTTCATTGGATGCATTTGCCATGCTCCTATATTCTGCCTCACAAGAGGACATGGACACAATATTTTTGTTCTTAGCTTTATATGAAATCAAGGACTGAACAAGGAGAACACAGTACCAGACAAAGACTTTTTGGATATTGGACGGAGAACTGCTACCCTTAAGACATCTGACAAGCTTGACAGCAGCAGCCCAATGAGGGTCCCTTAGAGAAGCAAAAAACTGACTCAAGATGTGGACTGGTAATTGTAAGTAGACATGCACAAAAGGTTCAGAACCGGCGGTTCGAACCAGAACCGAACCGGCTAAAAAATTGCATAAATCGGAACCGCCAAGAATTGAAACCGTCTTTGAATCAAAATCGCCAGTTATATGGTTCGATTTCGGTTTCCAATTTATCAAAATCGTGAACTGCCGGTTTAAAATCAGGAACCAAAACCACCGGTTCCAAACCATCAAAAACCATGAAAAATCGCCAAAATTTAAATATCAAATTTTAAAATTGCCTTGTTTACTCTATAATTTTAAATATAGAAAGTTTAAAAAGTTTATAAAAATTTCAAAAAAAATTTAAAAATCACAGTTCAGAACCAGAAAAGTGATTTGCCGGTTCGGTTACGGTTTGTGGCCCCACGCTTTTTGGAACCACCGATTCGAACCGTTTGGGCATGTCTAATTGTAAGATACACTAATCTGCTAACAAGTCTCATATACTGGTCTGGATAAGATAATTGTTGGCCATTATTAAAGGCCATTGCATGGGAATCTTACCTTGGCATTTAGAAGACCAACATCGGAGACAATCTCCAGAGTATACTTTCTCTGGTGTATGCAAATGCCCTCAGAGGACCTAGCAATTTTAACTCCCAAGAAAAACTTAAAAGGACCTAAGTCCTTGATATTAAAATTGGCATGTAAGTTTTTCTTAACTTCTACAATGGTGTCACTGTGAGAGCCTGCAATAAGGATATCATCCACATAAACCAAAATAGTAGTAAAGAATACTGACTTATTGAGTGTGAACAATGTGTAATCATGCTTGGACTCTTGAAAACTATAAGCAATCAAAGCAGCAACAAATTTGTTATACCATTGCCTAGGGGCTTGTTTCAAGACATAAAGAGACTTGACTAGTTTGCATACAATAGGCCTATATCAGTGCTGGGATCGCAAATGAGCAGGCAACACATAACCTTGAGGTAGCTGCATATAGACCTCCTCATCAAGATCTCCATGGAGAAAGGTATTAACTACATTCATTTAAGATAAGTGCCACCCTTTAATGGTTGTCAAGTTTAGAAAAACTCTCATAGTGGTCATCTTAGTGTCACACCCCAATTCAAGCTACTACACATAGCTTAAATTCGGGCATGACCTGGCTAAACAATGTCAAAATAACCACCTATTTAACAATGTAAAACAACCACGAAAATAAAAGCATGGCCACAAGTCACTCAACCTCATAAACTGAAAATACACAACTGAGTTTACACAACTCATCCAACCGATATACAGACCAACATAAAAGGCATCCAGCCTTTATATATAATACAACAAAAACAGTGTTTGAGACCTAGACAGTATAACAAACCACTATCTAACATATACACAATACAGAAACTACCCCAAAAGAAAACCACCTTCTAATCTCGCAACGAGCTGCACAGCCTTACGCACGTGAACCCTTTGCCTCGCTCCGATCTAAGAAAAAATAATAATGAAAGGGTGAGTCACCTATGACCCAGTAAGATTTCACTAAACTTATGCATGTTATGCATGTATGCAATAGTAACAGGATGCTAACACATAGCAGCATATAATCAACATAACAAATAATCAACCAAGTCTCATTACCAGCGCAAGAAGGATCACGACTGCCAACTGTCTCATACCAGTTGGAAATAATGACCAACCTACAAAGTAATGAGCTAACAACATTTCATATCACATATTAAATAAGTAGTAACATCACGAGATTACATGTATCAGGATATAATAGTCGAGGTACACCTCCGACTAACCAGCTCCCCTTATAATACCATTCAGCTTTGAAGTTCATATCAGATCACTGTAACCATATAATTTGTATTTCAAATATTCTGCAGAATAAGTCAACATGCCCCAAGTCCCTACAACCTTGGCATCCATGTGACAACACCACTCTTATCCAATAATCTACGTGGTGTGCCTTATTTTGGCCGAAATAGGGAGGTAGACCGGATTAAGGTCGTCACAACCCGACTATCACTGCACTCCGCCCCATGATAATCGGTAGTCAACAAAAACCCCCTGAAAGTTAGTATTCGAATGTGCACATTCAGTTTGCCAAATTCACGTTCATACTTTATTCCATATTCGTTTACAATTTCGGTATTTTGCTTATCCTCCAAGGATCAATTCGAATTCTATATATATTCACGAATCAACATAATGAACACTTTAATCATCTCAAACTAGTCAATATCAAGTCACAAACCCTAAATCACAGCCATGTTTCATACTTTATTTAGGTCAACTTCTTCCCAGTTTCACCAATTCAAGTATATAATCGAATTACAACATTTTCAAGGATCATATGAACACTAGCACCCTTTAATAACACATACCCATAATCAAATCCACATATTAAAACAATTCACATGGCTAGAAATTCAAAATTTTAGCATAGTAACATTTCCACATTGATTATAACCGAAATTAACTGAATAAACAACAAACATGAACAAGCTATTGGTTCCTTACCAATTTAGAGAGTTAGATCACCATTAAACCCCTGGATTTTAGTGATTAAGTCAGTCAAGAACTCAGTTAAACCACTCCTTTGTTGCTACCTTGAAAGAAGAAACAAGAACCCTTGCAAGAACTCTTGAAACCCTAGGTCAATTTGATGTTTATGGAGAGAATTTTGGGAAAGATTTGAGTGTTTTGTGTGTTTAAAGAGCTGGAAATGGTTCTTCCCCTGTTTACCCACGTTTTAGATCAGATAAAGGAGCAAAAGCATGACGTGGAAATCAAGAAAACTCAAAAGTACAAAATATGGAGCATTCTGTCCGTACATGGTGCGCTAGGCCACAGGCTGTGCGCGCTAAGGCACGCACTGTTCATTCAGCTCGTGCAATTTTTCTGTTTTGCTCCGTTTTCTTGATTCGATCGCTCGTATACTCCTAGGTTTGATTGTACAACACTTATAACACATCAAAGGATGTCTCTAAAGGTTCAATATCATTCTAGGATCAATTTAAAGTCACGATAAAGTTTACGAAACTGAAAACAACGTCGACAACTTTTTTATTTTGTAACTTCGATTAACACAGCATATTTCACTTTTTCAAGGCTCGATTTAACAACATGAAACCTATATAACATCAAGTATATCTAGGTTCAAAGTATCGTGGTTCATCTCTTTCATTTCAATTCAATTTATGCTACGAAACAATGCAAGAAAGTAACGTACCGAAACATGAAATTATGAGTTTATGACTCATGTATTTGATACCATGAACCACGATAATCAAATTAACAATGCATGCACATAATCATATAATTAACATGCTAATGAAATTCTCGGTTATTACACTTAGCCACAGGAGGAAAAGTTTCAAAATAATCCTTACCTCAATTTGAGTGAAGCCCTTAGGCACAAGCCTAGCCTTGTACTTATTAAGATAGCCATCAAGGTTATATTTTAATCTGTAAATCCATTTGTAACCTACTAATCTCTTGCCAGAAGGTGATTCCCATGTGTGATTTTGTTCAAGAGCATTCAACTCAGAAGTCATAACATCACACTAGTTGGGGTCTTTCAAGGCTTGAGTGTAAGTGGTAGGCTCAGACAAGGAAGATGAGTTACAAATGAATGAATAATATGAAGGAAAGAAAGAAGAATATAAAATTGGATAAGAAAAGGATGAATGATCATTACGTGCAAAACATTGTGTAGCTGTAAACTGAGTTACATAGTCATTGTACTTGGAAGGAACATTCTTTTGTCTTACAAGTCTGGTTCTTGGCAAAGAAGGAGGTACTGAGTTAAAGAGAGGTGCATTGTGATCATTAGAAGGAGGAGATACGGTGGGATCATTGGAAGGAGTAGAGGGAATAATAACAGTAAGAAAAGAATCTCTAATGTCATCCTCCTCAACCAAAGAAGAAGAAGAAGAGATAGATGTAAACATTGGAATAGAGGATTCTGAAGAGGAATAGGGAAAACATTAGAAAGGGAATACATTTTCATGGAATACAACATCCCTTGAATAAAAGACTTTGGATGTGTTGAGATCAAAGACCTTATTTGCCTTTTTGCCAAATGGTAGGGGTGTATGCTCGAACCACCAAACCGCGAAATCAAATCGAATCAGACCGAATCAAGCGGTTTGGTTCGATTTTGGGTTAAGATGGTTTAGTTAAGGTTTGAAATTTTTCTAAACCGCTCTGTTTGGTTCGGTTTACAATTTTTTGTGCCGAACCGAACCAAACAGAATCAAACCGAACCGTCCCTATAATAAATAAAATTATATATATATATATATATAAATACTACTTTACTAATTCCCAGTCAAACCCTAAATCTTTCTTTCACATTTCACGTCTCCCTCTATCTTTCCAAAAATAACTCTCTCTCTCTCTCTCTCTCTCTCTCTCTCTCTCTCTCTCTCTCTCTCATCTCACGTCACTGGCTCTCCCACATTCACCGGGGTCTCCCTCGACGGCCGACGCTCAACTCACCTTAATAGCCATGGTAAGCTCTCCATGTCTCCTTTTCTCTTTATAGATCACTCGATCTATTTCTCCGTCTCTCTCAATATCTATGGCTATGGAGTCTCAGATCATGTGCTTGATGGGCTAATTTCTTCATTCATTGTAATCCATGTCACACCACACCACTCAACATGTCCACGAAATGTCTTAGGTGGCAACCCTTTTGTTAACGGATCCGCTACCATAAGATCGATGCTGATATGCTCAATAGACACTCTATGTTTCTGCACTTCTTCTTTGACCGACAGGTACTTCAATTCCATATGCTTAGCACCCTTAGAATACTTGTCGTTCTTTGAGAAGAAGACTATTGCGGAATTGTCACAATAAATTCTCAGCGGCTTGGCTATACTGTCAACAATTCCAAGCCCTGAAATAAAGTTCCGCAACCACAATCCATGAATAGTGGCCTCAAAGCATGCCACAAATTCAGCCTCCATAGTAGAAGCAGCAATGACATACTGCTTTCCACTTCTCCATGATATCGCTCCTCCAGCTAGAAGAAACAAATAACCGAATGTTGACTTTCTCGAGTCAACACATCCGGCATAATCTGAATCTAAATATCTTATAACTTCGAGGTGATTAGACCTCCTATACATGAGCATGTGTTCCTTGGTGCCTTGTAAATACCGAAGGACTTTCTTTGCAGCTTTCCAGTGATCAATACCAGGATTACTTTGATACCGGCCTAGCATTCCAACAGCAAAGCTGATATCAGGCCGAGTACAAGTTTGTGCATACATTAAGCTCCCAACCACTGATGCATAGGGAATCAAATTCATTTCCTTTTGTTCCAAATCATTCTTTGGACATTGCATTTGACTGAACTTATCCCCTTTCTGTATTGGAACAATTCCTGCTGAACACTTTTCCATTTTGAATCTCTCTAAGACCTTATTGATGTAAGCTTTCTGAGACAGTCCCAACATTCCATGTGACCTATCACGGAATATTTCTATTCCTATCACATAGGATGCCTCACCTAAATCTTTCATTTCAAAATTCTTAGAGAGAAAATCTTTTACATTACGTAACATCCCAACATCATTAGCAGCAAGTAAAATATCATCAACATACGAGACCAATATTACGGACTTGCTCCCACTGACCTTCATATAGATACACCGATCAACGGTGTATTCTGTGAAACCATAAGAAGTAATGGTATCATTAAACTTAATATACCATTGGCGGGAGGCTTGTTTTAGTCCATATATTGACTTCTTCAATTTACACACTAAACTTTCCTTATCTGTGGTCACGAACCCTTCAGGTTGATCCATATAAACCTCCTCTTCCAACTCACCATTTAGAAAAGTGGTTTTAACATCCATTTGGTGAAGCTCCAAATCATAATGAGCCACCAAAGCCATAACAATTCTTAAAGAGTCTTTCTTAGATACCGGGGAGAAGGTCTCTTTATAATCAATGCCATCCTTTTGTGTATAATCCTTTACAACGAGTCTGGCCTTATACCTTTCAATGTTTCCATTCGAGTCACGTTTAGTCTTAAAGACCCATTTACAATCGACTCTTTTAGAACCTTTAGGCAACTCTACTAAGTCCCAAACTCGATTGTCATACATTGATTTTATTTCTTCTTTCATAGCATCTAACCACTTTTCTGAATTGTTACCATTCACCGCTTGACTAAATGAGGTTGGATCATCATCAATGCTTAAGTCACATTCATGCTCAAGATTATAAACCACATAGTCATCAGAAATAGCAGGTCTCTTTTGCCTTATAGACCGTCTCAATGCTATTTCCTCTCGTGGCTCAATAATCTCTTGTTCGACAATAACCGGTTCATCTATTATATTTTCATTCAGTGGGATTTCAACATTAACTTGTTGTTCTAGTATGTTGCGAGACTGTGATACAACAATAGGAACAACAACTTCTGAAGGAATATCGGGTACAGGCATTTCAGCCCGAATTTCCTTAATGTCAACTTTTCTTGGTTCCCCACTCCCACTGATTAAGCCATTCTCAATGAACCGAGCATTGCCTGACTCAACGATTCTCGTACTATGGTTAGGACAGTAAAATCTATACCCCTTTGACTTTTCAGGATAGCCAATGAAATAACCACTGACTGTCCTAGCATCAAGTTTCTTTTCTTGTGGATTATACAACCTTACCTCCGTTGGGCAACCCCAAGCATGAAGATGTCTCAAACTCGGTTTCCTGCCTGTCCACAATTCATAAGGTGTCTTAGGAACTACCTTACTAGGAACCCGATTGAGAAGGTATTCAGCGGTCTTTAATGCATGCATCCACAAAGATAAGGGTAAAGAACAATTACTTAACATACTTCTAACCATATCCATTAATGTACGATTTCGTCTCTCAGCCACACCATTCTGCTGAGGTGTACCTGGCATTGAATACTGTGCACAAATGCCACGACTTTCGAGGAATTTTGCAAATGGACTGGACATTGTCCCTTCTCGAACCTTCCATAATATTCACCACCTCTATCTGATCTCACTATTTTTACTTTTTTATTTAACTGCCTTTCTACCTCATTTATGAACACCTCAAGGACGTTCACAGCATGAGACTTTTCATGCAGTAAATAAATATAACCATAACGTGAGTAATCATCAATAAAAGTGATAAAATACTGTTCACCACCCCAACTAGGGTTATCAAAAGGACCACAAATATCAGTGTGTATCAATTCAAGAAGTTGAGTGCTTCTTGTGGCAGACTTTTTTAATGTGGTTTTGGTTTGCTTTCCCTTAATGCAATCCACACATATAACCCAGTCACTAAAATCCAATTGAGGAAGGATCTCACTTTTCACTAACCTCATTAACCTTTCTTTGGAAATATGACCTAATCTTTGATGCCACAAGAAAGCAGAATTTTTATCAGATGCACTACGTTTCATGCCTACACTATAATCAACATGATACAGGGATTCGGCAAATTCATTATTAAGATTTAAACGGTAAAGAGAATCACACAAAGTACCATAACCATAATAGTACTTGTTTTTAAATAATGAAAAAACACCGTTTCCAAACTTAAAATTAAAACCTAAAACATCCAGCTTCCCTACTGAAACATGATTTCTAACACAATTAGGAACATAGAGACACCCTTCGAGATCTACATGACAGCCGGTGTCTAAGATCAATTTATACGTCCCAATTCCTTCTATCCGTACTTTCATCCTGTTTCCCATAAACGAGTATTGCTCAGTTCCGTGTATGGGCTGGATCGTAAGGAATCCCTGTATAACATGAGACACATGAGTAGTTGTACCAGAATCTAACCACCAGGTATTATTAGGTACTTCTATAAGGTTTGATTCAAAACATACATAAATATTATGCATACCTTTCTTTTCGAACCATTCCTTCCTTTTAGGGCAATCTTTCTTTACGTGCCCTTCCTTATTGCAGAAGTAACATTTAACCTTTTTCTGGATTCGACCCTCATTAACCTTCATTGGGGCCTTGTCCTTTTTCTTGTTCTTCATACATGGTTTGGCCTTGCTGTTGTTATTTCCATCATAGACTGTGAGGTTGATGAAGTGATCCCTTATCTTCTTTAATCTCCCTTCTTCCTGCACTAACATGGCCTTAAGTTCATTTGAGTTCCATTTATCCTTAATGGTGTTGTAGTTCACCCGAACCGACCAAATTCGAGGAAGGGAGTTCATGATAAACTGTACAAGGAATGAGTCACTCACATCCATCCCCAAAGTCTTCGCTTTGCTAAGTTGGACATTTCAGTTACGTGATCATGAATTGACTTAGACCAATCAAACTTCTTTGTAGTTAGCTCACCCATAAGGCTACCCACACTGGATTTATCGGCTAAGTCTGATTAAGAATATTCTTTGATTTTCAGCAGGAACTCCCTAGCATCATCTGTCTTTGGCATCGAAGGCTTGATATTTTCTGTCATGGTCATCCTCATAAGGTTCAAGCTCAGCCTGTTAGACCGCTCCCAAGCCATATAGATCGACTTGTCATCTTCCGAGCTAGTCTCAGTAATGGCTGCGGGCTTCTCATCTATCATTATGGCTAGGTCCAAATCCATAACACCCAAAGTAAACTGGATTTGTTCGGACCAATCAGCATAGTTCAGCCCGTTGAACTTGACAACCGAATTTCCTGATGCGAAGAGATTCATAGAAACTGCAAACATTCATACATGCTTATCTTTTAATGCTTTGAGTTAACTTTAATAGATTCAGATATATTTATGTAAAACTTTAAGTATGTATTTAAGTTCACCTTTGGGCAATCCCTAAATACATAAACATAATTGATGCCAATAGAAAATACTTTAATGGATAATCATTACATACATTAGCTAAATAAGTTTTCTATCTTTGGATATACAACTATCTAACCAAGGCTGAATGATTTATCCCTTTAATGTTATAGATTACGAGCAATGGTCCATCTTTGGATGACCTCCTAGCTAAATAATCTATAATCTCAATTGTTCAATCTACCATTCTTGTCATTCTTTAAGGGCATCTCTTTACTCATGAACAATTGTAATTTTATCAATTTAATGTGCTGATATTCCATTCAGTCTGGCCACTTTGGTGACTAACAAGTTATTTAATATCATCACGTTCTATTTTATTTTTCATATTTTTAGGCCTTGAATCAAAATAAAATTCTATTTGGAAAATAACATACTATCCAATTTAAATAAACTTTTCTTAGGCATAAAATATGAAAATAACCTTTCAAGCAAGTACATACCGAACTCCTCTATCCTTTGTATTATAAGTATTACAACCTCTCTGATGGCCCAAGTTGTAAACATGTATAGGCTTCTTTGCTCGGCGGCATGACGATAGCAATTTGATCACTAATATACTCTTACCAAACTGACTAACTCTAAGGCTTATGGACAAAGTTGATCAACTCCGTGGGACCATTACACTTTAATATTATATCATGGAGAAGAATAAAAAAGTCCAGTACACAAAACCTTATTCTAGACGGAATGGAGTTGACAAAACAAAGGTTACGGCAGAAGAGGAGATCGCCTTTTAATGAATAAAATTTTCTTACAACCAATTTACAAGCATACTGGTCATATGTGCAATTCAATTTAGTGAAAATCTACGGCGGAATATATTTTAATTCATCAAATTGAATTGTCAATCGTGATAGGAAAATTATGGGTTCCATAATCCTTAAGCTTTGATACCACATGTAAACTTTAATAGGAAATTCATGCTACTTTAATTTCATGAATCTATAACTATAATACCCTAGAATCTTGGAACACATAATAATCACTAAACCTATAATTTTAGGAACATAAATTTAAGTACTAACCTTGATCCATACTTTGCTTGAAGTTGAATACTTTGATGTAGGAATTTTCTTCCTCCTTGCCTTTACTTTAATCTCTTCTTGATGGTGAGAAGAAAACCCTAACCCTAGGCCTTTTCTCTTTTCCCTCTTGACGACTTTTCTTAGAGACGTGAAAAGAAAAACCTAAAAGTCCTTAGGGTTTGGAACTTTAAGTCTTTTTATAGGCAGAGAAAGAGGGAATCATTTTCCTTTTATAATTCCCAAAAGCTTTAATAATATTTTATTCCCACTAAACCATCAAAGTGGGCCCTTAATATTAAAGCCCAATTATATATTAAGTCATGTGGGATAACTTTATTTGAAATAATCCAACAGCAGTGAGAACACATTCTCCCAAGAATTTGATTTGTAAATGGGCTTGAAATCTAAAAGCTCTGGCTATATTAAGAATGTGCCTATGCTTTCTCTCAACCCTGCCATTTTGCTAGGGAGTTTCAACACAATTGCTTTGGTGTTCAATCCTAAGAGACAATAAAGTAGATGTGACTTGAGTATTAAGAAACTCAGAGCCATTGTTTGATCTCATGATTTTAAATGAAGAAAGAACTTGAGTTTCTCCAAATTTGAGAAAGATTTGCAGATAATGCCACACTTGAGATTTAGAATTGAGTAATTATGTCCATGTGGATCTAGAGTAATCGTCCACAATGGTTAAGAAAATGAGTGAAAGCCATTATAGGTATGATGTTTGAAAGGTCCCCACACACCACAGTGAATCAAAGAGAAAGGAGATAAAGCATGGTTGTCGCTTAAAAGAAATGGAACTTTACGTTATTTGGCCAAAGGACATATCTCACAATGAGGCTCAAGAATAACCTGTTTATTACATGGAATAGGTAAGTGGTGAAGTAGTGCAATAGGTATATAACCTAATCAACATTGCCAAAGATACACAAATTGAGAGTCATAGTGGAATAGCAAACAGGAGAAACAGAAGGAAATATTCCTAAAAGTACAAGCTTGTATAAACCTCCCTCCAGTTTACCAATCCCCATTATTGTCCTGAATCAAGCAATGAGTGGGAGAGAATTGTAAGCATAGATTACTTTCTGAAGTTAATTTACTAACTGGGAGTAAATTGAAAGTAAAGCTGGGCACATACAAAACATTATGAAGTGTCAATTTGTCTGTAAGATTAATGGAGCATTTGTGTGTGATTTGGCCTTATGGCCATTTGGTAGATGAATGGAATAATAAAAAATAATAGGATCAATAAGTGGAACAAATGAAGAAGTGATATGATCTGATGCTCCAGAATCTATTACCCAATCAGTGGATTTCATGACATGTAAAGCTATGCTTGTTGAACTTGTCACACTAGGGATTGTAAAGAGATTATCTGCAACTTGAGTATATGGAAATATCAGATTGTTGTGTCATGCCAACAAGTTGATTGTAGTGTTTTTCAGAAACAGTTATGGTGTTTGAAGCAGAATCCTTGAAAGCTTTAACTTCAGGGATAGTAGAGGACACAAAATGAGCTTGATAAACCTTTATTCTTTAAATTCTTGGGCATCTTTGTTGGATCTAGCTTTACACCATAGAGTTTATGCCACTCTGGGAAGCCATGAATGAAGAACCAATTTTCTTTGCTATGTCCAACACCACAATGTACACAGTTCAAATTGGCTTTAGGAAGAATCTTTCTTGCATTTCCTTTTATATTATGATGCTGGGAATTAGATTTAGCATATAGAGCTGAAAAAGTCTTAGAGGACACAATAATGTTCTAATGATTTATTGAACATTATAGTTTGTGTTTGTGAGAACTTGAGAGACCAATGTCATTCCTGGATGATCATTGGGATGTATGAACAGAGGATGAGTAGCAAGTAAGACAAGATTTACCTCAATAGATTCGTACTCATCAACATTAGTCACTGTTGTATATGATATGGGGGTTGAATTCAACATGATCTTAATTCTTCAACAGCTAAGACGGATTTGGTCACGTAATTATGCTTCAAAAGGAATTGCAGAAGCTAATATATGCTATGATACCATGAAACATTTCAATATCGAGTATGATCATATTGAAGATCACACCGAATCATGATAAATAAATGAGAGAGATAGAAAGAACAAATTTTCTCGAGAAAATGTGTATTTGTATATTTGTATTCCTCCTATGATTACATACTCAAGACTTGTATTTCTACATCACTGAAAATACAAGAATACAACAAGAATAACAAAGGGATAATTATGTTTTTGACCAACGTACTATGGTCGGGGAGCAGAATTGACAATCGTACTCTCAAAGACCCATTTTTGCCCTATGTACTTGCATAAGTTGGAAACAATTGACACACTCGTTATCTACCCATCCAAAAACTTGACGGTCGTCTGACGGCCATCCAAAAAACTTGACGGCCATCCAAAAACTTTACAGCTCTAAACTATCTCACTTTATCTGTATATTCTCTCAAGCCTTCCATTGTTTCCCCTTATCTATTCGACCCCCAAAATCTCTCCTGGTGTCATCTCCCACCCATGCCCTATAATCCTCATGTGTACGGACTATGCAATTTCACGTCCATTACGATGGGCTCCCAGCTCTACGTTCTCGGTGGGTTGCTTTTCAACACGCGGTCGTATCCGCTTGACCATCCCTCCCCTTCATCGTCCGCCTTCCGGTTTGATTTTGGTAGACAGTCTTGGGATTGTCTTCCCCCTATGCTCAGTCCTCGTGGAAGCTTTGCATGTGCAGCGATCCCCAATTCGAATACAACATGTTTGGTGCAGCTAGGAGTAGGATGAGTTTAGTGGAAATGTATGAGGTTGGGAGGAATGAGTGGGTGGCATTGGATGGGTTACCTCGGTTTCGAGCTAGTTGTATTGGGTTCTTGGTGGCATTGGAAAAGTACATTTGGCCATCAAGTTTTTGGATGGCCGTCAGATAGCCGTCAGGTTTTTGGATGGGCAGATAACGGGTGTGTCAATTGTTTTCAACTTATGCAAGTACATAGGGCAAAAGTGGGTCTTTGAGAGTACGATTGTTAATTCTGCTCCCCGATCATAGTACGTTGGTCAAAAACATAATTATCCCAATAACAAACTCCCACTTGCATTGATGTAACAACCTTGGTGATGTCATGTAACAAACTATTGACATCACCAAGTTACTGCCACCTTCAATAAGCACAACAGTAGTCCTAGAGTTATTGCTCTTCTACACTCGACACCCTTTTGTTCTCGTTTACACTCAGACACCCTTTTGTTGTCTTCTGTAATCTGACACTTAGCACCCTTGACTTTCTTAGATGAGTTCATAGTGTAGGTGCAAGTGCAACCAATCATGTTTTGTTGATTAATGGAGATGAACAATGATTCAAATAGCCTATATTTATCACCCCAATGTCCAGCCATGGATTGGGATATGATAAGACCTTTAATTCTAAATGTAGATTAGACAGCCGCATAGTCTGTTTTGACATCATTTCTTGTCTATTTCAAATGTATAGTTTTTTTCTTTTTTTTTAATTCAGGAATTAGACTATAATGCTTTTATCAAGAGTAAGTAGGGTTATTTACCTAAAAATCACCTACTCCTTTCATTTTCATTGACATATGAACAACTATTTTCTTATCAAATTTCACCACATGCTTCTCACCAGTATTATTTGTGTTAATCTTACTTCGTCTTCCATGGCATTTTAGTATTTGCTCGTATAACAATTACACATTAAACTAAATTTATGCTCCGTTTGTTTTAAAAAAAATAATTTTTGAAAAATGATTTTTGAAAAACGAAACGTATAATAGCATAATTTTTAGCTGATAACTTTACCTTTTAACATGAACGAGCACGAGTCAAGTCTTCTTAACTTGGGGATACAATACAATAGTATAAAGTACCATGAATATAAAGTAATCAGCTCGGGTTCAGGACTTTAGCGCTATTGAGAAGCAGAAAAATCCAAAATAATACTCCCTCCGTTCCAGGCATAAAGTTCACTATACTATTTTGGGATGTTTTACTTAAAAAGTTTACTTCAAAAAATTAAGCTTATAATTTTCATAATCTTTTATCTTTACCCTCCACTTGTGTTGTAATCATTTTGGTTGTGCTTAAGTATTTTTGTAGTTATGACCAAATTTAATGAAACTAATATATCCCTTAATAATTAGACTTTTTAAACAAACGTGGACTCTTTGGCTGGGTGGAACGGAGGGAGTATTTCTCTATTAAAAAAAAATAATGGAGGACTTTAGCACATTAATTTTGACATGCATAAGATAATTATGGAACGTTTGCAAAACTCATATTCATTTCAAGCAATAAATACATATTTAAAATTCCATATATCAATGAGGAAATGCATAATTTAGTTGGAAACACCAAATATCCACCAAAATGCATAAATTTGCCTTCGTTGCACGAGTATCCAATTCATTCTTTTTTCAGCTACTTGGAACGGATTACAATTTTCCATCTTTTTACCATAAAATCATTACAAGAACTCATCTGATTGCTTCTGAAACTTTCAACAAAACTAGGGTTGACACAATTTCATCTCCTATACGCAATTGAAAAAATCTCGAATTCTGAGAAAAACAATGAATTTTTGCAATGCATCATCAACATAAAACTAGCAGAAAATTCTGTTGAGCTCAATCAATGAAAATATCTCAGATTTCTAAGAAAAACAGTTGATTCTTTACGATGCAGAAATTTTACAAACTTAGAGCATGTTTGGTGCGGTGTTTACAAAACGAAGTGTTTTAAAAACGCAGGTATTTTCTTATAAATGCATTTAAGATATTACTTCAATACGCAGTTTTTTTTTCTTAGTACCATTTTAAAACCTTTGTTCTGGAAAAAAGCTGGGAATTTCAGCGTTTTAAAACGCTGCTACGTTTTGAAAACGCTGCTTTTTCTGCCGTAGCATTGAAACACAATTTCTGTTTTTTCTGCCGTAGCATTGAAACACAATTTTTACAAGTAAGCTGCGCTTTATCCCTGCATTTTGGTCAAACGCATGATCAAACGGGCTCTTAATCAATGATGGAAAAAATCTCAAATTACCAATAAATACAATGTCATCTACGTAAAGCAATTAAGAAAATGACCCCAACTCGTAGTATTAGATTTAAATAAATGTCAAAACTAGGTGAATGGTGCTAAATATGCCTAATAATTGTCTAACTTTGAACAGCAACCGATCTGGGGCAGATAATCTAACGTAGGTGCTAAATGAGACCCCCCAAAAATTCTAAATACCACCACCCTCCTTGGAAAAATACTATTTTGTCCATCATTTAATTATAAAAAATAAAAACAAAAACAAAAAAATGAAATCCACCTCGAGGAGGCGGATCTCTAGGAAGAATCCACCTCGGGGTGGTGGATCTCGAGGAAGAAATCCACCTAGGGGTGGCGGATCAACCATGTTCCATTAAAACTTTAACGATTCCATTAACTTTTTAACAGAAATATTAATTTTAAGGGTTGAAAGTGTAAAAAAAAATACAAACTGACGGAATCATGGATCTGCCTAGTGTAGGTGGATTTTTGGGATATGTCCGCCTAGCGTATGCGGATCTACCAAGTTCCGTTAAATATTTAACGATTCCATTAACTTTTTAACGAAAATGTTAATTTTAGGGGCTAAAGGTGTAAAAAAATAAATTGACGAAAGAATGAATGGAATTGAGATCCGCCTAGTCTAGGTGAATTTTTAAATTTTGTCCACCTAGAGGTGGCGGATTTGTCTTTTTAAATTTTTTTTTTTTTTTCATTTATAACATGAGCAAAATAATCAATTTGCTGGGGGATATTGTATTTAGCATAAAAGAGGTGTTGTATTTAGCACCACCCTTATCTAATTACAACTTTTTTGCAACGCACATGTTGAGCAAGGCCCCCTTCTAAATACTCTATTGAAACACAAGTTTCTTTTTTTTTTTTTTTTTTTTAAATACGTTTGACATATCATCGTTTTACCTTCAATAAATAACATGTTTTGCTTATAGTTTAATACATATGGAGCTTTAAATATATATTACTCACCATTGCTACACATTTTAGCATTTTAGCGCCGCATTTGGAGCAAAACACGCCTCCGGACAGAGTCTAGGTGATGAAATATTAGTGGCTAATATATATTTATGGTTAAAAGAAAGACTATGGATGTGAGGAATCTAATTCATCTTTTAACTGCAAATTTAAGCCATCCAAAGTTTCATAAATCAGTGATTCTTCAAGATGGCATTTATCTTCAACTGTAAAAATATGACTTTTCCCACTTACTTGAATAGTGCTTTGTCCGGGGGATTTTTTCACTTGGTTACATTTCATCAAACTCCTTATAGCAGCTACTCCATCCCACCTTCCCGATGATGCATATATGTTAGCCATTTCTACATATGAAGCTGCAACATGGGGTTCCAGCTCAAAAAGATGACAGGCTGCATATTCACCAATCTCCATGTTGTGATGAATTTTGCAAGCACTAAGCAGTGCAGCCCATATGCCAGCATCAGGTTTAATAGGCATATTCTGAATAAATTCCAGTGCTGCTTCTAGTTTTCCTCTACGTCCAAGAAGATCAGCCATACATGAATAATGGTCTAGTCCAGGATTAAGCCTGTATACTTTGGTCATCAGATTAAAGCACTCCCAACCCTTGTCAAGAAAACCTGCATGATTGCAAGCTTGAAGAATAGCAAGAAATGTGATGTGGTTTGGTTTCAGTCCCAAGTCCAACATCCTATAGAAATACTCCAATGCTTCCCTGAATTCTCCATTTAGAGCACACCCCGCAATCATTGATGTCCAGGAGACAACGGTTCTCTCGTGCATGGTGTAAAAGAGTTCTTGAGCATATCTTATGCTTCCACATTTTGCATACATGTCTATCAATGCGTTACACACCATAATATTATTTTTCAATCCATTTGAAATGGCATAGTTGTCAATCCATCTTCCAGTTTCAAGTGCTCCAGATTGTCCACAACCAGAGATGAGATTTAGCACAGTAACCAAATCAGGTTTCACACAAGCTGCTTCCATGGCGTGAAACAATGACAACGCCTCATCTAAATCACCTTTTGTAGCATACCCACCAATCATAGCTGTCCAGGAGACACATGTTTTATCTGTCATGCTATCAAAAATTTGTCTTGCAGAACTAATATCACCACACTTGCAATACATAGAAATCAGCGTATTAAGCACAGAAGTATCCAAATCACCCCCCACTTTGATTCCATGAGAATGGATCAACTTACCTTGAAGCAATGCTTGAGCACAACAACAGGAAGAAAGCAAGTTAAGAATGGTGCTCAGATCAGGCCTGAAACCATGAAGAAGCATCCTTTGGTATAACCCAATCGCCCTGATTGAGTTCTCAAAATAAGCAAATCCTGATATCAGAGAATTCCATGAGACAACGGTTAACAAATCCAAATCAATCCCATAAAATACCTTCTCTGCCGAGTCCAAGTCTCTAAATTTCGCATAAGCAGAAACCCAGGTGTTGGAAACCGAGACATCCACTTCTAACCCGATTCGAATTCCGAAAGAATGGATGGCATTCAACAATCTAATATTGTATATGCATAAAATCGACTGAATTAGCCCGATCAACGTGACAGAATCAGGCCGAGTACCCTCAAGTCTCATTTGTCTAAAGAGGAATGAAACTCTGTCAACAAGACCGTATTGAGCAAACCCCAAAAGGATGGCGTTCCAGGAAGCAATGTCTCTATGGAGCATTCTTTCAAACAGTGCATATGCAGTATCTATGTTGTTACACTTCACATACATATCCACCATGGCTGTCTGTACATAAATATCCGATTGAAACGTCGATTTCGCAACATGGGTATGGAAGATTTGGGAGTAAAGGAGATTCGAGAGCTTCCCGCAGGCTTTTGCAACAAAGGGGAATGTTAGATTGTTGGGTTCTAAACCATTTTGCTTCATTTGACGAAAGAGAAGAAGGGCTTTGTCGTTGTCACCTTGATTAACAGCTTGTCTGACGTTGAAGTTCCACCGAGCAACAATGGAGTGGATTGAAAGACGATTAATTACAGGAGTGACTCTAGATTTTGGCATGTCTTTCTATCTATGTCATAGAGTCCATGACAGTTGAGGGAGACTGCTGTCACAGTTAGTCTGCAACTTTACTCCGGTTTTAGCAAAAAAAAAAATTTAATTTACTGTACTATTTTTTGAACGTTTCGTGTTAAGAATTTATTTTTTAAAATTATGCATTTAAATATGTATAAATTTTTCAACTTTATCTTTCAACTTTAAATGTAGTATAAATATATTGAATATGCTTAAATATTTTTGTAAATATGACCAACTTCAATTAAAATTATATATTATTTAATAATTAAAATTTTCAAATATGAACTTTTGTATAAAATGGATGAAGTCACTTCTAGGCTTTGGTCCATATTTACTCTCTCCCCCCAAAGAGTTCACTATTATTCTTTGGTACATAAAAAGTTCATTTTTAAATATTAGGTCAAATATTCATAAGTTTAAAACTTTAGTCTTCACATGTAGTTTAAACATATTAACTATGCTTAAATATTTTTATAATTATGACTAATTCTAATGATACTTATATATTTTTTAATTATTAAAATTTTCAAACGTAGACTCTCTTGATAGAACAGATAAATGAAGTATTTCTTATTGTTAATTGATTCCTTTCAATTGGACGAAGAAAACAAAAGTGTGAAGTCCCTTTTCTTACTGGTATAAATTGTAAGAGATTAATTAGTAAGTATACTTTGTTACCAATTGTGAGGCCCCTTTTTCATTTATACCAAGATGCAAGTGCGTTAATTTTAACACAAATATAATTCAATATTATATTATGAAGTTTCATATTTTAATAAACACCAATTATTGACTTAGATCAATCCTCTAAATGAAAGTTAAATCACTAACTATTTAATTAGAGAACAGTTATGATTTGTTAAACAATTATGTTTGGAAAGTAAGAGTTGTGCACGGCCAAAATATTTTTAATCAGCAATCCATCTTTAAGACAAGTTATGATGTTATCTTTTCTTGTTATGGCTGGCTCAATTAGATAACAGAATTTGCAGCTAGTTTGTTTGAGTGAATGGATGATTAAACAGTTAAATTCATGAACACAAACAATTCGTCACGTGAGCTTCGGTGGTAGTCTTATTTGCACGACAAGCCCATTGTTGTGTGCTTGCCTTGCCAGAGATTGAAGATGGGTGCTTGGACGCCATGGATAAAGTTAGGGTGTGTGAAGGCGTGTGGCACGGCGTGTTGGTTGACGAAGGCCAAACGTGAACTTGGTCGGTAGTGTCCTTGCACATCAGCCTATTGTTATGTGTTTTAGCTTGCCCTTGACGGACGAAAGTATTGTGAGTGTTTGTGCGAGTGTGTGTGGTTGCCTTGATATTTATTGACGAAAAATGGATGACGTCATGCCCAATGATGCACGCTCGGGATGGCTTAGCGG
The DNA here is from genome assembly GCA_016624345.1 of Platycodon grandiflorus. Taxonomy (NCBI): domain Eukaryota; kingdom Viridiplantae; phylum Streptophyta; class Magnoliopsida; order Asterales; family Campanulaceae; genus Platycodon; species Platycodon grandiflorus. Next base: position 54,971,101 of record CM028361.1, on the reverse strand, counting down.
CTTGGGCGATTGACGGAGCACTCGTGCTCGGAAGGTTGCTTGAGGCGTCGGGCTGTGTTGGGTTGGTGTTGTACGTGAGAGCGTGTGACCAGTGTTCGGCTTGTTTGCAGTCGTTTGATCCCTGCTTGTGCAACGATCCACGTTCGTTCTCGCCCATTCATTAGTTGCTCTCAAGTGTCGTAGGAAGGTCTTGAGCGAACCGAGGGGCCTACAGTATTGCGTACCAGCAGATATATGATATTGGCTTTATCGACGAATAATGACATTTCGTCTTGCGCTTCTCGTGCAGCGTGACGAACCCGATGGCGTGATCCACCCGGCCGGCTCCTTTATAGTGCCTCAGCACGGCCTAGGTCACGGGGCATTTGCTCGGTGTCTCAAATATGGAACTTTAAGTGGGCATGGGGTCGTATCGGCCCCTGTTTTTCCCAAGATATTCATGAGCGGCTGTTCTAAAATTTTTTTAGAGCGGAAGCTACTTTCGGACAACAGTAGCCCCGTTGTCGTGCTGGCTCTATCGAAGGGCAGCAAGCGTCAACCCGTCTCTCAAAGGAATGCTACCTTTTTTATCCTGCCAGAAGTCATATGATTGTCTCAATGATTAAGCCATGCATGTGTATGTATGAACAAATTTAGACTGTGAAAGTTAACTGCAAATGGCTCATTAAATCAGTTATAGTTTATTTGATGGTACTTGCTACTCAGATAACCGTAGTAATTCTAGAGCTAATACATGCAACAAACCCCGACTTCTGGAAAGGATGCAATTATTAGATAAAAGGTGTTGTACTTTATCTAGATTTTCTTATATCCATAACCTAAGTCTTTGTCATAAGATGACTAATGGGCATACGTGTCTGTTAGAGTGCCAACTTGTACTTAGACAATTGCTTGTAATAGCTTAGGATTGCTTATTTTGTACTATATTAGCCATCTTCACCAGTAATGTTCAACAAGCCATCAGTCAAGAATGTTCTAGCCAAGCTTCATCAGCAATATATGAAGACCTGAAGATCGTCTGATCAAGACTTGTCTGAAGAAATGCCTTTAGTTATCAGCAAAGTCACTATTTGACTTTGGTGTAACGTTAACCTGTTGGTTCATTTATTGGACCATTCCATTTTAAACATTCTTCTCAGAAAAAGACATTCTGCTAGCAGTACTTGTCTACCCATATTTGGCAAAATTACAGGAAGTGCTCAGAGACAACTTGGACGGTGCAGAACTCCCTATCAGATTTAGATAGCAAGACTTAAGGGCATTTAATGCATCTCTCTTTGTATTAAATGCACCTAATTCAAATCCATTCCAAGTCTGAAAATTTCCAACGGCTCCAAGAGATCTCTGAGTATAAATTGAAGACTTGTTGAAGCATTGAAGACTCTCCAACAACTTGAACAAATCTGCATATCTTCATCTTCATTACTGCTAGTGCATTCAAGAACTTTCAACCTTTATTCTGTATATCTTTCTTTAAAGAGCACCAATCTTAGACACCTAGTATTTATTGCTCTTCATTGATTGCAATCCTTTGCATTCATAACACACGAAAGTTATATCTTTCTAGATATCAACTTTCACCATAAACACTTGGTTAAATATTTTTGTACACGATCCATTAGTGATCCTTGTGATTATTTTAGTGGAAAAACATAGTGAACATTTTCAAATCCAAAGCTAACCCCTTTGGTAGTGGACGTAGCACTTATTCCTAGTATGAACCACTTTAAATACCTTGTCTATTTACTTCATGCTTTGTTGATTTGATTATTTACTTAAAGTCTTCCAGTTTCCAACATAGCTAAGAAAACAGCTAATCTTGTCTATCCAAGATTAGTCATTCTGAACTTGTCCTTTACTTCATTCTATTCCGCTACAAAATACTTTCTAACTTTTTTTGAAGTAATTTTATCAAACATTTTAAAATTGAACATAGGTTATTCAACCACCCCCTTCTAGCCTATTTGAGCACCTTAAGACCTAACAAAAGGTCGATACAGGCTCAGCACGTTACTGTGATGATTCATGATAACTCGACGGATCGCACGGCTTTTGTGTCCGCTACGCATCATTCAAATTTTTGCCCTATCAACTTTCGATGGTAGGATAGTGGCCTACTATGGTGGTGACGGATGACGAAATATTAGGATTCGATTCCGGAGAGGGAGCCTGAGAAATGGCTACCACATCCAAGGCAGCAAGTGCACAAATTACCAAATCCTGACACGGGGAGGTAGTGTCAATAAATAACAATACCGGGGGCTCTTATGAGTTTGGTAATTGGAATAAGTAAAATTTAAATCTTTTAATGAGGATCCATTAGAGGGAAGTCTAGTGCCAACAACTGCGGTAATTCTAGCTCCAATAGCGTATATTTAAGTTGTTGGGTTATTTAGCTTGTAATTGGACTTTGGGTTGGGTCAGCCGGTCCGCCTCACGGTATACACCGGTCGTCTCGTCCCTTCTACCGACGATAAACTCCTAGCCTTAGCTGGTCGGGTCGTGCCTCCGACGCTGTTACTTTGAAGAAACTAAAGTGCTCAAAGAAAGCCTAAGCTTTGTATACATTAGCGTGGGATAACATCATAGGATTTTGGTCCTATTACATTGGCCTTCGGGATCTGAGTAATGATTAGCAGGATAGTCGGGGGCATTCGTATTTCATAGTCAAAGGTGAAATTCTTGGATTTATAAAAGATGAACAACAGCGACAGCATTTGCCAAGGATGTTTTCATTGATCAAAAACGAAAGTTTGGGGCTCGAAGATGATCATATACCATTCTGGTCTCAACCATAAATGATGTCAACTAGGGATCAGCGGATGTTGCTTTGCCAGACCAGCCTTTGATGAAAAAAGGAAAAGGCCTTCTTTATCTTCTCCTAAACTTAGTCTTCTCACTTTAGCATTCCGAAAACCAACTAGAGGATGAAGGAAAGCAGAAAGAGCATCTCTTAACGAAATGAGACTAGTCTGGGAAAATCGCTGACGATAGTGCCATCTCTTTTCATTTATTAGTTTTTCATTTCTCTACCTTCTAGGACTCCGCTGGCACCTTATGAGAAATCAAAGTTTTTGGGTTCCAAATGGAGTATGATCGCAAGGCTGAAACTTAAAGGAATTGACGCACTACCAGGAGTGGAGCATGCGGCTTAATTTGACTCAACACGGGGCAACTTACCAGGTCTAGACATAGTAATGATTAAGAGACTAAGAGCTATTCTATGGGTTATGGTGCTTGGCCGTTCTTAGTTGGTGGAGCGATTTGTCTAGTTAATTTCGTTAATGAATGAGACCTCGGCCTCCTAACTAGCTATGTGGAAGTATCTGTTGTATATTATTTAGATTTATTTGTATCCATAACTTAAGTCTTTGGTACAAGTGCCTACTAGTCCTATGTGTCTGGTAGGGTGGCAACTTGTCCTTAGACAATCCCTTGTAATAGCTTAGGATTGCTTATCTTATACTTAGTTAAGTTCTTCAGAAGATGACTGTTGTCCATCAACCATCTTCATCAGTCGTGTTCAACAAGCTATCAGTCAAGAATGTTTCAGCCAAGCTTCATCAGCAATATATGAAGACCTGAAGATAGACTGATCAAGACTTGTTTGAAGAATGCCTCTGTTTCACTTTCTTTTTTTAGAAGTCAATGTGACTAAATCAAATCAAAATTTTACATACTTTACTTATGTTTTAGGAACTAAAATTTTATTAATTAAAAATTATTTTAATAATGTTATGGATTACAATTTTATAACTTTGTAAAAACTATTACATTTATGTTAATTATCCGTCAAATTTTAGCTAAGTTAACCGGAAAATGTCAAAAGTAGACTCTTTACCCGGAATGTATGGAGTATTTTTATTATTATTTCATGAAAATTGACTTTATTTTGATGTCTCATGATTTGGTGTGACCCCAATCGTAAAATTCGTCAACTTTTCCAATTCAACAAGTCATACATTCAAGGTTTGATTCAAAATTGTCATTTTTAATCGCTAAAACTTGAAGAAAATAAATAAATAAATAAACTGTTTTATAACAGTGCTAATCTAATGAATTGAGGGTGGCACTATTAACACTACCCTTCTCTCTTAATGCACCCATCCTCCTAATACACACACCATAAAAATTTCACATCAATCTAATTTCTAAATACACCACCCTCACATCATTTTAGCCCTCTCAATTAAACCTAACCCACCCCACACACACACACACACATAGACGGTAGAACCCTCCCCTCTCCCCAAAAGTCAGACCTACCCTTATCTCCCTCACCTCATCTCCCTTACACATCAACCTTAACCCCCCACCCCCCAATCCCGCAACCCCACCTTCATCCCTAACCTGCCACCCCCAACCCCTACCCTTTAGCCCTCTCCCTCACCTCCGACAGCCTCCCCTCTCCCTTATTCCCCCTTTTTTTTGACACACACACACACGGTAGGAAACCCCCCCTCTACCTCACGGCTCCCTCATCTCCTTCACCTCCAGCAGCCTCCCCTCATCTCCCTCATTCTCCCTTCTTTCCTCTTTTTTTTTTCTTCTCCTCCCCTCAACGTGGTGGATTTGGGAAAAAAATGTGAGTGAAGGGGGGGGGGGAGAGGAAGCTTCACTCGAGCACATTCAGGGGGGAGAGAGAGAGAGGAGGGAGGGGTGGAGAAGAAGAAAGGAAAAAAAAAAAAAAAGGATAAAGTGGTCTTTTTAAATAATGACATGTTTGTAATTTAATTTTGAGACGTATTAATAGCAAGCGGTGATGATAATAACTTACTTTTGATCAAAATAATTAGGTCAAACCATAAAACCTTCTCAGACCTACTCTTCCTAATTGAACTTTCAAAAGAAAACGACAAAAATCGCTTCCCTTCCAGTTAGTACTCCAAAATTTTACCGCAAAACAAAACCGTTAACAGTCACTTCAGCGCAGGGCACATCCGCCATGAAAGCTTTAATCCAAGAAACGGACAAAATTGGTGTCAAAAGCGTAATAATACATAACCTTCAAGGCCATTTCTAAACCTAGTTGAAGATAATACAGTGACGAAAGACGAACAATAAAATATATAAAGACAGCTAAATATAAACGGATTTATAGAGGAGCCGGCCGAGGCCTATCCGCGAATGGAACTCTCACATTTCCGACGGGCGATGAAGAAAGACGGCCACGGTGGCGCTTAGTTCCGGTAGAGTCTAATAAGCACAAGATTGATTGTACTTGCTTTGAACTCCGGTGATCGTAGATTTTGCCGTTGACTGGTGGATTGAAGAGATTGTCGTGTAATTTATCTTGAAATTGGAGGAACCATGAGCGGGAATGGATTTGGCGCTGTGGAGTCGGAGTACATAAGGAGGCACCATATGCACGATACTAGTGAGAATCAATGCAGCTCGGTTCTCGTTAAGCACATCAAGGCGCCGGTTCATCTCGTATGATCCTCTCTACTCTCTCTCTCTCTCTCTCTCTCTCTCTCTCTCTCTCTCTCTCTCTCCTTTCTCATCTATGTACACGCACTTGAGTGTGTTGTGTGTGTTTTGTTGAGTATTTGTATTGATTTATGTTATCCAGATCCATACATTTAATATGCGGATTTGTGCGAGATTTGAATTTTTTATTTTGTTAAATTAGGTTTAGTGGTAAGTGTTTTTATTGGTTCTATTGTGATAGATTTTGAATGTATGACTTTTTTTTTTTTTGGGGGAGGGGGTTTCAGCTTGATCTGTAGTAGTTTATTTTGATTGACTTGATTTCGATTGAATATGAAAGTTAGAAGAAGAAAATCTTGTGCACAACCTTTTTGGTGCTGTTTTGATTTCTTGATTTTACTGTAGGAATGGTATCTGGGAATGAGTCTTGACACAGGTTCCCTCAAATGATAAATTTTAATTTTTATGTTTTGCTACTAAATTTTTCAGCAGCCAAGGGGGTGGAAATATGAGGAAAATGGAAACTTTACATTTCGTTTTCTGGATTTTCTGTGTTATTGTGCTACCGTAGTGAATGAAATTGGGGTTTTGTTATGAAGGTTTTGTTGTGGCTCCTTTTCATTGTGACATGAGAAACTTCTTTTATTTGAAAACATTCTAACTGGTTGTTTTCTTTTGCTGGGAAAATGTGGTACTGGCACAGTGAAGATTCTTGTTCAAAATAACTTGTGCCTTGTAATAGGTATAGCCAGATATGCTATGTTCTACAAACTAGGAACTTGAATGTTGTGTTTGTGAAATACGTATAGCGAATGTGTTCTATAAATTTGGAACTTGAATATTGTGCTTGTGAAATATGTATATATGGGTATATGGTCATAGAACTCTGATCTTAGGCTGATTTCCATTTCATCAGGTTTGGTCTTTGGTGAGGAGATTTGATCAACCACAAAAGTACAAGCCGTTTGTAAGCAGATGCGTTGCTCAGGGAAATCTCGAAATTGGGAGTCTTAGAGAAGTTGGTGTTAAATCGGGCCTTCCCGCCACTACCAGCACGGAGAGGTTGGAACTTCTTGATGATAATGAGCATATCCTTAGCATCAGGATAGTTGGTGGAGATCACAGACTGAGGGTATGGGAACTCCATCCTTTTTATCTTCTACTCTACTTGTCCTTCATCTTTAGCTTGATTTTTCTAAGATTTTGTGTAAATTTTGTTTTCTGGATATAGAAGAATAATAATTCTTGCTAACTTGCCAATAAGTTGTCTTGAAGACACAGAAACAGTTTCTTTCTGGCAACAGCCTTGTGTACCATGCTGTCATTGAAGTTGTGTTTTGAAGAGAAAGGATTCTTTTTCTGTCTCTGCATCTTTTGCTCGGTGGTAGATTAGTGCTAGCATGACTTGAATGTGTCGTGTTAACTCAACTGGTGACGACGAAATTATTTTGAGTGGCAATACTTTTGATAAATCTTGTCTTTCTTTTCATTCTAGAGATCTGTTTGGAACAAGGTATGCGTATTAAAGCAATCAATTTCTACTAGACCTTTCATTTTGAGTGTAGAGATTATTTTTGTTGAGAGTGATTTACTTTTTCTAATCATCTATCACTGGTGTGTTAACGGTGGCTCAGTTTCACTTTGGATTGATGACCCACAGATGAATAAGAAACGCACTAACAGTTCTTTAATTTTTGTCCCATTTGGCAATAAGAAGTCAACATTATATCTCTTCTTCCTGCCGATAAATAAACATTATCTTGGTAGGGCCTCTAACAGAGTCTCACCTTCTATTTGTATTATTTTCCGATAGGGTATATGTTTAATATTTCCAAGTTCTAATTTATTACTGTTATTTTTATTATTTTATTATTTGTTGTGGCAGTATAAGCATAAGCAATGAAGGTGGCTTCCCCAGATAACATTCTCTTAGATAAGGAATTTACAAATGTGTCATTTATAGCAGTAGAGCAAGTTCAGTTTCTCCTAAGATCACCTCCCTGTTTTCCTATTGTAGCATGGTGGTGCAGGCAGCCAATTTATATCACTTCCTTTGCCCCATAAATAGTTGTCCTACTTTTACCTTTTAGTTTGCCTCCCATAAAACACATTTCAAACTGAAGCTATTAATTTCTACTGTTCTTCCAAATTTACTGTTATTATTCCAAGTAAACATGGTGTTGCCTTTATGTGACTTCTGAAAAATATGTAGTTTTGGTGCAATTTAAAAGTTATATATGAAAGTGAATGCATCTCAAAAGTTTGACTTTTAAAGTAGGATGCTTCTTTTTGTTTTCGGTTTTTTTTTTTTTTTTTGGTGGGTGGATGGGGTGGGGGCTGGGAAGAGGTAGAAGCATAATACAAATGTATTCTGGGCACACTAAGGACAAGCCAAATGCCCACTTATAGCAAATGCTGTGTAGGCAAGATGTAGTTTTAGTGGTAAGTAGAAGTTTCTCCATGCCAAGTTTTCTTTAGTATATTTAATAATTTTATGTTTATAATATTATTTATATAATTAATAGTAATATTTAAAATTATTAATTTTATATTTAAATTTATTATATAATTTAATTGACATACAAGTACTTTAAAATATCATAAAACCATTATAAAAGGTTAATTAATTATAAACGGTTAAAATCATTATAAAATTATTAAGATATAAATAAAATTCAAGATTAATAATTACAAAAGGTTAATTAATTATAAATTATTCAATTTATAATGTTCAATAATTTAAAATAAATTATATTATTAATATTTATTAATTAGTTATAATATCTAATATCAATTATTAATTAGTTCAAAATATTTTTAAGTTAATAATATCATATTTATTAATAAATTTCACTATTTAAGTATTAATCAAAAAATTGGACGAATCCCACGAAGACCAAATTCAGTGCTGATGAATAATGATGCACCAAATTTGGTGCAACACTATTCACAGCACCATTTTGGTGTGAGTTATGGTGTATATGTTGGAGGACATTTGGTGCAAAAATTGCACTAAAATGGTGTAAAGGGGTACGAGTAGGATGAATTTACTAGAGTTTACTTCTGAACACACTTATTTTTTGCTTATTTCTGAAATGCATTCCCTTAAAATAGACTGACCCTTTCTTTTCTCCTTTTAATTTCTTTCTCCCCAGAACTACTCTTCGGTCATCTCTGTTCATCCAGAAGTCATTGAAGGAAGACCAGGGACTCTAGCCATCGAGTCGTTTGTGGTGGATGTGCCTGAAGGGAATACCAAGGATGAAACATGCTACTTTGTTCAAGCACTGATCAAATGCAATCTCAAATCCCTTGCAGAGATCTCAGAGCGGCTTGCAGTTCAAGACCGGACCGAGCCCATTGATAGGATCTAGATGTCAGACTGGATGGATGTGGTCAAGACCGTTTGTACCATGGATGAAGCTTCTTACAATGCTACTGAAATCTTGGAAGCTTTAGAGACGGACTGGTACTGGCCGCTTTTCCTCTATCCTGACAATCTGCACTTGTTTTCCCTTTTGTTTGTGTCTGTTTAGTAGCCCGGAAACCACAGCTTTACAGATGGCTCTACGATGAATGGAAAAGTACAAACGAAAACTCTACTAGTTTTTTGTCTTGTTTTCGAGGTTTCAGCTATGGTAGAATACAGTGTGCAGCTGTAAATATTTGTTCTAGGAAAGAGTTATGGTGTTATATAGTTCCGGTATCCAAATTATAATCTTTCTTTCGCAATTAGTAATTGTCACAAACAAAGCTAAGGCATTAGACCATAGTTTATCGTCATGGGAGGCTTGCCATAATCTTCTCTTCTTCTACTCTATTTACTGCACTTTCACACTCTTTCTGGTCCTACAATAGCGCGTAATGTACATTTGAATAGTGTGTGATGAATGGAGCATATACTATAACTTACAAACTGCAATCAGATTTGCTGCAGCTCATTGAAGTAAGAACTTTCAAAGAGCTATACATGGATTGATGCTCCCTGAAAATATCCAGTTCCGGTGTTAAAGCCCTGATCAGTCTGACAGAAAATTCCCCAGCTACTTTCCCATCCCTCGTAACACTCGTAAAGTTGACAAACAATCATCAAAACATAGAAGGCAAACCTAGTGCATGAGAATGCCATCGTTGTAGGGTCTCGGAAGAGTGTAATGAGACCGTCTTACCCCTTTGACCTAAGACATTGTTTCCGTAGCTCAATTCCGTTACTTCAAGGTCAACATAGAGTTCGAGGTAATGACGGGGCAACTTTACCTCCGCTACCTCAAGGTCACACTTGAGCTCAAGATACCGTTGTGTCAATCCACACATAGACAAGACGATTCTTAGAGCATCCCCACGGCTGTTATATCCATGATACACCACTGTTGCAAGTGGTTTAGGATGCCGCCTTTTGAGGCTATATCGAACTTCAGATTATAGGTAACCCAGAGAAAAGCGCACTTCAGACTAGTGATAATCCATAGAAAACTTCATATAAACTAGGGGTGTCAACCCAAACTGCCGAACCGCAGTTCTCAACCGAACCAAACCGAATTGGGCGATTTAGTTTGATTTAAGAATTATGTTGTTTGGTTTGATTACGATTTTTACCAAACCGATTCGGTTCTGTACAGGGTTTTGCCTCGTGAACCGCAGTTCAGAACCATCAAACCGAATCGCCGAACCATATGTATTATATGACCATTTATTAATAATATACCTTTTATTTAATAAATTTTCTTATTATTTCTCCCATTATATCGTTTCCTTTTAGTTTTCTCGTAATGACCTCTTGTCCATCTTTTGTATCACTTCTTGACATCAATATAATCTTCTTTTCTTATCAAAATCATATGTACCTTTCACTTCAGCCATTGGATCAGTGAAAAACACTACCTCACAACTACTTATTCTAGTTTTTATCTTGGTTTGTTTGAATTCTATTAGTTTGTTGGGTTTAATGTTTAAAATAATCAAAATAATTCTATGGCAAGCTTCATTTAAGAAGTTTAGAATTTGTTTATTAATTAATTTTCCATTTTCTTATTATTTGATAGTGAGCCTAATATTCGGTTTGAACCAGTGAAAACAAGGAACTAAACCACTACTTTAACTGTGAAACCAGACCGCAGTTTCGAGCCGAACAATTGCAGTTTGGTTTGGTTTGGTTTTTCGGTTCCAAATTTTACAAATCAATCACCTACAGTTCGACTCATATTTTTGCACAAACCGAACCGTTTAAAACCCCTAATTAATAAATAGAGACACGTAAGCACACACATATCCGCATATACACAAAAACATATAAACATAGGCACATAAAAAAACACACACAAGGTCAACATAGTTCATGATACTATTGTTGCGGAGTTTGGGAATGGTCTAATGCAAGGGTTAATTACCCCTTTGAGCCCGGAGACAATTTTCATGGTTGAAATCCATTACCTCAAGGTTCCAATGGAACAACTTTACAGCTGCACAGATGCACTCGAAAACAATGCACACTCAGTACAACGCCTAAGAGCCCGTTTGGTCGAACGTTTTGGCCAAAACGCAGGGATAAAACGCTGCTTATTTGCAAAAAAAGTGTTTCAATACTGCGGCAGAAAACGCAGCGTTTTCAAAACGCAGCTGCGTTTTAAAACGCTGGAATTCCCAGCTTTTTCCCAAAACGCAGGTTTTAAAACGCTACTAGGAAAAAAAAGTTGCGTATTGAAGTGATATCCCAAACGTATTTATAAGGAAAGACATCCGTTTTTTAAAACGCTGCGTTTTTAAAACACTGCGTTTTGTAAACGCTGCACCAAACGGGCTCTAAGGCATGCTCAAGGTTGATATGTTTATTATAAATAAACACCACAATTGCTAGTGATTTCAGGACAAGAGGCTATATCTAATTTCATACGGTATATAACCCAGAGAAAATTGCATTTCAACAGGAACACATTTTGATCGTAAAAAAATTATGCATAAATAGGAATAATGCTATGACATTGTGGCTTTAGAATTGCTAGAGTACATTAACCGACCCAAGTAACGGGGATAAAGGCTGAGATGAGTTGAGTTGCTTACGTACAACAGATATTCTATCGGTCTTTCTTTTTAGCTCCTCGTTGAGAGGTATCGATAATGTTACAACAAAAGAAATTCGGGAACGGAGTTGCGAGATTTTGTATAAATAATTGCCTGCAGTTGTATACACTGAACTGTACATATCTCCCCCGCTATAGATGAGAAGAATACATATGACAAGAATCCTAGAGTTTTAAGCGAGTACAAGCTCCTCTTCCACTTGTTCTTGCTGTTGTTGTTGATGTTCTTGATCAGGTAGGCGTCCTTCTCGGTAAGGAAGAATAATGCGCTTTATATCTTCTGCATTAAGTGTCTCGTACTCTATAAGTGCATTGGCGAGCGCATGCAATGACTTCTCGTGCTGGGGAAAAGATATAAAAACATAGCGTTTGTTATGATATACAGATTGGGGAAAAGAAGACAACGGTTAACAACAAATACTCCGCTTTTCCACTCAAAATGTTCACATTTGAAAATCAAACATTCCAAGGATGATGTATATTTCTTCGTATATGCCCTTAATTTTAAGGATTTTAGATTGTTCCCAAACTTTGAACCATAAAAAGGGTGGACTTGGGAAGTCATAAATTTTATTAGTGTAATTTCTCAAACAAGACTCTTTTAGTGGACCAACACAGAAAGTAGGACTCTTTAAGCTGAACGGAGAGAGTATTTCGTAAAATTTATGTCTATCTGATATCCATGAATATTTTACGTTCGTCTTTAATCAATATGTGAATCGACATAAGCAGATTCAACAGACAAACCTTCTTCAGCAAAGCTTTTACACGGTCATAAGCATCTCTTAGGAGTTTGACTACCTGTAAAGTCAATGTAGAAAAATTAGCACAGTGAAAACATATCTTAATTAAGATATTAGAAAGCCGGACTTCAAAAACATACTTCAGCATCAATACGCGACTGCATTTCTGTGCCAGGCCGCTCTTTTAAATGAATAGGTCCAATTGTATCACTCATCCCACAAGATGATACCTTCCAATAAATTGAAAGTCAAATCATAAGCATGACTTAAAACAGAAAACTTCATATCAATCAGAACAAAAGATGGTATCAGTCCCAAGGTCTAAAAAATAGTTTTCATTTTGGGTAATAATTTAAGAGGTACCATATATTGGGCAAGCTCTGTGGCCTTGTCGAGATCGCTGCTAGCACCAGTTGTGACATGGTCCTGACCAAATATTATCTCTTCTGCAACGCGTCCTCCCATGCAAACATCTAAACGAGCTAACAGTTGCTTCTTGCTTACTGAAGTCTCATCACTTGAGGGGAGCTGTGTAACCATTCCCAAAGCAGACCCACGTGGCAAGATCGTTGCCTTATGAATTGGATGGGCACCATCGGTATTTAAGGCAACAATTGCATGGCCACTCTCATGATATGCAGTAAGCTGAAAAAGGCATGTATTAGTAGTGTTACCTACAGCAATAACTTTGCATCAATCTGAACACGAGCTTGAGATAACTAACGGCTATAACTGGTACAATGATCAAGTTTTTCACCACATACTCAAAGGGCTAACCGAATGTTGAAGTGACACCGACACGCTAACACAACCTGACATGAAACTAACATGACAATACAAAATTTTAGAAAATCTACAAGACGATGCACTGGGGTCACATCTATATATAATCCATATATATATACACACACAACTATGTGTACAGGACCTTCTACTTAACAACGAAAACAACTATTCAAGATTTAAGACATGTCCAATATTCCTCAAGGCATCACTCAGTTCGAGTTGGAGTAGTGGAGACTCTCATTAGTTTTTGGTGTTGACCTTTTATCCATGATTCAGGCCTTTTTTGTTTACACACAAATCCCGACATATCTGACTTTAAATTTGGAACCTGTTTGACAAGTGTCCCAGTATGTAGGGAGAGTGCCAGTGTCTGATAAGAGGACACTAGGAGAGTGACACTGCTTCATAGTTATCGAACTGATGCAGGACAAGCTATAAACACCCTGGAGGAAGAGAAAGAAGAATGAGAGGAAAAAGATGCCTACCCTTGGAAGAAAGCAGTGATGCCCTGAAACTTCATGGTAATCAACCCATGCAACAATGGTAAAGCTAATCAACCCATTCGACAATGGTAAAGCTAATCAACTAGGACTATACTACTTTGCAGGTAAGAAATTCATATATTCAATTTAGATGACTTGAACACGAGTTATCCACTTTATCCTAGGTAGTAAAACTTTGACATGATTGCTATACACCTTGGAAATTCATCAATGAACCAATCGAACCAATGTAGAAAGAGAAAGGAAAGAAATCCAATGTGGCATTGAGCCACAAACTTCAGACTCCAAAATTGAACTTTCATGAAGTTAAACAAACTAACATGAAACAGAGATTCCAACATAGCAATGTACGCACCTTCTTGGATTCGTCAGATACAAACATTGTCTTCCGCTCTGTGCCCATCATTATTCTGTCCTTAGCAAACTCCAACTGTGCTGCATTTAATTTTTCAGCACCGTCAACTGCAGCTTTGATTGCAGCAATGTTCACCAAGTTCGCCAAGTCTGTTGCATCTCAAGTCAAAATAAAGGAATTGCTCAAGCTTGAGTTTGCCTAGTTCTCTTACAGACCAGCAAACTTATAACTAAAGGAAATTTCGATATGATTATTTGAGCATATAACTTTTCACAGGTCTTGTGCTTCATATGTGTACTAGTCATGCTCTCAAAGTATAAAAAAGAATAATAATAAATAAACCTAGAAAATTTAACCTCCAGCACAGTCTCAAGCATGCCCTGGCAGAGGGAATCAGGAGCCAAACTCAACCCACTTGATTTTATACCCTTAGACACATTAAACATAGGGGGAAAAGAAAAGAATCAACTTTGGGGATAGGTCACTCCTTACTTGAAGAGTCTCTTTTATACATTAAAAAAAATAATTTGCTACCCTGGGAAAAAAACAAACTCCCACCTTATAATTACGACGTCCTCACTGGCGGATCTAAAGGGGGGGTCACGGCCCAGCTAAGTTTTGAGAATGCACATTTTCCTTTGTAATTTATCAATAAATTTTGTAAAATAGTAGCTTCACCCTCGCAAAATGATATACTCCCTCCGTTCAGCCCAAAGAATCCATGTTTGAAAAGTCTAATAATTAAGGGATATATATTTTATTTTTTTGAGTCTTTCACAAGGTGTCTCCAAACCACTTTTTTTTTTTTTGATAAGTAATTTATGAAATAAACAATAGGCGTCAAAACAATGTAATTTATGAAATAAACAATAGGCGTCAAAACAGTCTCCAAACCAAATTAGGTCTAATAATTATGGGATATATAAGTGTCCCGACCAAAGAGACAATGTTTGAAAAGTCTAATAATGTCTCCAAACCGAAGAGTCTATGTTTGAAAAGTCTAATTATTAAGGGATATATAAGTATCACTAGAGTTGATCATAATTAAAAAAATGAGCATAGTCAACATGGTTATACCACATGTGGAGGGTAAAGTTAAAAATTTAAGGAGATTGTATGCATAATTTTGTGAAAGAGGACTCTTTAAGTGAAAACATCCCAAAATAGAATAGTGGACTATTTGCATGAAACGGAGAAAGTATTTGACAAGCCTTACCCCTAATTTTCTATATTTATCACACAAATTGTTACTCCCTCCGTTCCAGATAAAGTGTTCACTATTCTATTTTTGGATGTTCCGCTTAAAGAGTCAACTTTAAAAAAATTATGCATTCAATCTCTATTAAACTTTCAACTTTTACCCTCCACATGTGGTACAAACATATTAACTATGCTAAAATATTTTTGTAATTATGACCGACTCCAATACTACTTATATATCCCGTAATTATTAGACTTTTCAAATGTGGACTCTTTGAATAGAACGAAGGGAGTATAAGTTTATCGAAATAAGACTTTGAACTTCTTTAGCTGCAGTTTTTATGATTTTTTAATTTTTTGTAATATTTTATTTGCCAATATACTATTAACCCCCCACCCAGTGATAATTCTTGGATCCGCCATTAGATGTCCTAATAAGAAAGTGGATGTGAATAGGATCCCACGGATCCAAAAGGAGTAGGAACAAACCTGCCCCATTGAAACCTGGTGTACCACGAGCAATTGCTTTAACATCGACATCCTCGGACAATGGTTTGTCTTGCAAATAGAGATCCAATATTTCTTGACGACCTCTCACATCAGGATTAGGAACAACAATCTAGAAACAGGTTTCAGCACAGTAAGTAACTTCCAGAGATGAGCAGTGTTTTCAAGTTTAATTTGCTTTGATGACAAATAAAATCCAGAAGTCTCGAGGAAGGAGTAGATATCCAAATAAAGGACTGTTCCAGAAGTCAAAAGAATTATAGGGAAAATATATATGGGTTGACAAGAAACAAAGAGAAGTCTTAACACGTGTTATATTCATTTCTGATAATAGAAAACCGAATGCTAATAATCTATAGATTACCAGTGAACTTACATGCCTGTCAAATCTACCAGGTCTGGTTAAAGCTGGATCAAGAATATCAGGCAAGTTTGTCGCAGCCATTAAAATTATGCCCTGTATGAAGATCATCAACATGTTAAACGGGGGGCATGGGGGTAGAAATTCATAAAACAATCTTGAGTTTGTAAATATACCTCATTTTGTTCAAACCCATCCATTTCCACTAGAAGTTGATGCAACGTCTTCTTTGTATGACCTTCCCATTGCTTCCGAGTTGATCCAACAGCATCAATTTCATCAATAAAAACGATGCATGGAGCCTATGGAAAGTAATTGATGTTAAGAGTTTGGAGGAAATTGTGTGGGAGGGGGGAGCTCTATGTGAGACTTACTATCACCTTTTAACATATCAAAAATTGTAAGTACAATGGTCAAAACAAACAATACCAATTGTTATTCTCAAATTCGCAAAAGATTTCCATTATCAGTAGAATGTTGAATTCATTTCATCTCGTTGGAGAGTTCATGTACTTCTGTTTTCTTCAGAAATGTTTTGTCAAAGCAATCAGTTCAATAGCCCTTCCTATTTTGTGCATTCAAATTTGAATATAATTTCAGCACAATTGCCGAAACTACCACCACTTGAGCAATAGAGCTAGCTACTCTTTTTCCATGATAGAGACAATAAGGCAAATTTTTACTGTACAACACTACAACCTATAAACAATGGCAGGTGCATTATCCTAAAGCTACATCAATACCAGATTTTTTGAAAGAAAATACATAGTAATATTAGTTAAAATAACTTTAAACAAAAGGTGAATGCACCACCCAACTATAGTGTAGCTTCGCTTCTACCTGCTACTAACATTGTATTCAATTAGATTTGATGTCCCTTTTATAATCCCTGAAAGTGAAGACAAGTTTCTCAATATTGAGTCTGGTAAGACACTTGAGTGATAGGGAGTTGCCAAGTTGGTTAGTCACCTACTTTAAATCCCTTGTTCTTAATCCTGACATAAACCCCTTGATCCCTTCAAGACTTCCTGTTTTCATTTCATTTTCTTCCATAAAGAATGGTCATCCTTTCAAAAGTTAAGGATCAAACTTTAAGGTTTTGCTAGTTTAGTGTTTCAATTGGGCAGTACTGCAAAGCACACGAGAAGAAGATAAAAGTCATGAAAACATAATTATAAATTAATATCCTAACTCGTCTTTTTGATGGACTGCACAAGGGTAAATGTTAGAACATCATGGAAGCTTACTTTCAGAAAAGGGACTCTTTGAATGGAACACATGGTTCAAAGTTTCGGGCCGAGTCACCGAAGTTTCAGCAACTCTGTTCAGATTTCAAGGGTGCCAAGCTGAAAAGAAACACCGAGTTAATTGCTACGCGTTCTACCCCTAACTCGCCGAAACTTGGTGAAATCTCGCTCGACTCAGCTAAGTTTTTGGATCTCGGCCGAGTGTCCGAGTTAACTTGGGGAAAAGTAAGACGATGACCAGAGTCAAATCAAATAACCTACCTGGAGTAAGTGGAATCCAATCAACCCTATTCCCCTTAGTCTCTCTCCTTAAAGTGATCTGAAGGTCTGCTTCTTCTTCTCCGGCGCTGGCAGAGATCCCTGGATTTACTAATCACATGCGTCTCTCTCTATGTTTGACGTACGTTCATTGTATTTACCCCTAAATGACTTTTCTTTTTAATGGACCCATCCCCTTCATTTTCAATTTTTTGGTCATTTATGGGCCTTGATAAGGTCTTCTAAAAAGAACCCAGACTGGATTTGTCACGAAAACCAAAAAAAAATATCAATCAGTTCTTGATATTTTCTCGCTTTACTCTTTATGGTCTCTCCATTTTACTTTTCCATTTCTTTTTACTACATATTTTCATTGTTAACTTATTTTTGGTACTTCAAACGAATAAATAAATAATTTTAGGAGCACTAAAAAATGGTATTTACACAATTCAAAGGACATTAAAATTGCAAAAAATAAAATAATGAAATAAAATTGATATGACATGCGTTCGTTTGTAATATACATGTATTATTGAACATGATTTGTAATGCTACTATAACCTAATGGGTAACATTGTACCAAAAATCTATTACAGAAATCTGTCTCAACTCTTGAACAATGCTACCTTCAATAGACCGTTATCTTGTGCAAATCTAATTGTTCCACCATGTTTAATGTTTTATTTAAAAGTATTTCACATTTTTAAACAAAAATTTTGCCCTCTAAGTAGCAGTTTATTGTGTATCACCCAAAACTTAAACCGAAACCGAAACTGATCCGAAAATTTGACATAGAAACCGCATCCGAAACTGCACTTTTGAACCATGATGGGACAACTATAAAAGAGAAATGGAACTCCTCAAATGGTTGGAGGACGAAAATATCATATACCCGCAAACTTCAAAGAAAATCTGACAACATGACAACTGAGAGAAATCTAGAGTCATTTCTCCGGTAAACATCATAAAACTAAGTAGCAGTTTGAATACAAACCTTCTTTTTTGCTGCTTGGAATAAGGATCTTACACGCCGAGCACCAACCCCAACAAACCTAGCACAGGAAAAGCAACAGGATAAGTATTAACCTGTAGCCAGTGAGGAATCAAGCAGTGGCGGATCCAGGAACTTTTCCGAGTGGGGGCACAATGGATTCGGAGGGAGAGAAAGAGAGGGGATGACTACCTGAGTTTTCTCAAGATTTTAATTTTTGGTTTTAATTTTTTTTTATTAACATCAAAACGACATCCATAGGCAAAAAAATTGAGTGTGTTAGCACTAGGTAAAAAAAAAAAATCAACAAAGAACATAAAAATATATTTCAACAATGAAAAAATAGAGTGTTGTTGCTAATGAGATTTGAACCCACCGTCTTTTTGGAGATGAACATTAGTATTGAACCTTAAAACAAGGCAACCATATCAACTTTGTATTATAATTATGAAAAATCTAGTACATAACAAAAATTTGAACTGGAATCAAGATAACTACGACAACCATTTTCTGTCTTTTGGATACAAGTTTGTTATTAGTCAGCTAAAAAAGCATACAGCTTTTAGTGACGAAGGTATGCAAAACTTTACGCGGAGAAGTTCTCTCATTGGTATTGCCAGAAAGTTGTGTGCATGGATGCATATGTGATTAAACCCTTTCCCTCGAACGGTAATTCGGGGATTATAGTTAAATGCGCACACACACCAGATACATGCACAAAGAGATACCCCTTGAACAGATTGTGAAGCAACTCATTGTCTATCTCATTGATATGGTTTGCAAAATGCATCCTCCTTAACACTAATTCTAGGCCTAATTGACAAAGGGGCCAAACTTATTGTCTTCTTAGGAGGTGGATTAGTGTTCTTGTGCATCATCCCTCGCAATGGGTTTCTAGACAAAGAAAAGAAAGTGTAAACTTAACACGGATGCAAATTCTTTTATATATGCAAACAAAACAGCATAGAACATATGCTCACCATTCCATAAAACTGATATATATATATATATATATATATATATTCAAAACTCAAAATTGATTAAGATGCAAAAAAAAAAAAACACACTACTTGAGATAACATCTACCTAAAGATCCCATTATATTAGCCTAGAGAAACGGTAACGGACATCACTTTCACATAAAAAAGCCATATGAAGTGAAAAGTAGACAATTCAGAGCAGCTCACTGAAAAGGATAAACGAGAACAAATGGCTAATGTAATTTATTCCTAGATGTTTGTCCTCAAATAAATATGTGTTACGTACTGGCCAGCATAAATAAATGACTTACATTTCCTCAAATTCTGAACCTGCTCTGTAGAAAAAGGGTACACCAGCTTCTCCGGCAATAGCCTTCACATTGCATTGAAAGTCATAAATCAGAATAGAACAACATTAAACTCATTGTATGTAGGATCATGACATTGAGATGAGAGATAAACCATTTGCCAAATGTCAGAATAACTATTAAACAGAAAATGACAAAGGAAACCATAAGAACCATGAAGGTTCATTTCTTATAAAGACTTTTAGATCAGTCTAGAAAGATCAATAGCCATCCAAAACTATACATCCGGGGAATGCCCACATATATGAAAAGAAAAGCAGTACAAACCAATGCAAAAGCATTTGAAAATGGCAGATGCTCACAACTGCCTCAGGGCACTTAAATCCATTTGCTGAAATTATTTTACTATTTTCCACCATTTTCAGTACCTTGGATCCATACAAGAACATCTTGAAATACTGCCTAGGTCATTCGTTGGCAAGAACATTCAAATACCATTAAATAGGCAATAGTAATCTGTAAATTCTAAGAAGCACCAACACCGACACCAACACCTCGACAAGGAATTTTCAAAAAAGTTCCAACACCAACAGCCCGGGGACACGTTACATATAAATATATCTATAATTATGAGTACATATAGGAAAATAATAACATAAATGAATAATATGTTAACAAATACTCTGTAATAGGAAGTTAAAGAAAAATTAACATCGTAACATTTAACAAAAACACGAACAGGCAACACAATTTACCACGAATTACTGAAAAGTCATACACGTCTTAAAACAGATAAAATACAAAAGTTCACAATCCAAGACCCATCAAATAAAAACTACAAAAGTTCAAAAATGAAAGTCTCATAAAGAAACCATCAGACTATATCAATTATCACTTCATCACTTCAATTAACTGACAAGATATTCATAAACAAGATTCGCCGAACCCTAAGCAGAAAAGTGACAAAACATACCTTCTTTTCATAAAAGAGGAGCCGAGTAATCAAAATTTGAAGAAGAAAACAATAGAAATTGAAGAAGAAAGAGAATCGAGCAGTCGCCTCAAGCATCGCAGTCGCCTCTTTCTCGCTGTCGATTGCAGTCAGTCGCAATAAGCACTAGACCAAAATTTACCTTCGCTTTTAATGAAAATTTAAATATTTTGGCCCTTAAAATTTTTACGTTGGCCCCTGAAGTGTCAGAAAGTGTTGGCGGGTGTGTCCTGACTTGTCGGAAAGCGTCGAAAATTCAAAAAATATATAAAAAAATCCGACACTTTTGGGCGTGTTGGGGAGTGTCGAAACGTGACACTTTGGCCTGGGGGAGGTGTCGGTGCTTCCTAGTCTGTAATATCATAAGGATTCATATATGATAGAGCTCATGGTGAAACTCAATGGAGAACATAGAGTTAAAGGCCGGTTGAAATTAAGTAAAATGTATCCACTGTCCAACAGCCATAAGTGGGTATCAAATTTGTGTCATGCACGTTTTTGAAGATAGGTGTGCTAATAACCCAATATAAACATGTACTTTGGTAATTGGGTCCCCAATCGTTACATATTAATAATAATCATGTCTACCTTTCTCACTAATGAATTTATCAATCGTAGCTCCACATGCTAGATCTTAGCCATCTTTCTATCAGTTAGTCTCAACCAGGAGTAATCTATCACGTAATTTTCCCATGTCATATTTTACCATATATGCAACTATAATTTGCATCTTTGCATTACCGATCTTCTTAGCACAGATTTCCATTACGCCCAGCCTTCTACCAAAGAGCAACCATTATTATTTTGAGCAACCAATAACTTAATCAGATAATGTTCTTCCAGCTATAGCTGATCCTTGTGCTTGCTATATGTAACTTCGACCTCCAAAGCCTGCTACTTATATCCCAACTCAGTGGGATGCCAACAAGTATTGGCTTATCCTGTTTAAAGGTCAACGTAATACAATTTTATAGACAAATCATCCTTTTTTAATTGTGATTTTGTGGTGGTTTTGGGATGTTTTTGGTCGTGTTTAGTTTTAGTTTCAGGTGTCGTTGTGATTTTGTGGTGATGTGTCTGTATCTGTTTCTTGCTGTACTGAATAAAATAATTATTTTTGACAATCCAAAAAGAGAAACATCATGCATTTGTCTTTGACCATAAGAACAAAAGATGTCAACTGCCCTACTAATGGAAGCATCTAATCTTTCGTTTTCCTTGACCTATGATCTTTATTTCCAATTATTCATCTTTCACTTACAGTCAAGTTACATATTATCTCTGTAGGTCTGAGGTACCTCATACATGTCATTTTCTCATGTAAAAATACTGGTTAGTGATTAAGCTTTCACCTAAAAGACACTCCATACTACAAGAAAGACAAGGTCAGCCATCTCAAATGTATTAAAGCAAAGAAGTGAAACTTTTGAATGTTAAAAAAACATAAAATTATGTTCTAAAGAAGATGTGATGCTTCCCACTCACTCAATAAGGGCTCGGGAAGGGATTATAAACTCATTAAATAATTCGACAGCATAATAGAGTTCATTAATCACAATAATTCCAACCCTAGAAAAGCGTCTTCCACTCCAATCCTTCTCGCTTTCATCTTCATACAAACAAATGTACTCTAGGTATCAGGAAATGCTACAGGGAAATGATTTTTTAATTCCTAAATCTACTCAGTAACCAATTTTATTACACCCAAGCTCTCCTAATTTCATTAAACAGCTTAAATGACCAACTCTCATCCTACATCTTCTTACCAAATGTTTCACGTTTCTTAATTGTAAGATTCAAATACTACATTTAATGTGACTAAACAGAGGCTCTTCTTTTCCTTGATTTTTACAGTTTAGATTATTTTCGCCTCACATGTACTTAATTATCAGTTGC
Organism: Platycodon grandiflorus; assembly: GCA_016624345.1. Taxonomy (NCBI): domain Eukaryota; kingdom Viridiplantae; phylum Streptophyta; class Magnoliopsida; order Asterales; family Campanulaceae; genus Platycodon; species Platycodon grandiflorus. Next base: position 54,948,468 of record CM028361.1, on the reverse strand, counting down.
TTCAAAGTTAACTTCTTCTCTTTTTCATTTCTCTTCATAAATTTGTATCTTTCGAAGATTGTCTTTCCAGAGTAACACGCTCTAGTCGCTTCCACTGCTACTTCAACTTGTTCAGATAGCACCCTACGCCCTTTTGGTTCTCCAACAACCTTATTATTTTTAATACATCCACTATCCAATACTAGACCTTAGACCATCTTTAGAAAACTTCTTCCTTCTTTCACTAATCATGTATTGCATCATCTTTTTCCTGGGTGCTCGCTTCTCCAATTTCATTATTCAAAAAACCATCTGAACTTCTATCACCATTCTCCTTAAGGCCATATTCTAAGTTCTTTTCAACCATTTTTTAAACTAACAGACAAGAACAAAGTTGGTCTGGCAACCAAACTTTCGATTTAAATGGCAAGTATTTGACATTCATAAAGGTATGACTGTGTCAAATGAATAGATGGATCACATGCATGTGGATAAAGGACCTCAAGAGCCCACCACTAGAAAGCCAGGAAAAAAAACAAAGTGATGTTAATACATGGCAACAATGTCAAATGGTCAAAACCATGGTAAAAAAATGCACGCAGAGAACGTTAATTAAACCCGGAAAACATTATATACCTTACCTTGGCTAGTAGTGTTTTTCCTGTCCCAGGTGCTCCGGTCAAAAGAATCCCCTGATTGATGAAGTCGTCTTAATTTATAATGAAAATATGTACATAATAGGCAAATCAGGAGCATAATTATCAAAAGACCGAGTCCAAGGCATAAGCACTCAAAGCTACCAGCTATAATGAACCAAAGGCAGAGCATGGAAGCCAGGGAAAGTGTAGAACAGACAGTTATGCCATATCTAAGAATCTGATCATCACGATAGCTGCACTACACTTGAACCTTAGTTACAGGCACAGAGTAATCATTAACTTGACAGAAATAATCTCCACAGTGAAATATAAGTTGCTCGTTGCGCATTCCTGCAACCTTGGACCCACTAAAGGACAGCATATTACACTTCATATACATGGAGAACAACCTAGAAAAGTTCATCAGGCACCAAATAGCTACATTGCTACACATCATGCTACACGTACACAGAATGAAAGAACTACAAACCAAACACCATATTAACATTGGTAAGTATCATTTTTGATAAGTAAATACCAAAACAAACCTTAGGCAACTTCCCCCCAAGTCGAGTAAATTTTCCCGGATTTTTTAGGTACTCCACCACTTCCTCGAGCTCTTGTTTAGCATCATCACAACCCTTAACATCCTTGAATGTTTTGACATTCTGCAGCAAAACATTAAATAAGACGATCTGTGATTGACCAGCTGATTCATGTTTAAATCATGACCACCTTTGATTTTTGATTTTCCACAAAAAATTGAAATGTATGACAGAAGTCATCTATTAAATTACTTGCACAAAATTTATCTGCTGCTGATTGTAAACAATATACTCCCTCCATGAATACAGATTTATCTATAACTTTTCTCCTAAGTTCCTTTAACTCCTATATGATAATGAATTGATGGATGACAACTTTTCAGCATTTTGTACAAAAGGACATATTGAAAAGAGATCATCATTGGGTCATGACTTTTTCAAAGTGGATATTATTTTTGGTATATCTGGAAATGGAAGGTGGCTCATAATTTGGGACAAAGGGAATATAAGCAGACAATGAGAATATAAGTAGACAAAGAAGAAACATTTTAAGTACTCTCTCTAGCCCAAGAAAATATTAAAAAAGCACCAAAAGCACACTAAATATAATATATCCGTGAGAAGTTAGGTTGAGGTTCAGGAACAATAAAAGTTGAGACTTAAAAAGTAGCCCGCATCTGTGCCGAAAACGGTGTATCCATATGGGTCATTTTTAGTTTCAAGGTCACTATCACAAATAAAAACTTCAAAAGACCCACTTTAACCAATTATCAAAGTCTAATTACCCAACCGCTGAGGTTTCCGACAGGTACATATCAAATATTTATCAAAGATAAGTGTCTTTTTCTTTGGAAACCTTCATCTTCTTTTTATTTTCATTTTTATTAGTCTAGAAGTAACAGTTGCTACTTCTACAGATTATCCAGTAAATAACTTTGGTTAATGAAAAGAACAGTTATTTTAAATCCAAGCACGTAACTTCCATTGATTATCGGTACTTCAGACTATAAGATTTTATTTTACTAATGATATACGTAAAATAGATAGTACTATTATACCAACGGAAAGATCTATATAGTTGTAGTTTCCTTTGCTTAGATAACAATTTGCTCAATTTTACTTTCAATTTAGTCAGCAGTTTGCCCAAAGCTTATCATATTTCCATAAAGAACAAGGCAAGTATAACCACTCAATCTTCTACCCTAACATTGAATACAAAAACTAGCCATCTTACATGAAAATCTTGTGCGGCAGTCTACATTAACTATGGAAGAATGCAAATAAAGAAGATTGGCAATGGACCTTTTCAGGCACTATTTCTTTGTTCAGCTCTTTTGGGGTATACGAAGAACTTGAGCCAACACCGGAAGTCCCTATCCCACCTAAGCCACCAATATATTTTTGAAGTGCAGCAGCACCCATTACCCTGGAGAAGGAAAACAACGATCTTGAACATGATAAGTCCAGAATCCAGTTAACAGCTCTCTTTACTAGCACAACATCCAATGGTTAGGGAAGAGAGTTAGAAGAAAGTTCAGAACCTGATAATTTACTCTTAACTGCAGATCACTCCAGAAAACAAGGTTACTTTTGAATGTTCTTTCTTTTTTTGGGATAGAAATGGAAAGTTATTTGAATGTATATTAGACTACATTCTCAACAAAAGTTACAGGAAATAAAAGAAAAGTTCCTACCACACCAAACCGATGGCAACAGTGAACAAGATGGTTGAGATCAGCTCTTGTGCAAGACCAAGGCGTGATGATCTGTTTGATGATTTAGGGTCAACCTACAAGAAATGCATAATATTCAAAAGACCACCTTCATGTAAACCACTAACTATTATGAAGTTTTAGTCCTAAATCCGACGACTACTTGTGAAAAATATACTGGATATTCACATCCGTCTACCAGAATGAAAGAGGTAAATTTTGCAATTCCTTACCATCACTACATGCAGTGGCTGCCTCTCAGATACACCAGGATTCAAAAAGGGCTCATCCATGTTTCCTGATGCCCGCTGCTTCAACTCTTGCAACTACAATTAAGATTAACAGAAATACCACTTCAAGAAGTCATAAGGTATGAAGCACACTGGCAACAACACCAAACTCATTTAAAGCATGTTAACATAGAAAAGAAAGTTCAGTTCACGGAAAACCTGATCAAGGGAAGCTTCATTATAGAAAAATGAGAGAGACAGTGCAGATAAGTTGGATGAGTTGAAAGATAAAACATGCATCAGCATAGACACCAAATTTAATTACATGAACTTAGGTACACCAAATCAGGTGTGAAAGTTTGTCTAGATGTCAGATTTGCCTCAGCCTAAATGCATCAGCATAGACACGATGCAGCACAAGACCAGTGCATTGACACATGTCACACATCAACTCCTAGAAGAGTAGGCGAATGTTTTCTGCCTCATTGAGGGATCAGAAAGTATTACTTGTTCTACACTGAATTACACCAAAGATGTATTGCAAATATCCATGAGCTTCAGGTCAATTTTCAAAGCACCGGTTTTTACTCCTACATCTGATGCCAACCTTTCCAAGGAGAAGACAACACCTGATGAATATAGAATACATGAAAGCTTAATGAGTATGAAAAGTTAAAAAAATGGCAGGAAAATTTTAGGTACCAATGCAGGAAGAGTAGAAGGCTTTCCAGATTTTTCATCTGGAAGATAATCAGCAATGGCATTGGTGGCCACAAGAGCTCGAATGTATTCCACAACTCCTCTACTGTCTACAGAATGATCTCTTTGCTCAAAACGCTTGATAACGGACTCTGGACTGGAAAAAGGAAAAGATAAATTTTACATGATTATTCCGCAAAATACACCAAAGTATTAATACAGAGAAATTGTGACAACCACTGATAATAACGCAAACCTTGTCATATCCTACGCATATAATATCTTCTCAGTAGGCTAACCCCACTAAAGAACGTTTACAGGCTTTCATCTCACTAAAGCCATAGAGGCAGCATAGAGAAAGAATAGAAGCAGGAGGAAGTTCCGAAAACACACCACCTACCCCCGGTCAAAGAGTCCTACTTTCCTTTGGATATTCCACTCAAAGACTATCATTCAAGAACTATGAAAGTCATTTCCTTTGGGGATATATCAAATAAAACAAGCTGGAGACAACAAACATTTTTTTGTGATTATGGTTACGTTTAAGGGTACTTGTGGCCTCTTAAGTATTTGACTTTTCAAAAAAATGTATTTCTGTGCAACAGATGGAATAGTAAATAGTATGTTTCATACATCTCAAATTTACATATGATGTGTGCAAATAAGGATATTCTACCTCACCTGTTACACTATCTATTTTAATTCCAAACAAAGAAAGCCAGATTCTAACTATAGCATATAAGCTACTCCCGCCGTCGCGAATAAATGTTCCTACTTTCTATTTTGGGATGTCCCATCTAAAGTTCTAAAGACTTTTGATATACAATTTTTCTACCATTCTTCCCAATATACCCTTAAAACTTCATTTAATATCAACATAGCACATCCTAGAGATTCTCACTTATTTAGAATAGTGGAACCCAATTAATATGGGTATTATCGTTGGAACACATTTTAAAGCCTATTATTAATTACGTTTCCTAATTCCTATGCTTTGTCAACTAGGAACATTTATCTGAGACGGAGCCTGAGGGAGTATATCACTCAACTATCATCATATGGAAGTACTTCCAATAAAATATAATGAAGATTGACAAATATAAACATCATATGAACATTTTAGTTATAACTAACTTTGTTTCCTCATATCAAAAAGGATTTTTTTTATAACATCATACGAACATTTTACTTCTACCTAACATTGCTTTTCCATATCAAAAAAATCCTTTTCATTTTTCAATTAATACTTTACCCTTCCTAAATTTCACTAACTTTCCAAGTCAATTCCACACTCCAAGCATATAAACCAGAATCCAACCAATGAAACTCAGGGTAAAAAACATACAAATGGTTACTATCCATTAGCTTCCAAATTTCCGAAGTTCAATAAGTACGGTAAGAATGATTGAGCCAAACCTGTGCTTATTCAGCGCAGCCAACAAAGCACTCTGCTTGGCAGGGTCCTTAGGATTTGCATCCGCTTGTAATTTCAACCGTTCTAATCGCTTCTTAGGTAAATTAATTCTTTGCAACAATTTCCTCGTCATCTTAATCAACTTGGCCAATAACAACAAAAATGACACCTTCATTCCCGAACCTTCTCCCTCTGTCATTCCCCCAACAGTCTTCTCGCTCTCACTCTCACTCTCAAGTTTCGAACTCTCCCTGGCGGATTCATCAAGAGTAAACTCAGCTTCAATTCTCAAATTCTCACCGGATAATTCGTCATTACTTTTCGATTCTTCCGACTCCGGAGGAACGGAATTGTTATTGGAAGTAGTGAAGTCCGGCTGCAATGTACAGCAATAAACGAAACGATGACGGCGGCAAAGGCGAGAATATGAACGGAGTGCAGAGAGAGAAAGTGGAGAAGAAGAAGACAATGAGAGAGGATTGAAGCGGAGATTTTTAGAGAGAGAAAGATGGAGATGAGGTTTGTAATGAGGTAATTGAGAGAGTAATGAAGGTTTGGAGATTAGAGAAGCTTGAAGAACAGTCATGGCAGAAATTAGGGTTTATGAGCTGAGCTCTCTGCTTTCTCTCTCTATAAAGTGCAGGGATTTGGCGTGTGAGCCACACAATTTGGGTTTGGAGAGAGAGAGAGAGAGAGAAGAAAGAAGGAGCAGAGATTTAAGATGGGGAGAAGGAAACAAACCTTATCTCGATTGAAATTGGCGCTCTGTTATGTCCTTTTATAATTTCTTCGACTCGACTCGCCTGATTTGACTCTTCATTTCGTGCCGGCAAGATTTGTTCCCCCGACTCGCCGAGTCAACTGAATTTTTATGGGTTAATTACAGTTTACAACCCTCTCTAATACTAACCCACTCCCAAAATAATTGTCACTAGTTGTAGAGCCCGTGCAATGCACGGGTGCAATTTAACTTTTGTATTCAATTGATACATTTTAAAAATGTTTTTGAAAAAAATTATCATTATTGAATATAGAAGTTTGTTTACTTCATGTCTGACAAAAGTTAAGTGTTGTCAATATATGTAAATTGGTATTTGTTTATTATAATATTTTCGTTTCAAAATAAGTATTTTTTATTAGTGGTCAATACATATATTTTTTTTTCTATACATTTTTTAAAATTTTTAGTACCCTTTAATGATATTATATTATTAGGTTTTTTTATCTCTTTTTTTCATCTTGCACTTAGTAAAGATATTTTAGACAAATATTTGAAAAAATTTACAAAATTAAAAATAAAATATTTACTTTGGGACATATTAAAGAAATATAACATTTTTCTGAACAAATGAGAATTGTTTAAGAATTGAATATAATTATATTATTGAAATAATTTTTGGAGATCATTCAATGATTAAAAAATGTTTAATTGGACACTATATATATTTACATATTCTTTATACACTATTAGTTTGAAAAAGAAATTTACACAAATATCAATAAAACATAAGCATCAATTTTGAATAAATAATTTAAAGTTTTGTTAATATGGATCACATATTATATACATTATTTTAGGACGTTTTAAATAAAAATATGATACTCAATTTGACATGGAGAGAGTATCATATATAAAAATAAAATCTAGTTGATTTATATTATAAAATAATTTATAGAATAATATAATATGTTTTTAAAATCTTTACATATAATATAATTGGTTGAATTGGTTTAAGGTGTATAATCATATTTAAAAGGGTGTTGGTTCAAATCTCAATGACAACATTATTTTATTTCCTAAAGTCCTTCTCCTATTAGTATTAACTAATATTAATACATATTGTAAAACCTATTATTATTAGGTATTGTTATTAGCTAATGACTTAGAAATGAAAAGTCATTTCACTCCAAAGGTCATGCTTACTTGGAGGCTTGAGAATCAAAAGAACCAAAAGTTGGATGGGGTGGCACACTTAGAGGCATCCTCACCAACTTTAAATATATATATATATATATATATATATAGATTTTATAAATTTACAATCAGATTAAAAAAAATCAAAAAAACTGATTTATCCTTATTTAAATTTATTTATTGTAGAAAAGCTGTAATGGTATTTTTCTAATTTTTCTTACCAACTCTTTTTAATGAGAGTAATAAATAAGGGTAATTTTGATAAAATATGTCCAAATCTTTCTTAAAATCCTATAACGACAATTATTTTGGAACAAAATTATTTTGGCACAGAGTTAGTAGGGTTGAAGGTAGAACCATCAAACCGTTGAATCGAACCGGACCAAATCGTCCAGTTTTCGTTAGGGTGGCAATTCGTGTTGTCGTATTGTGTTCGTACTGTGCTATCGTATTTTTATGTTATCTATCTTATTTGATCATAAATATAACAATAAATGTTATTTTAACAAAAATTTTAATTTCGTGCTTTCGTATCGTGTTTCGTGTCGTGTCGTGCCGTGTCATATCGTGCCATTTCTCTCTGTAATTCGTGTTTATAATCGTGTCGTGCTGATTTGTGGATTCGTATCGTGTCAGCCATTGTCACCCCTAGTTTTCGACGTCCAAGGCGGTTTGATCTCAATTCCAGAAATTCAAAAACCCAGTTGATTCGATTCGGTTTATAGCTTTTGGGATTGAGCCGTATTAAACCGAACCGAATCGAATCGAACCAAACGAAAACTATCGAATCGAACCAAACAAAAACGATATATATATATATATATATATATATATATACTTCATCCATCCCGAATAAATGTTCTTCGTTGACAAAACACAATAATTAATAATGGGCTATAAAATGTGTTCTGACGATAACTCATAGCATTAATTGAGTTTCACTATTCTAAATAAGTGGGTCTAGGATGTATTATGTTGATATTAAATGAAACTTTAAGGGCTCGATTGGTACACGAAAATGGAATTAATTCTACGAAATTGATTAATAACGTTTGGTGATGGAAGAATTATATTTGGAATAGGAATCGATTACTAAAATCTTGTAATTGATTACTAAAATTTAAGGAAACACAATCTCGATAGAGGAAGTGGTATTTTGATTCCTAATAATTGGAATTTATGTAAAAGGACAATAATATCCTTTTATTAGATCAAGTATTTGATTTATATTTATAATTTCATTTGGTTTCAACTAGTTTATGACCCTTTCTTTTTACTCTTTCTCTTCGTCGTTGTTCTTCGGGTTTTTTAAATTAGGTCAAGTATTTGTTCTTTTTGTTTCAATGTTTAAGCTATTTTTATTTAAACTAGTTTAATTATAACATTAGTTTCTTATTTATTTAATTTAATAATTTTTTCTTGTTTTATTAATGTTGGATAATTTAAAAGTTTCACCAAAATTGAAAAAGAATGAAGAACTTATTATTTTGTAGAGTAGTAATAACGTTAATGTCTAATTTTTATTATGAAAGTCATTAACAACTACTTGTCTACATTGGAGTAATGTTGTCAATTGTCTTAATTTTATCTTTGCATTCCAAGTTGTTTTGTTTCTTACCAAACAATAAAATAGAAAATGTGTACTACATTAGTAATCAAATTCCTTATGTTATTAAACATTTTTTTTAGAAATCATTTTCTCATCTATTTCTGTGAAATCTCATTACTAGTAATCGATTTCGCGAAATCTATTCCATTTTCGTGTACCAATCGAGGCCTAAAAGTATATTGGGAAGAATAGTGGAGAATTTATGTATCAAAAGTTTTTAGGAACATTAGTTGGGACATCTCAAAATAGAAATGAGGAACATTTGTCCATAAATACTCCTTCCGTTCCAGTCAAAGAGTCTACTTTTCATTTTTAAAAGCCAACATGTGATTAAATCAAATTAAAGTTTTACATATTTTACTTAGATTTAAAATATTTTTGGTCCCTCGACTTTGACCCAACTTTTTATTTAGTCCTACCTCCTCAAAACATATTCATATGATTCTCTTCCATTTCTTGGTTAGATTTCCCCTTCCTGCCGTTACCGTTAGAATTTTATCCAATATTTTATCCAATATTTTGGCTGAATCAGCTTGACTAATTTACAAAGGTATATCAGTCAATACCAACTAGGAATAGCTAGACATGTGATCAGTCATCTTTATTTAACAAGAATGACTGGTCACTTGGAATCAGTGACTGATATACACTATCAGTCATCAGCCAGTAAGGAATGACGGATCATTTGATCAACCATCTTTGGTTAAAAGGATGGTTGGTCACTTTATCAGCCAACAATAAATATAAGGCTTGGCTGAATATAAATGATTCCAAAAGATAAAATGGTTTTAAGTAAATCATGAAAAGGACCAACAAACTTCTCCTATTTACTTAAAGTCATTCATATCGAAGTAGAAGTGATAGATAAGCAATAAGCACAAAGTCTACTTTGATAGAAGGTACCTCAGTTGTATATATATAACATCCTGTAAGTAATAGAGTTTGGCAGAGATAAAAATATACAAGGCAAAAACTGAAGTAAAAACAGTACTTAAGTAAATAACTTATAGTAAATAATAGTACAGAATGTAAAAGAGTTTTATGTTTAGAGGGGGAAGGATCAGTCGGTGAGATCTACATGGTCAGTCCCAACTAAAGAAGAGGAGGGAGGCTCATTGTCAGTTGGAGTAATGTTCAGACGCTTCCTCAGCTCAGCATTTTTCTGCAAGAATAGCCTTATTGATGTCCTTCTGCTTCTTCTCCTCTTGAAGGGCTTTAAACAATTGGTTTTTAAGATCTTTGATTTGAGCAGTGGCTTACCTCTGACCATCGGTTATCTCTTTCCATTCATCAGCATTGACAACCTTAGGATGACCTGCAATAATGGCCCTGCGGACTTCATTATAGATTTCACCCCGTACATCAGGCACAGTCACTTCATCTAATGACGAATCGTGCAAACGAACCAATTCCCTGATTGAGATGTATGTTTACATCTGCTGATATTTTAAGGCATCCACCAGACCAATTCTGTTTGTTAAGTCATAAATGGAATTGTTCAGAATGGTAAAGGTATCAACAAGCCTTAGTTGCGCTTCCCTCAGTTCATTAAAACCTGTAAAAGTCATAGAGGGAGTTGATGTAGAAGGACCAGCAGCATTTGCATCAGCTGCAGCAGCTTCGGTAATAGCAGCAGTTGGAGTTTCAATCATGATTGGTTCAGCTGCAGTCCCTATGGTTACATCAGTCGAGGTAGCTTCAGCAGTCTTAGCAGCTTCCTCTTCAGCTGCGACTTCTTCCTCAACCTCTTCCGTAAATGTAATCTTCTTGTTCAGCCTCTTCTTAGGATCGCGAAGGATCTCATTAACAAGAGCATCATCCCTCTTACGATTCGCAACAAGAGGAGGGAGAGGAGCAGGTTCAACTTCCATGGCTTCATCATGTTCAGCCAAAAGCCCAACAAACGTGAACAAGTATTCAGCTAAAGGGGCTTCAAATTCCTCCAAGTCACACTGAATCCCAACACTTAGAGAAGTAATACTAATGGTGACTAGGGGAGAAACTAGAGCGGCTAAAGGTTGGGGTTCAGCTGTTAAGGTTTTAGATGGGGTTAGGGTATGAGGTGTACTGGCTTAGTTTTGGGGAAGGATGGTTTCAATTGGCTTGGAAGAGGTGTCAGTAGGCTGATGTGTAGAGATATCAGCTGGCTGAGGGCGTATTGATTTAGTTGGCAGAAGGGTTGGTATTTAGTCTGGGTTATATGTTTGGGAAGGCTGTATTTGAGGCAAGGATAGAAGAGCAGGGCAAAGGTGACTGTGAGGGGCATTTGTGATTGAGGTTGGGAAAGAATTTTGTTACCTGTATCAGCTCCATCATTGTCATTATCCTCCTCATTATCATCATCATGATCATCATCATCATCATCATCATCATCATCATCATCATCATCATCATCATCATCATCCTTATCATCATCATCCTTATCATCATCATCTTCTTCATTTTCATCTTTCATCTTCAGGATCAACTGCAACACCCTCTGGAGATTGACACTCGTTCTCAACAACAGGAGGGAGTTCAGTGATTGCTTCTGTTTCAGCTTCATCCTAGCTTCATCATTAATTCAGTCCAAGATGGACAAGGACTTCTTTGATGGAAGTATCAACTGAGTCAGCTCTTATGTCAGCTTCAGCTCTGTCCTCAATATTAGAATCTACTTCAGCTTGCACTTCAATAGCCTCAACAGTTGGCTGATCTTCTACTGGCTGAATTTCAAGTTCAGTCTCAGTAAGCATTGGTTCAGCTGGCTGAATCACCACAACAATTGGTGCCTGAGCTTCAACTTCTCTCTGTTATCTTCTTCTCTGGGCAAGAATGCCATACCCCCTTTTAGCCAAATTAATTTTTTTCATGTCTGGTCAAGGGCATCATCCCTGACAATTGCCAGATCAGCAGAAATCTCAATGGACACCTAATCCTGGTTTACCTCGTCATCATCCGACCTAGCCTCATGGCTTACCAGGTAAGGGTCATCAATTGGAAGTCTGGGAAGTTTAAAGTATTTACGGAATATAGTCCAGTAGTTGAAGATCATTTCATCTTGCAGGAAACGATCATAGGCACAGTATATCTGATTCCATTCTAACCCTAGGGGTTCAAAGTATTTACCGTAGTTCAGCTCTATGTCTCTTTTGGTGAGGTTTTGAATGGTTAAATAGAGGATATAGACTTTGCGGGTGAAGTCAGATTCTGTTGTAAGGTATTTGGAGAGAGGGGGTGCTTGGGCATGCTCTTTCAGCTCCTCGTGGAAGCTTAGGAGGGCTTGGATAAATAAGGGTAGATGGTCAATGGGAAAAACCCAATTTGGAGGAATGGTTACAAGATTAGGGCGGTTATTTTTGTAACGAAGCTGAAAGGTTGGGTTTCGAATAGGTTTGAAATTTTTTTGAGGTTTGTCAACCTCAGTATGTGGAGGGGAAGGGTCTGAAGGTAGAGGTGGTGGAGGTGCTGAAGGTGTGGCTGTAGTAGTTGTGGTGGAAAAGGGAATGAAGTTTTGAGGGTTAAGATTAGGGTGGCTAACAGTAGAAGGAATAGGTGGAAGAGTAGCATCCAGGTTCAGTGGGTTCATCTATCAGCTGATATCATCGAGGAGGTTATCTGGGAAGGACTGGCTGAGTCTCCTGAATAGTTAGAACAGCTGATGATATTGTGGTTGAATTGACTTCAGCTCTCCTAGGGTTCCTCCTTTTTGCCTACTGAACTTGAGCTGGCTAAGCTTGAGAAGCTGCAGGCTACCTCCTTGCACGCCTCTGAGCTACTGGTTGAACTGGAGAGAGGGGATATCAACTAGGGAACCAATAAGTTGTTCTGACATTGAAGTAAAAAGACGAAGGTCTAAAAGTAAAGAGGAGAAGACAGTAGGCTAAGAGAGAAGAAGGCAAGAAGGTTTGAGCGTTCGGAAGATATGTGAGCTTAAAGTGGTAAAAAGGTTAGCGTTTCGGTTTATATAGGGTTTTGGGTAATGAGTGGTTGTTTAAAATTCTGACGGTTGGCACACTTTACGTGGGAACGTGGGTTGAGCAATTTAATGTTGCTTAGGTAATGGGGACGTGGGCAGCCAAAACGTCCCATCAATGTCAGAGATTAGGAGAAACAGTTAGCTTTTCCTATAAGTTATGCACCATTATCAAGGGAAAGGATAGAAAAAGCTATGAATTAAATGCGAAGGTAACTGATGAGTAAATGACTGGTCAGTGGCTAGAAAGTGCTAGAATGTGAATTTTGGGATTTAGTCAGACACGTGTGACTGAATTCATGAAGCACTTTTGATTGAATTGAAGGGTGATTGATTTAGCCACAAAGATTAGTCACTATTGGTTGACTGAATGAGTATCTCTCAAGGGTGACTGAATTTGCACGTGATTGGCATGTGTTGCATCTCCAACTGAATTTAGTAACTGAAATACTATCAAACACATTAGAAAATACATGTCACTTATAAAATAAGCATTCCTAATTTACCTCTTAAAAAGGAAAATCTTGTAGAGTATAAGGCTTTAGTTAATATATCACTTAATTGTAAATCAGTAAATATATATTCAAGTTGAATGTTACCTTTCTCTACATAATCTTTTAAGAAGTGATAGATGATGCCAATATGTTTGGTCTTGGAATGCATGACAGATATGTTGTCACAAAATATTGGACATTTTTCCACCTTGAGCTATAATCAACCAGTTGTTGTTTGTTCCAAAGTATTTGAGCACAACAGCTTCCAGTAGCAATATATTCAACTTCAGTTATAGTGGTTGAGACTGAGGCTTGCTTCTTGCTAGCCCATGAGATCAGTCTGCTGCTTAAGAATTGGCAAGTACCACTCGTACTCTTCCTATCTAATCTACAAGCTGCAAAGTCAGCATCTGAATATCCAATTAAATTGAAAGAAGAGTCTTTGGAATTCCAGATACCAAACTTTTTAGTGTTGATGAGATATCAAATTATTCTCTTGACTGCTGTCTGATGTGACTCCTTAGGATCTACTTGAAAATGAACACAAACACACACACATCAAACATAATATCTGGCCTAGATATAATAAAGAACCAACCATACCTCTATATTCAGTCATGTCGAATGATTTACCTTTTTTATCTTTGTCCAGATGACAAGTAGTAGCCATAGGAGTATAATCTAATTTAGCATCTTGAAGTTTGAACTTCTTGATTAGCTCCTTGGTATACTTGGCTTGACTGATGAAGATTCCTTCAGCCGTTTGTTTGATTTGTAAGCCCAGAAAGTATGTCAACTCTCCTATCATACTCATCTTGAACTTACTCTTCATCACCTTTTCAAATCTCTTGCATAAAATCATTAGTAGATCTAGAAATAATATCATCGACATAAATTTAAACTAATAATAAGTTACCTTTATACTTCATTATGAAGAATGTTGTATCAATTTTACCTCTTTCGAAACCTTTTTCCAAGAGGAATTTAGATAGGGTTTCGTACCAAGCTCTTGGTGCTTGTTTGAGGCCGTAGAGAGCTTTCTTTAGCTTGTATACATAGTCTTTGTGTGTATGATCAAAAAAGCCTAGGGGTTGCTCTACGTACACGTGCTCTTGTAAGTCACCATTCAAGAACGCACTCTTCACATCCATTTGGTAGACCTTGAAGTTTTTGAAAGCTGTATAGGCTAGAAAAAGTCTGATGGCTTTAAGACGAGCTACAGAAGTAAATGTTTGGTCGTAATCAATTCCATCCTCCTCTCTATAGCCTTAGGCCACCAATCTAGCTTTGTTCCTGGTGACATTTTCTTCTTCATCCATCTTGTTCCTAAAGACCCATTTAGTTCCAATAATTTGTTGATTAGTGGGTCTAAGAACTAAGCCCCATACTTGACAACGTTCAGATTGATTCAGCTACTCCTGTATTGTTTCCACCCAGTTTGGATCATCAAGAGCCTCATCAACCTTCTTAGGTTGACGAATTGAAGGCTGTTGAGTAGAGGTATTCGTTTCTTGAACTGTTTCAGGTTCTAACTCCAGCAAATAGGTCACCAATAATATTCTCAATTGGATGGTGTCTTGCCTCTCTGATTTTTTGAGGGATATCAACTGATGTATTGGTGGTTTGCTAAGGTGGGTCAGGTGTGGATACAGTAGGAGGAATATCAGTAGGTTGGTTGTCAGGTAGGGTTATTTGAAGGGGGACGACTGAAGGAAAGTCAACTGGCTGATCTCTTTGTACATTGGTTGAAAGAGTAGGAGTATCAGCCATTGTTGGATGGTTTGCTGATGGGGTATTTTTATTAGGAGTGTTGGCTAAAGAGTTATTGGTTGAACTTGTACTTCGGTTCCTATCTTAAAGTTATCAAAATTGTTGGCTGAACTTGTACTTGGGTTCCTATCTCAAAGTTATCAAAATAGTCAATACAATCTTGAGTCTCATCAGACTCAACCAAATTTAATTCAACAAAAGAAACATCAATAATAATTAAAGTTTTCTTAACAAAAACTCTAAAAGCCTTACTGATTTTGGAGTAGCCAACGAAAATACCTTCATCAACTTTCTCATCGAATTTACCTCTGTGGTCATTGCCGTTGTAATGGATGTAACACTTGCATCCAAATATCTTAAAGAAGGCAATGTTAGGAGTCCTTCCTTTTCACAGTTCGTACGTAGTCTTACTATGGAATTTGTTAACTAGGGATCGGTTCTGTGTGAAGTAAGCTGAGTTTACTGCTTCAGCCCAAAAATATTTTGGCAGCTTGGCTTCAGCTATTATTGTCTTCCCAGCTTCTATCAGTGTCATATTTCCTTTCAGCAACGCCATTTTACTGAGGAGTCTTGATTGCTGAGAAGTTATGACCAATCCCATAGTCATCACAGTAGACATCCATGCCTTGATTCTTGAACTTTGTTCCGTTGTCTAAGTGCACACTGACTATTTCACACTCCTTTTGAGTTTGTAATTTTTAAATAGTACAGTCAGTATTCCATACGTCTCATCCTTGGAAGTCATCATCTCCACCCATGTGTATCTTGAATAATTGTAGGTCCACTTATTGAATGTAGAGCTCAAAAATAGGCTAGGGGGTAAATAGCCTATTTATCAAACTTAAATTTTTTTTCGAAACTTCAAGTTATGATATCATTAACTGATCTGAAGGATCTGACTGATCAGTATGGGTTGCTGATGTAGATAAATCAGTTAGAGTGTCAATTTGCTGATGCAATTAGCTGACCAATGGCAAGTATTCAACTATATCAGATAGGCATACTAACTAATTAGTATGGACAGCGAAAGTTCATATAATAGTTGATTGATCAGTCTATTGAATCAGTTGACTGATAATTAAGTGACTAATAAGAGATAGAAAACATAAAGAGATTAAGTCACTTAATACTTGCAGATGCACTTAATAAGACAGTAGCACAATTTGCTATGAAGTAGAGATGTATGTATATTTTGCTATTTTGTAGAAGTAATTTAATCAAAGTAATATGATAGGCAATGAAATATAAAGCAGCAGTGTTGTTAGGTCCGAGGGTTGCTCAGTGTATAGGCTAGAGGGGGGGGTGAATAGCCTATACTGTATGTAATAAAAATTTCATCCAATTTTTAATATTTAAAAATTGAGGAGTAGATGAAATGATTAATACAAGTTTATCATCTTCCTTATCGTAATGCGCTTAGCGAAGTTAGAAACATAGGACATCCTAGATCGCAGATGTAGATCATGGACATTCGAATCGCGAGATATGAAACATGCGGTTGGAAGATATATGTTGAACTTAGGCGATGGAAATAGGTTTGAGCGGCGGAAGAATAAACGGCATAAGTTTAACAATTTAGATTAAAGTAGCGTAAAGATTTGATATGAAAGAGAACTTGAGTTGACTATAATCTGTATTAGATGCATCATTTACTTTCCTTAAACAGTTGCACATGATAAAGCAAATTATACAAGAAAGAGAAATCAAGGCTGAATGTAACAAACATATATATTATATTAAAATTCAGAGGTTTGCTTAAGGGCAAACATGCTTAGTACATCAACCTAGACTCTCTATTCTAGCAATCTCCTTAGGAAAAAGAAGGAGAAATGAAGAAAGCGAAATCAAATATATCGAAAATACATTAGAAGATGTACTTAAGGTTTATTAAGACATCTTCTGTAGTTTCAACTAGATATATTTGTTGTGAGAAGAGAATATTAGGAGTTGTTCAAATAGCAAGTATTTGAACAGCGAGTGCTAAGCACTCGACCAACAATGATGACACCTTATTGCACAATCGGCACGACTTATAATGTAGTATAAGTCGCCGATATGAATGCAATCTGGACATGTAAGTTACGGCTCTTCATCGGACATCTTCAAGCTTGATCTAGCTTCAACGATCCGAAAGATACTTGGTCTCTTTCTTGAATGATGGAGTTGAGGCCATGAAGAGGCGAGTTCTTCGAAGGAAGAAGAACTCAAATCAACAACAAGGTTGTTGATCAAGCGAAGCTTCTCGGCTTTTGGATTTTCTTCTCTCTCTCTCACAAAGTGTTTGTTCTTACACTTGTGATTTCTCACTCTGAAGGAGTGGTTCGGATTGAAGAAATGAAGATCAATACCACAACCTTTCTCAAGCATAAGCATACACGGTTTGTGTGTTAGAGTGCTTGTGCTCTCTCTTTGTGCTCTTATCTTGTTGTGCTATTTAGAAATGAGGATGAGAGTCTTCTTATATAGCTGGAGAAGAAGAGGTGACCGTTGGTGTATTGAATAGGTTTATGCCCGTTGGTGATCGAATCTCATAATGTAGCAGTACATTTTTGGATTTGTTGGGCAAAGACCTTGATTAGGTTTGAGTCTTGAAGATGATCGTGACACAGTGGACATAGTTGGACGTGTCGAGCTTAGCCTGGATGCGGTTGATTGATGTGGACGTATCATTGCTTTGGCCGAGTGCGGCGTCTGTGCTTGGCCTTTTAAAATGAAGCTTTGAAGACCGCGAACACCGTTCGAAGAGGAAATGTCTATTGGATAAACGTGAAGGTGCGACATCGATGCGTATCTTGGATTTGTCGACAGATCTTGTAACGGATCTATTTTGGCTTGAAGTGCGTTGAGTAACGACCGATGTATCTCGTGATCTTACGGTTTCTCGGCGGTTGTTTTGATGAGGATTTGGCGATTCGAGATCGCCATTATAGAGCTGCGATGTAGAAACCGCGATGGTCACGATGTTCCTCTTGAATAAATAGCTTCTGCAGTTGTTCGATGAAGTGCTTTGGCGGATACGAGAGTCTGCGATATAGAGCTGCGATGTAGAGATGGCTATTTAGGCGTCATAGGCGAAGGAAATGTCGCTAGTGAGACATCTGCCGATAGTCACGTCGGTGGCAATTTGAAGAGCTTGATTCATATGAAGGTTTGTCATCATTACGGTAGGACAAAGACTCGGATATGTACAAAGACTTCCTAGTCTAATGACCTATGCATTGTTTCAACAAGCTGCCACACTAAACGCAGCCCTTTTAGCCACTTGTGAAACATGCGTTGTAATGGGAACAAGCAAATCACTGTGTTGGAATATGCATACATATATATCAGCTGATTTACAGGCATATTCCTAACAATCTCCTCCTATTTGCTTGGGACCATTACTACAATTGACTTATACATATAGCTCTATAAAGCAATTGTTCAATCCTTAGTAATAACATGCCACTACTGAATATTCAGTTTATATCAAGGCATGCCCTAGGTTGAACTTACAAGCGATAGCGTATGTATAGTCACCTATTGCTAAGTATTTGAGACTCAATAAATGAAAGAACAAATACGAAGCAAAGCTGAAATGATTGTTAGGCAAATGATAATATTGCCTTAAGAGTGTGTTTCTTGCATCGGATGATCTGAAGAATGTTGCTCAAGCAAGAAGTAGAAAGTATAAGTAACTTGTTATCTAGTTCTTAATCGAATTGATTAAGCATCTTCATCTAGTAACTTGTTATCTAGTTCTTAATCGAATTGATTAAGCATCTTCATCTAGTCAGCGTATTATAATAGTCATATAGTATTTTGCTGTATGGGTAGATACACAATCTTACAACAGTCCTACAAGTTGTCTATCTCTCCTCCTTAATATTTGTTTATCTCTCCTCCTTAATATTTCACACTTTCGGGAGGGCATTACAACTTCACAATCTCTCCTCCTTAATGAATATTGTTCTCAATAGTGTTAATCCTACTATAATTTCTTAAGGCCTAACTTCCTTCATAATCACTTGGGGCCATTACCACTTCCTTATTATAATCTCTCCTCCTTAATGGTTCATTGATTATTTTGCAATTTTCACAATCTCTCCTTCTTTCCTCCTTATTGATTATTTTGCAATTTTCACAATCTCTCCTTCTTTCCTCCTTACTAGTTTTCTCCTCCTTACTAGTTGGGGTTATTACTACTTCACACATTACTACTTCACAATTACTTGGGGCCATTACTACTTCACAATCTCTCCTCCTTAATGGCCACAAGTTAAAGATAGATTGATAGTTATCAATTGAATTATGGAGTATTAGAAACTAAATATGAGAGAGAACATGCTTATGGTAATTCATAAGGTATGAATTTTGACAGTAGGGAAGGAAGTTTGATCTTGTTAAATCTTGTCTTTTAGAAATGCCGAAGTGATTTCTTTGGATGTAATTCTGCAGAGAATATAGACCGTATCGAGTAAATACAGTTACTTGTCATATTTACAGACTCTTAGTGTGCAGATGGCTTATGATACACAATTTTCATGTATGAGACATACATAATAGGATATCGAGGTTAGGAATTGTGTTTCCATTGCTTGTAAGAAGATTTTACAAGAATGTAAATGGACAAGCTTTATTTTGTAATAGGAGTATCAAATAGGGTAAGCTGTTTAATTAGTGATACTAATTGGTGAGTAGTAAATCATTCAAAATAGTCTCCTCCTTAAGGTATATCAAGTCGAAACAGGCAAGTATGGTTGAATCTTATGTTGACTTTTGTTGGATGCATGAGATATACATCTGAAATATGAGATGTAAGTCGCCTACGAGGTATTCTGAAGTTCATTAAGAAAGTAAGCTGCAGTCATGGACGAGTATGTACCGGACAAATTTTGAATATTTAACTCAAAAGAAAATGTCAAATATAGACAAGACGTACACAAGACTAAACACATTACATATTTATCATTGATATAGCAAAAGAAAATTAGATTGATAAAACAGAGACCTAGCTAGTCATCCTAATGAAGTAGAGTTAGAGGATGAAGGTCTGCGATTCTAATCGAAGGAACATTGACCGTGGATTTGACGAATTGGCGTTTCTTGGTGAAGCTCCTCCCGAGATGAGGGTTGCTCGAGGTGAGCATTTGAGGCGATGGGAGCGAGGTGCGTAGTAGCGGTCTTGTCTCTTGTGGGAGTCCAAGGGATGAAATTGGATACATCGTTTCGGGGTCTCGAAGGCGATTCCTTACACGACGAGATATTCGACGAGGTCGTTGAATTCGGAGGAAGAGGAGTGGCAAGAAGGACCATCATACGATGACGCCATTCGGTGTGGGAAATGGGTCGATGAGGAGGATGGGCAGATTTGGTGAACACATTTTGCAAATGACTCTATTGGTGGAGAAATTTTGAGGTACGAGAAGTCGGTTCTTTGTTTTTGGAGGCGATACCAATTTTATACCACTTTTTGAATTTTTTGAGAAGATGAAAGGGTTTCTTGATTAGAGGAATGGGAAAAGACATTTTGGGGGCTTAAAGAGGTGAGTGCATTTAATGACATAGTAATGATAGTCTGATTTGGGATTATGTCATCATGCTTAGTGTAATTATGGCTAGTACATAGGCAGTCTAGAAGATATTTATATTAATATTATTTTCAAACAAGAGGTTTAAAAATTAATTTGTAACCAGATTAATTTGATTGCCTTTATTGTGATATTAATGGGTACAACTGCTTCTAGAAATAATATGAGCTGTTATTTTACTTCAAGCGAATTGTTTGAGTAAATTAATCAAAAATAGAACAGCATTGGTTGTTTAAGGACGAATTGGGGACAAAATAACTTGTCCAAGCCATATGGCACAGTTGTACATGACACATATGTGGAAGTTTTAGATGAATGTGTCTTAAGATTGTCTGATACCAATCTTGAAGTTTGATACCAATTTTGAGAGATTTGATGAGTCTTTTAATGAATGAAGACACTATCAGCAAGGTTGTATTAGGTATTTGCTAAAGTAGGAACTGCTGATATCAATTGTTATGTCTATCATTGGTAGGGTGATTAATATCAGCTAAGGTAAGGACAGCTGATACCGATTGAATAGACTCTATTTATAATGGACATCAATCTATTTAAGATTAATAAAGCTTAGTAAGAATATTAAATAGATCAAGTAAGTGAGATATTAAATGTGTACCTGAAGTGATGTCCGTTCTTCTTTCTATCCAGCAGATCTAGGCATTCTATGGCAAGGGAAGAGATCTGCAGACCAGACTTGTTCTGAAGAGAGTGAGACGTAGCCTATATAAAGCAGGGGTCATATCGGCTGTTCACTCCTGAGGAAGGACTTAATATTTGAAAATATTAGTCTTCCCAAGAATTCTTGAATGTCTGACTATCTTGAGGATAGGTCGAGTTACTAGAGATTTTTAACAACATCCTTTTAGACTAAGAACCACATGATAAGTTTTAACAGAATGTTTTGAATTTAATCTGTAAACCAATTAGCTGTTGAGCCATTTTAATGGAAACAACTAATCAAGCCTTTATAACTTCAATCTCATAGGATACACAAGATTTAGTAGTTGTCATTACTAAGAACACAAAGTCTTTGTTGTATTGTCTTGAAAGGTTCGATTTAGCAAGACACCGTTGTTCAAAGCAGATTTCCTAAAATCTTGACCTTTTAATCATGAAGGATAGAGATTGAGTAATAGCGATTCCTTGATAGGTTGACATGAAGGTCATGAATACTGCATCGCCTATTTGTTAAGAGACTATAGGTTTTGGCAGAACTTGAATTTACTCATTGTGAAAAGATTAAATTCTGAAAGGCAATTATCATGGAGTCTAAGGATGAAAGTTAAGCGGTAGTAGAAGACCATAACTTGATGTAGATTGTTCAAGAATGGTTTCTTGATGGGATGTCGGCGAGTTTGTGTCTCGGTAGAGTGACCATTTCATTAAGAGCAATTCTTTTAATCACCAGAATAAAATGGAGATAATAAAGAATGATAGGTTTGATCAACACACTTAACACATTAGTTCATGCTATCAAAGGAATGCATACAAGTAGATAAGCATGAGTAGAAGTTGCGAGCTTGTATTCAATAATCCAAGTAGTTTTACACGGTGTGTTGCAAGGATCGGTGATTACAAGAACAATACAACTGGATTTTTGGTGACTGCAGATTACATGAGAGATACATAATGATTCAATTTACGAAAGAGATACATGTTACAAATTTGTGTCCTATAAGTCCTAATCCTAGACATTAGATGAGGAGTCATCAGTCAAGGATTTAGAAGGAGTTGGATGATAGGAAGATGGCCGTGTTCCCTTTTTGATTTCCTCCAACTCTCGGGGGAGGCAGAACATCTTCACTTCTTCGGGTCATTATGAGAGCACCGAAGGGTGATGGCCGTCAAAGATGTCTTGCTTGGCCCATGAATCCCCTTTGATATTCACGGGGACTTATGGTCGTTGTTAGTTCGTCATCTTTGTCAATTCCATATTAGCTACTTAATTCGCGGATGAATTATCTGCATCGGCCATCTTTGAGGTGATGGTCGGCATACCTACATATAACCGAAGACTTGTTGCACATGGCAATATGTTAAATGTTTTCCAAACATTTGACATTTCTTTTCGGGATCTTTTACGTGAAGTTCAAGTATGCAAGCGACTTCCAAAAGTGGAATGAGTATGTGCTAATTGATTTTCCCAGTGATTCATCGTAGACATTTTAGAGTATCAATGAGATTGATAGCTAAAAGTTAGAAGAGAGAATGAAATCACTTTTCGGCATTAATTGATGGTTTTCTATCTTACTTTTAAAACTAATTGACTAAAAGAGTTCTTAAGTGTTCGACAATCATGGTTTGCAGCATATAAATCATGCTTGATGGCAAACTTCTATGATTATCGGACGAGACAAAAGAAGATCTCTTTATCAATTGTTTTCTCAATAAGACTGTGGAACCATAATTAATGATTTCGATACACAAGACTTGATGCAATTTCTCTCATGCTTGGTAAGTGTGAATAAGAAAGGATTTTTAGAAAATGATTTTCACGAGATGTTTGGAGATACATTATTGAGAGAAATTTAGATTAGCTCTTGTGAAATAATCGAAATAAAATCGAAACAACTCGAATGAATATGAAGAAATCATACCCATTGTTGAGGAATTGTCTTGATCCAATCTTAGGACTTGGGTTTAGTAACATTTGTGAGATTTTGAATCATCAATTTGTAACTAGTGTAATCTATAGGCAGTTTGTGAGTTATGTCATAGTAGAGATTTGAATGAAGAAGGAGCTCTACTTATACTCACGGAGGTTAGGCGAAGGATACTCAATAATGAAGCATTCTTGTTGAGTTGTCCTTCGATCACGCCTTGGCGAGGATAGGTGAAGTCTAGATATTCTCAAGATTCTTGGTAAGGATTGATGTTGATTGTCTTGTCGTTTTCCAAGATTTTGAAAATAGTCTTAACTTTAATCGAAGCGATCAATACTTGAAAAGTGTGCCTCCACCTTTAATAGACTTGAGAGAGTAGGTCTTTAAAGGGTTTTTACTTCTATAAGTCAGCACATACAACCGAGCTTATGAAGTGTTGGTTGGCGATGTGGAAATTCACCAACTACGGGGTTTCGAAAAACATTTGAAACCGGTGATAGGAAAAATGCTTGATTTGTTTTTGAAAAACCATTTGCATAAAACAAATCATACAATCAATGTATATTAATGAAAGTGCGGTATGACAGTTATTATGCATTGTTGTCGATGATATGTATGAGCATATTAGTTCGAGACATGAGCACGAGTCATTAGAAAGCAAATAGCTAACTTTGTTTTGTATAGGCATGAGAGAGGGTCTTTATCAACTCCTTTGGACTTATCGCAGATTTTTCACTTCATTGTTGTAAAGTCCAGCGGTGAAGATTTTGACCTTGAGTGAGTGAAGGACATGAGTGAATTCTCATGAGTGATCGCGATCCTTCATGAATCGCGGCCATGTTACTATCTGCCGATGAGAGAGATGTTGCATGATTGACCTTTTACGTCATATGAGTTCTGCCCAAAGTACTCATAGAGAAAATTAGCAACATTTATGAGCTAAAGATAGCTCTAGTAATCCAATAATACAAATGAGACTTAATAAGCATGACACAAGAATAATTATTCAAAATACGGCTTATAAGTGTAACCCATAGTGTTAAGAAATTAGGAGTGGGGTTACTTCCTCATTAGACTCTTTGAACGTCTGCTCATAGTCGTTGAAGCACCGGTTCTAATACGAGCATAGGTTCCTTGAGTGTATTCTTGCTCTGAGGCTTTTCATTGAAGGAAGACAAATTCATCATTGATGTCCTTAGGCCAAGAACTTACAATCTCGGTGATTTTGAAGATGACATATTTTTGATTTCCTTTGAATTTCCTTTGAAACTCTTCTTATTTCCTCTGCTCTAAACTTTTATAAAAAGTTTTCTTGAGAAGGTGTTGGATTGGAACAATCGTTAGCCTTATGTCAAGAGAGCATGTTTTTGGAAGGGATTCTAAGTAATTCATCTATCAAATATGAGTTTAACCCATTTGCCAAAGAAGATACCAAGATTTAAGAACAGATTTATGAAACATGCATAATCCTTAGCAAGTCAACTTCCACTATAATACTTCTCTTCACAATATCAATGTAATTCTGATATATGATAAATTTTCTTATAGTGAACACATTGTCATCACAATACTCTTTCTCACATGTTTTTGAAAACAAAATTTATTTTGATTTGAAGATGGTTTTCAAAAGGCTTTCGGGATTCTCGGTCAAAAGGTTTTTGTGGATAAAAGATTTTGAAAAGACTCCTTTTGACTATGCATCTAATCGAGCGGCAGGATCTAAACTCTCGGTTATTAAGCCGAAATAAGGTTCTGAGTACGGCTCGATACCAATTGTTAGGTCCGAGGGTTGCTCGGTGTATAGGCTAGAGGGGGGTGAATAGCCTATACTGTATGTAATAAAAATTTCATCCAATTTTTAACATTTAAAAATTGAGGAGTAGATGAAATGATTAATACAAGTTTATCATCTTCCTTATCGTAACTGCTTAGCCGAAGTTAGAAACATAGGACATCCTAGATCAGCAGATGTAGATCATGGACATTCTGAATCAGCAGATATGAAACATGCAGTTGGAAGATATATGTTGAACTTAGCTGATGGAAATAGGTTTGAGCAGCGGAAGAATAAACAGCATAAGTTTAACAATTTAGATTAAAGTAACTGTAAAGATTTGATATGAAAGAGAACTTGACAGTTGACTATAATCTGTATTAGATGCATCATTTACTTTCCTTAAACAGATTGCACATGATAAAGCAAATTATACAAGAAAGAGAAATCAAGGCTGAATGTAACAAACATATATATTATATTAAAATTCAGCAGAGGTTTGCTTAAGGGCAAACATGCTTAGTACATCAACCTAGACTCTCTATTCTAGCAATCTCCTTAGGAAAAAGAAGGAGAAATGAAGAAAGCGAAATCAAATATATCGAAAATACATTAGAAGATGTACTTAAGGTTTATTAAGACATCTTCCTGTAGTTTCAACTAGATATATTTGTTGTGAGAAGAGAATATTAGGAGTTGTTCAAATAGCAAGTATTTGAACAACTGAGTGCTAAGCACTCGACCAACAATGATGACACCTTATTGCACAATCGGCACAGCTTATAATGTAGTATAAGTCTGCCGATATGAATGCAATCTGGACATGTAAGTTCTGGCTCTTCATCGGACATCTTCAAGCTTGATCTAGCTTCAACGATCTGAAAGATACTTGGTCTCTTTACTGAATGATGGAGTTGAGGCCACTGAAGAGACTGAGTTCTTCGAAGGAAGAAGAACTCAAATCAACAACAAGGTTGTTGATCAAGCAGAGCTTCTCAGCTTTTGGATTTTCTTCTCTCTCTCTCACAAAGTGTTTGTTCTTACACTTGTGATTTCTCACTCTGAAGGAGTGGTTCTGGATTGAAGAAATGAAGATCAATACCACAACCTTTCTCAAGCATAAGCATACACAGTTTGTGTGTTAGAGTGCTTGTGCTCTCTCTTTTGTGCTCTTATACTGTTGTGCTATTTAGAAATGAGGATGAGAGTCTTCTTATATAGCTGGAGAAGAAGAGGTGACCGTTGGTGTATTGAATAGGTTTATGCCCGTTGGTGATCTGAATCTCATAATGTAGCAGAGTACATTTTTGGATTTGTTGGGCAAAGACCTTCAGTTAGGTTTGGGTCTTGAAGATGATCTGTGACACAGGCTGGACATAGTTGGACGTGTCGAGCTTAGCCTGGATGCAGTTGATTGATGTGGACGTATCATTGCTTTGACTGGAGTGCAGCGTCCTGTGCTTGGCCTTTTCTGGAAATGAAGCTTTGAAGACCGCGAACACTGTTCAGAAGAGGAAATGTCTATTGGATAAACGTGAAGGTGCAGACATCGATGCGTATCTTGGATTTGTCAGACAGATCTTGTAACGGATCTATTTTGGCTTGAAGTGCGTTGAGTAACGACCGATGTATCTCGTGATCTTACAGTTTCTCGGCAGTTGTTTTGATGAGGATTTGGCGATTCGAGATGCGCCATTATAGAAGCTGATGTAGAAACCGATGGTCACGATGTTCCTCTTGAATAAATAGCTTCTCTGCAGTTGTTCGATGAAGTGCTTTGGCGGATACGAGAGTGCCGATATAGAAGCTGCGATGTAGAGATGGCTATTTAGGCGATCATAGCGAAGGGAAATGTCGCTAGTGAGACATCTGCCGATAGTCACGTCAGCTGGAAATTTGAAGAGCTTGATTCATATGAAGGTTTGTCATCATTCTGGTAGGACAAAGACTCGGATATGTACAAAGACTTCCTAGTCTAATGACCTATGCATTGTTTCAACAAGCGCCACACTAAGCGAGCCCTTTTAGCCACTTGTGAAACATGCGTTGTAATGGGAACAAGCAAATCACTGTGTTGGAATATGCATACATATATATCAGCTGATTTACAGGCATATTCCTAACAAGTGTGATATCCCACATCGGGTAGATGTGGGACTTATGTGTGCCTTATAAGTGGCCACCCACTACTACTGGGCACCAACCTATCCATGGACTTTTGGGTGGCTTGTGGTGGGCCAGTTGACCCAGGTGCTTAGTGGGCCAGTGCGTGGCTGACCGGGCTTCGGGCTCGGGTCGTTACAAATGTTACAGAATGGTATTTGTAACAACCCGTGCCCGAAGCCCGGTCCGTTACGCATAGCCCACGCACTGGCCCACTAAGCACATGGGTCAACTGGCCCACCACAAGCCACCCAAAAGTCCATGGATAGGTTGGTGCCCAGTGGTAGTGAGTAGCCACTTATAAAGCACACATAAGTCCCACATCTACCCGATGTGGGATATCACAATCTCCCCTACTTAAATCCTTGACGTCCTCGTCAAGACCCAATGAGATCCAAAGGATCGGCACCCCGGGCGATGTGTTCTAACACATTTTCGACCGGGACCCGCTTTGATACCATTTGTAACGACCCGTGCCCGAAGCCCGGTCCGCTACGCATAGCCCACGCACTGGCCCACTAAGCACCTGGGTCAACTGACCCACCATAAGCCACCCAAAAGTCCATGGATAGGTTGGTGCCCAGTGGTAGTGAGTGGCCATTTATAAAGCACACATAAGTCCCACATCTACCCGATGTGGGATATCACAAGCACTACACAAGATTAAATTCAGCAGTAGTACAAAAGTTCAGTCACTGCATAAGATACTTCATTGAAAGAATTCGGTCAAGTCATACTTGTTGTTTAGCTGACTTGCTTAAGTATATATTACAAAAAGTAAGTTATACTCCCTCTGTCCGGGATAAATGTTCCTACTTTCTACTTTGGGATGTCCCAACTAATGTTCCTCCCTCCACTAGGAACATTTATCCGGGACGGAGGGAGTAGCACTAAAGAAAAACATACAAGCAGACTGATCCTAATGGGAGGCCAATGGAGATATAGATGATATCTCCATTTGCTATTTCACTCGATCATAATAGGGGAGATATCATCTATATCTCCATTGGTTATTGCTATTTTAGCCATGCAACGTGAAAGTCAATTCACGTTCCGTCATTGTTTTCGTGAGGCCAACTCAGTGGTGGATGGTCTTGCTAACCATGCATGTGGCTCCCTCTCTGATTCTAATTTGACCTCAATGGTTGATCTTCCCTTCGATGTTCGAGGTCGTCTTCTGCTGGATGTTCAGGCTATTCCTCATGTTAGGATTTTTTAGTGCCTTTTTCTTTACTGTCTTAATGTATTTTGCTTTTGAGAGTTTGCTTCCTTTAGTTCGTTTAAGCCCTTTGTTATTGCTCATGGTTAGGCTCCATTGTCCCCCTTTTCCCAAGTTAAGGCTTGGTTGTCCCCCAATGTACTTTTTATTTTTATGTTATTAATAAAATCTCACAGGGTGCCACCCCTGTTTCTATATATATATATATATATATATATATATATATGTAATTTGAATTCTTGTTGCTCCGAAAATTATGGTCAGTAAGATAAGTAAGAATATTAAAAGTGATGTTCAAACTTATCTCTTTTGGGGATAAATTATGGTCAGTAAGATGAGTAAGAATATTAAAAGTGATGTTCAAATTTATCTCTTTTGGGGATATCCTGACTCATAAGAAGTTGTGTGATCAAATCCACATCAACCATTACAAAGTTTAATAAGGCTGTGTGTGTGGATGAGATTTGGAATGAAGACATAGACTCTAGACTAGAAGCTAATAGATCAGATCTCTTTGGACAGTCCCTTCCTTCTTCTCTCTTTCTTCTCTTCATACACTTGGTGAGTGAAGTCTTCATCTTTCAGTCTTTTGAGAGGCTGATGGAGATGAGCTTCAAGGGCAATCAGTACATGACTGATTGGGCACGCTTGAATATACTTTAACTTCACAAGTGTATTGCTATTGCACACCATTGTATCTTTCTCTCTTTCCACAAGCACTTGCTCTCGGTGTATTTCTTACACGTTTTTCCACTTTTCTCCACTTACTTTCTTGAGCAGACACCTGGGGTATTTATAGGAAGAAAGATATGGGAGTCATTGAGAGATGTTTTAATTCAACTGTTGGATTTTTGTCTTGTAGTGGTTGAATTAAAAATCTCGAAGGTTGTGTCCGGGATTTAGGGCTTTTGAAAAAGACAGTAAGATCTTCTAGGGAAGACTTTAAGCGTCTGAGAAGCTTTATAGTGTTGTCACATCGCTCAGTACTTTTCTGGCAGGGGCAACGTGAAGAATAGTACATTGTGATCAAGTTTTTTATAGAAAACATATTTTTAAAGGATCTAAAAATATATTCCTTTTTGTCTATTTTATCTTGATCACTGATGTGAGTTTCGAGACATTGGTATGAAATCAGTTGTTGAGAGTTTGTTAAGAGCTTTTGTCTTGGACGTCAGTCGGTGACGCTACTCCTTTGATTTTTTGTAGCTTCAGCAGCTTTAGCTTCTGTAGCTTCAGCTTCTTTTATCTGTTGATGCTTAATGTCCTAATGAGATCCGTAGCAGTCTTGAGTCTTTGGTAGCTACTCTATTTGTTTGTCCGTCATGATGAGTCGAAATGGTTTAAAGCTGAATAACTAAGTACGTAGCACGCAGGCTACTAAACAAATCTAAACAAGTTAACCTAACCCTAGATAGGTGATGGTTACAAGCAAATCTTTAGTAACTAAGGAATATTCACTTAGAGGTCTTATGATAAGTTAATAGGTGAATATTCCCAATAATAATCATCCACAACCACTAGTGTGTACCTGTTTCTACCTAAACTAGCAAGTGTAACAGGACCAAAAAGGTCCATGTGTAATGGTTGAAGTACATGTGTGGTTGAAAGACATGGTTTAGGTTTAAAAGATGATTTAGTCAGCTTACCAAGTGCACTAGCTCTACATTTCTTGTCATGAGGAAATTTATAGAAGGTAGATCGTTTACTATATTTTCTTTAGAAAGTTCTGACAAGTGTTTAAATTTTAAGTGCGAGGGCCTTTTGTGCCAGAGCCAAGAAGTTTCGGAAGAATTTTTAGCAACTAAGCACACTTGAGAAATGATATTAATAGAATATAAGTTGATAGCAAAAACATTTCTTTTCCTTGACCCTGTAAGCAAATCTTCATTGGTTGTGGTATTTTTGACAAAGCAGTGTGTGGATTTAAAAACACAAGTCATTCCTTTGTCACAAAATTGTAATATGCTGAGTAGGTTGTGCTCAGCCCATTAACCAATGATACCTTTTCAATTCTGACTGCCCTCTTATGATTGAACCATATACAATGGTTTTGCCTTTTGAGTTGTCTCCGAAGATGATTGAGGGTCCTTTGGCTTCAACTATGTGAGTAAGGAGGTTGGCTGATCCAGACATATGTCTTGAACATCCAATGTCCGAGATCCATTCTTCTGAAGCTTGATTAGCAGCTACAAAACATACCTGACATAGAAGATTTGGTCATGGTACCCTTTATTTATTTTGGGTCTAAGGGGTTAGCATCCTTAGGCAACCATACCTACCTAACCTTTGGCAAGTTAACCTTCTTAGAAAGGGCAAATCTAAATAAACATTCATGGGCCAAGTGACCTGAACAAAAACAAGTGTGACACTTGTGTTGACCACTTGGTTCAATCACTTTGTTATCCCTCTTCAACAAAACTTTGGGTCCACTGTTAGACTGCCTGGTCTCATTCTCATTCTCAATCTTCCCCTTTTCTTTATTGTTGTTTTCAGAGTAGCCAATGTCATTTTGATTCATATTGTCTCTTTGTTGACTAATAACAGTTTCAACAGCAGCTTTGGATTTGGAATATGTATCAATAACATTGGTCAGTCGTTGATTCCTCTCCACCAAGTCAGAGATTTGAGGAAATGAGACTTTAGCTTGAATTTCAAAATTTTCATTGATGCTCTTAAGTCTCAGTATTTCAGCTTGTTGATCTTTGTAAAGTTCACCAACTTTTTGGAGCTCAATGTTTTCAGCTTTCAATCTTCTCAGTTCAGCTGACTAAGATAGGTGAATATTTGTGAGAGTTTCAAATTTGGAGTACATTAGTTGCATCTGTATCTCCATTTTAGCTTGATTCTCATCAGCTATTGTCTCCTCCTTTTCAGGTTGAGTAACAACAAGTTTAACAACTTGAGAAGGTTTTTCAGTCCTTCTCTGTATTGGCTTGCTTAGGATTCCTTGACCATAGAATCCATTACCTATTTGGCAAACTACAAGCTAACAAGGTTTAATACTTTTGGTCAGCTTTGAGTTCTTAATAGGTAAGTCTGAAGTTTCAGTTTTAGACTCATTTAAGCAAGCAAGGCTTGGTAGATCGCTATCTAAATCATAAACGATTCTGCAACAAGAAAAAATTTTGCTTCTTGTACGCAATCAACTGGTTCATCTTCTAAATCCGTCTTAATCCAAATAGCTAGGTTGAGAGGTTTATCATCAGCTACCATCCCTTTTTGTTTTACAGATTTTCTAGGGGCTCTTTTAAAATATTCATTTTTAGTGGTCGGACAAGCTGAAGCAAAGTGGCCTGGCTTTCTACAGTTAAAGCATAGTAATTTTTCGTGATTAGCTTTGGCTTCAGTTTGTTTAAAATTATTGGCCCTTTAAAATTTGTGGAAGCTGGTTTTTGGAAGTTCTTTTTGAAAGTTTTGTATTTCTGAAACTACCTAGCAAAAGCAGCAAATTCATCCTCATCAAAGTCATTTGTTGATTGAGATGAAGTAGAACAGACATTTAGGCTTTTCTTCTTCGGCAGTTAAAAAGATACCTATAAGACTTTTCTCAAGTTCTTGATTTTTAAGAACTTTTTCATAAATCTTTAGAGTAGCAACAAGACTACATATATGAGTAGTGTTCAAGTCTCTAGCTTCCTTGACGGCTGTGATTTTCACATGTCATCTACTTCTCAAACTACTAAGGAAATGCATATTTAAATCTTTCATAGTATATGCCTTTTCTAAGGCGGCACAAGCATTACTTAGCTTGGATCCTTTTTTAAGGCTTCAAACTCTTGGACGTAGTCGTATAGCTTGTTGTCTTTAGTGATCTGGTCTCCGTCAATGTATTGCATTAAGGCTTCCCAGATCTCTTGAAAAGTGGTGCAGTCGTGGATCTGCTTATAGACATTGTTGTCTAAAGCACTGGAAAGTATATGCACGGCTTTGGAGACTAAGACGTCAGTAGCTTTGTCTTCTTCAGTCCATTCGGCCTTAGGCTTCAAAACGTATTCATCGACTGTTGTAATGGTTAGATTTTCTATGTCATCTGCATCATCAGATTGTTCAACAGTGGTCTTAGTATTTATTTTCATAGGATAAATCGGACCACCTAAGACACATTCCATCAGTCTTTTATCTATACTGTCCATATATCTAGAAATTCTCTCTTTCCAAATATCAAAATTGTCCTTTGTTGTATTTTATCTAGATTAACTTGTATCCATAACCTTAGTCTAAGCCAAGGTGACTAATGGGTCTGCGTGTCTGTTAGAGTGGCAACTTATACTTGGACAATTGTTTGTAATAGCTTAGGATTGCTTATTTTGTACTTAACTCTAGTCTTCAGAAGATGGTCTTTGTATATCAGCCATCTTCACCAGTCATGTCCAATTAAGCCATCAGTCAAGAATGTTCCAGCCAAGCTTCACCAGCAATGTGTGAAGACCGGAAGAACGTCCAATCTAGTCTTGTTCCTGGAGATCTTCTAGTGTTACTAGAAAAGTCCTTCGTTGACTTTGGTACAACGATCACCTGCAAAACAGTACTTTATCTACCTACTCTTATCAGAAGTTGCAGGCGTAGCACAGTGACAACATGGATGTTGCAGCTTAACCACTCAGATTTGGAATAGCAAGATCAGGGCAATTAATGCATGTCACATTACATTAAATGCAACAAATTCAAATCTCCCAAAGTCTATAAAGCATTGAATACACTTTAACACTACAATTCTGAAATCTTCATCTTCATTACAGCTAGTGCACTTAAGAGCTTAAAGTTTTATTTTGCAAATCTTTCTTTGAAGAGCACCAATCTTGGACGCCTGGTCTTTATTGCTCTTCATTGATTGCAATCCTTTGCATTTATAGCACACGAAAGTTATATCTTTCTAGATATCAACTTTCACCATAAACACTTGGTTAAAATTCTTTTGTACATGATCCATTGGAAAACATAGTGCACATTTTGGTAGTGGACGTAGCACTTATTCTTAATGTGAACCACTTCAAATACCTTGTCTATTTACTTCGTGCTTTGTTAATTTGATTAAAATTACTTGAAATCTTCTTGTTTCCAACACTATAAAGAGAACAGTTGATCTTGTCTATCCAAGATTAGCCATTCTGAACTTGTCCTTTACTTCACTCTATTCCGCTGTAAAATATTTTCTAACTCTGTTGTGAAGTAATTTCATTAAACATTTTAAAATTGGACTTAGGCTATTCAACCCCCTCCCCTTCTAGCCTATTTGCGCACCTTGTGACCTAACATCCTCATCAAACATGGGGACCTGTAACATGTTGAAAGTAAGAAAACCTTTAGAATTTGCTATTAGATCAGAACTTTCAAGTGGTAAAACTTAGAAAAATAATTTTTCGAAAAGTTAGGCTCTGATGTCAATTGTAGGTCCATTTGATGCAAATAATAAGGCTAGAGGGGGAGGGGTGAATAACCTTATAAAATATTTTTAATAAGTTTTAAAACCTTTTAAAACATTGGCAACGAAAAAGTGATTTTAAAGGAATTAGTCAACTATCAGATGACTAAAAGCTTATGAACAGTTATGATGAACTAGCTGACTGAAGTTATGAAACAAAGGCTGACTGAAGCTTTAAGTAATGAAGTGCTTAAAGCTTTGGTCAGTTTGGTCAATTAAAGCAAGCAGTAATGAACACAAGATATAAAATGGTTCATAGTATGAAAACTGCTACGTCCACAACCAAGTTGGTCAAACTTAGATTTTTGAAGTACACTAATATTAATAATCGATGTGATCACTAACACATCAGTGAACAACAAGGACTAGTGAAATATAGAGATTGTATGTTCAAGGGAACAAAACAATCTCTTGTGTTACAATCAATGATCTCGCAATAACTAAGTAGTTGGGAGAAATTCAACAGAATGATTGAACTAATGAGTTAATACAAAGAATGTAATAGGAAGTAAGTGTTCTAAGTAAATGCTCTTCAATGAAGTTTCAGAATTCTTGAGAGTATTGAATGCTTGAGAATTTCTGTTGAACTTCAATGTGTTAGTTGGGTCACCGTTCTTCAATGCTCCTTCGGCTTTTAATAGGCAGAGATAGAGAAATTGTCGCTGGACACAATTGATAATGTTTGACGTTGCATTTAATGTTCTGATGGATAGCAGGTCAAACGAGGTGAACAACTATTCCTCGAGCTTTGTGTTATCACACAAGAGGTAGGTTGAAACCTGTCTTTTCATTCTGAAATAAAACAAAAAGCTAGGAATGAAAAGTGGGTCAGGATACTCATTAAATGTAAAGCAAAAAGCATGTTTGAAAACAAGCACGCTAAGTACTGACACAAATTCAAAATAACTGCGAAGGCTTATCACGGAAGCTTCCGTTCAAAAGATCAATAGACTTATACGAGATGAGTAAGACAATTATCAGTCTACTGTTCTTATGCCAAATAATCAGTGACTGACTTGGAAAATATTTAAGTATTTATTAATCACTATTCATTAGCTGAATCAGCTTGACTAATATACAAAGGTATATCAGTCAATAGCCAACTAGGAATTGCTGGACATATGATCAGTCATCTTTGTTTAACAAGGATGGCTGGTCACTTTAGAATATATACACGAGTATATCATTCATCATTTAAGGAATGACATATCGTTTCAGTCATCTTTGGTTAAAAGGATGTGATACGATCTTCACCAAGGGTTCTCGACGAATCACATTTTCACACAGAACAGAAGCTAAGATCAAGGAAATTTAATGAAGGGTGACACCTCAACCCGATGAATCAGTCCAAGTACGAACCTTGGCATGTACAGCCGCAACCCGATAATTGAGACAATCACGAACCTTGGTATAAGGATTAACGCCAAAATTGGTATGAAATCCCAATTGATAAGTTGAAATGGGTGAATGCCACAGCACAATCCTGATAAGTTCGAATAGTTCGCAAAGAACAAGAAGAATTGAAGAATTCTCTCAATTTAATTTAATCTCAAAGTTGTGTATTTTGGAATACATAAAGAGGCCTTAAATAGGCTAAAACTAACCCTACTAAACCCTAAAAACATCTAAAAGATGAACCCTTAAGACATAGGGCAAAGTTCTTATTAAAAATACATCAAATCACGAAAATAGGAAAACCTTCCCGTCGCTATGTGAACGCCTTATGCGGCCGCATGGGAGTTATGTGGACGCCCTATGTGGACGCATAAATTCCAGAAACTCTGACCTTGAAACGAGCTCGCCTTAGGCAGGCGCAATGCCTTATGCAGCCTTATTAAGCCTGGTAAATTTCTAAAAGTTACATTTTGGTCCCTCAAGTCTTCCAAATCATCTCTATGACCTCGGATCACATTGAGGCATCTCCCTTAAGCTCTTAGATCAATGTTTAGGCATGGAAGATGCTTGTTATGTAACACCACGACCCAAATTCTTCCCTTGTTCGCTTGTAGTCTCTCGTTATTGACCTTGAAATCCTCGGAGAGTGAGGTGTCATGCTCATTAAGTGTGACATGTTGAGTTGAGAACCGTATTTAACACGTAATTAATCTATGTTGTATCCTGCGTTGTTTTTGAATTCATTCGAGGCTATTCTTGACCTTGATTAACACCCGTATACGTTGTTCATTTCCCCGTCCCATTGACCTAATCATGGTTTAGACTCCTTCACGATTGATGATCATATTGATCTTGTCCTTATCCCACACGCTGAGTCATTTCGAGTGTTTTATATGCCCCAATTTGTACTCAAATCTTTATATGGGTAAATGCATGAGCATTACGTTGAACTTCTAGCGTTGTTTTCAGACTTTTCGGGAACCTTTCTCGAGTGTTTCGACCTTCCCATAGACTTAGAATCACTTTGAGATCATTTAGAACCATTTCGGGAGCGTTTCGGAGCATTTTTGGAGACTTTAGAGAATCTGGACTCAAAGCGATCGCCCTGGGGGAGATCAGAGCGATCGCCCTGGTTAGGGAAAAGCGATCGCTCTACCCCGACTATGTTCGTCCGGTTTTCGTTCTTTCTCGGTTTTTTGTGTTTTTAAGTGGTTTAAAATGCTCAAACAAGCCTGGGATTGGACCAAACACTTACCCATGGATTAAATAAAAGATCACAACCTTATTTCTCCCTCATTCACATTCTAAACCTAGATTTTAGAGAGAGAGAGAGAGAGACTCTAGAGAGAGTGTACGTAGAGAGAGAGAGTTGAGGAAGAAACTGCGATATCTTGAGCATCTGGAGTCGGATCGACGATCCGTCTTCGCTGTAGCGTAGAGGGCGATGAGGAGCATGTTTCTAATCAAAGGGATCGTCTGATCTATTAAGGAATCACAACCCCACCTTTTCTCTCACATTTTAGAGAGAGAAAATGGTGTTTTGAAGAAGAAAAGCTTGATTCGGACTTGGATTGAGCTTGGGATCGACGTGTGGACTCCATAGCGGTGTAGAGTCGCGGAGGAGTACATTTCCACCCGAAGCCCTTATTCGTGGGAGATTTGCGTTGTGTTGTAAGTTACTAATCTTCTTTTTAGATTTTAAGCATCGTAGTGTAATATCGCGATGTTTATGTGTTATACATGTTATATATGAACTCCCTACATGTTATACTTGTTCAAGATGATCTACTGGCATGCTAATGAATTGTTGTAAGTTTTGTGGTCTCTGAATATTATAGACTTGTAGAGTTCGTTGTTGTCATTGTGATGGTTGTTGTCTCCGAGTATTAGAGACTCATCGAGATTGTGTTGTGATTATTGTGGTTGTTTCTCGAGTTGTAGACTCGTGGGTTTGTTTTATAGTTGGGTTTCGGCAGTAAAGTCGCCAATGGCTTGTTTTAGTTATATCAAGTATTTATTACTCGTTGAGATTTTAATTGTTAGTACACTCGCGAGATTGTTATGAGTAATAGACTTTCGGTATATTAAGTCTCGTGATTGAGATGGGTATGTAGGGATGATGTTACGGCTTGTTCCGACGTTTTGAATATTTGTAAGACCCGAGCATGTTAGCTTGTGGGTTTTCAGTATTGTTGTTTCTCCGGCTCGTGTTTGGCCATGGAGGTTTTATTTTGTGTTAGGATTTTATTATTATTTGTGCTTTAAAGCTCAAGTTCATTTAGTTATTCTGCTGCTTGTTTTTGGTTTTGAGCTTTTGTGGCTCGCTTTATTCAGTTTTTTCAGCTGTTCTTCTTCGGTTTGGCACTCCGAGTTGGGGTTCAACATCGAATCTCGAACTCGGGTCATCAAAGTTGGTATCAGAGCTTAAGTTAGCTGTCCGCCAGGATATGATCCTCAGCTTAGGTGGTTTGGTTATTAGGTTGAGCGTTTAACTTCGAGTTTTGTGTTTAGGTGTACCTTGGATATTGGTAACTTGTAGAGATAGTCCATGTAGGACGGGATTAGTTGGGTTCTTACGCTCATGAGAACGGAGACTAATGGCTTGGAGCCAGTTGTTTCTCTTGTGGGAGTGGTGAGTGCGCTTTAAGTCCTCGTAAGAATGTTGACGACTAAGTGTGAGTCGCTTGATAAGTTTAGTAGTGAGATTTGACCATTATAGGCTATCTTGTTGATTTTTGAGAAGTATAGCCAAGATGTTTAAAGGAACATCTTAGGCTTGAGATTGGTAATCATTTGAGAAAATAGAGGTGGAAGACCCAAGATTTTGGGTCATGAGTCCACTAGTATTTATCGTGGAGTTTCGAGTTACGATAGTGCGAGAATAAAAGTCTGTACTAACTTAGACGCTTTATTTTTGCATATCACATCACACTTGTACATACTAGCGACATTATGTCACACAGGTGCATTTGCTTGTATTTGATACTTATATGCATGAGACCAACTCTAAGGGCATATTTGTAATCACATGTCCCGAATGCCCGGTGACGGTAGCTTTTGAAGCCATTTCAGAAGGGCCCCTGATTTGGTTGTCAAGAGATATTCGTCAAGACTAAGTTGATAGCATGATAGGTAGAAATTGTCTAACCCTATTACCAACCGGAATGGACAAGCAATAGAATTGTTGCACTCGAACAAGTTTGTGTATCTTGTGTGTGGATTGTATATCATTTCTCGTGTCTTGGTTTGATTCGGTTGATATTGTGTGAGCCGTCATGCTTAGTTGAACATGAGTATTTTGGGCATGCAATTAGCCATTTGTGAGTTGTATATTGTCACGTGTGTTATATGTTTGTTTAACGTTAAAGATATCGATTTGATAATTAGCCACCTCGGTGGTGAGCATGTGGTTGCTATGTTGTATGTGCGGTGGTAGACTGGATACATTGTATTAATTCAGTCTTGCCTTATAGATTTTACGATACAATAGATCGTGTCACCTCGTGTGTATGCCCTTTTGCATAGTGAGGAGGTTGTCTTTAGAACACGACGTGCATGATAATTGTGTTGGGTTGAGAATCGAGAATATTATGTTGATAAGTATGCCTTTAGTTGAATCACTTAATGTGTTTCACTTCCCTTTAGAGATTTAATGTCTCTATTGTATGCCTATAGCAGGATGGCACGAACTAGGATGACTGCAAGGATGTCAGTCATGCACCGGACCGTATTTTAACTTAGACACGCATTACGAGAACTGAGAGAACTTAAGGACCAATTGAATATGGCACTAGGTGAGACACCTCGAGTGGAGCAAGTGACCCCACCGAACCCTCCTGCACTGACCTAAGACTCCAATAGAGCGAGTCAAGGTTAAGAGGTGAGACCTTGGGATTGAAATCCGTAAGAGTCATGTTCATCGTGACTTATTCTATTATTTATTCGTTTTCTGTTATTGGACTACCTTGTATACTCTGATTGGGTACTCATTCGCTAGAATATCGTATCTCGTAGTTAACCTGAGAATGCAATCATAATGGGTGTGAGACACCCTATGATTCGGGCAGCGTGTATGGTATCCGACAGTGGTATCTGATGATACTGATCTAATCCATTGAATGCGTTAGAGTTTGAAACTCTTGTTATTGTTTATGTTGACCTTGTGGTTCATCGATATTAATATTCGTGGCACGAGCGTATTACCTTGCGAATCCCGTTGACATTTTATTTCGTTAACTTGTGTTATATCTAGTAATATTATTATTCACAGTAGAGTCAATATGACTCGCGTAACTTTGAGGTGTTACATGTGTTGCACCATTTGATTCAAGCCTATTTCTTTGATGATAGGATGTCGTCACATAACCTTGTGAACCTTAAGGTTGTATTAACCCGGACCTATTTGATCGCAGGATTTCCCATGACTAATTGTTGGGAGTTGTACCATGGGAAGTGGAGATTTGTTTAGCACTGCGGAAGCGTGGCGTTGGGATGTGTTTGAAAGGTGTTAGCATGACACTTTAAAGTGTACTCTGGACTTGGACTTGACTGGAGACGGTAGTTAGTCTCGTAACAAAACCCCGAGATTTCTTACCTCTCGAAATTTCACCTATTCGTTCAAAACCTTGCGCATGAGCAATACTTGAGGTTGATGGCCTCTAACTTGACAAACTCCCTTCGTTTGTGGGACTTTCACTCTTTATCGATAAAAGTGTGATTACGTGGCTGTTGTATAGCCTTGGTATAGCATGTGTACGTCCCGTAGACGTCCAATCTTTGAATTTGCAGCCGAATTCTTTTAAGGGGGAGAGGATGTAACACCCTGACCCAACTTCTTCCCTTGTTTGCTTGTAGTCTCTCGTCATTGACCTTGAAAGCTTCGGAGAGTGAGGTGTCATGCTCATTAAGCGTGCCATGTTGAGTTGAGAACCGTATTTAACACGTAATTAATCTATGTTGTGTCGTGCGTTGTTTTCGTATTCATTCGAGGCTATTCTTGACCTTGATTAACACCCGTATGCGTTGTTCATTTCCCCGTCCCATTCACCTAATCTTGGTTTAGACTCCTTCACGATTGATGATCATATTGATCTTGTCGTTATCCCGCACGCCGAGTCGTTTTGAGTGTTTCATATGCCCCGATTTGTATTCAAATCTTTATATGGGTAAATGCGTGACATTACGTTGAACTTCTAGCATTGTTTCCGGACTTTTCGGGAACCTTTCTCGAGTGTTTCGACCTTCCCATAGACTTAGAATCACTTTAGGATCATTTAGAACCATTTCGGGAGCGTTTCAGAGCATTTTCGGAGAGTTCAGAGAATCTGGACTCAAAGCGATCGCCCTGATTCCAGAAGGCAAAGCGATCGCCCTAGTTAGGGCAAAGCGATCGCTCTGCCCCGACTCTGTTCGTCCGGTTTTCATTCTTTCTTAGTTTTTCGTGTTTTTAAGTGGTTTAAAATGCTCAAACAAGCCTGGGATTGGACCAAACACTTACCCATGGATTAAATAAAAGATCACAACCTTATTTCTCCCTCATTCACGTTCTAAACCCAAATTTTTGAGAGAGAGACTCTAGAGAGAGTGTAGAGAGAGATTAGAAGAAGAAACTGCGATATCTTGAGCAAACGAAATCGGATCGATGATCCATCTTCGCTGTAGCGTAGAGGGCGACGAGGAGCATGTTTCTAA
This sequence comes from Platycodon grandiflorus, assembly GCA_016624345.1. Lineage (NCBI taxonomy): Eukaryota > Viridiplantae > Streptophyta > Magnoliopsida > Asterales > Campanulaceae > Platycodon > Platycodon grandiflorus. Next base: position 54,907,671 of record CM028361.1, on the reverse strand, counting down.
CCGAAGGGATCGTCCGATCTGTTGAGGAATCACCACCCCACCTCTTCTCCCACGTTTTAGAGAGAGAAAGTGATGTTTTGAAGAAGAAAAGCTTGATTCGGACTTGGATTGAGCTTGGGATCGACGTGTGGACTCCGTAGCGGCGTAGAGTCGCGGAGGAGTACATTTCCACCCGAAGCCTCTTTGATTTCGTGGGAGATTTGCGTTGGGTTGTAAGTTACTAATCTTCTTCTTAGATTTCAAGCATCGTAGTGTAATATCGCGATGTTTATGTGTTATACATGTTGTATATGAATTCCCTACATGCTATACTTGTTCAAGATGATCTACTAGCATGCTAAATGATGGGTATTGATGAATTGTTGTGAGTTTTGTGGTCTCCAAATATTAAAGACTTGTGGAGTTCGTTGTTGTCATTGTGATGATTGTTGTCTCCGAGTATTAAAGACTCCTCGAGATTGTGTTGTGAATATTGTGGTTGTTTCCCGAGTTGTAGACTTGTGGGTTTATTTTATTGTTGGGTTCCGGCAGTAAAGTCGCCGATGACTTGTTTTAGTTATATCAAGTATTTATAATTCGTTGAGATTTTAATCGTTAGTACACTCGCGAGATTGTTATGAGTAATAGACTTTTGGTATATTGAGTCTTGTGATTGAGATGGGTATGTAGGGATGATGCTACGACTTGTTCCGACGTTTTGGATATTTGTATGACCCGAGCATGTTAGCTTATGGGTTTCCAGTATTGTTGTTTCTCCGGCTCGTGTTTGGCCGTGGAGGTTTTATTTTGTGTTGGGATTTTATTATTATTCGAGCTTTGAAGCTCAAGTTCATTTAGTTATTCCACAGCTTGTTTTTGGTTTTGAGCTTTTGTGTCTCGCTTTATTCAGTTCTTTCAGCTGTTCTTCTTCGATTTGGCGCTCCGAGTTAGGGTTCAACATCGAATCTCGGACTTGGGTCGTCACATGTTATCCATCAATTCGTTTACTTCCTCCCGAATCCTCTTGGCACGAGCTCTTGTCAACGGTCCGTTTGATACTTGCATCGAACTCAGGGCGGTATCGCTTCCTTGGATCTCATTATTCCCCTCCTCTTGAAAGGGATTTGCCCTCAAATCTCCACCTACATCAAATGGACTTAGATCAGAAACATTGAAATTGGCACTAACATTATACTCACAGGGTAGATCCAACTTGTACGTGTTGTTACTTATGCGCTCAAGAACTTGAAAAGGTCCATCACCACGTGGAAGCAATTTGGAACGTCTTTGATCCGGAAATCTCTCTTTCCTCATGTGCAACCAAACCCAATCTCTGGGTTCAAAGATCAACTTCCGTCACCCCTTGTTAGCTTGGCGCACGTACTGCTCACTCCGTCGCTCAATGTTGAGTCTTGCTTTCTTATGCAATTGCTTCACAAATTCTACCTTCTTTTGTCCATCTAAATTCATATGCTCAGAAACAGGTAATGGTGATAAATCCAAAGGAGTTAAAGGATTAAAACCATAAACAATTTCAAATGGGAAAAACTTAGTCGCAGAATGAACAGTTCTATTATAAGAAAATTCAACATGAGGCAAGCAATCTTCCCACATTTTGATATTCTTGGAAATAATCGCTCTTAGTAAAGCAGATAAGGTTCTATTCACCACTTTTGTTTAACCATCAGTTTGGGGATGGCAAGTTGTAGAAAACAACAGTTTAGTCCCTAACTTTCCCCACAAGGTCTTCCAAAAGTAACTCAAGAACTTTACATCCCTATCGAACTCAATGGTTCTAAGCATGCCATGGAGTCTAACAATTTCTCGAAAGAATAAGTTAGCCACATGAAAAGCATCATCAGTTTTGTGGCAAGAAATAAAATGAGCCATTTTAGAAAAACAATCCACAACCACAAAAATTGAATCCTTCCCAGTTTTTGTTCTAGGCAACCCTAACACAAAGTCCATGGAGATGCCAACCCAAGGATCACTAGGGATAGGTAATAGCATGGATAACCCATGGGCTTGCACCCTTGACTTAGATTGACGACAAGTCACACACCTATCACACATCCTCTCAACATCTCTTTTCATGTGTGCCCAAAAGAAATGTTCTTGTAAAATAGACAAGGTTTTAGCTACCCGAAAACATCCCATCAACCCACCCCCATGGGCCTCCTTCACTAACAACTCTCTCATGGAACAATTGGGTACACACAATTTGTTTTCCTTAAAAAGGAACCCCTCATGCCTATAATACTTTCCATAGGTCCCCCTCTCACTTTGCTTAAATTCCTCACAAAAATCATGGTCATCAACATATAATTGCTTAATATGCTCAAAACCAAGTAATTTAGCGTCTAATGCAGAAATTAAAGCATACCTGCGAGAAAGTGCATCGGCAACAACATTTTCCTTACCTTGCTTGTAGCGAATGACATAAGGAAAGGTTTCTATGAATTCCACCCAACGAGCATGTCTCCGATTCAACTTGTGTTGTCCTTTCAAGTGTTTCAAGGACTTGTGATTAGTATGGATAACAAACTCTTTAGGCCAAAGGTAATGTTGCCAAGTTTCCAATGCCCTAACCAATGTATACAATTCCTTGTCATAAGTAGGGTAGTTTAAACTTGCCCCACCTAACTTTTCACTAAAGTATGCAATGGTGCAACTACCCCCATCTATTATCATTTCACAAATCTTCCCCAATATCTGGCATCTAGTGTGGAATATATTTTCTCTTTGAAGCTCCTATTCATTCTTCACTTGTACACTTAGCGTCCTTTGCGCTACCATGCTTAAGTTTATCTCACCATTGACACCAAACTCCCCATCATCCTCTAACGAAGGCATATCCGCACACTCATCCTCATCCTCATCCTCATTCACTATCTCTCCACCTTCTAACACTATCATGGCCCTTTTGTTGACGCATTCGCTGGCAATGTGCTCTAATCCTTGACACCTAAAACATTTGATCTCATGAGTTCAAGGTTTGGAATTGTCAGGTTTGTTTGAGTTTGCTTGGACACTTGTCCCTACCTTTGGTGTATCTACCTTGGCCCTCACATTGGCCTTCTCATCTCTATTTCCATAGTTGGACCTCCAGCTAGTATTAGAACTAGGATTCATCCTGTTGCTACCCCCCCTCTTGAGTTGTTGTTCCACTTAAATTGCATTGTGGACTAACTCCTCAATCTCTACATATGGTTGTAACTACACAACATTACTAATCTCTCTATTCAGTCCTGCTAGAAATCTAGCCATGGTAGCATCCCGATGTTCCTCCACATTAGCCCTAATCATTGAGACCTCCATCTCCTTGAAATATTCCTCGACACTCTTAGTTCCTTGTCTCAAGTTTTGCAACTTTAAATACAAGTCCTTATAGTAGTGTGTTGGTACGAAATGTCTCCTCATAATCCTTTTCATCTCCTCCCAAGTTTCAACAGGTCTTTCCCCATATCTTACTCTAGTGTGACATAGTTGGTCCTACCAGACTGCGGCATAATCAGAGAACTCCACTGCTGCAAGTTTAACCTTCTTTAATTCAGAGTAATTATGACAACCAAAAACTTTCTCCACCTTCAACTCCCACTCAAGGTAGACTTCAGGATTGTCTTTACCTTGAAAAGATGACACTTTTAGCTTGATACCACTAAGGTTGTCATCTAACCGATTCCTTTCTTTCCTATCTCTCCCTCGTCTGCTATTATCGGACCACCTATCATCATCATCAACATCATCTCCATAGTACTCTCTCTCTCTCTTCTTCCCTTACTCTATCTCTTCTATACGCGTTTGGAACACGTCGCGGAGGCTCCCTCCGCTCATTCTCAAGCCTATCCATTCGTTCCCTCATCGGATCTAATTGTTACCTAAGCATACGATTCATTGCCGCTATCAAAGTTTCAGTAAGTTCCGATATATCTATTCACGTCTCCTCCTTCATGGGACTCTTGCCTTTCCTCTTAGAACCCTTGCTATCGTCTTGAGACATAGTGACAATATTCAAGAAGAGTTTTCCTCACCTTTTCTCGTGTTTCACTCAATTTCAAGCTTTTTCCCTCTTTTAGTCTCACCTTTCTTGCCTTTTTCCACTCAAATCAATTCTTCAATGTTCTAATTGAACTAAACAATCAAAACCAGAATTATCAAGTGACAAAAAACCAAGAATAAGATAAACGGAAGGATTATGAATTTTAGAAAGAAAGATTCAATTTTTATTCTTGAATCTAGGGTTTCAGAACACTTTTAATGAAGCCAATAACTTTGGGTTGACTTTGAAGTTTTTTTTGAAATTTGGCCTTTTGTTTTTCTTTATTTTATTTTATTTTTTTGTTTTTGAAATAAGCTGAAAATTTCCACTACAACTTTCTCCTTTTTTTTCTTTTTTTTTTTTGAAATTTATAACCCTATTTAGGTAGGGGTGGCAATGGCAGGCACAACACGATTGCACGAACCAGCACGACACGATTATAAACACGAATTACAGAGACAAGAAACACGATAAGGCACGGCACGACAGGACACGACACGAAACACTACACGAAAGCACGAAATTATAAATTTAGTTAAAATAACGTTTATTATTATATTTATGATCAAATAAGATAGATAACACGGAAACACGATAGTGTGGCACGAACACGACACGATGACACGAATTGCCACCCCTATATTTAGGGTTTGAACAAGTAAGAATACTAGGAACGAAAATTTTGCGAATAAACTGGGGTTTATGACCCAAGTTTATGATACTACAAAAAAAATTAAAGAACAAAATCAGCAACCTAAAAATTGGAAAACAATTGAAAACTAGAAAGAAACAATTAAAAGATAGTGTATGGAAAAAAAACCTTTGCTCTGATACCAAATGATACGATCTTCGCCAAGGATTCTCGACGAATCACGTTTTTACGCAGAACGGAAGCTAAGATCAAGGAAATTTAATGGAGGGTGACACCTCAACCCGATGAATCAGTCCAAGTACGAACCTTGGCATGTATAGCCGCAACCCAATAATTGAGATAATCACGAACCTTGGTATAAGGATTAACGCCACAATTAGTATGGAATTTCAATTGATAAGTTGAAAAGGGTGAACGCCACAAGACAATCCTGATAAGTTCGAATAGTTCGCAAAGAACAAGAAGAATTGAAGAATTCTCTCAATTTAATTTAATCTCAAAGTTGTGTGTTTTGGAATACATAAAGAGGCCTTAAATAGGCTAAAACTAACCCTACTAAACCCTAAAAACGTCTAAAAGATGAACCCCTAAAACATAGGGCAAAGTTCTTATTAAAAATACATTAAATCACGAAAATAAGAAAACATGCCCGTCGCTATGCGGCCGCATGGGAGTTATATGGACGCCTTATGCGAACGCATAAATTCCAGAAACTCTGACCTTGAAACGAGCTCGCCTTAGGCAGCCGCCCACGATTTGATGGCGTTATGCGGACGCCTTATGCGGCCACATTAAGCCTGGTGAATTTTTAGAAGTTGCATTTTGGTCCCTCAAGTCTTCCAAATCATCTCATGACCTCGGATCACATTGAGGCAACTCCCTTGAGCTCTTAGATCAATGTTTAGGCATCAATCTGTTTACTTCTTCCCGAATCCTCTTGACAAGAGCTCTTGTCAACGGTCCGTTTGATACTTGCATCGAACTCGGTACGGTGCGCTTCCTTGGATCTCATCAGGATGGCTGGTCACTTGATCAGCTAATAATAAATACAAGGCTTGGCTGAATATAAATGATTCCAAAAGATAGAATAGTTTTAATTAAATCATGGGAAGGACCAACAAATACTACATCAATACTACATCAAAACCCCAAAAGAATAAATGTTAAAATTGATGTTGCGACTACATTAATACTACATCAATTTGAAGTTTGAATGAGAATTACTAGTCAAAGTCATTTCTTTGAGCAGCTAATGAGCAAGAATGAATGAGAAGTAAGAAGATCTGAATTGGCTCGAAAGCAGAATGTCTTCGAGATCAGACACAAGCACAGGATTGGCTCAAAAGAAGATCTGAATTCTTCAACATTTGACCTTAGATTAGATCTCTTTTGGAAGGGGATATTCCGCTGTGCTGCTGTAGAACTTGAATAGAATATATATATATATATATATATATATATATATCCTGAGGATTTCTGTGTAAAGCTGTTGTACTTTATCTAGATTTGCTTATATCCATAACCTAAGTCTTTGTTACAAGGTAACTAATGGGCCTGCGTATCTGTTAGAGTGATAACTTGTACTTAGACAATTGCTTGTAATAGCTTAGGATTACTTATTTTGTACTTAGCTTAAGTCTTTAAAAGATGGCCTCTGTATATCAGCTATCTTTACCAGCAATGTCCAACAAGCCATCAGTCATGATCATTCCAACCAAGCTTCATCATTTAGACCTGAAGATTGTCTGATCAAGACTTGTCTCGAGAAATGCCTTTAGTTATCAGCAAAGTCATTCTTTGACTTTGGTGTAGCGTTAACATGTTGGTTCATTTATTAGACCATTCCATTTTAGGCATTCTTCTCAAAAAAGGACATTCTGCCAGCAGTACTTGTCTACCTATTTTTGGCAAGCTTGCAGGCGAAGGACAGAGACAGCTTGGACTGTGCAGAACTCCCTCTCAGATTTTGACAACAAGACCTAAAGGCATTTAATGCATATGTCTTTGCATTAAATGCACCAAATTTAAACCGTTTCAACACTTGAAATCTCCCAACGGCTCCAAGAAATCTCTGAGTATCAATTGAAGACTTGATGAAGCATTGAAGGCTCTCCAAGAACTCTACAGCTCTGAAATCTTCATCTTTATTACTGCTAATGCATTCAAGAACTTTCAAGCTTTATATATACAGCTTTCTTTGAAGAGCACAAATCTTAGACGCCTAGTCTTTATTGCCCTTCATTGGTTGCAATCCTTTGCATTTATAGCACACGAAAGTTATATTTTTCTAGATATCAACTTTCACCATAAACACTTGGTTAAAATTCTTCTGTACACGATTCATTAATGATCTTTGTAAATTGATTCTAGTGGAAAACATAGTGCACATTTTCAAATCCAAAGCTAACCACTTTGATAGTGGACGTAACACTTATTTTTAAGTGTGAACCACTTCAAATACCTTGTCGATTTACGTCCTGCTTTATTGATTTGATTAATTACTTGAAGTCTTCCAGCTTCCAACATAGCTAAGAAAACTGCTAATCTTGTCTATCTAAGATCAGTCATTCTGAACATGTTCTTTACTTCACTATATTCCGTTGCAAAATACTTTCTAACTCTTTAGTAAAGTAATTTTATCAAACGTTTTAAAATTGGACATAGGCTATTCAACGCTCCCCCTTCTAGTCTATTAGAGCACCTAGTAATCTAACAAAAGTAGAATCGCTAATCAATGTTTAATTTACATTCCTCCGACCGAAATTTGAAGCTTGGAACCGTTCGTTTTTTCAACTTTTAGCCTGAATTAGGGTTTTTTAATTGGTTTTTTGGGCGGTGTCTCTCTGGAGATCGAGTGATATGGAATTGCTATTGGGATTGGTTTTTTGACCTTGGGCTAATAAGTCCTGCCCAGGGAAAGGTAGTTCTCTCAGGATTGGAAGAATTCATTCATCGATCCTTAGCTACAAAAGTCAAGGGAGACATTTGCTCAAAGCTGATGGGATCCTCCCAAAAACCTATTCCACGTGTCATCCACAATAGCCCGAGTGGGCCCCCTCCTACACAAGCGACCAACGGCAGCCCGTCGTCGAGGTAGTCGAGTATGTCATCCGAGGACCTTGATGAGGGCTCACGGCGACGTCCCAACTAAAGCTCGCCAACAAAGACACTACCCGAGCTTAACCTCGGTGGATCTTCACTAATGTCCTCGACGACCTCGGAAGGTCTCCACATATATCCTCGCCAAGATCATATTTAGAACCTCGATTTCCATGATATCCTCGGCGAGAGGTCAACATCAGGCATTTAATGTTGGCGGCGTGTCAGCGCATTCCATGGAAGAGGCGCAGACCTCCCAGCTAAGAAAGTAGATTTCTTCACAACTAAGTAACAGTAGCATTTATGGCTTCTCCTCATTCCCCAGACGGAAGCTTCTATTCTGTCCCTGCAGACTGACAGAGGAATGGGTTTTCCTCTACCTGCTCCCTGAAAACCAGGTAACTCACACCAAAACCCTCTCATGCACGCCATCCTTGGCTATATAAGGAAGAACATTCCTTCATTAAAAACCATGCTGCATTTACTCTAAAGAGACCAAAACACTGAGAAACCATTTATTGCTAAAACACTGAACTCTCTCTCATATTTATTGTGTTGAACATTCCAAGCATTAAACACTACACTGCCCACATATTATCCAACCATTATCTATATACTTACTCTCACGCCGGAGGGTGATAGTCGGGCAAACCCCCGACATCCTTGACGGTGTTTCTTTGCTGTCTCATCACAGGAACCACCGTTCACGACGGTTTGGTCCCGACAAACAACGCCTTTTGAGAGCCGAGGTGTCCTGACCAGAAGCTAGCAGCACACGTGGATCCGACGTGGTCACCAAAACCTTTTTGGCGTGATCAATTTGGTTCCGTTGCCGGGACCAAGTTATTAACCTCGACGAACAAGTGAGATGGCGACTAGCAAACAAGTACCTGCTAAACAAACTACTCCCGCAGCTGCTTCAATAACTCACCGAGCAGAGTCTCCCACGAAGAAAACCACCGAGCAAGCAAGGGAGACCACTTCAATCCCCATCCTGGAGACACCGGCTAAAATAACGGGGGAACCGAGGACAACAAAAGTCACTCAGGGAACCCAGAAGAAAGCCCTGGCCGGAAAGGGCAAAAAGACGAATAGCGGCCGCCAAAGGGAAAGCCCGCAAACGAGCAACGCCGCCGCAGGGGCCATTGTTCGCACCAACATGGAAGCCACAGCTCAGCCCGAGCAAAGGATCCTCACACAGAAAGAGTGGGATCTAGCCGAGTTGGAACACATCCGTAAAGAGAAAGCGTCCTTAGAAAAACAAAGAGAGCTGGAAGCACGAGAGTTCGAGCTAGCTCGCAGACTGGAAGCTCCCCCACAAAATGATCAGGAGGATATTCGGCGAAAAGATGCAAACCCTGGCCGATCGGCGAGAGGTTCTGAGGCGAGGTCCTGTCTGCGAACAACTGGTTCCAGTGCGACCCGAGTGAGCATTCATGAACGGATCGAAAGACCAGCCCGGGAGGTTCCAAGAGTTAGCCCTCAAGACAGGCTAACGAAGGATGATAAAAGAGCCCGCCCAAAGCAGAACGTGCATGACAGACTCTCCTACACTTTGGTGTCACTGGGAGAACCGGAACAAAAGGGGCGAGGCGAAGCATCCCGAGGAAGGTCGGCACATCGAGCAAGGTCGCCCACACCAGAGAGAAGTGAGGCCCAATCAGATGCCACCTCCCACAAAAGACGGAAAGGAAACGACCTTCCTCCCCGACCACCTCGCAAAAATAAGGATGCGACGCCAGACGTAGAGTTGCTCCAGAAGCTCCAAACAAGACTTGACGCACTGGAGTCCGGAAAGCTCGATAACAGAACAAGGGATCAGTTCGCCCCGTTCTGCAAACGCATCAGGGAGACCTCACCTGATTCGCACCTCAAACTCCCCGCACTCAGATCTTATGAGGGGAAGACAAATGCAAAAGAGCACGTATCAAGCTTCGAGGCCAAAATGGGGATCTGCTCGAGCAAACTGGACCTATGGTGCAAGGCCTTCTTAAGTACTTTCGAGGGCGCAGTGTTAAAATGGTTCGAGGAACTCGAACCGAGCTCAATACCCGACTGGCATGAGTTCAAAGCCTCGTTCCTGAGCAAATTCTCTACCGCGGGGGAAATACCGAAAAGCCAGTCAGACCTCGCCAAAATAAAACAAGGCGAAGACGAATCACTGGTCGCATACTTAAAGAGGTTCCGAGCTGTGGCCGAGGAACTCCAGAATGTGCCCGACAAAATGATTATTCTCTGTTTCGAGGCAGGAATCCAGCCGGGCATGATGTCACACGTGTTCAACATCCAGCCACCAGCCTCAAGTGCCGCCATGTATCTGGCCGCGCAGAAGATCGGAGAGACGGAGGGTAGCATTGAGGCCAAGGCACTAAAGAAAGGAGGATCGACATCGTCCGGAAAGACTACTGAGGCGAAAGTTCACACCTCGACGTTAAAAGCAACGCCGAGGAGAGATAAGAATAAAACCCCAATAGCAGAAGAGCACTATACTCCCTTGAATGAGACAAGAGAGCACATCATGAACGTGCTTCTTCGAGAAAATAAATTGGAGCGACCCCGCCCAATGGCAAAGGTAGACTATCAGCGCAACCCAAACAAGAGGTGTGCATACCACAAGGAGAATGGTCACGACACAGAGGAATGCTTTCAGCTAAAAAGAGAGATCCAGAAGCTGATAGATCGAGGATCCCTCAAGAGATTTGAGCTCGGTGGAGCTCGACAGGCAAACCAGCCCAGAAATCCTCCTCGGGACAACAATCCTGAAGAAAAAGCCGATGTGCACACCATCGAGGGAGATGCGAGGAGTATAACACAGCTCAAGGACACCATTCACAGCCTGGACAAAGTGTTCAGCCCGCTGCCTCATAGGAAGGAAGAGGGTATCACGTTCTATCCCAGCGAGCTTGCAACGAATCCCACAGCCAAAGAACAGCCACTGACTCTTCGCATCCAGATCGGGAGCCGGTTTGTCAGAAGAGTACTGATCGATACCGGGGCAGGGCGGAATGTCATGGTTTATGACTGCTTCAAGGCACTTGGATTCAGGGATGCTCACCTTAGTCCAAGCGGAGTAACACTTGAGGGATTCACAGGACACAGGGTCTCGGTCAAAGGTGTCATAACTCTCCAAGTCACCCTCGGGGACGGTGATCAGCGTAGGACCGAGGATGTGGCTTTTCAAGTGTTGGACCTCGCCTCCCCATACAATGCAATACTTGGGCTGCCCGCCCAGATAAAATTCGACATGATCTCCTCGCCAGCCCATCAGAAAATCAAGTTCCCGACCAGTGGAGGAACAGGCATGATGAAGAATGATCCACGGAGCACCCTTATATACCTGAAGCTGGTCAGGCAAAATGAAGAAAAAATGAGAAAGAGGGGAACCGCATCACCAATAAAAAAGTTCCCCGAAGATCTCTCCGCCGGAGTAGGAACGAGCCAGACAAGACAGACCGACCCTGATTCCGAAAAATAGCAGTTAAAGCGAGCTAGGAAAACCAGCTCGCCAAAAGGGGACGGAAGTTCAGAAACGCCTGAGGAGGACCTGTCAGAGCTCGCTCCAAGGCGAAGAGATCAACCCCATAACAAAATGATTGTGGTGGAAAGCTTGGACAACCGCGACGTGCCCGACATCCTACCTCACGAAGACTTGGACGAGGTGGTAGTGAATTTTGACTATCCAGACCAAAGAATCAAGGTAGGAAGGGAAATATCTCTCGCCGAAAGGGAGGAGATCATCGAATTTCTGAGGGCAAACACCGACGTCTTTGCTTGGACGGTCGAGGACATGGAGGGCATAGATGAAGAGGTCGCGGTACATAGACTGAGCGTGGACCCGAGCATCACACCAATACAGCAGCGACCTCGAGTCTTCTCCCCCGAGAAGCAAGCCACAATCAAAGAAGAGGTCGAAAGCCTACTTCTGGCAGGGATAATCATGGAAATCTTGTATCCCACATGGTTGACAAATGTAGTGATGGTCAAGAAAACGACCAAAAAGTGGCGCATGTGCGTGGACTTCACCGACCTTAATAAAGCCTGCCCGAAAGATTGGTACCCACTTCCAAGGATCGACCAGCTCGTCGACGCAATAGCAGGTCACCGAATACTGAGTTTCATCGATGCATATTCCGGGTATCATCAAATCCGAATGTGGCTAGCCGATCAGAAGTTGACGGCATTCCGAGCAGCAGGAGCGCTATATTGTTATGTGATGATACCATTCGGGTTGAAAAATGCGGGAGCAACCTATCAAAGGATGGTCAACAGGGTGTTTGGCGATCAGCTCGGCCGAAACGTGGAGGCATACATCGATGACATGGTCATCAAAACAAAAGGAGAAAACCACGTCGCCGACCTCGAAGAGACGTTCAAAAATCTGAGGAAGAATAAAATGGCGAATCTGCAAAATGTGCTTTTGGAGTAAAAGCAGGAAAGTTTTTGGGCTACATGGTAAACGAAAGAGGGATCGAGGCCAACCCGGAGAAAATCAAAGCCTTAGTAGACATGCGAGCTCCCACCTCGGTGCGAGGAATACAACAACTGAATGGTCGTATCACAGCTTTAAGTCTGTTCATCGCCAAAGCAGCAGAAAGAAGCCTGCCATTTTTCAAAGCACTGAAGGGATCAAAGAAAGCACTGTGGAATGAAGAGTGCGACAGGGCATTTGCCGAGCTGAAAGAATACCTCGGAAGCCCGCCGCTGCTCTCCAGCCCAAAACCCTCCGAGGTCCTCTACATATACCTCGCTGCTTCAAGCTCGGCAGTAGCATCTGTACTACTAAGGCAAGACAAGGAAATTCAAAGACCGGTGTACTACGTCTCCCACGCTTTAACTGATGTGGAGACAAGGTACCTGAATGTCGAGAAGGTGGTCTTAGCCTTGGTTGTAACAGCTCGGAGACTTCGATACTATTTCCAAGCCCATGCTTTGATCGTCTACACCGACCTACCGCTGAGAAAGATACTTCACAAGCCCGATGTTGCAGGAAGGATGATGAAGTGGGCAGTGGAGTTATCTGGATACGACATCAATTACGAACAGAGAAAGGCGGTAAGAGCTCAGATTTTAGCAGACTTCATCGCAGAAACATCATTCATCGAGGACGACTCAAACTCAGTTGAATCAGAAAAGGCGAGCTCGTCAACAAAACCCTCCAGCTCGACCGAGGAAGGAAAGAAGATTAATTCCCCGGCTAGACCAAAAAACTGCTGGACAATGTACGTAGATGGCTCGGCGAGCAAAGGAGGGAATGGTGCAGGGATATCATTAACATCACCCGAAGGGGAGGAGATTAGCAGAGCAGTTCGATTCAACTTCCCCGCATCCAACAATCAGGCAGAGTACGAGGCATTAATCTCTGGCATCGAGCTAGCTCGTGAAGTTGGAGCCCTAGATTTGCTCATCTTCAGTGACTCCCAGCTCGTTGTGAGGCAAATTTTGGGGGAATATGGGGTCTGCCACCCCACGCTACTAAAATATTGCGAGCTGGCGAGGAAGTTGCTGGAAGATTTCAAATATTGGGAACTGGTGCAGATCGAAAGAGCAAAAAACGCAAGGGCCGACTATCTGTCAAGAATAGCTTCGAGCTGGAAGATCTTCGAGAAGAAGTGCAGACAGAGTTCCTAGATCTACCCTCCATTAACAGAGAGCCCGTTCTGCCCATTGTATCCGCACCCAAATCTTTGGATTGATGAAATTCAAGAATACATCGAGGAGGAAAGCTGCCAAACGACGATAACATGGCACAAATCGTTCGTAAAAGAGCAGCAAGGTATACTGTGATCGGAGACGTACTTTACAGAAAATCATTCACAAAACCACTCCTCCGATGTGTACGACCAGAGACAGTAGAGGATCTACTTGCCGAGGTTCATGAAGGTGTTTGTGGAGGACACCCCGGTGCGAGGACATTAGCTGATCGAATTCTTTTCCATGGTTATTACTGGCCGAGCTTAAGAAAGGACGCGGAAGCATACGTAAGGAAGTGTGAAAAATGCCAGAGATTTTTAGACATTCCTCGCTTACCAGCAGTCCCTCAAACCCCAGTAGTAGCGGCCTGGCCATTTGACATGTGGGGAATAGACCTCATCGGTCCCTTCCCCAAAGCCAAAGGCAACTGCGAGTTCTTAATCGTGGCGGTCGATTACTTCACCAAATGGATAGAAGCAAAACCCTTGGCCAGCATTGGCGAGGATAAAGCCATCAGCTTCGTCCACGACCATATCTGGTGCAGATTCGGGCTACCTCGGGTAATCGTTTCGGACCACGGAACGCAGTTCTCCACCAAATTCACCGCGAGCTGCGAACGTATGAAAGTCAGACATTGGATGTCCTCGGTAGCTCGCCCTCAAGGAAATGGCCAAGCAGAAGCTGGAAACAAACAGATTCTCCATGCTTTGAAAAGAAGCCTCGAAGAGAAAAAAGGCAGGTGGTTCGACGAGCTCCCCGCCGTCCTATGGAGCATTCGAACCTCGGTTAGAGGATCAACTGGAGAAACTCCATTCTCCCTAGCATACGGCTCTGAAGCCATGGCTCCTGTGGAGATGGCCCTTCCTACCCCCAGAGTGACATACTTCAACGAAGAAACAAACCAAGAAGCCCGGGTGATCGACCTCGACTTGCTCGAAGAAAGAAGGCTTGAGGCGAGGATGAGAATGATAAATTACAAGCAGCTCACCAAAAGCCATCACGACAAACGAATCAAGCCGAGGACATTCTCGACAGGGGACTTGGTACTCAGAAAGATAGAAGTAACAGGGAGGAATGCGAGCAGGAATAAGCTCTCCCCAAACTGGGAAGGTCCTTTCAAAATCACAGGCGTGATCCGAGAAGGCACATATCGGCTGGCCGACCAAGATGGGAAAGACCTAAAGAACCCATGGCACGCCGACCACCTTAGACGTTATTACCAATGAAATATTTTGTAATAGCTACTGAAAAAGCACATGTATATATGGAAGTCTTTTTAAAATTTCTTTCATATTTATTTGCTGCCACCAAAACCCTATGGGGTCAAGAAATATAGAGGAATAGAGCCTTATCTAAAAAATATGCCCTAAAAGGGAATTTTAGAGCTCTACCTACAAAAATCCTCGTTAAATCGAGGACAAAATGGAACAATTTATCCAAAGCACTCCTCGCTAAAACAATGATAAAAATTCCAAACAAAATAGAATCATAAAAAGAAGCTTTTTATAAGCAATATACAGAAAGGAAATATATATACAAGTCATATGTACAAGCTCGGCACAGGAAGACCGGCAATACCGAGTACAAATAAATGTTTATCACAAAAACTTGTATCATAAAATTCAGTACAAGCAAAAGTCAAGAAGCTTCCTCGGCGCAATGCACAGCTCGGCTATATTCTTCTTGATTAGTCTTTTCGCCCTCGAACTGTTGCAGCCTCAGGTCGCCATCAAAGGAAGCCTGGGGATCAGCCTTTAAGATCTTGACGAGGTTGCGTAGGTTGTGATCGAAAGGTGTGGGCGGATTCCATGGTCGTCTGCCCTTCTTCGCATCACCTTCATGCAAGGTTTTAAGTTCATCCTCCTCAAAGGCACCATCGCATGGCCCTTCCTCGCCTCCTCGCCAAAAAATAGGGTTTTATTCCAGCTGACCAGGTCGCCCATAGAGACACCCGCCGCCGCGGCCACTCGCAAAATGTGCTCCTTCCCTCGAATGAAGTAGGGAGCAAGAGCCTGACCCCAGTCACGGGACTTCTTAAATGTTTCAATCACTTGTTCAACTGGGGGCGTGGCTTTGGCGGCAGCAAGCTCCCCTTCAAGGCTAGCCAGACGAAGCTTAAGGTTGACAACCTCGCTCTCCGCGGCCTTGGCCTTCTGCTCTTCCACCAGCTTCTCGGCCACCAAGGTCTCCTTCTCAGCAACCATCACAGACAGCGAGCCACGAGCCTGATCGGCATCCCACCGAGCCTGCTTCACATCCCTATCCAACAGCAAAGCCCGGCTCTGGGCCTCATCGGCCTTCCTCGCCAAAGCTTCAACTTCACCCTTAAGGCGGAGGTTTTCATTACTCAGTTTCTCCCTCTCCACCTCAAGGGTCTTCAGATCGGAGCGAGTACTGTTCAGCTCCTTGCCGAACAGTTGAAGCGTGGTGCCAATCTGAAAGGAGGAACAGCCATTAGAAAAGTTCAAATATCACAGAAAATTCAAAAAAAAGGGATTACCTCGCTCATGGCAAATCCAGCTTGACCCAGCGCCTCGGCGGGATGCATCGACCCGAGCTCATCAAAAAGGTCGTCGTCAACACAACGAAGAATAACCCCCTGGCCAGTAGTCACGCCCGGCGACGACTTATCAATGTTCGAGATATTCTTCAAGGGAGGGACAGCGTCGATCTCGTGCCCGAGCTTGAGGCCATCAGCGCGGGTATCCGGATGCTGGAAACCACTCCTCAACCAAGAAGATTTAAGCTCCTCGGGTTTATCAACTCGGGCACTCCGGGTGGACGAGCGGGTCGGGGGCCCAGAGGGGGTAGAAGTCGGAAGCTCGGAGGGGGTAAAAGTAGGCCCAACTCCCTCGGAGGCCTCGACGTCCTCGTCGATCAGACCCGAGTCAATCGACACCTTCTTCCTCTTTCGAGGAGGGTCATCGGATGGAGGCTCCGCCGAGGAGGAAGAAGTCGTCTTAGCAGATCGGGTCTTCTTCTGGGGCGGCTCGGAAACGGGCGGGGCTCCCACAGCCACCGTCGAAACATCGGTGCCCTCCCCGGCCGCCTCTATATCGGCCAGAGTAGTCGGAAGCTCGACAACACGGGCCGCAGCGACCTTCTCCAGAGCATCCGGGGAGGCCAAGAAATCATCAATCTCGAACATGGCTGTTGAAAAGAACAAAGTCAGTAAATAATGACAGGAAAACAACTATGGCATTATCAAAAAGCAGGAGGAAAAAATATTACTGGGGTCACAGCCCGCCTCTGTTCGCTTGGGGCAAAAAACACAGTCCTCGCTGAACTGCAAATCTTTATGGAGAGGCCAGCCGGGAAAGCTCTTCACGAGGATCACGGGGCAGATCACCCTCACCTCGGAGACCCTCTTCGCCGATAGACCGGCGATGTGCAGCAGAGGCTCGCTCTTAACGATGGTCGCCCAGTCATAAAGACGAGAAGAGGTCTTGCCCTCGAAGCCGAGGTTTAGCTCGATGGCGGCCTTCACCCTCTTCTCATAAGCTGTAAGCTCACCCGAGCTGGAATCAGGAACCTTGAAGGCTTGACGAGGAGTGGGAAAACTCCATCCCCTCCTGCTCTCAACAAAGATAACTTTATCCGCCCAGCCGCTGACCTTGCTGGGGGTATCTGTAAAGAGCTTGACCCCGTAATTTTGGGTCTTGCAGTGGAGCCGACCTTGGGTATTATTCACAAGGAAGTAATGGCGGAGAAGATTCATTGTCGGCTCGAATCCGTGAGAACGGACCACAACTACAAAGCTCGCCAGCATCCTCATCATGTTCAGCGAGAGGTCCAGAGGATGTGCGGACATTTCTTTCAAAAATAGACAGATAAAAGGATCAAGAGACAGACGCAGGCCGACGTCGAAAAAGCTGAGATAAAATCCGACCTTGTCCCTCCTCTGTCGGAGATCAGCTAGTAGCCTATCGGCGCGAGGAAGAGTGACTCGGAAGTCATTTGACAGATATTCAAAGCGAGTCCTCCACGTCGCAAGATCGGTGGTGGTGGCCTGATTCCTCCACTCTTTGACAACCCTCGGCCTGGGGGCTCATTGTCCCGAGGAGGCCGCTGGGGGAACAGGAGGACGACCTGAAGTAGATGCTCCTCCCTTGGTCCTAGCCATCTGCACAGAAGCGGATTTATTAGATCTGAATACGCGGGCAGACGAAGGACCCGCGGCCTTCCTCTTATATCTCTTATAACCAGAACGAGCTCTTTCTACCCGAGCAGCCTGGTGAGCTCGGGACCGACTAGCCTGAGCTTTTTCGGCCTCAGCGGCCTCATGGTCTCTCCTCTCCCTCCGGGCCTTTATGCGGGCTATTATTCTATCAATAGTGAAGTATTGATCCCAGAGCTCGTCTACAACCTCGTCAGGGCGGATTACTTGCATGGCAGAAGACAGAGGGAGATCGGGAATGTCATAAAGATCATCAGCGACCACCCAGAAATCTTCTACCTCAACGCCCTGACCTACCAAGTATGCCCTCGCCACACTGGGGGGTACGAAAACCCATCTACCATGATATTGGACATATATATTCTCCCCAGTAGGAGAACGAGCAAAGACGGACGAGGAAGGAGATCCAGACGAAGTCGAGCTCGTAGAGGAAGAGCTCGACGAAACCAAGCTCGACGAAGAGGTCGAGCTCGGAGACTCCACAGGGTTAAAGACAAACTCGACTCCTTCCAGAAACAACGTGTTAAAATTGTTGAGGAGGCCGAAAAGTAAATTACCTGAGTTAATCAAAAACTCGGAGCGACGAGTAGAGAAGATGAACAGGCCGCCTGAGAAATCGAAGGAAATCGGAGTTAGCACCGGCGGCAAATTTGAAAACACAGTTTGGGGAAATACACAGCAAAATGCGGCGAAAAGCCGGAACCAAGGAAAACACAAAAGAGAAGAAAACAAACTTACAAGGTGAAAACGAGAACTAGTGATGTAAGGAGGCAACACTGAGTTTTACAGAATGGTTGGGCGCCGGAAAGTCTCTAAGAAATCGCCGGAGAAGAAGAGTTTTTTTGAAAGGTTTTGTGAAAAGTGAAAAACGAACAGTAACTCTCCCCTTTTATAGTCCGGATCTCCGGGTCGACCCAGGTAAAACACGCGGATCTTGGCTTAGCTTCTTCTGGAAGCCAAGCCCGTGACAAACACGCACGAGTGGAAAGGCGCCAAGAGGGTATTTGAAAAGACGGAAGGGACGTTGCATTAAATGCCAGACTGTCTCGTACTTCGCTCATGTCACGAAATGTCAGCCTTGGCGGACGTGCTTTCCTCTGACAAACTGAACGTTTTAAAAACTCAGCCAGCCCGCTGCAATGACCAAACCGAGCTGATCTCATTATATCCAGCGTGGACAAAAGCTCGAAGTGAGTATAACGGACTGTGGAGTAGATTCCTCTCCCTCAGGATAAATCCATTACACTCGAGGACTCGGGGGCTACTGATGGGATCCTCCCAAAAACCTATTCCACGCGTCATCCACAATAGCCCGAGTGGGCCCCCTCCTACACAAGCGACCAACGGCAGACCATCGTCGAGGTAGTCGAGTATGTCATCCGAGGACCTTGATGAGGGCTCACGGCGACGTCCCAACTAAAGCTCGCCAACAAAGACACTACCCGAGCTTAACCTCGGTGGATCTTCACTAATGTCCTCGACGACCTCGGAAGGTCTCCACATATATCCTCGCCAAGATCATATTTAGAACCTCGATTTCCATGATATCCTCGGCGAGAGGTCAACATCAGGCATTTAATGTTGGCGGCGTGTCAGCGCATTCCATGGAAGAGGCGCAGACCTCCCAGCTAAGAAAGTAGATTTCTTCACAACTAAGTAACAGTAGCATTTATGGCTTCTCCTCATTCCCCAGACGGAAGCTTCTATTCTGTCCCTGCAGACTGACAGAGGAATGGGTTTTCCTCTACCTGCTCCCTGAAAACCAGGTAACTCATACCAAAACCCTCTCATGCACGCCATCCTTGGCTATATAAGGAAGAACATTCCTTCATTAAAAACCAAGCTGCATTTACTCTAAAGAGACCAAAACACTGAGAAACCATTTATTGCTAAAACACTGAACTCTCTCTCATATTTATTGTGTTGAACATTCCAAGCATTAAACACTACACTGCCCACATATTATCCAACCATTATCTATATACTTACTCTCACGCCGGAGGGTGATAGTCGGGCAAACCCCCGACATCCTTGACGGTGTTTCTTTGCTGTCTCATCACAGGAACCACCGTTCACGACGGTTTGGTCCCGACAAACAACGCCTTTTGAGAGCCGAGGCGTCCTGACCAGAAGCTAGCAGCACACGTGGATCCGACGTGGTCACCAAAACCTTTTTGGCGTGATCAGTTTCTGATGAGACATAATCTGTTCCCTCTTTAGAGGCATCCGATCACGCTCACAGGGGTCTCCCCGCACCATGGCTACGGGTTTTTGCTCTCCCTCATGT
The DNA here is from genome assembly GCA_016624345.1 of Platycodon grandiflorus. NCBI lineage: Eukaryota > Viridiplantae > Streptophyta > Magnoliopsida > Asterales > Campanulaceae > Platycodon > Platycodon grandiflorus. The sequence goes on along the minus strand of CM028361.1, from coordinate 54,887,747 downwards.
CCTGAATCACACTTGGGGATTCGAACCCTTGACCTCCAGGATATAGTCTTTGGGCAAGGGACATGAGTACATGTCTCATCAGAAAAGGCGCCCTTTTTTTGGAGTGGGTCGGACCTTCACCTCACAGTGTCCCACGCCTGGCCGTGGTTTTTCGCCTCCCCCACATCCCGAATCTGCTCTGACTGCTTGGAATTTCACCTACAGCTCTCGGCAAGATTCGAACCATGGCCTCCAGGAAAGTACCAAGGTCTCTGGGACATGGGTACCAACTGAGCTAGTAGCTCAGTTGGTACTCATGTCCCTTGCCCAAAGACTATATCCTGGAGGTCAAGGGTTCGAAACTTAGTTTGCATTAGCATCAGTTTCAGGACATGAGGGAGAGCGAAAAACCCGCAGCCATGGTGCGGGGAGACCCCTGTGAGGCGATTTCGACCTCATCAAAAGCCATCATTTTTGTTGTGATCGAGCCTAAGAAAATAAAACCGAACTCCTTCAAAGGAATTGCTTTTTTCTTGTTCTTGATTTAGAGCAAAGATTGGCTATAGTGTTGTAAAGCAGCGTTATGCTTTAGAAGGCTAAATGTTTTTTTATTTGATTTTTTGTTTATGACGTGTTAGGAAATTACTAGAATGCCCTAGAAATTATTATGGTTAAAGGGAATCACTAAGGATATTTTTGCCAATTTCCTTGTCATTTAACATTCACTATATTACAATAAGGGTAATTTTGGTATATTGCAAAATTATAGACGAAAATTCTAACGGTAACAACAGGATGGGGAATCTAACCAAGAAATAAAAGATGTATGATCATATGAATATGTTTTGACAAGGTAGGATCAAACAAAAAGTTGGGTCAAAGTCGAGGGACCAAAAAAATATTTTAAATCTTTTACTTATGTTGTAGGAAATAAATTCTCATTAATTAAAAATTACATTAAAAATACTATGAATTACAACTTTCCTAACTTTGTAAAAAAAATTTTATGTAAATTATCGGTCAAACTTTAATTAAGTTGACCAAAAAAAAAATCAAAAGTTAACTCTTTCCCTTGAACAAATAGAGTAAATATTATATTAACTTTTGTGTGTCATTTGAATAGTATGTCGAACCTAGATCTGTAAGGTTATTTTATTTAAGTTAATATTTTGATTTTTAGTTATTTTATTTTGTCTTAAAAGCATTTCTATTATTTAAGAGTGTTTTTTTTTAATATTTAAATAATTAAATCGTGGAATCGAATCAAACCGATTGGTTCGATTGGGTTCAATTTTAAAGTCTATGGTGGTTTTATTCGGTTTAAAAAAGATGGAACCGATACGAGGTGGTTCGGTTCGTAGTTTTGGCCTAAATCGAACCAAATCGGACCATTTACACTCCTACTCTCTAGTTTGTTCGCATTTGGGGGTCTGTAATTTTAATTTTTGCACATTAAGGTCAAAGTTTCATTATTGAGTGCCGTAGTAACTTATTCACACACTCATGTTTTCTGTCGGCAAAACACACAATCGGGCCACTATACTTTGGGGAAAATTACAATTCGGTCACTGATTGTTTGAGAATATTATTTGGGTCATTGTACTTTAGTTATCTTGCAAGCGAGCTCACCAGAACAATAATTTTAAATAAAATCCCTATTTTATCCCTGTCTTCGTCCTCATCTCCCTTAATGAAAACAGAGATAAAATAGGAGTTTTATTTAAAATTAACGTGCTGAGGGACTCGCTTGCAAGATAACTGAAGTACGTTGACCTAAATAACATTTTCAAACAATCAGTGACCGAATTGCAACCTTTCCCAAAGTACAGTGACCTAATTATGTATTTTGTCTTTTCTATCCATTCCCATTCTCTCTGATGGTGGCAAACAGCAGTCATGATGCATAAAAAAACCCAAATATTGATGTGGTTTCAGAACTCATGGAAGCCCAAATCAAAAATCATAGGATGTGGCACCAAAAAGAGAAAATGTAGGGAAGAGAAAAGATAAGCTCTAAAATCTCAATATATTGTGCCTATGCCAAAGTTTTCATTCTACCTTCATCCTTCATTTTTTTTTTAATAGGTAGTTATGAACCCTTTCTTCAAAAAGAATAAAAAAAAGGAACTCAAAATCAAGGAAGTGAACCATTACTGCTAACTTTGGGGTATCAATTTGTCACTTTAATGAAAAGCGGTCATATATTCGCAAAGGTCAAAGAGATCTTCAAAGCAGCAGTGGCCAAAATATAATAAGAATGATAATAATTATATTTTAAAAGGAAATAAATTGCATATTGTCGCCTAGAAGGGTCATGGCCACCCTCGGCCCTAAAGTGACCTCGCTACTACTTCAAAGCAAAGTTCAACCTATAAAGCTGTATGTACCAACGTACCTCTACTCTAAAATCCTACATTTGAATTTTTCTTACTCTCCAACGGCTCCAAGAAAGCTTCTTTCAATATAAGACGACTTTTATACACAAACTCAACAGAGCTTGACTGATGTTAGAACTTCAGAGCTTCAATGGTGAGCTTCAGAGTTCTTGAAAAAGCTAGAATACATAAAGAGAGCGTGAATTGAAAAATAAAAAATAAAAATAATAGAGAGAGAGAGAGAGAGAGAGAGAGAGAGAGAGAGAACATACACACGCTCTTGATCAAGAACTCACTTCTTAATTCAAGTCTCAACTCCTTCCCGAAGACTCGGTCTCTACTCCTCAAAGTCTTATCACTTCGGAAAGAGATCAAGACACAAGGAGACCACCATCGGAGAACAAGATGGTGACGGTGACGGAGTCCGGCTAACTAGCATAAGCATGTCTCTATATTGCACACTCAATATCGGCAGGCTTACACTTCATTGTAAGATCTGTCTTGAGTGTAATAATATCACATCACATCTGTTAGGATTAATTCCCCAACGGCATTCAAACATGAACATGAATGTCTTTATATAAAATCCAGCACAGAGAAAATTGAGTGCTTCTCATAAGCACTCGATATCTCTATTCAACCCACTCAATCAATGTTGATTGTGTACACTAACATAATTGTGATCAAGTTTGTGCAATTACACTAAGTCATAACCATCCATACATTAGAGGTGTGATGGTTCGATTTGTTTCAGTTTTTGCAACAACATAAAAAATGAAGAAAAAAAAACAGAGAACTAGAACCAAACCAATACTATGATTCTTAAAAAATTAAGAACCAGAATCTAACAAAAATATATGATAACCAATACTTTGGTTCGGTTCTTATTGGTCCGGTCCTGTACATTTGTCAGTTCTATAGGCTTTGAATTTTCTATTCAATAAAATTTAATACCGTTGTTGATTTTTTTGAACGAGATTGTCGATACTTTAGAACGAGACTATGCTTTAACTGTTGTTAAATTTGAGTCACGACTCTTGACGACAAAAATAGTAAAATACCAATTTAAGTATTTATACTTAGGGTTAGGGTTAGAATTAAAAATTATATTTTTTAAATATTAATTTATTAATATATACATTATATAATTAGATTATATATAATATATTGGTTATATATATTGGTTACGTCCAATTTAGAACCAATATATTATATATATATAATATATTGGTTACGTCCGGTTTATATACATTATATAATTATATTATAAAATATAAAAAATTCACTATTCTATTTTAAAATGTTTCAATTAAAAAGTTCACTTTAAAAGATAATGCTCACAATTTGTATTACAACTTTACCCTCTACATTGATATAAACATATTGACTATACTCAAGCATTTTTATAATTACGATAAGCTTCAATGATCTTTATATATATTTTAATTATTAGACTTTTCAAACGTAAACTCTTTAAATGAATAAAAGAAAGACAGAGAGAGAGAGTATATAATAACCGAGTCAAGCCAAGTTAACTCGAGGCGAGTCAGTCTCGAGCAGACTTACAAGCTTCACTAGTTGAACACCAAGTATCAACGAGAACAGTGATCATTTACCTGTTCTGCTTTACGCTGACAATTTAACTCAAGGAATATCTTCAAACTGCAAATTACCGAAAAACAGATAAAACGACTGAAACAAGAGCCTTTTGCTAAAAGCAAGCCGTCTAGCATTTAGATAATATAGTACAATGTGGAGAGTTTTCTAACACTGTTATAAGCTTACCACGCAGTGACCTAGTGTTCTCTCCTGTCCTTGAAAACTAAGCTCAAAACTTTAAGTACTTGGGTTGCAGCCAGCTCTTTTTCTTTTTTTTCTTTTTAAAATGAAAATAATATAGGGGGCTATTGTGGATGGTACCGCGGTGGCATCCCCCCTTGCGGATAGCCATTTTGCCCTTGCATGTGCATCATTCCAGGACCCATGTCAGAGGGCATACTTGTAGGAGGCATGTAAGGGTGATTATGCATCTGCATGGGCATGGACTGAGGACCTGGTGGAACGCCTTGGCCTTGGCCCCAGCCTTGCTGAGGCACGGCATGCCCTTCAGGGGGAGCTGGAGCAAACTGGGCACTATTGTATTGATGAGCTGCTGGACCTCCCATTGAAGGTGGTTGTTGCCCTAAGATTGAGGGCTGAGTATTCAACTGCATTGGAGCATTTGGCATTGTATAATCTCTGCTCCGATCATTGTTGACCTAAAATCAGCATATAAGGTCACAACAGGTATTACACTTACGTTATTGCATCCAAGAAAGGTACTCCCTCTCCATCCAAAAAAAAAAAAATGTCTCAATTGACAAGTCAAACTTTTTAATATAGTATTTTTGCTTCTCTACATTTCCTTCAATTTGCACTTACGTTTATACTTTTTTGTATGACATGTTAGATAAATACCACATCTTCAAAAAGAAAGAAAAATTGAAAAACACAGATATTTGACCCTCAAACTAAAAAATGCGACTCTTTTAATGGAACAAACCAAAATGGAAAGTATGACCTTTTTTTTATTGGGACGGAGTAGCATCCATATTGACATAACAAACTTAATCTGAGAGTCATATCACCTTTATACTCAGATCAGTGTGGCGTGAATACGAGATGTGAAGCTTGCAGAACCCTCCATCATATATGCAGTGCCCTTCCAAGGCTTCCTTAGCAACAACAGCCGTCTGAACATCTGCAAGTCCATTGAAGGATTACTACCTTTATTTACACAACCTATAAATAACCAACTCAAGACATTGCAGATTGCATAGACCAAGACAGATGTACAATAAAGACCTCCTCTTATGATGACAATCCATCTTGTTTAAGACAAACATATTTGTGTATTGTATATACAACATATATTATGAATGTATTTTGAGAAGTAAGTACTCCCTCTGTTCCTAAATTATTGTCGTGTGTTTATTTCAGTCTTTTTTTAGTCAAACCGACTGTTTTTCAAATGAAAATTTGACATCTACTTTTTTTAAAAAATCATAAAACACGTAATTCATAGTACCAAAAAAGTATTACGAAGTACGTGTTTTATGATTTTGAAAAAAATTTAAAAATATACATCAAATTTTCATTTAAAAAACAGTCAATTTGACTCAAAAAGTCTACCAAAACAATAATTTAGGATCGGAGGGAGTACTTAAATAACTACAAAGCAAACGCTTTTTCACTACTTCAAGAGAAGTTGATGTAAGATTTCAAGCCAATCCCACCCCTCCCGCACCCTTTCCATTTTGCAAGACCTACCAAGTGAAAAATGGATATCCACTGAGTCTCTTAACACAGTAATCATGAACACTATATTATCTTCACACCAAATCATATAAAATTTTCAGGTTCCTTCTAGGCAAACTCACAGACTTTACAGTGCAATTTGAACACAAACAACCACACACCACAATCCAACCCCCCGAAAAACTTGACGCAGCAAGAAATTATGTAGTGCCAGGAAAGATGTTTCGAAACACCGCACTTCTATTTGCCTTCTTAGCAAGGCCAAATAGACTTTAAAGTGCAGACTTGAACATGCACACAAAATTACTCAACTAGTCTTAACTCAGCCTTATTCCAATCACTTGGGGCCACATATGAATCATTTTCTGCCAGGCCAAAGCAAGGTCATCGTACACACCACACTCGTTCATATCTCTTTATTAGGGATATCCATGTTAGTTTTGGTCTTCTTCCCTACTTCTAGTCTGGTTGACAAAACATACACTCGCATTTCGTAATGGGTGCCTAAGCAGCATACAATGTATGTGTCATCCCACACACAAAATTAATTTTAAAACATAAAAACAAAAATCTTTGGACTCTAGGCAGAATAAAATAATATAAAGCTGATGGGAAAACTTTGGAAAACGTAAGAAGAACAGCTTGCTAATCCCCAATTGCTCAAATTCAATCAAATGACTAAAAGGCCACAACACATAAATATCATCTATGGCATAATTTGTGGACTGCTTTTAGACAAGGCACAGGTCAGCACCGTAAGCCACCAACACAACCTCTGCTCCCAATGCTCTCTATTTTACAAGCCCGAACTTACTCTTATTAAGTTATATAAGGAAATGGAAATGAGTTGGGATGATCATGCATACCAGGATACTGAATCAAAGCCTGAACTCCTCCATTTTTATCAAACATGGCAATCTTTAGGACAGGCCCAAAAGCAGCAAAGACCTGAATAAAGAAACCCGAAGAACAGCAGAATATTAATAAATATATAAGAGTCATGGAGAACCGCAAAGAAGTTTACTTGCAATACTATGAATACCATGTGCAAGACATCCAAGGTGACTGCATACTGCATGTTCTCAATAGAAGCAAGAAGTACATTACTTTCAGGCTCTAGCTTCTTCCCATCTAGACCCACAGTGAACTGCAATGATTAGAAAAGGAAGTTATCAGATAAAATCACACAAAAAAGCCTTGGATCATCCAAAAATATTGTTTCAACATCATAAGCTGCGACATCAATGACAGGCCTATGTTCCATGAGGGGCAGATGTAAGTTACTGCGATGAAGCCATGCATTTGTATTCTAACGAAAGTGTGATAGCTGTTCAGTTCTCCAATCAAGCCCCACTCCCCCTCCCCCTCCCTGAACCAACCAAATCATACGCCAGTAAGGGAGAGAAGAGCTTGAGAGATAGTCGTGTTCAATACAGTGACCCATTAAGAAAGACATAAAGACAATAGAATAACAATGACAAATAATAATGTTTTTTTTTACTTTTATTTTCCTTTTTGGCAGAGAAAGAAGATTTAATAGATAAGAAGCGGATAAATACAGAATGAACAGACAATACCAAAAGGAAAACAAACAAGACAGACAGACAATCAGAAGCTGCCTTCCAACGACAAAACAGCTCTAAAACAAGACGCCACAAACAGAGACTCCCGAGACCCCTTACGTACCACCATGATAAGTAAAAATGTAACCTGACAATTAGGGCCAAATCATACTTTTCTAGTCTACAAATGAACAAGGAACAATCATTTTCCATCGTTACCTGGCCAGTAGCATCTATGGCTGATGAAGCAACTGGCAGGAGAGGATTAGTATAATCCCTGGATTTAATAAAAATAAACGTGAGTCAATATATTGGCAAAAAGGTCGTAACAAAACAAAAGCAGACTTGAAAGATAAAGGTGGAAGAAGATCAAAGTAAAATAAGTCTACCATCAGATTATACACAATCGAGTATCAACAACTTTAATATAAGTTTCACCTGCTACGATGGCTCTGGAATTTCACGCTCAAGTCTGTATGCGCAGAATACGTGATCCTAAGGGAGCATGGTCCCAGCTCAGGAATCAAATATCTGGCAGAATCGCAAATTTGAAAAATCAGTTGATAATCATGAGACACAAAACGGTAAATAAAACATAAGTTATAAGTAAGCATGTTCTGTAGTAAACCAAAATGCTACATGGCTCCTTATATGGACCACACAATGTGCCTCAATCATTAGACAACCTATCACATTTTCCACAGATAAGCAAGTTTGCAGCAATAAGTAAAAGTTACTCCATCAGTTCAAATAAAGACAACCAGCAATGTACCTCCAAACAATAACAATAGAAAGATATCGCGTGCATAAACACCCATCACTTTACAAAACATGAGTTATGAGTAAGCATGTTTTGATATAAACTATAAACCAAAATGCTATGTCGCCCATTATATGGACCACATAATGTGCCAAACTGTACCATTAGACGGTCCAACCTATCACATTTTCCACAGGTAAACATGTTTTCAGTAATAAGGAAATATTACACCATCAGATCAAATAAAGACAACCAGCAATGTACAACACCAAAACAGTAATGATGGAAAGATATGGTGTGCAATACACGCATCACTTTGTGCTTTCTTGATGGTGACAGATTATCAATTTTGGTCTTTGGTCACTTTGATTGTCGCCCTGCTCTTCAGTCCTATTTTTACAACAGTCAAAACCATCGGAATAAAAAAGGACCGAGTAACAAAGAGCCAACTGGAAATTCAAAGAAACGTGTACTATGCACATAAAAGTAGAGACAAAATGCCGTAGGAATCCTGCATGTACCCCTTCATCAGTAGATTCTTAAGATCCATGACAGATGGTCAACAACCCAAGCTCAAAAATAAATCCAAAATCACCTGGGAATGCTTCTTCCATCTAGTGCATCCTTAGCAGAAGATGCAGTTTCTGAATCGGAAAATTGCACCAGTGCCTGAGAAAGGAAAACATACAATAAAACATTAATACCTGTTAGAAAATGAAAATAAATTTTCTATATAAACTCGCACATACCTGGAATCCAGCTGTCTTCTCAAAGGTAGTTATCTTATGTACAAATCCAAAAGCAGAAAACACCTGTAAAAATGACTTTCAGAAAGAAGTATAACAGGAAACCATATAGAAAATATGCAGACAACAGTTTCAATCCTTTATCTTCGGGATCAACAAATAAAGACTTTTCTTTTTGATAGAAAAAGAAGATTGCAATAGAAGAAGAATGTAGAAAAGCAGGTAAGCTATCCGCCAACACAAACACAAGACCAAAATGAACCGACAAAAAGAAAAACTACTAGACCCTCAAACAAAACCAAAACTGCCTGCTAATCTAACAAATGAAGACTTATTATTCTGAGCAAAAGAAAGGTGTGAACATATTTCAAAAATCATACCAACACGACTTGAACAGAAAGTCAGCAATCAGCACCACTATTAACCACAAATAAACAGACAACAATTTTAACAAAATCAATAATATTATCAGCTATAACATGTCTTCTGAAACTCTAACCTGACAAGTAATCACCACACCAATCTTCTTGAAGAACTCCATATGGCGTCAAAGACAAAACCAGTATGACCCTCAACCACCAAAAACTCTACGCTCACGTATGAAATTCCTAAAGATGAGCTAACATAGAAAATGGCACTTTAAAAAAAGAGGTGGCTAGGAGAGGTATGCTAAATGATAAGAGCTATCACCTAGTATATTCACCTATCTAATGAGGCTACTCATTAATTCAAACGTGCCATCCCAAGTGAAGTCGAGGCATATAGCATTTGCAACAAGCAGAAAAGACTCAAGGTGTTGAAACTTGCCTCGCTAGATATTAACAATTCTTCACTATAATACTATACCAATTACACTTGCTTGAACTGAAGCTTTTACGTCACCGAAAAGTCAAAATGTAATACGACATGTTTGGTATTCTGCTCTCAACGGGGCAGACAAGATTTCTCAAAGGGGCGAGGGCGCAAAGCCTCCGGTACTTGCATTATTTGTCAGTGAACTTCCAGTTTTCAAACTTAAGTTTTTCTTTAACTTTCTCTCCAGAGGACATTACAGACCCATGGCCACAACTATAACCTGCAGGTTATCTTCATACGTGAAACACCTGTCTTATACAACAGCAATGTCTTTCTGCAATAGTAATTAAGCTAAAGAAATAGCTGATACTTATTCCTTATCTCAGCATTCCAACTATTTATAGGATTATCACCTTAGATCCTTCAATCTACAGCCCACATAACACTGCAAATCGTGTTCAGGGAAATTCTTGATATTTCCAATCTAAACATGTATGAATAGCAATCTTAAATATTACATTTTTGTGCACTTATCAAGGTTTCACACCTGCAAGTAGACTAAAGGAGACTCCACAAATTGAATCACCGTACATATTCTACCCAACCTACTTCTCATTGTTAGAAATCCACCAGAATGAAATACATTTTGGTTCATATAATCTATATCTATTAGTTCATATAACCTACACTGCAGTGGCAAACAAACAAGTTGATTCCCCTACATAAAACAATATATATCAGATAAATGCGGTCTCAGTAGAAAAAGTTAATGTGTGGTATGTACCACAAACCCGCAATTCTCAAAGTAATTATTCTTGAAATAGAAAGGAAGAAGATGAACCAAAACTAAGGAAAATTGTTCTGATCTAAGAAATCAAGGATCAATATTTTGGCCAATCACTTGACTGCATCCCTCTGTCGCAATCAAAGCTTTGCTTCCCTTTTGATGGTAAGATCATAATTTAGACAACAAGATTAGGAGACACACTATACATCTTCACCCTAAAGAAAAATAAAAGCAAAGAGAGAGAGAGAGAGAGAGAGAGAGAAAAGACAGTTGTGGAAAACAACCACCGTAGGTTTCCCCCAATTCAAGAAAACACCAAAACAGAGTGCACATGTAACACATGCTTCAACTCTTGCACAATAAGGGCTCCAAAATGACATTGAGGTGAAAATTATTGACTCACATTTTTAATCAACTTCAAAGATATGAGAAAATAAAGCATCACAACTTATTCATGAACATATCAAAAGCAACAAGCATCCTACAAGAAGAGCAGTAACACCGAATTCTAATCGCACATCTAAACTTCTCTCTTTTTCTTTTTTTTTTGGTGGGTGTGGCATTGTCATGACATCTACATGATAGGCATGATGACAAAATGGATCTGGTCCACATTCAGCACTAAATCCGCGGAATATAACAGAGGCCTTGATCTTGCAATCTACAGACCTACACTACCATAATATATACACATAACTTAAAGAGAGGACTGTCATTGTCTCAAAAAAATAAAAGATTAAATTAAAGGAGCCCAACAAAACCTTGAAATTTGAGATGAAAATCACAAATACAAAGAAAGGTTTTTCTTCAATTTTTCTACCAACATTACAAGTTTCTTCATAAAACTTCAATTTATTTTTTTACTTTTTTTGTTGAAATGGATGAATCACCATTCAAAACATCCCGTTGGTCGATAAAAATAATTCAAATACGACATTCTAAATTGTTCTGACTCCAAAAAACAGCAAAAATGTTTAACAGTCCTAAGTCATTCATTGTTATTAGTCTTGTTATATTCACAATATGTCATCTTTAGGGTGCTTTTATAAAAAAAATATAATCTATACTTGCAGTTAAGCTAAAATAAAACCTATGAACGATAATCAATGATGAGGAGAAGAAATAGAGAATAAAATTTCTAAAATCCATTGCTTGACGTGAAATTTAAAACACCCTTCTCAAGTTAACTTGTAACATTATTTCCAGCAATAAATTCACAGCAATTGGATGAAATCTGAAATACACTTTGATGCATTTGGGGATTGTCTTAACAATTCAAATAGTAATGAAACAAAGACTAAATAGCTAACTAAAGAATGTTGAAAGTCAAAACCGCCAACTTTGAATTTTACGGAAATCAATTAACACATTCCTGCAGACTGCACAAAGCTAAAACATCATTTATTTTCTTTTCCTCCTTTTTTGTTAAATCATACCCCCTTCGTTCATAAAAAAAATCCATTAGTCCGAGACCGATCCCAAAAGAGTGTCCACTTCCTAATCTGTCCTTTCTGGAATGTCACTTTTACCATTTTACCGTAGGCTTGCTTGCCACTTTTAATTGAGGGGTCCCACTCACATGGGCATCATTGGAAAATGCAACACATACTAATATTTATAATAGTCAATTAACCTTTCTTAATTTGTGAGTCAAACAGAACAATTTTTTAGAAAGAGAGGAAGTATGAGAAAGGAAAATGGATAGAACTAAGAATTTTCCAAAATAATGATGAGAGCTCGCCCTTGTTATGCCTCTTTTTATACAAGAAACAACGCACTTAAATGCAAATTTGAAGCCACGCAAATCAAATCCGCTACGCGTCACAAGGTTAACTGTTTTCTCCCGCAGACCACCTCCTTCCGCCTATATTCAGAATATTGTAGATTCCTTGACATGGAAAAAAGGACTCTAAAACATTGAGAACCAAAAATCAGAATTAAATTTTTTTGACATTTACAGTGACTAAATTGTTATTTTTAGCAGATCAGGTAAACAGCCACATTCAACATCAAAACAGCCCCATGAATGACTATGTTATATAGAGAACACCCAGAATATAGACCATGCAAAAACAAAAAAAGAAAGAGAGAGAGGGAGAGAGTGAGAGAGATAAGGAGAAAAGAAGAAGAAAAAAAACAAAGAAAGCATCCAAAACTCTTAGATGGTAGGAATAGGGAGAGTTGAGGAAGAAGAAAGGAGGAAAGAGCCAGTGTTAAGGGAAGGAGAAAGGAGACAAACACACATGCGCTCTTTCTCCCCAAGCATTAAGCTGCCATCGCAGATATTTCCTTGACATGAGCCTGCTGATCCATTTACATTCGTGTCAAACAAAAAGCTTAACAAGCATGACATGCTACAATCTAACCACTAAAAGCCATAGGCAACATTCTTCTATTGACAAATTACCGCATAACCTCCCACAAATGCACATAATTACTTACCAGGTGTAGAACATCAATGCTGACAAGGCGTGCATCATTGCCTTCAATCGTTACCAAAAGTACATTTCCAGCAACATCTGCAGTGGTTTTGTTGTTCACAATTTCTTGTCTGTTGGAATACTGCAGGTAGACCGTTTTCCCTCGTACCTGAGCTGGTTCTGACGATGAAGCATAATATGATATCATCGCAATAGCTTGATTCAATTCTGCCTGTAAGACAGCAACAGACAGAAGATAAGGATATCAACTGACAAAAAATATCAACACAAGAGTATCATTTAAGGTTATTCTCAATGAACACTTACAAATTCAATAAACGCTTGATTACGGTTCGCTCCAACATTACACTTCGTGTTGACAACTTTACCAAATGGCTTCCCCAGCTCAATTAATTCCTCCTCTGTGCACTCCCATGGCAAGTTCCTCAAGTGGAGAACTTTTGACGGAGGTTGTGTGTAACGGAACTGAGGCTGACTGGACACAGATGCCATGCCGCACTATAAACCCCAAACTCTGCAGCAACGGCAAACATATAAGCACCCATTTGAGTCAAATGGTACAAGAATGATTTTATAGCCACACAATTCATATAAACACTTAACTTTTAGAAATAATAAATCGGAATGGATACTTGCACTTTTCAAGACCTATTACGCAACTCCCTCCGTCACCAAAAACGAGTCATACTTCCCATTTTGGTTCGTCCCAAAATCCCATTAAAATTAAAACTTTTTCCATAATTTTTCAATTCTTTCTTTTTGAAGATATCACAAGTATCTAACGTGCTATACGAAAAAAATTATATTTCAGTGCAATTTAAAAGAATAAAGCAGAAGTACAATAGTAAAATTATTATCTTATCAAATAAGACAAATTTTATGACTTTTTTTATCAGATACGTGGGTGGGAGGGGGTGGGGGGAGTGATTCGCTACTATTTCCCGAGCATTCGGATATTTGGTACTTTGTCATGCACTCCTACCACTCAGGACCAATGACATGTTACAACCCACTTATACAGTTTTCACCAAATTTATTCCACAAGAATGTAAATTGAACAATGCAATGAAAAGCTCGTCATAAAATAATTTAAAAACATCAACACAATTACGGTATAAAAACAGCTCTTTTAAAAGATAAATCTCAATTTCGTCACCAACGGTATAATCCTGAATGATCCATAAATCCTCCCTTCAACTATATACTACAATAAATCAAGCCCTATCCTTGCAAGAAGAACTCAATTGATTGTAACAACCTAAAATCAATCAGATTCTCGATAATGCACAATCATAAAGGTACAGATAAAAAAAATCAGGAATAAGAAATTAGGGCAATAAACGTCAAGGGAAACAGATAAGGGGTTTACGATACCTGAGTGAGGACGAAACCGTTGATGCTGTCGAAATTAGGGTTCGAAAGAGAGAATAGAATTTGTCGTCGCAGGAGACAGTAGCAAACCCCAGGGTAACGATTAAAAGGTAAGGATAGAGACGGCGTGGCCGACTCGATTTAACGGGGTTGGTGCCTTGGTGGATAAAGAGGTGTTTAATAGGGCTCTCAATTGTTTTTTCCTTTTTGGTTCAAAGGCTACTGCCGGACCGGACTCAACTCGTCTGATCCGGTATAGTTTTTATTACAAATCGATTAATTTATACACTTGATTGTTAAAATTGAACTAAATTAAGTTGTGTGCAACAAATCAATGAAAAAACATATACAATATTAATAGAAAGATATTTTGTGAACGGGTCGTTGTACAGTTTCTATAAATTTATTAACAGTAGTTTTGTTTGAATTTGCTTCAAATATAATGAAATCCACATTATTAACACGATCTTTAAAGTAAAAAATGGTAAGTATTAATATAATTGTTCACGAAAAAGTAAAGTGCAGATGAAACATGTGGATGTTTTTATAATAGATAGATTCATAATGTATGCACTTTGCTAGTCAGATTCAACGATGAAGGGTAAAATAGAAAAATAAGTTGGACATAAAGAAGATGTGCAAATGAGAAAGTAAGAAAGACACCTCAAGAAAACATATATCAATGTCCTATGAGAGTACCTTTCTGACAAGAGGTGGTTGTTCTACTTGAACCTTTCTATTTGTTCTTTCTTTGGCCTCTGGTTGATGTCCTTGACGATTAGACGTGGTTTACAAGTCAAAGAAAAAATAAATAACGCGAGCGGTCACGTGTCAATTTCTCTCAAGACAATTCCCTCCTCACATTCCTTTACCAACAATTAGGCTAATGTAAGCCCATTAATCAAGCTATATATAATGGTCACTTGTATAATAAGTATATTAATGAAGTTGATTATCTATCTATTGCTTCTCTCGAGTCACCATGACAAATAAAATCAAGAGTATGGAACACATAGATCCAGTAGCACGAGACAGTAGCAAACCCCAAGGTACCAATCATAAGGTAAGGATAGATTTGGCATGGCTAACTCGATTTAACGGGGTTGGGTGGATAAAGAGGCGTTTAATAGGCTCTGAATCATTTTTTTTTCTCGTTGGTTCAAAGGCAACAACAGACTAAACTCGTTCCTTATGTTTCCTAAAAAGATATTCAGTATCACTTGACTAGATGCCAATTAATTTAAGCTCTTGATTGTTAACGTTGAACTAAATTGAGGTGTGTACATCAAACCAATAAAAATAAACATACTTCAATACCCAAAGAAAGACATTTTGTGAAGATGGGGTGAGTGGTTGTGAAGTTTTTATAAGTTTCTTAACAATAATTTTATGAGCATTGCTATTAACACCACCCAATCCTCTTAATACACCCCCCCAATTAAATTACAAAAATGTCATTATATTATTAGACATAAATACCCTTCTTTTACTAAATACATCACCCTAAATATTAAAACACCACCCAAACCTCTAAATACACCACCAAAACACCACCACCTGAACTTCTAAATACACCACCAACCAATTCATCAATACACCCTCCACCATAACAAGCGGCTATAACGTATTTTACGCTGTGAACTCAAACTTCAAACCCAGGAAATAGACCAAGCCAAACTCTCTCAAAAACTCAAGAACTTCAAACCCAGTTTAGCATCCAAAGCCAAACTCACAACATCCATACTTCCAAACTCAACTACAACTTCAACTTACCATCTCATATCAAACTCCCATTACCCACGAACGACGTAAAGCAACCACATTGCAACAAAAATCAGACATGGATACTAAAGAAGTAAAGCAGACCATTGATGTAAGTATTCTCTACCGTTTTCAAGTTTTCAATCCATTTTTTTTGAAATTTCGGACATACTGGGACGTCGTTTATGTTCGGGACTGGTCTATGGAACACCACAGTGGTGTTCGGTGACCACCTACCGAACATGCTTGATATGTTCCATCGCACCGCCCGAACACCACTGTGATGTTCCTGAGGTAGTCCCGAACACCACAGTGATGTTCGTTAGGTGGTTCCCGAACACCTCTATGGTGTTCTATAGCTTGTCCCAAACTCCACCCATTTGTTCCAGCATCTGTCCCGAACACCACTATGGTGTTCCTTAATCCCTTACCGAACAGAAACTTTTCAGGTTATGTTTTGTTGAAATTTTTCTTTTGTTGTAAACAGGATTCAAACACGTTGTCTACCGAGGGTAGTGTTGCGCCGGTTATTAAGGAGATTGAACCGGTTCAAGATATCGTTATGGATTACACAAATGTGTTCACGACGTATGAAATGTTTACATCTCGTGATGCATTGTTTGATTGGGTGCGTGTGACGGGAAAGGAACATGGAATGGTGATTGTAATTATCAGATCCGATAGTGGGTCGTGTAAGAAAAGAGCTCGGTTAGTTCTGGCATGTGAACGTAGTGGGAATTACCGTGAATTCAAGAAGCCTGGAAAGTTGTCTGAAGTAAATAACGAAGAAGCTACCATGGAAAAGGACGTTGTGAGCAAATCAAAGAGGAAAAGAGAAACTGGAACGAAGAAGTGTGGTTATCCATTTCGGTTGAGGGGTAGACAAATATCAACTGATGGACCTTGGGCATTGGATGTTCAATGTGGTGTCCACAATCATCCAACTGCAGACTATTTGGAGGGCCACTCATATGTTGGTCGATTATCACCCAAGGAGAAAGACTTTGTCATTAATTTGTCTCACACAAATAGTAAACCCAAGGACATTTTGTTTGGGTTAAAAGAAAATTTTGTAGATAATAAGTCCACAATAAGGACTATCTACAATGCTCGGTTGCAAAATAGAGTTGTAGAGCGTCGGTCGATCTCAAATGCGGCTTATGTTCAAGTTGAATGAGCATGGATATTTATATCATCACATTCGCTGTGAGAAGACCGACGTTGTCAAGAATATTTTCTTCGCTCACCCAACGAGCGTTGATTTATTGCGATGTTTTCCGAGAGTCCTATTTATGGATTGTACATACAAGACAAACAGGTATAAGCTACCTTTGTTGGAAATTGTTGGTGTCACCTCGACGCAAATGACATTTCATATTGCCGCCGCGTATTTGGAGTTCGAGCGGGAAGAGAACTATACGTGGGCGCTGACAGTCTTAAAAGGATTGATGGACCAATTCTCTCTACCCCACGTGATTGTTACGGACAGAGAACTTGGTCTAATGAATGCAATTCAGAAAACATTTCCCGACTCGAGACATTTCCTTTGTCGGTGGCACATTAACAAGAATATTTTGGCAAATTGCAAGAAATTATTCCGTGTGAAGGATAAATGGGATTGTTTTTCTATGCATTGGAATACGTTGGTTCTCGCAGATACTGCGGCAAATTATGATGCCTTGCTACAAAGACTCCAGTCGGACTTCAAAGATTATCCACTAGCCGTTAAATATGTCATGGAGCAATGGTTGATGCCATACAAGGAAAGATTTGTGTCTTTGTGGACGGATACAGTCATGCATTTCGACAATACCACAACAAATAGGTATCTATCATTTTAATATCGGTGTATATTTTATTGTTTTATATATTTTGTTAGATATATACTTAATAAGGTTGTAACTTGTATTTCAGGGTGGAGAGTCAACATGCATTGTTGAAAAGACAGCTTGGCTCGAGCCAGGGTAACTTTGAGACGTGTTGGCGACAGATTCACACCCTCATTGAGACTTCACACATAGCAATCAAACAGTCTTTTGAGAAGAGCAAAAATGTTGTCCAAAGCATAAATACAAATCAATTGTATTTAGAGAGCTGCGAGGATGGTTTCGATGCATGGATTGAACTTGATCTATGATGAATTGAGCGCTATTGGTGAACATGGTGTAGACCCTGCGTGTGGGTGTATCGAGAAAGAGATGCGGGCTGCCTTGTGGTCATGAGATTGACGAATATAAGAGATCGGACATGCCAATTCCACTTGATAAGGTTGACGCCTTTTGGAGAAAATTAGATATCATACCTCCAAAGGTAGAAGATCCTGGAATTGTCGAAGAAATGGGCAGCCGATTTAAACAAGAAATTGTTGAGCTATCGTCCAAGTGGGAACAAGCACCTGAGACCGAGAGGTTGTTAATCTTAAAGAGATTGACTGAAATAAATCAACCTCAACGACATCACTTACTCATCCCGTTGAAAAGAAAGTGTTGACTTGTGGTCGTCCTAAGTCGTAAAGACTAAAAAGACAAGTCAACCAAACGGGATCCGAGTAAGTTTGAGTATGTCCATCCATAGAAGATAGCGTTCACCATGCGAAGAGATTGCATACGAGGTTGGTCCGTCCATTAAACAACCTCTTACCCTCAGTTCGACACCGGCACTTAAGCCAAAGAAGAAACAGTTTTTTTTTTTTATCCTTTTTTAAGATAGAAAAAATCTGGTTATACGCTAACGAAACAAAGAATTGATACATCTTTTTTCAATAGGTTGTCCGGCAAAGGACTCGAATCGCGACTACGAGTGGTTTTATCCAACAACTACCATCCCATTTGCACAATTGGATTGTAGAGACAAAAAATGTTAAAAGTGATGGTCATTGTGGATTCCGTGCCGTAGCAGACCAACTTGGCCGCACAGAGGAATCGTGGGGTAGGATTAGAGGAGCACTTCATCACGAGTTGACTAACAACCAAGAGTTATACAACAATGTGTTCATTGAACATGGTCGCGTTGAAGAAGTGTTGCAGATTCTAGACTACTACAAGGAGCCAGCACCTAAGGAACACTGGTTTTGTTTGCCAGAAATGGGTCATTTGGTCGCATCGGCTTTCAATGTTGCGCTCGTGTGTTTGGATTTATAAATTCCGATGACGTATTTGCCCTTAAGAACCCCAATCCCAAGTGATCCACAGATGATATGTATTGGATTTGTGAATAATGATCATTATATTCAGGTACACACCATATCAAGGATATTATCTGAAGTTATTTATGTTATATATATCCATGATATTGATATGTAGTATATTTTGTAGGTGTTCTTGCGAGGAGTCCATTACCACCCGTCGCAGATAAATGGAATACATATCGACTTCAATGTGCGTGGAAAAATTGGATTGGCGACCGACTTAATTTGTATAGTGACGGTGTGGGAACCCGCTATCGGTCGGCTGCGACTATCTCTTTAGATTAGCTTCAGTTGTAAATCAATATGTTCATTACTTTTATAAATCAACTTGTGTTGTAGACGCATATCCTTTGCTTATTATGTGAATCAATTTGTGTTGTAAATCAATATTTTGCTTTTATGTCATTTAACTTATAAGTAAATCAATCTTTAATACAAAATGCATACCATCAAAAGAAATAATAGTAACACATGACTACCAATGTGCATAATACAATAACATCGTCTTTAAATACAACAATATCCAAATTGAAATACATAATACAATAGTCAACTTCAACTAACACTTCTCCTCCTACGACTAGACGCGGGTTGCGAAGGTCCCGCCGATGTGGTCCCTCATCATCTGGACCTCCTAATGCATCATATGCTCGTAGGATCACTGACTCAAACTCTTCCTTGGAGATAGATCGGTCTCCAGCTCTCAATCGTTGCACCATCGGTTGCATTAAACCCCGTGCAGATCTGACAATGTCCCAAGCATCTAGCGGAGCAGTATCAGCTGCGTTGCTGACGTAGGCGGACCGACGGTCGGGGTCTTGAACTATGGGATGTGAATGTGTGTAATACCATTCAAGATATGAAGGGTCACACTGTCCTGCTGGTCGGGTAGGTCGACCAAGTCTCTCGTCAGATAACACATGACTATCCCATTGTACAAAGTACTTGACAAGTACCCCCATATCGCCGCATCTGTTGGGTTTCCTTTCGGGGACACCGGAGCAATAGGGACGTATGGAATTGTCGTACATATCCAAACTGTCTCGATACTCGATCGGGATGATATGGCTCCACAATGGTGTTTTTGAGATGCATCCATGGTAATACGAGATCGTGGAACGGAAAATGTTGTCTCACCGTCTCGGTATATGGCTTCCAAATAACCTGTAACAATTTAAAAAACAAAAAAATTACAACATGCATATTTGACACGAGATTTTCACGTATATAAAAACACATTAATACTCACTTCACTGGGTTTCATGGAGTCAAGAACCTCACGCACCGACATTAATCTTTCGATAGAAGTTCCTTGTCCACCCTTTGGTAGCCACCTCTTTGCAAGAGGATTTTCCTCATCTTGCACGTTATGTGGAAGCCTAAACACGGGAATCGTTCGTATATCCATGCCTACGTGAAATGCAATAAGAAGACACAATAATCGGTTCATAATCTAATAAATATTTATTTCAACATATTGAAAATAAGTAAAAATATGAACTTCTTACCTCCAACAACGTGGAATATCCACCATCTGTTTGGTTGTAATCCTAGACGCTAGCCCTAGCGTCTATACGAGATAAGCAAGGGTGGCGGCTCCCATGCATATGTATGAACACTATCAAGCTCAACTAAGAACTCCGGTAAGAAGTATTTACCCGAGTGCCACTCTTATCGGCAAAAATTGTACAACCTAAGGTGTACAATAAATACGCCCTAGGCGAGAATGCGCGCCTTTCGGATCATCGACATAGCATCTTCACTAAACCTCTCCCTAAGCCACTCTAGCCTAACAGATGATCCCCTCGCACCGCGCATTCCTTCTATGGCTTCAGCGTATGAAACTCCCAACCACTGCTCAACATCAAAAGTAGATGTTGGTGTAATACTCCGTCTTGATAAAACTGGAGTCCCTGTGATCGGAAGACCGAAGGCAAAATACATCATCCAATGTGATTGTCATTTCGCCAAAGGGTAGATGGAAGCTATTGGTCTCGGGGTGCCGGCGTTCCACAAATGCAGCGACCAATACTTTGTCAACTTCAAAGTAAGAGGTTCGCCTTAATCGAAACAACGTGGACGCTTTGACAACGTCCAACCACAAAGGGTGACATACATCTCTGCGACAACTCCATTGAACTAATTTCTCAGTATGGTTATTGCACTTGAGAAGCTCTCTCTCTTCCCCCTGCCATATCAACCGTGCTACGTGCGACTCATACGTAGTCAGTAGAGATGGATTAACAGGACCACCAGGAAATAGAGTATATGTCACGTCTTCTCTTTCCTCCCTAACATTTTCTTCTCCTACATCTCTAACATCTTCCTCTCTATTATCTCCAAAACCAGCATCTCTTTCAAAACTATAGTCAGTCATGTGTATAGGAGAGTGTTGTTGTTCCGGTGAGACGTGTGGGGGATCCTCAGGTGGTTGTTGTTCACGCTGACCTCTTTCTCTTCTGTTTGAAGCAGTGGGTCTTCTTCTTTCGTAGACATTTGCTAATTTACCTGCAATAATCACAATATATATCAGCAGAGATTGAAGAATATAACATGTAGAGGAAATTGGGAAGGATTGAAGGAATACCACACACTGTTCGGGAAACACCAATAGAACACCTCAGTGGTGTTCGGGCGAGAGTCCAGAACACTGTAGTGGTGTTCGGGCTATGTAGTGGAACACTGCTGCAGTGTTCGGTCCAACTGAAGGAACACAGGGCATGTGTTCGGGCTTACATGTGGAACACCCCTAGGATGTTCGGGCAAACTTATGGAACACCATTGTGGTGTTCGGACTGGCTATAGGAACACTGCTGTGGTGTTCGGGAGGTACCCCCCGAACACCACTGCCGTGTTCCGAGGACTAGTCCCGAACACCACATTTTTGTTCGAAGAACCAGGCCCGAATTCCCTTCGATCAGTTATGACTTATAACACAAATTAAAACCCAGCATACAAATTGAAACCATTTGAACTTAAAAAGTAGAAGGATTTCATACCTAGGGCTTTCTTCATTGTTTGAATTTGGTCTTCTTCTACTTCGTGAAATCAAGGTGAAGCTTCTTCTTCTTCTTCTTCTTCTTCTTCTTCTTCTCTTCTTCTTTCTTCCTGGCTTCCTTCTTCCTTGCACAAAGCTGGGTTGTAAGAGTTTGAAATACAACAGTGTTGTTGGTGTTGTGTTTATTTCTGATGTTAACAACGGTGTAGGAAGATCAGTGGTGTTTGAAATTGAAATTGGGTTTGAAATGGGTGGTGTATTGAGTAATAGGGTGGGGTGTGATGATATATGGTGGGTGTATTGGGAAAGAAATAATGAGTTAAGTGAGAGGGGTAAAATAGGAAATGTTGGGTGGTGTATTTAGAAATTTTGTTGGTGTAAAATTAGTGGGGTGGGTGTATTAAGTAAATGAGTGTATTAAGAGGAAATGGTGGTGTTAATAGCAATGCTCTAATTTTATTTGAGTTTGTTTTAAATGTAATAAATTTCACATTATGAACACGATCTTTAAAGAAAAAATGGTTAGTGTTTATCTAATTTTTCACAAAAAGGTAAAGTGCAAATCAAACATGTAGGTGTTTTTATATTGGCAAAAATATAAAAAAAAAATCTCAAAGTATCCACCAAATTCCACTTTGCACCATAATTTAAAATTTGTGCGTAAAAACAGTCCACATTTTAATTTGTCCCACATAACACCCTGACCGTGATTGACATTAAAAATATTAATGAAAGCCATCATATGCCTTGCACGAGGGGGGCAATTAGGTCTTTTTGTCATTGTCTTCTTCCTTGGAACTCCATAACTCAAACTCAACAAAAACTCAAACCCATAAACATAAAAAAAAAAAACACTAAAATAAATGCTGATTCATGTTCTTAATATCGCCTTTTTTTCCGCCTTAATCTTCCCCGGGTTGATGGAAAAATGAGACCTCCCCCAGGGACTGAAATCAAGGACTGAAGCCAGCGAAGCTTCCACCTTTTACTACTGGACTGCAAGCCTTCTTTCCGAGAGAATAGCAAGCCCTAGCGGTGGGCTGTTTTCTTGCTTCCAACTCATTTCATCGACATAGTCAGAAGCATTACGCACGCACTTCAATACGAAGAATCATCAATTACCCAACAAAAAAAAACTCAAGCCCAGATTAAACAACAAAAACTTGCACCAAAATCAAATCCTGATTTCCTAAATAAATTAACGAGAGCATCAAAGAAACGTACGGCTTTAATCCTATCCTCTTCTCCATTGTCGGCGAGAATGTAGCCGAAAAATTCCGTACTCCTAAAATCTAAAAAATTTCAACCCAAAACCCCAAAATCTCAAAAATCAAATTTGGGATTGTTAATCGAAATCAAAAGGCAGATCTAAGATCATACGCAACGACGATTGGTGAATTCTTCCCATAAAGATCGATCCACTCCTGGACGATAGGGCACGCTTTTCTTGATGCAAATATAAAATCTCTCCTTTTACTTTTTTTTTCACTTACTATAAAAACAAAATCTAAAATCAAATTCTTAAATTACGAAAACAAATTCACCCAAAATAAAAAAATAAAAAAAAAAACAAAAACAAAAAAAACTAGGGAGGTACCCGAATTTTTTTTTTTTTTTATAAAAGCGCACATAACCTCATGCGACGCCCTACTTTTACTAGCAGAGAAGCAGCAAAGAAAACTCATTTGAGATCCCAGTTCCAACTGTTCTAAGTAACGACTGTAACAGACCAATCTTCGGCCCAAAGGAAATACGACCCGATCTATCACCGCCATTTTCGATCAAGCTTCATCATTTTCGTTGGAGATCTTCATTACAGGTAATCGAAACACTCATACTGCCGGTTTTCTAATTTTCCGTCAGCTCTACATTGTGATTTATTGAATTCTCCCCCCCTCCCTTTTCTTTTCATTTGATCGTTTTTTATTTGATTTGTCTCCCTATGATTTTAATTTCAAATTTTTCTGGTGTTTCAATTTCCCCGGGAAAGGTGATCTTAGTAAAACTTTTACGGCTTTGGGGAATATGTTTTGTTCTCGTTTTGCAGTTGAATAATTGAAAAAAGAAAGTTTTATTTTGTGTATGATGACTAAATGTAGTGGAGTTTTTTAATTTTGATTCTATGTAGTAGTTGGTCAATAATGTTAACTCTTTCTGTCCCGAAATAAAAGTGTCTAATTTTTGAGAAAGACGCTTGTTTTGGGAAGGAGGGAGCACAAGCTTATGCATTTGGTTCCACTCATGAAAGTGTAGTAGGGTAAAGTGTCACTGGACCTTAGAGAAGAACATTTTGAGAAATATAAATGACATTGAGAATTCAAGTCGTATTGACGTATACATTGAAGTTTTAAGCTTAATTTTGAAACGAAGACCCGGTGGAAGTTATATCCTTATGACTTGTTTCTTTATTCACTTTGAAGTTACGAAATTTGTGGGGTTTTTCTTCTTTTTTCTGTCGTTTCAGATCTAAACTCGATCATATCCACGTGTAAACAGAGAAGCTGATAATCTCTCATACTTGGCTACAAGATGTCTTCTGCTCAAGATCCATTTTACATTGTAAAGGAGGAAATTCAAGAATCCGTAAGTTTGTTATCCACGTTTCAATTTTGATCTTCTTTCAGTCCCTTAAAACACAACAATTACTTCTGGATTATCAAGTTTGCTGATTAGTATTTGAATACTGTCTTTCACATTATATTGTTTCTATTTTGTGCCACGATTCATTGCAACTATGCAGTACTCCCTCCATCCCAAAAAGAGTCCCATTAGAAAGTCAAACTCTTTTAGAGGGTATAGAACTTAGAATCATAACTTCACCTCTAGCCTGTCTTTGAACACAAGCACAGGATTGCTCGAAAGAGTAAGTTCAAGTGACATATTTATTGGTATGGCATGTAAGAGAACTATCATCTTTTTGGAAAGAAAGAAAAAGAAAAAAGCACAAGAATGTGGAAATTTATGGCTTAAATTAGAAAGGGGACTCCTTGTATTGGACAAATTAAGATGGAGAGTAGGATTTTTCTTTTCTTTGATATTTTTGTTGGGACTTCGTCTCTTGGGGAATGCGAATGTTAAGATGGATATGTGGTAAAACTAGAAAATATAGAATTCGTAGCGAACAAGTTCGCAAGACATTAGAAGTCGCCCCAATAGCAGATAAAATGAGAGAAAGTCGTTTAAGATGGTTTGGATACGTCAACGCACACTACTTAGTGCACCCGTTTAGGAAGTGCCAGAGTATCAACATCAATTAGAATAGAAGTAGGGGAAGGGGAAGACTAAAACTAATATGAACATCCTCAATAAAGAAAGATATGAATGAGTGTGGTGTGTGTGATGATCTTGCTTTGGACCGATATAAATGGCGGAAAAGGATTCATGTAGCCGACCCGAAGTGATTTCGACTAAGATTGAGTTGAGTCGAGTTGAGTTTTGGGACTTAGGGGCTATATGAATTTCCTGAGTTATCATCATTTTTTGGTCAAAGAAGAGAGACATATTATACATCACAATCAGGATTAACTACTTCTTACGCTGAGTAGCCTAGTTTAATCCCTATCTTTCACCTATGGGAAATAGAATACCAACACGATTTCTTGACCATGATAACAAGTGCCGGAAAGAGTTCAATTGATGAATGAGAGGATTTCTTGCCCTTATACTTTCTAGGAAAGTTGCTCTGGAGATCTGGTCTAATCTTTTTTTGAGATCATGGCTTAGTCAAAATGTACAAATAGAACAACATGCATCCCACTGCAAGTAACGAAGGGCATTGAAATTACATTACACGCTACAACACTAGAGAACAAAAGAGGTAAGGTGCCCAGTCATGGAAGACCTGGGTTCTTGCATGTACTGCAAATGTAGCCAGTCTTCTAGATTTCCCAAAAGCTCTTTCTTCCGTCACTTACGCACAGCTGTGGAATTCGGTGGCTGGTGAGGATATCTCAAGAACAACTGGGTGATGCTACTCTGAACTACAATTCAATCAGCTGTCTGTAGCAACAAAGAGTAGGATTAAAACATAATAACACATGTAAGAAACAACAATCACGAGCCCATTTAAAGCCATAGCCTCAGCTCTAAGAAATGACCAGACCTCATCCGAAAAGAAAAGCACTCCATTTTATCTTACTTTAGTTGTCGACCTATTACCTAGCAGGCTGACACTGCTATGGTAAGGCATACATCCTTTATGCACGAGACTAATACTCTTGATGACACAACGTAAACACGACAGGTGTTGGCAAACAGTGGTCTGTTGTTGTACAACTAACACGTAAGTGGGGCTTACTTTTGTTGGCACCTAGGTTATGCACTGAACTCTCCAGGTTCCTAAAGTTTGCAAGAAGCTGATCAGCATCTCATGTGGACCCTTTAAAGACCACCTCTTTTCACTGACACCATATTACCCAGAGTCCTACTGAGATGAGTGAGATAATTGGCTGACTGCTACACTGACCTGACTTGCCTTAAGAATCCAGGCTATTAACCAAACCCTGAACTCATTATCACCTGAATTGTGAGTAGGAGGTGGGAGTTGTAAATTAGAGGGCTCAGCGTGCCAGAAGGAAGTCCCTAAGAGGGCATTTCAACAACTAGTGCGAAAATGTTTCTGGATGATCCTGGCAAATAGGACTTGAATTTGATGCTTGTGTAATTTGAGCTAATACCTTATGCCACAGCTGTGGGAAGACCGATCAAAAGAGTATGCCAAAAGGAAGCACTGAATTTTATTAGGGATAGGAAATGTGCACAGTCTAGACCATATCTTGTCTGGTATCAAATGCTTGACATGTTTATTCCTCTCTATTTTAGTGTTCTTTCACTCTAGTTCTCAGAGCAGTTACTTTTTACTTCAATCCTAGCACTTGTATTTATATAGTTAGCGACAAAATATTCTCTCCTGGCATTAGCAAGTCCTACTGTATGTAAATTTGTTGCTTTTGAAACATGGGTTGGTCAGGAGTGGCATTAGTACGCATTGCCTTATTGATAGGGATATTATTTATGACCAATTAACCATTGAGTTGCCATTCTTATAGGAAAGTTCTCTTTGAGATTTTCTCAATACATCTCGAAAAGATCTACGCAAAGACAGTACAGTTGGCGAGTGCCAATGCTGACACCTAAAATGTCTTTTGTGAGTGCATCTCGAAGGAAAGGAATATGAGTTAGATGGTATTAGAGTTAGCTACACATTTTTGGAAAACTTGTTTATGATTTGTTACGCTTCAAAATTAATATGGATAAAATGACCATCTGACCACTCATTTACCTGTTTTTAGATTGATAAGGTGCAATCAAATTTTCACCAATGGGAACAAATCCCACAGCATAATGCAGAGCAATTCCGTCTCACAAAGGAGCTCCTTGCCAGCTGTGAGAGCATTCAGTGGCAGGTACAGTTTGAAGCTTAATGATTTACTTGGTAACCTGTTTTCTGAAATGTAAACTCGTGGGCAGTTAAATGAAATTATCTTTCTAAATAAGAAGGGCAGAAACCCTTTCATAGATTTTAGCTTTGAACGAGCATTATGGTTTTGTTGGTTTCTGAAAACCTATTTTACTGATAGGAAGGTGGATGAATTGGACAAGACAATATCTGTAGCAGCTAGAGACCCTGCTAGGTATGGCCTCAATGATGCAGAGCTTGAAAAACGAAGGAGGTGGACAAGCAGTGTTCGGACTCAGGTAACTTGTATTTCTCATGAAAAAGTTCTAGTAATTACAGTATAGTGAGCTGGTTATTATTTGCTCTTTTATATGAAAAGTTTTCTTGTTCAATTCTCCAATTAAGAATTAGTATTTCAAATTTCTGTTTTAGACTCTGGACTTCGTGTTACTTCACTGATATAATATCATATAATCTGAGAGAGATTCACTTGTATTCAGGTAGAGAATATCAAGAAAGTTGTGGCTGGAAAAGGGTTAAATGGCACAAACACATCTAATCTGAATGGGATGCGCCAAGAATTGATGAGGCTGCCAAATTCTCAACCGCAGGATGGAAGTCACCCGTACATTGCTCAGGATAATGATGATTTTGTTTCATCAGAGTCAGACAGACAGTTGCTTCTCATCAAGTAGCTTCTTATTTCTCTTTCCTTATCCTAACTCCAACCACCTGCCCCCCCTGAACCCACCCAACTTCCCCTTCTTATTTTATTAATATCTATTTTATGTCCTCGAGTTTCATTTTAAATTCATGTCAGTTGCCTGAGGCTATAATTCCCAACTATGGGGTCTGGTTAGCTGATTTTAAAGTTTTTCCATCAGTGCCAACACCCAACACCCTTCTTCTTCAACTTACGAGGGAAATGACTTTTTTTTTGGCACTTAACTAATTGAAAGACCTCGTATTTTATTAGTTATGCAAAGGTAACATCAATCGACATATTATTTGAGAAGAACAAATTTTCTGATGGTCTTATAGGATTTCCTTTTAAATGAAAAACACCACTCCATACAACCAAGTCGAAAGTTCTTTATTGTTAATTCTAAGTGATGGTTAGTGATTCTTCTTTGGATAAATAAGTATTTGGTCACGATTTAGTTTGCAAGACCCTTGTCCATTCCCTTATCTTTTTTAATTGGTAAAATAAGAGCAAAAAACACATCACTTTTAGTAGATAAAAAGGTAGCAGTTAGAACACAGTAAACTAGGAAAATGGAGCATCTGTTGTGACGTTTTTCCAGACATGAGGAACTGTTGGTGTTCTTAATTAAGCACTTGTGGCTTCTTACGATTCCCATGTTTGTGCCTGTTCCTACTTTTGTCATGTTATCATTGTAAGATGAACTTATGTTGCTGCATGTAGACAACAAGATGAAGAGCTGGATGAGCTAAGTGCAAGTTTGATTAGGATTGGAGGTGTTGGGCTTACCATACATGAAGAACTCCTTGCACAGGTATCGTTGTTTTGACTGTAATTCCTTTCTAGCAATGCAATGCTTTTACACTTAGAAGCACCAACACCGACACGTTGGACACTGCAACACAAAATTTTCTAAAAAAGTTCCAACATGACATGCTAGGGACACATTAGATATAAACATATACTCCCTCCATTCCACCCAAAGAGTCCACGTTTGAAAAATCTAATAATTAAGGATATATAAGTATCATTTGAGTTGGTCAAAATTACAAAAAGGGTTAATATATATCTTGGTCCTTCAACTTGGCTCTATTTCCTGTAATGGTGCACTGAACTTCATTTTACGCTATACTAATAGTCCCCGAGGTAATTGATGTTTGATTTCCGTCAAAAGAAAGTGTGTTTCGACTTATTTATCCTTTTTAGTCCCTGAGGTAATTGACGTTTGATTTCCGTCAAAAGAAAGTGTGTTTTGACTTATTTATCCTTTTTAGTTGCTGACGTTTGCATGTACTTGGCCATGATTATTGTTGTTTCTTTCTTTTCCTAAAACTCTCTCTCTCTCTCTCTCTTTCTCTCTGATATAGACATACCTACTAATAACATGCAGCAATATAACCCCCACCACTACTAAGATCATAAAAGCCACCGCTACAACCATGTGAAAACCCTTCCCAACCATCTGAAAACCCATCAATCACCATTACCACCATTGAACCATCGGTCACTATTATCAATCTCTAAAACATCACAACCAACACTATAAATCTTTAGATTGAAAGCCAATATGTCATGTAATAAGATTATGAATAATACCTGATTCCTTCCCTGAGCTGAAACTTCGACTTGAAATATAAGAAAAAAAATATTTGCATCAAATGAGAAATTGCTGAGACAAATACAGGGTGAAGCACATAAAAAAAATGATACTTGATGGAAATGTCCACATGAAAACCAAAAGCACATTTTGCAAACCTAACCCCCCCATATAAACAATCCTAAGAAACTGTGAAACATTTTTTCAGAAAATCGTTCTCAAAAGTGAATCCCAAATTACAAATCCTAAGAATCTTATCAGAGCAACAAAGCTTTCCAAAAATCAAATTTCAAATTTCTAACATCGAAATCGCCATCGAGCTTGAAACAATACCTAGCTACAAAATCAAGAGATCCTACCTTTAACTTTTCAATAGTCAAAACCAAAGGAAAGTCCTAGCCAACGCCACAAAATACTAAGCTCCCACGGCGTTGTCGTCAATTCTTATTCTTAAATCCTATACGCTGACGTCGCCTGCTTCACTCTACAACAATGAATCTGTTAATCTAGGGTCCTTGGGCTTGCGTCGAGTTTGTAGAACCTTTGGTGGTGGTCAAGAACAGCACTATGAGCACTCCGGAGAAACTATCCATTCGCTCCTCCAGTGAACTCAACAACGAAAAACAACATACGATCTCTAACAAAACAAAACACCTCCTAATTAAGACACCTGCACCAAGACGAAGATCTTATATTAGTCTTGGTTTGTCAATGGAGATCAAACAAGTAAGGGGAATGGAAATAAATTTTAGTTGAAATTTGATTGGTTCAAATTTGATAATGGATAATGGAAAAATGGAATTGCCGGGCTTAATTTTGCATATGTTAGGTAGGTGGGGACTTGGACTTTCTGGGCTTCATTCGCAGGAAGGGGAAATGCTGAAATGGGTGGAAAAAGTAGAGAAGGTAGGAAGGGAGGGGAGTATGGGTGTAGACGGTGGGAAGAAAGAGAGTAAAAAATATACATTTTGTCTTTTCTTTAGTTTGTGTGTGAGTTTATTTTTAAATCAAGGAAATGAATATTTGGTGCGAATTTACATATATAGCCTTACTAATTGACGGGAGTGCTAACTGATAGGTACTAATTGAGATGCCAAAAGTTAAGTTCAATGACCAAAATAGGAAATGTCAAACATCTAGCACTATTATAGGAAATGGAGCCAAGTTCAAGGACCAAATTATATATTAAGTCTTACAGAAATGCTTGAGCATAATCAATATGCTTTTATCAAATGTGGAGGGTAAAGTTGACAAGTTATGGAGATTGTAGGTTTGAAAGTGGACTTTTGAAGTGAAACGTCCTAAAATAGAATAGTGAACTCTTTGTTTGAAACGGAGGGAGTATAATCTATATATATCTATATGAAAACATGTATGTATATATTTACAATAATAAAATAAATTAATAATATATTAACGAATAATAAGGACAATTAACATCATAATTTAATACGATCACGCAACAGAAGTTTACCAACCAATTACTTAAAAGAGTCTAAATGGAAATAAAACTATGAATCTTTATCTATTTATATTTCGACCTAGAAAAATAACATTTTGGCCCTGGAGTGTCGCCAACGTGTAAAATAAAGGTTTAATATATGATTTAGTCCCTGAACTTTGCACTTTTTCCTATAATGGTACCAGATATGTGACGTTTCCTAATATGGTCCTTGAACTCGACATTTGGGATTGCAAATAGTCTCTCAACGGACGGCTGTGAAATTTCTTGTCAAAATCTCAATTTAATGACAAAATTGCCCTTTGTAGATAGTGACTGGGATCACCAAGTCGACTAAATATTGAGAGTGAATTTTTTTTGGCAGGAAGCGAAAACAAAATTCACCCATTTTCAGTAATCTCACAAATTAAACGCGACTTTCCCTAAAAACCCAATAATCACGTGGTATTTAAGGATGCTAGGATATTTCACGAATCTTTTCGGAGATTTACAAAATCTGGAAATAAATTGCCTAAAATCTTTGATGAACCAAAGGTGAAGTATAAAAAATCTTAATTTCCCAATCACGTTCTCCACGTCCCTAAATTTTTGCTATGCCAAGTTCCGTTCATATAGGGATTAGTTGATATTCCCTCCGTTCCGGATAAATGTTCCTACTTTCTATTTTTGGATGTCCCAACTAATGTTCGTAAAGACTTTTAATCTACCTATTATCTACCATTCTTCCTAATATACCCTTAAAATTTTATTTAATGTAACACATCCCAAAAAAATCCAATTATTTAAAATAGTTGAACTCAATTAATGTTTATGCCTTATGGGTATTATTGTCAGAACACATTTTATAGCACATCATTAATTATGTTTCTTAATTCCTGTGTTTTATCCACTAGGAACATTTATCCGGGACGGAGGGAGTAATAGATGTTATTTAACATTATCTTCATGCATTAATTAATTAAGAATTAATTACAAATAATTCAATAATTTACTTGCTAATTATGTGAATTAGTGAATGAATAATTCCCGAATGCTTGAAACCAATTTGGTTTTTGTCCCGATATCACTCCGATTATCTTCCAAGCACTTCCGAATAATTCCTGAATCCCAAATATTGATACCTTCCAAATAATTAAAGAATTCCGAATTTGTTACTATGGCGGGAAGGAGAGTATTTTTTATATCTTTCTAAAGAGAAAACATTCAGATTGGATGAGCCGCTTAAATGCAA
This sequence comes from Platycodon grandiflorus, assembly GCA_016624345.1. Lineage (NCBI taxonomy): Eukaryota > Viridiplantae > Streptophyta > Magnoliopsida > Asterales > Campanulaceae > Platycodon > Platycodon grandiflorus. Next base: position 54,855,297 of record CM028361.1, on the reverse strand, counting down.
TAAACGGATTCCACTAATTTTAATAGCTACGTAGGCTATTGTTTTCAGTAAGTGGAACCAAATCAAAATTCGGTTCCCCCCCCCCTCCCAAACCTAAAATCAACCATGGTTCTACCTGTTTAACCCACAATTCTCTCTCTCTCTCTCTCTCTCTCTCTCTCTATATATATATATATATATATATATATATATATATATATATATATCAATTAACTCCACCCTCTCAATCTTCCCCATCCAACTTAAGTTACCAGTCATCGTATTCTTCATCTGATCTCTTCTCCAGCCGCTCTCATCGCCAGTGAAACTCCTACCATTCTCTCTCTTTTCCATTCTGTATTTTCTCATTCCCTAATCTCATTCCCTTCCCCGAAAGTCATTGATCACTCGGATTTATCAAAGAATTTTGTTGTTGGATCCCTAAAAGAATAAAAAACCAAAAATAATGTAAATCAACTCAAAATTATCCTACTCCATCACCCCAAACTTCACCGCCTCCTACTTTCAATTCGTCGATCCAGCGTCTTCTTATCTTCCCTTAACTCCACCTTCTCCATGGCATCACCGCCCTCCAGCCTGAATCGATGTCGTTCTACCTAGTCATCTCCAACCGAATCTCCAAACCATCAGCTGGGCCACCAATCACCACACCCCCATATTCAAACTTTCAAAATCGACCTCTCCCCCTCTGGCATCACTATTTCAACTATTCCAACAAACGCATCTGGTCAACATCCCCAGTCAACTCCCCCATCGCCTCCTTACAGCTCCTTGAGTCCAGCAACTTGGTCCTCAATTGATCATCTAGGCAACCCAGTTTTGCAATGGAAAAGGGTTAACTTACTGGAAACTATCAATGGTTACAAAGGCTTTTCAGGATTCAGTTTTACAGTGGCTAATTGCCCTGACTTTTAAAACCAACAATCTTAGATATATTGACGAGAAGAAGTTGAGTTCTTGATTTCTTAGATCTTGGTTGGAGAGAGAAAGAGAGAGACCTTATTCGACAAGAGAGAATCTTGGTTGGTTAGGTTGTGCAATAATAATATCTTTTTGCTTTTCTTTTTCTTTTTTTATTTCACTCGAGATCAATGTATTTCCCTCCAATATTATTGTCCACGTGGGAGCCCACTCAACATCGAATAAGGGTATTGACGTCTTTTTATTCATTTTTTTTATGGGAAAGTTCACCTCCGTCAATTGAGAGACTATTTGCAAGCCCAAATGTTGAGTTTGAGGACCATGGTAGGAAACGTCAAAGATGTATTACCATTATAGGAAAAAGTGCAAAGTTCGGAGACCAAATCATATATTAAACCTTAAATAAAAGTTCTAGACACTTTTTGAGCATGTCCCAGACATCTCCCCAGCGTGTCATGTGTCCCAGTGTGTTGGAATGTGACACCTTGGCCTTCAGCGTGTCATTTGTGATGCGTCCCAGTGCGTTGGAATGTGATGGCCTTGGAAATGTGTTGTAGCTTCCTAGCTTTTACGAGTCCTCTCTTCCCCCACCCCTTTACTTTCTCCTTCACAATCCAATAGTATGAAATTGCTCACACTATTTATTTGTGTGCACTCTCCTCAAACGTTATGCATGAGCTACAAAATTGTTTACTTTCAGGATTAATTATGGATTAAATAACATTTTGGTCCCTAAACTTTACTTTACCTCCTATTTAGGTTTCCATACTTAACGTTTTATCCGGTTGTTGAACTCAACTTTTAGCCTCTTAATTAATCCCTCCGTTAAAATCCCTTTTCTTTTTGCATCAAAAAATGTATGAAGCGACTATTGCAACCTTTATACTTGCTGGCTAACACATGTGCAAAGCACGTCACTAATACTTTTTTTTTTCATTTACTCTTTCTGTCCTTAAACGAGTGTCCATATTGAGTTTTTCGCTAAAATTAAGAAAGTTGACTTTTGAACCATTTTAATAACATATATACATTAATGCATTTAATGCCACATATGACATTAGAAGTCCACACTAGGACATGGTATGTGCTAAAGGCGAAATTAGTTAACTTATACAAAAATGGACACTCATTTAGGGACAAGAAAATTCTAAAATGGACACTCAGTTGTTATGGACGGAGGAAGTATTTTTTGTAACCTTCTCTCTCCTCTCTTCTCTCCCCTCTCCATGCCCGAGCTGGATGAATTATATTTTCATCCAACCACCAGTATCCATTCACGACCATCCATCACCACCTTATCCTCCATTGACACCGCAACCACCGATAAAATTGACCTCAGCTCAAGAACTAATGCCACAAAAAAAGAGAAAATCAGAAAGTAGAGGTCTGGTATAAGGTTTAAAAATAGATATGGGTCAAAAATGACCCATGATTTTAACCTAGGGTTTAGTTGAATGGTGCAAACAAGGACGGAGAAGGATGTCGTTGCAGAGAGGGAGAAGGTCATCAACTGGAAGTCTCATTAGTGGAGTGGGAATCCAAGATGAAGGTTGAGAGGACTCGGACACAAGCAGGGTGAACGACGAATGGAGCTCCGACGATGCCAATCAAAGCCGGGGATGACTTGAGGATACATATAAGCGATAGAGGTCGGTTTTGATCAATGTTGATCTAGCACCATCATCGTTCTCGTGCCGCTGTCGCCGCTCTGTATGTATAGAGAGAGTAATGGCCGAGGTCAAGAGGAAAGGAAAAAAGAAAAAACCCTTTAGTATGAGCTCACGCGCCCTCCCACATAGTGTTATTAAGTGGAGTAGGGGTGGAATTGCCATTACTTGAAAAATTGACTGTCTGACAGAATCGAATAGCGCTCAGGGACAATGTTGAGTTTAACGACCCAATAGGGAGAACAAAACTTGGGATCAATGACCAAATTGTTATTTAATCCATTAATTATTGTGTCAAACGTTGATTGAGATAGTCGTAATTGAAAAAGGTGACTAATGATGTTTCAGGAGAAGATCATTGATGAATTGGGTTCAGAGATGGACAGTACATCTACTCGTCTTGATTTTGTTCAGGTAAAGCCTGGCATTTGACCTGTCGCTTTTGAGGTGGTGAAAAGTTACGCGGGCTTTTCTGTTTTTAATCAATATTTCAGATGGTATGGTCTAATAACGAAATAATTTTTCTTCTTTTTTTCTTGTAATATAATCCGCAGAAAAAAGTTGCTATGGTAATGAAGAAGGCTAGTGCGAAGGGGCAGCTTATGATGATACTGTTCTTGGTCGTTTTGTTTATTGTTTTGTTTGTTTTAGTTTTCTTGACCTAGGCTAGGAAGTTAGAAGCCAGTCCACCATGTCATATACTTGTAAAGCACTTTACTGCTGAGTTAAAATGGGAGGTACAACGAATATACATGCTGGTGAGGGTTGATTGAGGACCTTATAATCCAATCAACATACAGCAGTTCGGAACAAATTTTACACATCAATTTCATACTTATGTTGGTCTTGTGAATAATTTTCCTTACACCTTGGCTAGTGAGTTTTAAGTTCTTGCTCAAAGCTTTCACAGTTTAATGTGACCATCAAAACCAGATTGATCTCCCCAACACATTTGGCATTTTTTTGTGGGTGCTGGTTTGGAGGGGTTGGGGTTGGGGGTAGGGAGTGGGAAGAGCAACCACATTGCACACCGCTTTTGGTGTTTTCTCGGTCTTGGGAGTGGAAAGAGCAACCACTATGATTAAATGCTTGCAGTCTTTGACATCTTTTATGAGAGCTGTGTTTTTTCCAGTCTTTCCTTAATTAGGGAGGGGAGCAATCTTTTATAAGGGAAGCAGTGGTTCTGTCAGTCATCCTCTTTTTGTCAGTCTTTCCTTCACAAGTGAGGGGAGCAATCTTTTATGAGGGAAGCAGTGGTTTTGCTAGTGGGGCAATCTTTATGAGGGAAGCAGTGGTTTTGTCAGTCTTCCCTCACTCCTTCAGGAATTAGTTCCTTTTGAACACCAGAATCTGGGTGTAAAATTTTGGTATTTTTATAGTTCTGTGAATAAGTCATTGGTCTGAGAGGGTTGGTGGGCATAGGAGCAGGTAGGTCTTAGAGGCAGAAGTACAGTGCACCCAATGAAATAAGTTGAGGAAGCAAACACTTGACCAAAAGATCCACAAACTATGATTTATTGATTAAATTTTTTTTTTTTTTTGGCAACTTTAAGGTCCCAAACATTTCATACAGAAAATAAAATCGTTTGAAAGCAACATGAAGGCCTGTATCTTTCAATCGACGAGGAACAATTGCACTTACATCAAACCATTTTCGACTCCAACAAGCTATGGATGATTATATGGCCACATTAAGAAACGTCAAAAAAGAAAGTCGAAACAGTGAAAAAAAATGAGAACTGCCATATAGGACCGACAACATTTGACTAAATGCATGGACTTCTTCAAGCCTGACCAACAAGAATATCCTTGTAAGGAGTCGGACCGACTGGTCCCGGTCCTTGTCCTGGTGCCCCTGATGTACCTTCCTCTACCTTTCTTACTCTCCTCCTTTGCTCTTCTATAATAAGAGGGACCTGCCCATCCCGTACTTGAACCAGCCGCTCTTGTGCTCCGCCTCGCAGCTTCTCCAACCTCAGTCCATCAATTTGTTGCATCTTGAACACTTTAACGACATTCATCAATCCCCCCATAAAAAGCAACAAGCTTCCAAATATTCCCAGCCAAATCCATGTCCCTGACTGCAGAAAGCAAAGAACATGTATCTCCTATATGAGAATCAAAATGAAACATACGTGAGCCCTTAATTGGACTACTGTGAAAGCATATGCTTCTTTTTCACTCTTTTTTAGTTTTTTTAGTCCCAAGGCATCCGTCGGTCTACCACTCGGCCACACCTAGGTGTTTTTTCCTTCCCGTTAACTGATCACATGAAGCATCAATTCACAAATAGAGATCGACCGGGCAATATAGGGTTTGACAACATGCAAATGGGAAACAGAAATGGATAATATTCATTACGATGGTCTCCACTATTGAAATGCAATTAGCAATATTAGTCATGTCCTGGCTGCAAACAGGTAATTGGTGTCCATCAAACATTAGCTAACAAGTAAAAATTCAAGGTGACTTACCAATAGAGCTAATCCATGATGGGTATATCCAATTTGCTCTCGGCTATTAAGAATAGATCCCACCAGCAATAACAAGCTCCCCATCAAGAATGGGATCTGAACACTTTGTTGCAAAATCTGCACATGACCATCTGCTCTTTCATAGATTTGGCACGAGTTATGGATGGATCCAAGAACCCACAAAGCAGTGCCAGCGATAAGCATATTCAAAGCATGTTTCTCAAGCTTATAGTAACCGTATCCCTTTTCTGCCTGCATTTTCAAATATAATTTTGTATATGTAATTGAAATTGCATTAAGAGTAGTACTCATTGTATCTATGGTAATATATGCTCAGGGAAGATGGGTCTATAATGCTCATACAATTTTAATGGTAACATAACATAAATTCTGTATGAAAAAGCAAAGGCAAAACACACTATCGAGCCATTGTACTTTGGGGAAGGTTGCAATTCGGCCATTGATTGTTTGAAAATGTTATTTGGGCAACTGTACTTCAGTTATCTTGTAAGCGAGCCCACCAGCATGTTAATTTTAAATAAAATTCCTATTTTACCCATCTTCGTCCTCATCTCCCTTAATGTAGACCGGGGTAAAATAGTGATTTCATTTAAAATTAACGTGCTGAAGGGCTCGCTTGCAAGATAACTGAAGTACAGTAACCCAAATAACATTTTCAAACAATCAGTGGCCGAATTGCAACCTTTTCCAAAATACAGTAGCCCAATTATGTGTTTTGCCAAAAGGAAAAAAGGTCGCACTTTTATCTTCGTAGTACAAAACCAACTAGCCAGATGTGAGCCAGTCAATACTTTTCTCATCCAATACATTATACTTTCATCTTGAGGATTGTTTCCATTCCCCTACGCATGACGCATCCCCAAGCTGCGACGAAATCATGATGGTATAACAAATGGTAGTCAAAAGCTAATGGCCTATCATATGTTTGTGTAAAATCAAAAGCTGTTTCAGCATTTTCGTTTTTCCCACCTACAATAACTCAGGTTGGATTCAAATAGGTTAACAAGACCTCCATAACAACCTTTATGGACAATCTAACAATACGATCCCCAACTTCAATAATCCCCAAAACTGCACCTCGCCATGCTCTTCTCATGACCACCAAAGGCTCAGAGCTGGGTGTGCCGGAGCGATTTCATACTGAGGCAATTCAACGCTGAGCGGATTTCACCAAATCCAAATTTGTTTTCTCCCCACTTTTTCTTGCCAAACAATATTTCAAATGTATTTTCCTTTTTTTTTTTTTTTTGTCGTAATGACAATGCAACTTTATCAACAATGAACTTAAAACTTGATGGATGAATTTCAATTTTCAAAGGATCAGATTCCACTGTTAATCTATCAGTGTCACATAGTGCATATTCATTATCACAAAGTACACATGGTATGGGCCATGAGGAAGCTTCTCAACTTCAGTGCATGACCGTACTGCCCTAGTTGGTTATGGGGCTTCCCTGGAGGTTTCAACCCCTATATTGGACGGGAGTACTCCCCTTTTTAGTCTCATCCCTCATATTCTCCAGACTAATTATATGGATCTGAGACCTCTGTGGTGCTCAGTTTCGTGTGATCACTAGGGTATCCACCCGAGATCACGTCATGTCATTAAATGACTTGATCGAATGCTTGTGATGCTCCGGAATGAGGTGCAACAATGCAATGTCGTTTGCCTTTCCAAAAGTTTTTTTTTGGATGAGCGTCCGATCAACTCATTTAATGATGTGACGTGATCTTGGATCTGTATCACGTGCACCACATGAGACCGAGCACCACAAAGGTTCCAGATCCTAATTATATAGCCCTTCTCTCCAAAAAGTAATATTCCCGCCGCCTTCGATCCCTCTTTTTTCTATTATGTGACATCCCAAAATAAGTATACCATTTTTTTAAAAAAATTTAATTGAAAGATTAATCATCTAAATCACATGAAGTCAAATGCTTTATTAAAAGTTTTGTATAGTCGATATGGACACCTATTTTGGGACAAATACCTCTAGTCTTTTCACGAAAATTGAAGTAGTTGACTTCATGCTTATGCTAATAGGAAATCAAGTTTAGTATATTTGTAGAATAATGGTAAAAGTTTGTTTTTCAACCTAAATTAATAGCCTTTAAACTGTGAAACTGAACTGAATCAAACCTATTTTTCATGGTTCGGTTCAATTCAGTTTGCACGAATCATAGATTTAGTTCGGTTTCAAAATTTTGGAACCGACTAATAGTGGTTTAGCTAATGGTTTTGAATTAAATAAAACCATTTACACTGCTAAATTGAGGTATGGATTCCACATTATAATTCTTGGGTTGGGCTTCCAATACCTAGGCATTTGATGATTTTAGAACCTCTAGAGTTAAGAAAGGGAAGAGTTGGTGGAGTTCAACGCCAAGATTTGGCTACACTACAAAGTTTGCTGAATTAATAGTTGGTTGGGATGAGCAAACTTTGTTAATGGCTCAAAACTACATAGTTTTGAAGTCTGCTGATCCCAACTATTGATCAACAAATTTTAATGTGTTGGTTAAATTTCAGCCATAAAATTTAGGAAGTTTGTTGATCCAATGGTTGGTTGGGATGAGCAAACTTTGATTCTTGGCTCAAAATTACGTAGTTGCTCAAAACTATGTAATTTTGAAGTTTGCTAAATCCGTCCATCCATCACAGATTTTAATGTATGCATTGGCTAAATTCCACCCATAAAATTTAGGAAAGAATATTGCTAGAGGCACCAAATGAATACCAAACTTTATGCAGAAAGTGATGTAGTATTTATCGTAAGTGTCATCTTATGTACATAAGATGTCACATCATTATGTACACAAAATTTAGTACTCCTTCCGTCCAAATAATTTACGTTTAAAAAGTCTAATAATTAAGAGATATATAAGTAGTCTTGAAGTTGATTATAATTACAAAAATATTTTAGTATATTATACTACACGTGGAAGGTATAGTTGAAAGTTTTATGAAAATTATAGTTATAATTTTTTAAATTAAACTCTTTGAGTACAACATCCCAAAATAGTATAGTGGACTCTTTGCCTGTATCGGAGAGAGTGGTAATTTGGTTCCTCTAGTATTTCTTTTTAAAAAATTCAGGAACCTCAGCTCTAAAAACTCCGGATCCGTGTTTAATACCCATTTTTCAATAGGTCCAAACGTGAAATATGATAATTGGGTAAGTAATTAATATTGGAAAAGATATCTATCTAAAATATCAAGAGTTATATAGTTCATTCATAGTAAATATTTATATTGCAATTAATAGACATTTTTTTTTTAATAACTGATCACCTGAATGAAGAGAAAAAGAATTGCCAAGAAATTAAGGAGGGCGCCGAGCGCCTGAACCAGCGGGACGGCGAACTCCACCAGCGGCAACTGCGCGTCGAATTCCATCAACGTAAACCGAAAATCGATGCCGGCGAGATGGGCCATAAGATCGTGGAGATTTACCAAAATTATGAGCCCAAACGCAATGAGCAGAAGAACGAGTCCCGATTTGGGCTCGTTCGAGAGCTGAGCAGCGAACCCACACAGTAGAACGATGGCTGCAAACACGTATAGACCCGCGTTCATGTACTCTGACCTGTTTCGGCTCAGTCGGGGGCCGTACATTCGGTTCTCCCGCGCCGACGCTAGCTTCACCATTATTGTTGATTCACACTAGATGGAGCGATTCGATAAAAGCTCGTTTGATTTAGTTCGTGAGATTATCAAATTAAATTTGAACGAAAATACAAATTAAACTCAAGCAGCATAAAAAGTTTAGGAGTTGGAAAGAGAGAGAGATCTGAAGTTTTATCTGAGAATTAGTCAGAGGAACGGATTGAGTATTACGGGGAGGGAGGAGGGTGGTGGTCAGAGAAGGGGGGTGGGGGGGGGTACGTGTCTTCGTGCATGGAGAGCTGCTTTGAGTTCGGAGAACGTACTTAACACGTGGAGATTCACTGCGAGGCCAGGCTTTGATTGGTCATGGGCTTCATGGCTTTGAGTCCCATAATTTGTTGAATAGGGTTGCTAGAGCATCACCAAATAAAAAGCGAAAAAAAATTGGGTGTAATTCAGAATTTATATATTTTTTGAATAAAAAATATTCACAAATATAATTGTGGAGGACTGTTGTACATATAAGGTGTCAGCAAAATTGTTTCTCATTGATTATAAGATTATTAATTTTTTTACATTTAATGCAATTGTCGAGTAAGAATGTAAATACAAGAGTTTTTTTTTTTTTTCACATTCTTTCTGTTCAATTGATTTGAATATCAAAAAATCAATAATTTCACAACCAATTAGAAACAATTTAGTTGACACCTCATATTTACAATTGCATTGAAGAATTTTTTTTCCTTTAAAACATGTATAAATTCTAGGTGAAACCAAATTTTTTTTTTAGATTCACAATTGCATTGATGATGCTCTTATAAAAAAGAAAAAATGACACACACGCACACATATACACACAAACACACACACACATATATATATTACAATTTTATCTTATTTTATACGTAATTCGTAATAATTTTTGGTAATATAAATTACATATTTTATAATTTTTTAAAAAATAAAAAAATATAGATCAAGTTTTTGTTTAAAAAATAATTCATTTAACATAAAAATGTCAAATATGACAATAATTTAAAAACAGAGAGAGAGAGTACAACATTTTCTAAGATTTTGCCCACTACTAGCACTAATACAGACAAAACTTGCTACAATGTATAGTAGAAACTGTTTGGTGGCGTGGCGCCTCCTTAAGCTACAATTAGCTTCCACACGTGCATGTCATGTGTCATTAGCTCGCTTGGACCTCGGCCAAGAATCTCTTTCAAACCCAGACCGTATCACAACCAAGAATTGCGGTTCACAGTCACACGGCTAATCCTTGGCCGTGACCAAAGTGTTCCCGGTCTTCTTATTTTGCTGGTCTCGGTCCAAATGTCAATTTGAGATGCAAACACCACATGCCTTATGGTTAGCAAGGGGTAGCGTTACATCTGCACTTAGGTGTGATTGATATGAATGAGGGTGCTGTGTGTGATGACCACCTTGCTTCGAACAAAATCGAATGACGAAAAATGATTCATGTCGTAGCCGACTGCAAGTGATTGAAAAAATAAGAAGAAGCCAAGTTGAGTTGAGATATATCTTATCCAAATCATATTCATTTTACTTGGTAGATAAGAAACAATACTAAAGCTAACCAATATATTTCAGAAAAAGTTTTAATTTTACGTATAAATCCTTGATTTGGTAAAGATCCAAATCTCATTGAATATTAATTAAAATAGTTTGAACATAATTAGTTCGTTTGAACTTTGAAGTTTGAACATCCTATCAGGTCAATGGATAGTCAGCTCATCGAAATACTTGTTAAATCCAAAACCGCTTAAATTAAAGAGAAAATTGTGAATCGGTATACTATGGTGGATTTTCAACCGCTAGAACCAGAGCCACTAGACACCTAGGTCCAGAACTAAAATTAGCCTTCTAGTCTAGAACAGGCTTTAGCCCATTTACATCACTACACTTCGGTGGGGTATCTTCACATATAGCCTTTTCGAACTCCCCAACATCTTATTTGGCCTAACTTATTCCAAAATAACTTATATGACCTCTTATTTAAAAATGTCTATAATACCCTTTTCTTTCACTTTAACACTTCACAAGGCCTCAAGGCTAAATGTCTAAAATGACCCTTTTCCAATTCAAGCGTATTTCTCTCTACAATTCCATCCAAGCCCTAAAATTCCAGCCGTACATCGTTTCTTTCTCTGAAATTCCCTCTTCTTCTTTTCTCCTATGTGTGCGTGAAATTTCTCTTTCAGATTCAGGTTAGTGTTTTGCCTCGCCCTACATTATGTAAATTTATTTCAGCACACTCATTTTACTATATATTGTACCGAAAAATTCGATCTGGGCTAACAACTAACAAGGGCAGTGTGAGCATCCCGATCCGCAGATCGTTCAAACTGTGGGCTTCTTTTCACTTTCAAACTTCCCTCTGTGATTGTGTGGTTCGATAAACGTGAAAACACATTTATCTTTGAAAAATAGAGTCACCACTTTCGTTTATAAAGTAAACGGGAGAAAAACTGAGATGTGGGTTCGGGAGTCAAGTTACGATTTGGAAAGGTTTTACGCACCCATCTTGCCCTTTCGGTCTCTACATGTTTGCATGCTCGTATTTAAGTATTGCAGGTTTGTTATTTTATATGAACGAAAATGTATTAAGGAGTATTCATATCTCCGTTTATAATATACAAATATAATACATTTATTTACATATCAAATGTATTGAAATAAATATGTACATACTTCAAATACATATTCATTTACATACTTAAATGGATTAATGAACGGAAGGGGTTACCTTCTGTTGTTTTACAGAATTCGGGCCAAGTTCTAGGCTGTTGTGTTATATTGGATCAAGCTAGCTCGTAGCCTGACCGTTGTGCTTCCACTGTTACTGATACGAGAAAAGGAAGACTTACATTTTGTGTTTGTGTTGCGTGTATTGTGTATGTGTGTGAAAGTAGAAGGGTTTGATAACTTTTCTTTTCTTTCTCTCTTTTTTCAATGAAAGAGAGAGATGGGAGTGTGTGTGTGTGTGATCTATTGGGAGAGAGTTGATTGTTGTTTTTTTTTTTGGTGTGTTGAGAGAGAGAGAGAGAGAGAGAGAGAGAGCTCTATTTATAGGAACTGAGGGAGAGATATTTGTGAGTTACTCTTCGGGCCAAGTTTGCACGAAGCTTCGTTTCAGCCTTCAAAGTCTTCAGCAGCCAGGCGGCTTGACTTTGGGGGAAATGTCAGATATAATGCGCGGCGCACCTGGCATGGCACCCGCTCACCAAACCATGTTTGATTGTTTCAGCGCACTCAGCAAGGCTTCAGCGCACCAAAACTATTTTTTGTCTTTTCTAGGCTTTGTGTCTTGCACTTTGGCTCTTCTAAGTTGTGTATCTTCAGTCTGGACCCTTGATGTTGATCTAACTGAAGTTTGTTTGTGTGTGCGAACGTCGTTAGTCCTGTTTGATAGGTTGTTTCTGAAATGATCATAGAAACAAGTATTAGTCCATTTGTAAATAAATAGTTATTTATAGGACAATTTGTAGACACCCAGAATTTGTACACCTACATTATACGAATTGTCCAATAAATAACTGTTTATTTACAAATGGACTAACACATGTTTCTATGATTATTTCATAAACAGCATACACAACGGACCAACAACGTCCGACAAATACAACAAACTTCGGTTAGATCAACATCAAGGGTCAAACTCGAAGACACAATGGACTAACGACGTCCAACGCACAAACAAACCTTCCGTTAGATCAACATCAAGGGTCTAGACTGAAGATACACAGCTTAGAAGGGCCAAAGTACAAGATACAAAGCCTGGAAAAGCCAAAAACAGGGTTTGGTGCGCTGAAGACATTTCTGGTGCGCCAATACACCCAAACAGGGTTTGGTGCGCAAGTACCATGCCAGGTGCGCTGCGCACCAAACCTGCATTTCTTCAATAGTTCAGCAAGCTAAAGAGGAAACTTCCTCCTTTGCATGGCCCCGAGAGTTTCATCAAATATCTCAGCGAAGGCCTCCTATAAATAGAGCTCTCAGCTCTCCTCAAAAACATGTTTAATTCTCTCCCCAAAAAAACACACAGATACACACACACAATCTCTCTTTCTATCAAGCCTCTTTTTGAGGAAGAAAAGAGAGAAAGAAAAGAGAAAAGAGTATTGACTCTATCTCAACACACACAAAACGTAAGTCTTCCTTTCCTCGATTGGTAGCAGTGGGAGCATAACATTCAGGCTACGAGCTAGCTTGATCCGGTATAATATAAACGGCCTAGAACTTGGCCCGATTTCTGTAAAACGACAGAGGGTAACCCCTTCCGTTCGTTAGTTTAGATATGTAAATACATTTTTAATATGTATGTAATTATTTCAAATACATTGTAATTACATTTTTTAATACATGCAATATATATTTTGTAAATAAACAAACTTGCAATAATTAAATACGAGCATGCAAATGTATAGAGAGACCGAAAGGGCGAATTGGGTGTGTAAAACCTTTCCAAATCGTAACTTGGCCCCGAACCCATAATCTAAAGTTTTTCTCCCGTTTACTTATAAATGTGAGTGTCGACTCTGTTTTCAAAGATAAATGTATTTTTCATGTTTATCAAATCATAAAATCAAATAGAGGGAAACCACAAGACAAGAGTACGTAAAAAGTCCCCCTCTCGAGGGGAACGATCTGCGGATCGGGGCGCTCACAGTGGCGACTTTGCTAGGAAAGTTTGTTTTTAAATAAATAAAAAAGAGAGCCAGACTCATTTTTTTATACACAATTGTATGCTCACATATTTAATTATCGCAAATTTGTTTGATGCAACATGATTAAAGTGTTATTTTGTGTAGTATATACTACTCTGTTCATATTCACCTCTGCAGGTACAAATTCATTTATTCTTCATTAATTTCATTTTATTCGGCCATCAACGCCCATTATTCGGTTGTACATTTGTTTATGTTCTTTTTATTTTGGAAAATATGACACAAATGTATTAATAGAAATATGATAGATTTTCCATTTTTTTCTATTTTCTTTTTCATTCTCTTTCCTCGGGGCTTTAAAACCTCGACCTGTGGATGTGTTTCCTTTCCTATTGTTTTCAACTGTTAACAAAACAGAACCAACATCACATGAATCAGAAAAAATGGACATATTTCCCTCTTCTTTTATATATATCTGTCTCACTTTCATTTACATATAATTGTGAAAAGAGTCTCTTAAATACTACACACACACGTGCACTCATTTATTCCGAACTATTGCCAAACTTCAAACCCTGGTATAGCCACGTTGAAGTGAAACTGGGGAAGTCATGCGCCCAGCATTCCTTCAGTCGACACTATCCCTTTCCGCGCGATTACTAATCGTCCCCCGGGAAGTAAGCCAATCTAACCCTGCATAGCTACGCATAATTCATGTAGATTTCTAGTACATTTCAAAAAATCGGTTGGTTCTCATTGTCACGAACATACTTTGTTAATCCTGTGCATAAAGACAAAAAAAATCAAATCAAATCAAATCAAATCAAAAGAGTGTCGTCGACCGACAAAAGAGTCTATTTGATCACAGCAAAAAGAAAAAAAGAGATGTTGAGAAATAAACACCAAAGATAAAAAAAGAGTCATACTCTACCAAAAAAGAATCATGGTGATCAAAAGGTCGACAAACAAAGTCCTCATGTACAGGATTAACAAAGAAGTCAATGACATATGCCTAGACAATTCAGATGGTGGATCCTGAAGAAGATATAGGCCCTTCACCTGAGATCTGTCCAATCTTAGGGAGTCGAAATACAGGTGGAATACGAAGGTCCTATATTCTGGCGAGAGAATCCACTGTTCTAGGAATGGATCACAAGTCAAAACAAAGCATTGTCGCTTGTCTAACCACCATAGAGTGAGTCATATTAAAAAAAAGGAAAAGAGGAACAATGAAATTATGCTGTACCCAGAAACACTTCCAAAACCTAACTCCTACCCATATCCCAACCTTTCAAAAACCTGGCCTTGAATTGGAGGAGGACTAGCACTGGGAGGTTGACAAGAGTTTCAAGTTTGAGTTCAGAGTCAAGTACATAAAGTCTACATTAGAATCAGATGGCTGATCAGGAAGATAGCACTTTTGCAGGACATGACACAGGGGCTCCAGGATACACTCCGACCCCAGCAATACAATAATGGATGGACCAGAACATGGAAACTATGATCAATAGGTTTTCAGCCCTTATCCAAGGTCAAGGGGCTGATAACAGGACTTTTCCCGTTTCTACAGGAATTGTTGACCCATCACCCTCAAGCGTGAATGCGAGTCTGCCCAATCCAAACACCTATCCCACATACTCATATACCTACTCTCCATATTTCCTATACCCAAACACTTATACATTTTCACTTCAGCCAAATGTCAATCCAAACATCCATCACCAGTCTCAGACTACCACAATTCCAATCCCAAACACTACTACACCTCCTACAACTCGCATCACATCTCCATCTACCAACATTCCTTTTCCTAACCCAAATGCATTCCCATTCAACATGACCAATCCGATCCAGGATAGTCTATATCTAAACCTAAACAGTTACAACCCTCAGCCTTCAGCCAAACCAATATATCCATTTGCTGGCTACGTACCATCTTATCCAGTTCCTCCAGTAGGACAGTTCCCAGGCGCAGCTATGGTTGACACCAATGATGCTGAACTTGCAAACAAAGGAGAAATTAGAGAGTTAAAAGACATGGTTCTGAAAGTCTTAAACAAAGGCAAATTCACAGCCCGAGCAATGACGCTTTAGCCTGCTGCCATTTTACCACCAAAGTTCAAAATGCCGATATCGAGAAGTTCGACGGGACAAGATGCCCTATTGCCCATCTTAGGTCTTACGCCCATGCTATGCAGCAAAGGGGGATAAGTTTCGAAGCAATGGCCTCCAATTTTCACTTGACTCTAATTGGGGCTGCCAAGCAATGGTTGATGTCTGTGGACAGCACTGTGGTTGCTACCTGGGATAAGCTCGCAGATGAGTTTCAGAAGAGATACAAAGACAACAGTATTTGGGAAAAGCACAGAAGAGATCTTGATTCGTGCACACAGAGAGAAAAGGAGACATTTTCAGAGTACGCCGAAAGGTGGAGAAAGAAGATTGCTCAAACCTTGGACAGGCCTGACCCAGCTGAACAAGTCAGAATCTTTTTGAGAAACCTTCAGCCTATTTATCTGGATCGCATGCGTTACCTTCCTTATGCTGATTTCTCTGCAATCTTAGATGTTGGATTTTGCATTGATACAGAGATCCGTACTAGACAGATCAAGGTCGATCCCCCTCCAAGCTCGTTTCGATACTCCAAAGGAAAGGCCGCAGCAACGTCTGCACCTGTTGTAAATATGTTGGGAAATGTTCCGATTATGGCCTTATCAGTTGTACCACCTGCTCAGAATTATGGAAATATGTCTTTCAATTATTCATCTGATGGGTTTGTAAATGTATTGGGAAACAACAATAACAGAGGTGTAAGAAATAATTTTCGCAGAAATGATAGACAATTTGATGAACTGCATGTTCCTATGTCATTGATTTTTTGGGGACTGAAAGCACAAGGAGTCCTCGCTCAAGCCTATCAAAGGTTACAGACCTCCCAACCCATTGCCTACCATAAGGGACCATGCAAAATATTGTGAATACCATTAGTCCAGTGGACATCTTACTGATAAATGCTTCGTGCTCCAGCGAGCAATCTAGAATTTGATCGATGACAAGATCATTGAGCACCCCATGCCTAATGTGGTGAACAATCCTCTGCCAGCTAACCATGTCAATACCATCCAGTTTGAAACAGAGGATGTGAGCTCCCTTGCTGAATTTGAAATCGGCAGTGCTCCATTGTCATACCTCTTGATCCCTTTGCCTTCAAAGGAGGAGAATTTCGAATGCAACATGCTTTCTTGGAGCGACATTTTGTCTAGTGCCCAGGATACTTCCCAAGCAGAAGTGAACAACATCAAAAAAGCCTCATGGATAGGAGGCGATGTCTCTCATCTCACTCGATCTGGTAGAGCATACCAAGCAGCTCAAGATATGGGTGATCCGTCAGGGAAAGATAAAGAAGTTAATACCAGTACCAAGGATACTGGGGCTAAAGACATTGAAGACGCTCTCCTCACTCAGATGAAGAAGACCCAAGCCAATGTCTCTATTTGGGGTCTTCTCTGTTCCTCCAAGATCCACCGTGACAGTCTTGCCAAGTCATTAAGTCAAGCAATCATTCCAATTGGGACCTCGCCTGACGAGTTGACTCAGATGATTGGAAACATCCACTTTAGGAACGTCTTCATGTTCACTGACCTTGATTTACCAAAGGGAGGTGTCGATCATGTTAATGCATTACATGTTACTGTTGGTGTCCAAGAAAAGAGGGTACCGAAGGTTCTGGTAGACAATGGTTCATCTTTGAATGTCTATCCAACAACATTTTTAGCCAAGCTAGGAAAGAAGATCTCAGATCTAGCTTCATCATCGCAATCGGTGCGAGCCTATGATAACACCAGCCGATGTGTGCTCGGGGTGGTAACGCTTATGCTAACCATTCGCATGTTGGAAATGCCCGTCGAGTTCCAAGTATTGGATATGTCTATGGATTCATGGCGTGAAAGGAGTAGCTTCATCACTCCATCAATGTCCATAGTCATTATTTTGGCAGACAAACTTATGGAATCAAAAGAGAAAGGGGATGTTCCTATTCTCGAGATTGAGCACGATGACACTGGTATCTTTTTGAGTGGATTCGAAGTAATCCCTCAGGTGAGGGTGAATGCGATTCAGTATACAGGAGAAACCAACATCAGTAACAAGAAAGCTGTGGAACCTAGAAAGATAGTCCCTTATTGCATGATCCTTAATATAGGCTATATGCCAGGACTGGGGCTGGGCAAAAGTCAATAAGGCAGAGTCAACCTGATACAAGACGACATCAAAAAATGTATACCACCTTTTGGGCTCGGATACAAGCCAACATCTGCAGAAGTAGCGACAGTAATGGAAGAGATGCGCAAGAGAAGCAGAGCAGTTCAGAGGAACCAGCCGTACACGGCACCTCCCATGAACCCCTACAGGAAGACCCTAAATGGATACTTTGTCAAGCATGGAGACACCATGGCTTATCTCATGTTCCCTGAGCCATGGATGGACAACAGCAGAAAGAGGCACCCCGAATGGGAGATTTTTAATGATATCAGCCTTATAGCAGAAAAAATGGAAAAAGTGATCATCGACCCTCGTGACACCTCTTACAAGGTTTTAACGGTCGAGAACACATGGACTATCGATCAGAAAGATTCTGCCTTGGCGCTATTCGGAGAAGACTTCATGGGAGACAGTTTTCTGGGACTGATCGATGAAGTAGCAGATAGCACAGAGGACTTAGTGGCAGAATTCGAGACAGTGGCATACAACCCGCTTCACAACTGGTACACTACTACAGGACCATTGCAGGAGACCGAGGACCTAGAGGAGCACTTTGGATTACACCTTACCGCCTTCTTCCCCTTTTGTTAAGAACTGGTCATCAATCGATTCTATTCCCGACGCCAAAATCGAGGATCTCACCTGTGAGGACCTCGATGAGGTGGTTGACCTTGTAGTCCTTCCTTTCATTAATGATAATGTAAGTGTTTCTATGTACTCCTTGGTTGCCAATGTGTTAAAAGA
This sequence comes from Platycodon grandiflorus, assembly GCA_016624345.1. Lineage (NCBI taxonomy): Eukaryota > Viridiplantae > Streptophyta > Magnoliopsida > Asterales > Campanulaceae > Platycodon > Platycodon grandiflorus. The sequence continues at coordinate 54,836,912 of CM028361.1, read as the reverse complement.
TGAATTAACTAAAAATATGATAAATCATCCTGTTAATAATAAATCGATTAATAATGGGGATCCAAAAGATAAAGACTTTTTAATTGAATTAGCCAAGCTGATCAAACAACGAGGGGATCGCCGATTGGAAGCTCTGCAAGAAGACTTGTCCACCATCAATCTGGGGCTGAATGATGAAGTCAGAAAGGTCAAGATTGGAAGCTACATGCAAGATGAAGAGAGAGCAGCATTAATCAGCCTATTGACAGAATTTCAGGATGTGTTTGCCTGGTCTTACGAAGATATGCTGGGTTGGATCCAGCGATTATTGAACATCGAATTCAGCTGTACCCCGACGTCAAGTCGATGAAGCAGAAGCTCCACAGAATCAAGCTTGAATGGTCCCTGCAAGTCAAGGAAGAAATCATCAAGCAGTTGAAAGTCAAGTTCATCAAAGTAGTTAAATACCCGATATGGTTATCTAACATCGTGACAGTGCCGAAGCCGAATGGTAAGGTTCAGATCTGTGTGGATTTTCGGGATCTCAATAAAACATCTCCGAAAGATGACTTTCCCCTACTTAACATTAACATTTTGGTAGATGCAATAGCTTCACATAAGATACACTCTTTTGTGGACGGAATGCTCGGTTACAATCAGATCAAGATGGCGAAAGAAGATCAGGAGAAGACTTCCTTCATCACCCCTTGGGGAACCTACTGTTATACAGTCATGCCTTTCGGGTTGAAAAACGCTGGGGCTACATACCAAAGAGCTGCTATTACGCTCTTTCATGACATGATTCACAAAGAAGTAGAGGTATACGTGGATGATATGATTATTCATTCAGTAGACACGGACAGTGCCCATTTGAGAGATCTTCGCAAGTTCTTTGAGAGATTACGTAAGTACCGGATGAAACTCATGTTGGGTTTTCGTCGAAATTAACAAGGCGGAATAACAAAATTTAATTTCAAAAACTCTCCCAAAATCCATGCGAATTAATATAAATTAGATTTAGAATAATTACCCGATTGTTTGAGCAAGCAATCTTCGAAAGAATCACGCTTGAATCACGATCACCGCAACAACGATTTGCACGGCTTCTCTATGGTATCCACACAAACGAATTGGACAGGATTTGATTCAACAATTTTGTGCTAGACAATTATTGAATCAAAGTAGGAAGACTTCATCGTACGAAGAACTAATTAAATCCCTATTTTTTCTCTCTACGAATTTAGTGTTTCACTTAAACCCTAAATCCTTTTTGGTGTTGGATTCTTATGACTATCAAAAGAATTCATCCCTATTTAAAGGGAGAGAAGGGCCGGCCAACATATAGTCCTAGTCTAACTAGGACTATTTTGGTCCCCTTTAATTAATTCACTTTAAGCCCATTAATCACATTAATGGCCCAAGTAAATTCCAGTCCAATTCATTCTAAGTGTGTGACCCAATAGGTTCCAAAATTACGTTGGCAATAATTAATTAATATATATGAATATATAATTAATTATAAACAATGAGCGGCATCTAGCAATACATCATTGTTACCCAAGTAATAGGAATTATCAGTGATTACAATAACTGAATGTGATCAAAATAATTCTTGTCCCTTTATCCTAATATCAGATTAAACACAAGGCATGTAACGTGTCATCCTTGTTATAGTTTAATCTAGGTTTCTTGATCTCAGAGTAGACTTAATTAATAGACAAATAAACTCAATATCAAATATTGATTTATTTGAGCACGGCCATGCATTTACTTAAAGTCTCACTCATCAAGGGGCCCACAGATATTATACTCCCGTTATGTAGGAGGGACAAATTCTATCTACATCGTTCATATCCCTCAGCATGATTCGTGGTATATCCAACATCCGACTTTATAATCACCTTGTTACAGAATGACATTTGTCGGTATCAAAATATATGACTCCTCATCTAAGTATATAATGACTTCAAGTCAAAGGACAGCGAACACAATAGTCACTATGAGAATCGCTTATGACACTCACGTAGCAATCCACGTAGCATTCTCATGCGGGTCAATCCAGTATGTCGTTACACTTAACACGTACCCATGTGTAGACTGATATCAGCTATATGAGTCTCAACACATACTAGTCTCAATGCATTATTATTGCCCTTATTAATAATAATACTCGACCAGGGATATTTTAAATAACACTTTTATTCAAAGAGCTTTATTATGTATTAATATGAATAAACAAATAATACATAATAAATAAATGCCTTAATAAATAATGATATATCGTAAAATAGATTTGCCTCTAGGGCATATACCAACAACTCAACCCCACCAAGTGTACATTTGGGGTCACCCGAGAAAAAGTCTTGGGATTTATAGTAACTGATAATGGAATCGAGGTAGATCCTGCAAAGGTCAAAGCCATTAGAGATATGCCGCAACCGACAACTCCAAGTGAAGTCAAAGGCTTTTGGGCCGATTACAGTATATCAGTCATTTTATTCAGCAGCTGACATCCATGTGTGAACCTCTATTCAAGCTTCTCAAGAAGGATACAGATAGAGAATGTGATGAAGAATGCCAGCAAGCATTTGAAGAGGTCAAGGAATACCTAGCTAGTCCGCCAGTTCTAGCTCCTCCTCACAAACTGAAGCGCTTATTGTTATACCTATCCGTCACGGACACCGCGGTTGGAGCCATGTTGGCACAAGAAAAGGAAGACTCTCACACTGAGAACGCTATCTACTTTGTCAGTAGAAAGTTGTAGGGCAGCGAATTGAACTATTCTACACTTGAGAAGAGTTGCATAGGTCTGGTATGTGCGACACAGAGACTCAAGATTTATTTGCAAACATTGCATGTAAAGGTGATTTCCAAGATGGACCCGATAAAATATATACTCGAAAAGCCATCACTTTCGAGTAGGTCGCCAAATGGTCTTTCTTGCTGAATGAGTTCGATATAACTTATGCAAGGGGAAAGTCAATCAAAGGAAGCATAATTGTGACGACCCGAGTTCGAGATTCAATGTTGAGCCCCAACTCGGAGCGCCAAACTGAAGAAAACTAATACAAGCGAGCCACAAAAGCTCGAACCAAAATGAGCAGCAGAATACTAAATAAAATATGAGTTTTAAAAACTCGAATAACAAAATCCCAACAACAATATAAAACCTCCACGGCTAATCACGAGCCGGAGAAACAATAATACAGGAAACCCACAAGCTAACATGCTTGGGAAAACAACTAAAGATAAATGGCTCAAAGCCTCAATGGAAGTAAATAAAATTACTGTTAATACAATAAAGTACAACGGGACGACTCCATGAGTCGCCACCAAAATACAACTAAATAAAATACAACACATCTACCCGACATACTAAGTTTACATAACTTAGCTTAAATTCTCGATCTCATAGAATACGAGACAAATACAAAATACTAACTAAAATACAACTAGAAGAACTTCTATCTAAAGCCTCCTGCGCTGGAACTCAAACCTGCAAACTAAGGAAAACAAATATGGAAGGGATAAGTCGAAGACCCAGTAAGTTACTAATGTAACAATATGGCATGGCATTATGCACATTTATATAACAGGATAATAAACATGTTGTAGCACATAAGACAACCAACCCTATATTCACGAGAGGCTCAATAGCCGCCAACCGTCATGCACTGGTTGGAGACCACGACCAACATCCGTTCATATAGGAAGCACATAAATCTCAAAGTAAACACATAAAGGTGGATACGGTGGATTCGAGGTACACCTCCGAAATCCCTTGAAACACTTCCGACCTTATCGCTCCATGAAGCCGTAGTGGACGATCGTATTGCCACTCCACAGAACTATGAAGGATACCTCTGCTGCTATCCAACAAGATAATAATAATAATATATTCATGCGCTTCTGCTCCAGAGAACCATAATAAGCAATTGTACCGCTGATGCTAGACACGTTTCTCTAGATCGACCAACGAACAGAAATAGATGATTGTGCTGCTCCTGCCGTACACAAATCACGAAGGGACCAGTGCTCGTATCCCGTAACAAATATATGTACCCGATCGCGTCAAGCACGATCTACAAGTACCCAACAAATAAATGTACCTGACCGCGTGAAGCGCGATCTACAAGTACCCGCTGTGGACCATTTTCTGTATCCACGTCGACGTATCGCTCGATCCCCTACGATCCGAGACAATACGGCTCTAGCCACTTATAGGTATCACAAGGGACCGGTGTCCGTATCCCAACGCATACAAAACAATTTCGACAATGCACAGTCGCCGTTTATTCTGTTCAACTGTGGGGCTAGAGAAACCCCTACCGTGGCCAACGGTAGGGCGAGGCCCAGTGTATTGGCCTTCGGCTATTACGAAGCCCCTACTCTGGCAATAACCGAGCGTCAATACACCTCCAATGCACATATGCCAGCTGGACTCGATGCAATGCACAAGTAGATGTTTACTCATGCCAAACTAATCTAAGTGTGTTCTATTGAATCACAACTTAATAAACCAAATCATGATGTGTTCTATTGAATCACAACCCAATGAAATCAAATCATAATATGTTCTATTGAATTACATCCCAAATCAACATAATGTGCTTGTAAAATACTAAACACACAATCAATCATCAAAGTAGGATGATTGTCCTATTGCTTACTAGAACAACCACACATACACCAAATCATTTAAGTCTGCGAATGCTAGACTTTACAATCACAACATGTGTAAGCCTACTCATACTTACAATCAAACAACAATGTGTCATCAACACGCTCAACTTAGGATCTCTACGGTATCCTGTGATCACATAATACAATCTATTACTATGCCTCATAATCCATTACACACCAAACTTACTACGTAATACGTTTGTAGCAACTTAACACTAGTTCCTGCACCCTTATTGGGTGATAACTGGGTATCTCAAAACCTTAACTCATAATAAACACGTCACTCAATATGCAGTGACAAAGTCATTCCCAACGTACGTCACACATGATCGTACTCATCTCACTAGTGACTAATATGAAGTCACAAGTATCTTTTAATAATGAATCAAAGCTTAGACGTAGAAGGCATATATAATCATCCAACCCAATTCAAGTAGTCGTGTAATCAACAACGTTGACTAGGTCAACCTAGCTCACGTTACTCGATCAAAGTCTCATCAATGCGTCATCCCACATCGTAGGAGACTAAAATACCACTCATCAACTCATTACACGACGTATATTCTTAACGTCCTATCCGACTCCGCTAAAGTCAGTCATGACTATAGCTTAGTCCATTCAGTGCAATATACAATTCACAATATCCCAACGACTACGCTCGAGTCTTACAAATATTAAAAATGTCGGGACAAGCCGTAGAATCATTCCTACATACCCATCTCAATCACGAGACTCAATATACCGAAAGTCTATTACTCATAACAATTTCGCGAGTATACTAACAATTAAAATCTCAGCGAGTTATAAATACTCGATATAACTAAAACAAGTCATCGACGACTTTACTGCCGGAACCCAACTATAAAATAAAACCCACGAGTCTACAACTCGGGAAACAAAAACAATATAACCACATAATCCCGAGGAGTCTCTAACACTAGGAGACGTCAACACAACATGTACAACAACAATGTGTACTACAACCTCATTCACAAGTCTCTAATGTTCCGAGACTATGAAATTAACCACAAATCATCGATACCCAACAAATAGCATGCTAACAATTCATATTGAACGAGTATAGCATGTAGAAATTCCATATACAACATGTATAACATGTAATCATCGCGATATTATACTACGATGCTCAAAATCTAAGAAGGAGATTAGTAACTTACTATACAACGCAAATCTTCCACGAAATCCAAGGGGCTTCGGGTGGAAATGTACTCCTTCGAGACCTCTACACCACTATGGAGTCCAAACGTCGATCCCAAGTTTGATCTAACTCCGAATCAAGCTTTCTCTCTCTCAAAACACACCTTTTTCTCTCTAAAACGTGGGAGAAGAGATGGGTTAGTGACTCCTTAACAGATCGGACAATCCATTTGATTAGAATCGTTTCCCTCATTGATAGTTACGCTCTGGCAAAGATGGCTCGCAAATCCAACTCCGAACGAACAAGATATCGCGATTATACTCTCTACTCTCTCTCCTCTATCTCTTCTTTCTCTCTCTCTCTAAAATTTGGGTTGGAGGAAAAGAAATGAGGGGAAATAAGGTTGGGTTATGTTATTAATACTATGGGTAAGTGTTTGGTCCAATCTCGGACTTGTTTGAGCATTTTAAACCACTTTAAAACACGAAAAACCGAAAAAGAATGAAAACCGGATGAGCAGAGTCGGGGCAGAGCGATGGATTTGTCCCAAACAGAGCGATCGCTTTGATCTCCCCAGGGCGATCGCTTTGTGTCCAAATTCTCTGAACTCTCCGAAAATGCTCCAAAACGCTCCCGAGTTGATTCTAAATGATCCCAAAGTGATTCTAAGTCTATGAGAAGGTCGAAACACTCGAGAAAGGTTCCCAAAAATCCAGAAACAACACTAGAAGTTCAACGTAAAGCTCACACAATCAACCATATAAAGGTTCGAGTACAAATCGGGGCATACGAAACACTCGAAATGACTCGGTATGCGGAATAACGACGAGATCAATATGATCGTCAATCGTGAAGGAGTCTAAACCAAGATTAGGTCAATGGGATGGGGAAATGAACATCGTATACGGGCGTTAATCAAGGTCGAGAATAGTCTCGAACAAATATGGAAATAATGTACGACACAACGTAGATCAACCACGTGTCAAATACGGTTTTCCATTCAACACGTCACACTTAACAAGCATGACACCTCACTCTCCGAGGGTCTTAAGGTCAATGACGGAGACTACAAGTGAACAAGGGAAAAAGTTGGTTCGGGTGTTACATCCTCTCCCATTTAAAAGAATTCGACCGCGAATTGAAGGATCAAACGTCACGGGGAAAACATACATCACAACAAAGCTATACCATAGCCTATGAAATCACACTTTTATCGATAAAGAGTGAAAGTCCCACAAACGAAAGGAGTTGGTCAAGTTAGAGGCCATCAACCTCAAGTATTACTCACGCGCAAGGTTTCTAACGAATAGGTAAAATTTCGAGACGTAAGAAATCTCGAGGTTTCGTTACGAGACTAACTACCATCTTTAGTCAAGTCCCAGTTCAGAGTACACTTCAAAGTGTCATGTTGACTTACTTCAAACGCATCCCAACGCCACGCTTCCGCACGCTAAACGAATCTCCATTTCCCGTGGTACAGCTCTCAGCAATTAATCATGGGAAATCCCACGATCACATATGTTCGGGTTAATACAACCCATAGGTTCACAAAGTTACACAGATACATCTATATAATCAAAGAACGAGTTCAACAAATGGCATAACACTAAAGGTCACATAAGTCATAGAACTCTGACATAATAACAACACTATGATCTATATAACGAGCCGACAAAATAAAAGGTTAACGGAATCGTAAGTTAACATGCTCGCAATACGACTACACACGTCATTAAGTCACAAGGTCAACATAAATAATAATAAGAGTTTCAAACTCTAATTCATTCGACAGAAAGGGGTCGATATCAACGGATACCCAAGTCTGATACTATACACGCTACCCGAAACATAGGGTGTCTCATACCCATGATGATTGCATTCCCAGATTAACTACGAGATACAATAATCTAATGAATGAGTACCCAATCAAAGTACACAAGGTAGTCTAACAACAGGAAAATGAATAAATAACATAATAAGTCACGATGAACATGACTCTTATGGATTTCCAATCACGAGGTCTCACCTCTTAACCTTGACTTGCCCTATTGGAGTCTTGGGTCGGTGCAGGAGGGTTCGGTGGGGTCACTTGCTCCACTCGAGGTGTCTCACATAGGGCCACATTCCGTTGGTCCTCAAGTTCTCCCAGTTCTCGTAATGCGTGTTTGAGTTAAAATACGGTCGGATGCATAACTAACATCCTTGCTGTCTTCCTAGTTCGTGCCATCCTACTATAGGCAAACAACAGAGACATTAAATCTTTAGGGAAAGTGAAACACATTAAGTGATTCAACTAAAGGCATACTTATCAACATAACGTTCTCAATTCTCAACCCAACACAATTATCATGCACGTCGGGTTCTAAAGACAACCATCTCACTATGCCAAGGAGTATACACCCAAGGTGACACGATATATTCATATCGCAAAAATTTATAAGGCCAGACTGAATTAATACAATGTATCTGGTCTACACCACAACGCATGCAATATAGCAATCACACGCTCACCACAGGGGTGGCTAAATATCAATTCGATATCTTTAATGTTGAACAAACATGTAACACACGTGACCATATACAAGTCATAAATGGCAAATCGCATGCCCAAAAATACTCATGTTCAGCCAAGCACAACGGCTCGCACAAAATATCAAGTCAAATCAAACCAGTACACGATAAATGATACATAATCCACACACACAGGATACACAACTTGTTCAAGTACACTATTCCATTTGCTTGTCCATTCCGGTTGGTAATAGGGTTAGACAATTTCTATCTATCATGCTATCAACTTAGTCTTGACGAATATCTCTTGACAACCAAATCAGGGGCCCTTCTGAAGTGGCTTCAAAAGCTACCGTCACCGGGCGTTAGGCACAAGTGATTACAAATATGCCCTTAGAGTCGGTCTCATGCACATAAGTATCAAATACAAGCAAATGCACCTGTGTGACACAATGTCTCTAATACGTACAAGTGTCGCATTCCATGATATGATATGTAAAAATAAAGTGTCTAGTTAGTACGGACTCATATATTCACACTATTGTAACTCGACACTCCACGATAAACACTAGTGGACTCGTGACCCGAATCTCGGGTCTTCCACTTCTATTTCCTCAAATGATTACTAATATCCAGCCTAAGACGTTCCTTAAAACATCTCGGCTATACTTCCAAAAAAAAATCAACGAGACAACCTATAACGGTCAAATCTCACTACTAAACTTATCAAGTGACTTACACTTAGTCGTCAACATTCTAGCGAGGACTCAAAGCGCACTCACCAATTCCACAAGAGAAACAACGGCTTCAAGCCATTAGTCTCCACTCTCATTAGCGTAAGAACCCAACTAATCCAGTCCTACATGGACTACCTCTACAACATACCAATATCCATGGTACACTTAACACGAAACTCGTCGTTAAACGCTCAACCCAATAACTAAACCACCTAAGCCGAGTATCCTATCCTGGCGGACAACTAACTAAAGCTCTGATACCAACTGTTACGACCTGAGTCCGAGATTCGATGTTGAACCCCAACTCGGAGCGCCAAACCGAAGAAAACTAATACAAGCGAGCCACAAAAGCTCGAGCCAAACTGAGCAGCGGAATACTAAATAAAATATGAGTTTTAAAAACTCGAATAACAAAATCCCAACAACAATATAAAACCTCCACGGCTAATCACGAGCCGGAGAAACAACAATACAGGAAACCCACAAGCTAACATACTTGGGAAAATAACTAAAGATAAACGGCTCAAAGCCTCAATGGAAGTAAATAAAATTACTGTTAATACAATAAAGTACAACGGGCCGACTCCACGAGTTGCCACTAGAATACAACTAAATAAAATACAACACATCTACCCGACATACTAAGCTTACATAACTTAGCCTAAATCCTCAATCTCACAGAATACGAGACAAATACAAAATACTAACTAAAATACAACTAGAGGAACTTCTATCTAAAGCCTCCCTGTGTTAGAACTCAAACCTGCAAACTAAGGAAAAAAAATATGGAAGGGATGAGTCGAAGACCCAGTAAGTTACTAATGTAACAATAGGACATGGCATTATGCACATTTATATAACAGGATAATAAACAGGTTATAGCACATAAGACAACCAACCCTATATTCACTAGAGGCTCAATAGCCGCCAACCGTCATGCACTGGTTGGAGACCATGACCAACATCCGTTCATATAGGAAGCACATAAAGCTCAAAGTAAACACATAAAGGTGGATACGGTGGATTCGAGGTACACCTCCAAAATTCCTTGAAACACTTCCAACCTTATCGCTCCATGAAGCCGTAGTAGACGATCGTACTGCCGTTCCATAGAACTATGAAGGATACCTCTGTTGCTATCAAACAAGATAATAATAATAATAGATTCCTGCGCTTCTGCTCTAGAGAACCATAATAAGTAATTGTGCCGCTGATGCTAGACACGTTTCTTTATATCGACCAACGAACAGAAACAGATGATTGTGCTGCTGCTGCCGTACACAAATCACGAAGGGACCGGTGCTCGTATCCCGTAACAAATATATGTACCCGATCGCGTCAAGCACGATCTACAAGTACCCAACAAATAAATGTACCCGACCGCGTGAAGCACGATCTACAAGTACCCGCTGTGGACCATTTTCTGTATCCACGTCGACGTATCGCTCGATCCCCTACGACCCGAGACAATACGGCTCTAGCCACTTATAGGTATCACAAGGGACCGGTGTCCGTATCCCAATGCATACAAAATAATGTCGATAATGCACAGTTGCCATTTATTCCGTTCAACTGTAGGGCTAGAGAAACCCCTACCGTGGCCAACGGTAGGGCGAGGCCCAATGTATTGGCCTTCGGCTATTACGAAGCCCCTGCTCCTGCAATAATCGAGCGTCAATACACCTCTAATGCATATATGCCAGCTGGACTCGATGCAATGCACAAGTAGATGTTTACTCATGCCAAACTAATCTAAGTGTGTTCTATTGAATCACAACCCAATGAAATTAAACCATAATGTGTTCTATTGAATCACATCCCAAATCAACATAATGTGCTTGTAAATACTAAACACACAATCAATCATCAAAGTAGGATGATTGTCCTATTGCTTACTAGAACAACCACACATACACCAAATCATTTAAGTCTGTGAATGCTAGACTTTACAATCACAACATGTATAAGCCTACTCGTACTTAAAATCATACAAAAATGCGTCATCAACACGCTCAACTTAGGATCTCTACGGTATCCTGTAATCACATAATACAAGCTAATAGTATGTCTCGTAATCCATCACACACCAAACTTACTACGTAATACGTTCGTAGCAACTCAACACTAGTTCCTGCACCCTTATTGGGTGATAACTGGGTATCTCAAAACCTTAACTCATAACAAACATGTCACTCAATGTGCAGTGACTAAGTCATTCCCAACGTACGTTACACATGATCGTACTCAGCTCACTAGTGACTTATATGAAGTCACGGGTATCTTTTAATAATGATTCAAAGCTTAGACGTAGGAGGCATATATAATCATCCAACCCAATTCAAGTAGTCGTGTAATCAACAACGTTGACTAGGTCAACCTAGCTCACGTTACTCGATTAAAGTCTCATCAATGCGTCATCCCACATCGTAGGAGACTAAAATACCACTCATCAACTCATTACACGACGTATATTCTTAACGTCCTATCCGACTCCGCTAAAGTCAGTCATGACTATAGCTTAGTCCATTCAGTGCAATATACAATTCACAATATCCCAACGACTACGCTCGAGTCTTACAAATATTAAAAACGTCGGGATAAGCCATAGCATCATCCCTACATACCCATCTCAATCACGAGACTCAATATACCGAAAGTCTATTACTCATAACAATCTCGCGAGTATACTAATAATTAAAATCTCAACGAGTTATAAATACTCGATATAACTAAAACAAGTCATCAACGACTTTACTGCCGGAACCCAACTATAAAACAATACCCACGAGTCTTCAACCCGGGAAACAAAAATAATATAACAACATAATCTCGAGGAGTCTCTAACACTAGGAGACGTCAACACAACATGTACAACAACAATGTGTACTACAACCTCATTCACAAGTCTCTAATATTCCGAGACTACGAAATTAACCACAAATCATTGATACCTAACAAATAGCATGCTAACAATTCATATTGAACGATTATAGCATGTAATAATTCCATATACAACATGTATAGCACGTAATCATCGCGATATTATACTACGATGCTCAAAATCTAAGAAGAAGATTAGTAACTTACTATACAACGCAAATCCTCCACGAAATCCAAGGGGCTTCGGGTAGAAACATACTCCTCCGAGACCTCTACACCACTACGGAGTCCAAACGTCGATCCCAAGTTTGATCTAACTCCGAATCAAGCTTTCTCTCTCTCAAAATACCACTTTCTCTTTCTAAAATGTGGGAGAAGAGATGGGTTGGTGATTCCTCAATAGATCAGACAATCCATTTAGTTAGAATCATTCCCTTAGTCGCTAGCTACGCTCCGGCGAAGACGGCTCGTAAATCCGACTCCGAACGAACAAGATATCGCGATTATACTCTCAACTCTCTCTTCTTTCTCTCTCTCTAAAATCTAGGTTGGAGGAAGAGAAATGAGGGAAATAAGGTTGGGTTATGTTATTAATACCATGGGTAAGTGTTTGGTCCAATCCCAGACTTGTTTGAGCATTTTAAACCACTTTAAAACAAAAAAATCAAAAAAGAACGAAAACTGGACGAGCAGAGTCGGGGCAGAGCGATGGCTTTGTCCCAAACAGATCGATCGCTTTGTCCTCTGGACACAGGGCGATCGCTTTGATCTCCCTAGGGCGATTGCTTTATGTCCATATTCTCCGAACTTTCCGAAAATGCTCCGAAACGTTCCCGAGATGATTCTAAATGATCCCAAAGTGATTCTAAGTCTATAAGAAGGTTGAAACACTCGAGAAAGGTTACCGAAATTCCAGAAACAACACTAGAAGTTCAACGTAAAGCTCACACAATCAACCATATAAAGGTTCGAGTACAAATCGGGGCATACGAAACACTCGAAATGACTCGGTGTGCGGAATAACGACGAGATCAATATGATCGTCAATCGTGAAGGAGTCTAAACCAAGATTAGGTCAATGGGACCGGGAATGAACATCATATACGGGCGTTAATCAAGGTCGAGAATAGTCTCAAAAAAATACAGAAATAATGTACGACACAACGTAGATCAACCACGTGTCAAATACGGTTCTCCGTTCTACACGTCACACTTAACAAGCATGACACCTCACTCTCGAGGGTCTCAAGGTCAATGACGGGAGACTATAAGCGAACAAGGGAAAAAGATGGGTCAGGGTATTACAATAATAGTCGATCAGTTGGCAGACCTGCCGATAGAAGTAGAAGAGTTTGAAGAACCAGATTTTTCTGATGTAAGGGTTCTTGAGATTAATGACAGCACGTGCAAATGGCAGCTCTTCTTTGACGGAGCCGCCAATAAGAGAGGATACGGTATAAGAATACTGTTGATCGATCCCATGGATACACATACGCCTTTGGCCATACGATTAGAATTTGAATGTTCCAACAACACCATCGAGTATGAAGCTTGTATAGCTAGCTTGGAGGAAGCCTTGAAAATGGGCGCCAAAGAATTGGAAGTATACGGTGATTCAGCTTTGATCATAAATCAGGTTGAAAAGAAATGGAAGATGCAGGATGCTAGACTGCAGTTGTATCATGCCCGCTTAACATTGGCAGAGAAATTTAAGTTCATACCATTTCACTATCTCCCCCGAGATAGAAATTACTTCGCGGACGCTCTGGTAACTTTGGCATTGCTAGTTGAGATCCCCGCTGAGTTCAATGTCCAACCCTTCGTCATTACGACGAAACATACACCAACATTTTGTTTTTCCATTGAAAAGGACCAAGAAAGAGCCAATGGGCCTTGGTACCTAGATATTTGGAATTTGCTAAGGAAAGGTGAGTATCCACCTTGCACTGAGAGAAATGGTAGGATTGCCTTATGAAGATGGGCTTCCTAATTTATAATCAGTGGTGACGATCTATACAAAAGGCATTATCAGGGATTCAATCTCCTTTGCATCGATCAAGCGAGAGCTGAACAAGTCATGGATCAGCTACATGGCAGCACTTGTGGTCCTCACATGAATAGGCACATGCTCTCGAAGAAGATAATTCGGTAAGAATATTACTGGAGTACGATGGAAACTGACTGCATTAGATGGGTGCGTCGTTGCAACAAGTGTCAGAGGTTTGCCAATTTGCAACATCTGCCTCCTCACATGTTATACAATTCTACATCACCATGGCCTTTCTCAACATGGGAATTGACGTCATAAGGCAAGTGCACCCAAAAGGATCAAATGGCCATGAGTATGTTCTGGTTGCTGTTGACTACTTCACAAAGTGGGTTGAAGCCGCTTCATACAGAGTTCTAAATGCTAAGAAAGTTACAGAATTTATCAAGACAAACATCATTTACCGATTTGGGGTACCTTTTGAAAGGATCTCTGACAATGGTGCATACTTCGAGGGAGAAGTCAACCGAGTATTGGATGAGTTCAAGGTACAGCGGCACAAGTCTTCACCTTACAGGCCGCAGGCCAATTGCACTGTAGAAGTAGTCAACTAGACATTGGAAAACATCATTCGGAAAATGGCAGCTACCGGGAAGGATTGACCCGACAAATTGCCGTTAGCATTCTGGGGCTATCGTACTTCTGTTCGTATGCCTACTGGGACTACCCCATTTTTTCTTGCCTGTGGCATGGAGGTAGTATTGTCTGTGGAAGTTAAAATCCTCTCGTTAAGGGTAATGATAGAAGTCGAGGTAGCTGAAGCTGATTGGCTTAAGCATCGGTACGACGAACTAGCACTCCTGGATGAAAGGAGATTGATGGCTTTAGAGCACACACGAGCATATCAGAGGAGGATCGCTCGATCTTTCAACAAAGGTTCTCCGAGAAAAGCCGCCTAGCTGCATTTACAGTTTTGGAAAGTGGAAATCACCATGGATGGGACCGTACGTAGTCAGGCTCATACAGTCAGGCGGCGCAGTCTTCCTCAACAATGAAAATGGAGAAGATCTCATTCAGCCCTTCAACGTGGATAAGCTTAAGAAGTACTATGCGTAGTTGTCCGCTCAGCTATCTTGTAGTCAATTTCACTTGTGTTTGTAAATAGTTTTCTTCCCCTTCTAAAAATAACTCGGTTGGTCAAAAACCCGAAAGGGCGGCCTAGGAAAAAGTTAGAGTTCAAAAAAGAAATGAGAGAGATAAAACATTGGAGAAAAAGAAATGAAAATCTCTGTCTCTCGCAAATCTGGGTTGAACTATGATCCGAGATTCTCTCCATGAGATACGTAGGCAGCCTTCGGGTTTGGTCGTTTACTTACACATTTTATAATATTTGTTTTGTTCCCCCTGTCATGTTGTTGTGATCACAAACGGAAAAACCACTACTCACTGTATAATAATAAGCACACTTTTAATTTATAACAAAGTCCCTGGTTTGGCAACCAAGGAATACATAGAGAAGACTTACATGCATTCATATTCCGTCTTAATCTATTTTACATACATATATATACATCATCACTATAATCTATCTCCTACGACGTCCGTCACGTCTCCTCTCAGCTCCTCGAATGCTCCCAGTATTGCTCGATTCGGCATTATCAAAGTCCTCGCCAGACGAAACACGTTCCCCCTATTACCAACAGGAGGTAGAGGCAAAGGACGGGTATCCACGCCGACATTTTCAGCCGTATCTCCAATTTCTTGCAACCGTACATCTGCTCCATTGGTCACGAGTGACCAAGCATACGTTCTACGGTAGCGACTATATGGGATGAATGAGATCCCACACAGGGCACGAGCCAAGCGATGTAATCTCGGCTCAGAAATTGATTCTGCAGGAATCCCATTGGGACACTCTGGCTATACACAGTGGTTGCCCACATATCATGAAGCAGGGTACATAGCTCGGGATTAAGATTCCCGACCTCAACATCAGCCATAGATAAATCTGGTATCATTTGTTCTAAGCCAAACTGCCGTAATATACGGGAAGGAGTATAAAACGTGACTGTGCGCAGTCCAACAATGATTACATGTGCGAATCCTTCGCTCTTCAACGCAAATCTTCGAATCCTCCAATGACTGATGGTCCATGAAATGTTAGGAGAGGTCGGACGGGAAAAGTGGTTAACCCATATGGCCTCAGAGGGCAAATTACCCCTGTGATGTGGCCTTAAACCATACCCAGCTGGATGAAACATTGGAACTCGAGTAGGGGAACAATCCTTTTAAAATGCTCTTCCAGCCACATGTGTAAAAGAAGTGGACTACCGGATGGGAACCAGACTTCACCACCTGCGTAAGCGTCCAAACCAAGCAGGGTTTCAGCCAAAATAATGGGGATAATACTTTTTTGGCTCCCCCAACATTACAGGATCATGTTTAGTGCCCGCACATCATGCATCATTCGCATTCAATTAATTTATATGTCTCTTACATTGACATTGTCATTTCATGTGCATAAATCATTCAAATGTACTTGTAATTGAGTTTGTTGTACACATTTCAAGTGTATGAAAATGTGTTAGAAGTTTCATGGTTATTTGCATTTGATTTGATGTGCATCTAAAGCTTTATTTTATATGGTTTGCAATGTGTTATGGTTATGTTTTAAACTTGGTTTGAGTTTGGTATCATCATTGGGTGGCTTGGTAATGTTGTAGAATCACTTTGGTTTGATTTTAGAGATTTTTGGCCTAACTCAGACACTATGCAGCCGCACAGGGCCAAAACTCAACATTCTGGACTTCATGCGGCCGTATAAGACGTCCGCATGAGTCCTATGCGTGCGCACAATGCTAGTCGCGCCAAAACCCTAAACTTACTGGATTCTATGCGACCGCATGGCGCGCTCGCATAGAAGCTATGCGGCCGCATGGCGCGCCCGCATAGCAACGGACTCTGTTCTTTTAATTGATTTGTTGACCATCATCCAAGGGCTGAGAATTGTGTACGACCTTTGACCATCTCTCCAGCCTTAGTAAGTCACTTATACACCATGAGAGACTCACCTCATACACCATTTTAGCATAATCAACCTTAGCAAGTTTGAGAGAAGGTGAGAAGAGTTTATGCTAGAGAAATTCTTGTAGTTTGATCAATTGAAGACCAAATCACAATCCAACACTACATTTGTGAAGCTTTTGGCTAGGAGAAGCCATTCTTAACATTGCATGTAACTTTTCTTGAGTTGAATCTTCAAGTTGTAAGCTACTATCCCTTGTTCTTCCTCAATTATGAATTGTTATTCATATTGGACTTGTTATTTGATGAAATATGTTAGAAATCATCAATTTTGAGTATGTTTGACTATGTTGACCTTTCAAATTCGTGGTTGACTTTGTGAATGTGTTTGGAGACTCATGTTTACATGTTAGAAATGTGAAATATGATTAGTAATTGTTAAGTTTACGGTATGATTAATTCGCGTAAACCCGAACTCATTAGAAACCAAAAATGACTCTAACGGAGTTCGTTAGGATTTCATAATTTATGAGACCACGTGTGTGATTTGGGAATTCTTGGATGATTCGAGTGGTTCGTTTGGAAATTTGGTTACACCGGTTGTGTGTTTGATATTACGTAAATTGTTGTAATTTTTATAAGTTGGTTATTTGTGGTGTGAGATTATTATAACTCACTTGTGACATTCGTATCATTGTTAAATGTTACTGTTGTGGTATACTCCCTACTTTGGAGTATGACCTTTTATTTTAAATGTCGAGTAAACATCTACTTGTGCATTTAGTTAAGTCCATGGCATATTTGTTGGCGGTGTATTGACGCTCGATTATTGCGGGAGCTGGGGCTACGTAATAGTCGAAGGCCAATACATCGGGCCTCGCCCTACCATTGGCCACGATAGGGGTATAGCGCCATTTGTTATACGGAATAAACGCAACCATGGTAAGCTATATCCGTGGTAGATTCTTGGGTTGTAGGGACCGAGATCACCCGTCGACGTGAATACAGAAGATGGTTCACAATGTGTTACGTTATTTGATTTTCTCGTTCGAGCACGTCAACAACGGCTCTACATTTGGTATTATATTGGTTGGTTGGTTGGAAGTATTGGTTTGGTCGGAGGTGTACCTCGACACCGTATCCTTTGTAACCTGTTTACTTATAGTTCTTATGTGCTTCCTGTATGAGCGAATGTTGGTCATGGTTTCCAACCGGTATGTGACGGTTGGCAATCGTCGAGCCTCTCGTGTAGTATGGGGTTGTTTGGCTATGTGCAACACTTGTTACTTCCGTTTTGAATTGAAATGGTTTCGTGATGACATGAGTACTTGTTACATTTATTGTCTTGCATCTAGCATGTCATATTGTTGCATTAGTAGCTTATTGAGTTTCGACTCACCCCGTTTTGTGTTTAATTGTTTTCCTTAGATCAAGGGCCGGCGAGGAATCCCTAGTCGATCAAGTTCAGTTCCGGTTGGACGACTTCTTTTGGTAGTGCACCTTGTGCCTAGTATTTTCTTTTGGTGAGGCCGAGGGTGTACTTGTTATTTAAACAATGTATTTGTTGGGTAGTAGTCTCGACTGTTATTGATATATTTTTTTGTTGTGCCGGCATGGTTGCCGTGCTGTTGTATATATTTCTTAACTTTAATTCCGCGCACTCTAATATGGTTTATACATGTACCGAGCCTGTTAGCTCGAGTTTGTTGTTGCTAGCTAACGTGTTGTTTCTCCGACCTGTTTCGCCGTTGAGGTTTAGTATTGTTTTAAGATTCGGTTGTTAAAGAAAACTTGCACGTGCATTACAGGGTTTTCTCATGACTTTGCATTCTTTTTAAAAGGAATTTTTGAGATGCTACTTTTGTGTCTTCTCCGTTTCCTCGCGGTCCGAACGAGATTCACATCGGATCTCGGGTCGAGTCGCGACAGTTGGTATCAGAGCATAAGTTAGCTAGCCGGGAGAGAATCTTTGGCTTAGGAGGGTTGGTTGTGTGTTTAAGTCATTAACGTCGAGTGTTTATTGCAGGTGTTTAATCATGGTTGAGACTAGACATGGTGCTAGTACGGAGGAAGGTGGCTCGAATGGAGCTGGGATTACTTCAGCTGAGTAGGGTAGTACTCCACCACCTACACAGCCTAGAGTTCAACCTACGGGACAGCCGGATGTACAGCCTGAGATACCAGTTAATCAGAATGAAGGGATTGTGAATATGATGCAGGAATTCATGCAGTCGATGATGGAGATGAATAGGCAAAACATAGAATTGTAGAGACAGGCAATGACAGGTTTGGGACAGGCAGGAGGTCACAGGATGGCCCAACCAGCTGGGGGCAATGGGGATTATGATTAGAGATTAGGGAGATTCCTGAAGATGAAACCACGGAGCTATGACGAGGAGCCTAATCCGATGAAGGCAGAAAGATGGATAGAGTCGATTGAGAAAATTTTTACAGCAATTGACTGTACTGACGGTGATAAGATCAAGTTTGCAGCTTTTAAGTTAGAAGACGCCACTGAACATTGGTGGTGGGTGCTTGAAGCAAGTTGGGTGCAAGAAGGTGTGAATCGAACTTGGGAACTCTTCTTGCGACAGTTCAGAAACCATTTTGTTCCTGATGTGGTACAAGCAAAGAAGGAGGTAGAGTTTCTTAGCCTTGAGCAGGGAACGTTATCAGTGGGTCAGTATTCTGCTAGGTTCACAGCATTGGCACGGTATTGTTCACACTTGATTCCGACGGAGGAAAAGAAGGTTTATCGATTTGTGAAAGGTTTGAGAACGGAGTACCAGAAGCAACTTCTACCGCTTGATCTACCGAGTTACCAAAGTGCAGTGGATAAAGCTTATAAGATTGAACATGACATCGAGGAGCATCGGAGTAAGCCAAGTAACACAGTTGGGAATCAGCAGTCTTCACAGCAAAACTAGAAGAGGCAGAATACCGGTGGGACTTCTAACAAAGGAAAGAATGTGAGTCGTCAGGCAGGCCAAATGGGGCAGCAACCGGGAGGCCAAGGACAGCGTGAATCGAGGTTTGTTTGTAACTTTTGCAAGAAGTCAGGGCACACTGAAGAGAGGTGTTGGATGAAACAGGGTAGATGCTTGTTATGTGGTGACGACAAACATTTCCCAAAGGACTGTCCGAGGAATAGAGGGTTACCTCAAGGTGGTGCACAACAGAACACGGGGGTGAAAAGGAACAATGATGGTCGACCGAGAGTCCAGGGTCGAGTGTTCGCTTTAGATCAGAGGGGTGTTCCTGATGCTCCCAACGTGATAGGAGGTACATTGTTTGTCTCGAGAGAGCGAGCCCGAGTACTTATAGATCCAGGGTCATCACATTCTTACATTGCATCTCACTTTGCATGCCATTTGCATTCCATGCCTGAATTGTTGTCTTATGTGTTAGAGGTGTCTACTCCGATGGGAGAGTGCCTAGTTGCTTCTGATGTTCATCGTGCATGTGAAGTTGTTATTGATGGCCATGTTTTACTTGCGGATTTGGTAGTTCTACCCATCCGTGATTTTGATGTCATTTTGGGTATGGATTGGTTGCACAGTCATCATGCTAGTTGATTGTCGTAAGAAAGTTGTTACATTTGAATCGCCTGATATGCCTTCGTTTATGTTTGAGGGTGATAAATGCATGAGTGGTATTCATATGATATCAGCTTTGAAAGCTCGAAAATTATTATCACATGGGTGTACAGGGTATTTGGCATGTGTGGTTGATAAATCAAAGAAAGTTGTTGTGTTGGAGGATGTTCCGATTGTACGTGAATTTTCGGATGTATTTTCATCTGAATATGATTTGCCTCCGGATAGAGAGTTAGAATTTTGTGTTGAATTACTGCCAGGTACTGCTCCATTGTCAAATGCACCGTATCGCATGGCACTGGCAGAATTGAAAGAATTAAAGGTACAGTTGGAAGAATTGCTGAATCGGGGTTTTATTAGGCCGACTGTATCACCGTGGGGTGCACCGGTATTGTTTGTGAGGAAGAAAGATGGTTCCTTGAGATTGTGCATTGATTACAGGGAGTTAAATCAGGTGACCATTAAAAATAAATATCCCCTTCCACACATTGATGGCCTATTTGACCAACTACAGGGCTCCGTCGTGTACTCCAAATTTGATCTTCGAAGTGGTTATCACCAATTGAAGGTTCGGACGGAAGATGTACCGAAGACGGCATTCCGGACTCGATACGGGCACATCGAGTTTGTGGTGATGCCATTTGGGTTGACAAATGCACCAGCTGTGTTTATGGATCTAATGAATAGAATTTTCTTGCCTTATCTGGATTGTTTTGTGGTGGTGTTCATCGACGATATTCTTGTGTACTCAAAATCTCGGGAGGAGCACGAGAAACATTTGAGGTTGGTGTTGTCGGTATTGAGGGAAAAGAAGTTGTATGCGAAGTTTAGTAAGTGTGCATTTTGGCTCGAGGAGATCTTTTTTCTAGGCCATGTTGTTTCGGGTAATGGTATTTCGGTGGATCCGATCAAGATTGAGGCAGTGGTGAATTGGAAAAGACCCGAGTCGGTAACGGAGATTCGAAGCTTCTTGGGTTTGGCAGGTTATTATCGAAGGTTCATTGAAGGGTTTTCTAAAATTGCGACTCCGATGACGAACCTAACACAAAAGAATAAACCCTTTGTATGGGATGATAAATGTGAGGCGAGTTTCCAAGAACTGAAAAGGAGGTTGACCACAGCTCCGATCTTGGCACTACCGAACGGACAGGATGGGTTAGTGATATACAGTGATGCTTCGAAAGAGGGTTTGGGTTGTGTTTTGATGCAGAATGAGAGAGTGATAGCGTATGCTTCTCGAAAGTTGACTCCATTTGAACAGAATTATCCAACCCACGACCTTGAGTTAGCTGCGATCATCTTTGCTCTACACAAGTGGAAACATTACCTATACGGGGCTAAGTTCGAAGTGTTCACCGACCACAAGAGTCTCAAGTACATATTTTCCCAAAAGGAGTTGAACAATAGACAGTGGAGATGGATGGAACGGCTTAAGGATCACGATTGTACTATCTTGTATCATCCAGGGAAAGCCAATGTGGTAGCGGATGCACTTAGTCGAAAGGCATACATGTCTTTCTTGATGACTCGTGAATGGAAAATGCTTGAGGATATTCGAGATTGGGGTCCATGTAGATCAAGACAGGGAGTAATTTTTGTGAACCTTCGGGCTACGCCAGTATTGATCCAAAGGATTAAAGAAACCCAAGAGGACGACCCAGAATTGAAGACATTGATTGATGGGCTAAATGAAGGAAAGACAACAGATATCGCAAAGAACAGTGAAGGGGTCCTTGTGTTTCGAAACAGAGTTTGTGTACTGGCGATTGATGAAGTTAAAAGGCAAGTATTGGAGGAAGCCCACAAGTCTAGATACACGATTCATCCGGGGAGTACTAAGATGTATCAAGACTTGAAGAAGAACTTTTGGTGGAGTGGTATGAAGAGAGAGGTGACCGAGTTTGTATCAAGGTGCTTGACTTGTCAAAGAATAAAAGCGAAACATCAACGACCGGCAGGATTGTTACAACCATTGGAGATTCCAGAATGGAAATGGGAGAACATAGCGATGGATTTTGTGACAGGGTTGCCACGGACTCGTAAGGGTCATGATGCAGTTTGGGTTATTATTGACAGGTTGGCCAAGTCGGCACATTTCCTTCCGATTACAATGACTTACCCGATGGATAAACTTGCTACCTTGTACATACAGGAGATTGTGAGGTTACATGGGGTGCCAGTTAGCATAGTATCGGATTGAGATCCACGGTTCACTTCGTGATTTTGGCAGTCACTTCAGAATGCTTTAGGTACAAAGTTAACTCTTAGCACAACTTTTCATCCACAGACAGACGGGCAATCCAAGAGGACCATACAAATACTTGAGGACATGTTGTGAGCTTGTTCGATGGATTTCAAAGGGGTTTGGGATTCACATATACCATTGATAGAGTTCGCGTACAACAACAGCTACCAATCGACTATTGAGATGGCTCCTTATGAAGCGCTATATGGAAGAAAGTGTCGTTTTCCAATTTGTTGGGATGAAGTCGGCGAAGCAAAGTTATGGGGTCCTGACATGGTGCACGAATCAGTTGAGAGTGTGAAGCTTATCCGGGAAAGGTTGAAAACGACTCAGAGTTGACAAAAGAGCTATGCGGATCATCGACGAAGGGATCTTGAATTCGAAGTAGGTGATCATGTGTTTTTGAAGGTTTTGCCACGAATTGGAGTCAAGAGGTTTGGTAAGAAAGGGAAATTGACTCCAAGGTTCATTGGTCCGTTTGAGATTTTAGAAAGGGTTGGAAAGTTGGCCTATAGACTTGCCCTACCACCGTCTATGTCGGGCGTTCATGCGGTGTTCCATGTGTCTATGTTGAGAAAGTACTTATCGGATGCATCACACATATTGGAGTATGAGCCGGTAGACTCGACACCCGATCTTTCCTATGTTAAGCAACCCGTGAGAATACTCGACACAAAAGAACAAGTGTTGAGGTCGAAGTCTATTTCCCTTGTGAAAGTCTTGTGGAAAAGTCATAACATCGAGGAGGCGACTTGGGAATTAGAACAGGAGATGCGTGAAAAGTACCCTTCCTTATTTGTTGAGTTTGGTAAGTAAATTCGCGGTCGAATTTATTCTAAAGGGGTGAGGGTGTAACGCCCGCACTAATTGCATCATTCGCATTCAATTGATTTATATGTCTCTTACATTGACATCGTCATTTCATGTGCATAAATCATTCAAATGTACTTGTAATTGAGTTTGTTGTACACTTTTCAAGTGTATGAAAATGTGTTAGAAGTTTCATGGTTATTTGCATTTGATTTGATGTGCATCTAAAGCTTCATTTTATGTGGTTTGTAATGTGTTATGGTTATGTTTTAAACTTGGTTTGAGTTTGGTATCATCATTGGGTGACTTGGTAATGTTGTAGAATCACTTTGGTTTGATTTTGGAGATTTTTGGCCTAACCCAGACACTATGCAGCCGCACAGGGCCAAGGCTCAACATTCTGGACTTCATGCGGCCGCATAAGGCGTCCGCATGAGTCCTATGCGTGCGCACAATGCTAGTCACGCCAAAACCTTAAACTTACTAGATTCTATGCGGACGCATGGCGTGCTCGCATAGAAGCTATGCGGCCGCATGGCGCGCCCGCATAGCGACGGACTCTGTTCTTTTAATTGACTTGTTGACCATCATCCAAGGGCTGAGAATTGTGTACGACCTTTGACCATCTCTCCAGCCTTAGTAAGTCACTTATACACCATGAGAGACTCACCTCATACACCATTTTAGCATAATCAACCTTAGCAAGTTTGAGAGAAGGTGAGAAGAGTTTATGCTAGAGAAATTCTTGTAGTTTGATCAATTGAAGACCAAATCACAATCTAACACTACATTTGTGAAGCTCTTGGCTAGGAGAAGCCACTCTTAACATTGCATGTAACTTTTCTTGAGTTGAATCTTCAAGTTGTAAGCTACTATCCCTTGTTCTTCCTCAATTATGAATTGTTATTCATATTGGACTTGTTATTTGATGAAATATGTTAGAAATCATCAATTTTGAGTATGTTTGACTATGTTGACCTTTCAAATTCGTGGTTGACTTTGTGAATGTGTTTGGAGACTCATGTTTACATGTTAGAAATGTGAAATATGATTAGTAATTGTTAAGTTTACGTTATGATTAATTAGTGTAAACCCGAACTCATTAGAAACCAAAAATGACTCTAACAGAGTTTGTTAGGATTTCATAATTTATGAGACCACGTGTGTGATTTGGGAATTCTTGGATGATTCGAGTGGTTCGTTTGGAAATTTGGTTACACCGGTTGTGTGTTTGATATTACGTAAATTGTCGTAATTTTTATAAGTTGGTTAATTGTGGTGTGAGATTATTATAACTCACTTGTGACATTAGTATCATTGTTAAATGTTACTGTTGTGGTATACTCCCTACTTTGGAGTATGACCTTTTATTTTAAATGTCGAGTAAACATCTACTTGTGCATTTAGTTAAGTCCATGGCATATTTGTTGGCGGTGAATTGACGTCGATTATTGCGGGAGCTGGGGCTACATAATAGTCGAAGGCCAATACATCGGGCCTCGCCCTACCGTTGGCCACGGTAGGGGTATAGCGCCATTTGTTGTACGGAATAAACGCAACCATGGTAAGCTATATCCGTGGTAGATTCTTGGGTTGTAGGGACCGAGATCACCCGTCGACGTGAATACAGAAGATGGTTCACAATGTGTTATGTTATTTGATTTTCTCGTTCGAGCACGTCAACAACGGCTCTACATTTGGTATTATATTGGTTGGTTGGTTGGAAGTATTGGTTTGGTCGGAGGTGTACCTCGACACCGTATCCTTTGTCTTGCATCTAGCATGTCATATTGTTGCATTAGTAGCTTATTGAGTTTCGACTCACCCCGTTTTGTGTTTAATTATTTTCCTTAGATCAAGGGCCGGCGAGGAATCCCTAGTCGATCAAGTTCAGTTCCGGTTGGACGACTTCTTTTGGTAGTGCACCTTGTGCCTAGTATTTTCTTTTGGTGAGGCCGAGGGTGTACTTGTTATTTAAACAATGTATTTGTTGGGTAGTAGTCTCGACTGTTATTGATATATTCTTTTGTTGTGCCGGCATGGTTGCCGTGCTGTTGTATAAATTTCTTAACTTTAATTTCGCGCACTCTAATATGGTTTATACATGTACCGAGTCTGTTAGCTCGAGTTTGTTGTTGCTAGCTAACGTGTTGTTTCTCTGGCCTGTTTCGCCGTTGAGGTTTAGTATTGTTTTAAAGATTCGGTTGTTAAAGAAAACTTGCATGTGCATTACAGGGTTTTCTCATGACTTTGCATTCTTTTTAAAAGGAATTTTTGAGATGCTACTTTTGTGTCTTCTCCGTTTCCTCGCGGTCCGAACGAGATTCACATCAGATCTCGGGTCGGGTCGCGACAATACCAGATCTCTCCCTCGCTGAAGATAGTCATGTGGTGGAATCTCACCACCGCTCAGGTACTCCTCCCTGTAGTTCTCCCCCTCTCCATAACCAATCGTCTGCGGGGCTTCCGAATAGTGTATCTAACCCGCAAACGACCCAATCTCTCCCACGAAGATGGGAAACGGACCCTCTGCTTCCTGAGCAGGAAGAGGAGGAGGAGGATACAACATGGTTTGCACGAACACCCGATAATCCATCTCCACATATCTATGCGGATCGATGGCCTCCCTTGCAAGATACCACTCGCGTCTCGGCATCACGTCAGGTGTCATCATCCCGAAGGGTGGTGAAGGCGATGTCAGAGGTTGGCCCATATTGGGCCCATGTTGGCGGTTGACCCGATCGCCTAGATACATCGAGTCACACATGATGGACACCATCAAAATACGACAACCATCACTACAAGAAAAACCACTTTTTGTGACCCCCTTTATTTGGAAGGGCCAAAAAACCGTCCCAAATACTATTTTTTGGGAAGGGAGATTTAGCCGTACTAAATACTTGATATTTGGCACTCTTTTCCACTTTCGCTCCCAAATACTATATTTTTTTTTACGACTGTTTCACCATTTGCCGTCCCAACTGTACCTCTGTCCCCAAAATTTAGCGCCCAGAATCTTTAGCAGTTCCCGGGATTGTTTCCCTCCACAAATTTTAGTACTACTAAAACTGGTTTAATTTTATTCAATTTTTAGTTTTTCACGACTCCATCCCACAATCTAACTTCATCTCTCTCTCTCTCTCTCTCTCTCTCTTCGTGCGATTGTTGCTGGTACTGCTCGAGAATCCTCTCTCTTCGTGCGATTGTTGCTGGTACTGCTCGCGAATACCTTTGGTAAGCACATATCTTTCTCTCGCTCTCTCACTCTCTTGCTTTCTATCTCTCCTTCCCTTGATTGTTCCCTGACCTTGCTTGCACAATTGTGCCCTAGTTTTTTACAAATTGTTGATCACGAATTTCCTGTGCAAGTCTGTGATCTCATGGCTAGCGCTACTTCCCTCTATAGTTTTCCCCAAAACTGTTATCGCTACCTAGGTCTTTCTTTCATTTCTCTCCAAAATTGAACGGAAACTCTCTCTTAGGTAACTCGGCAAAATATTCTCTACCTGGTGCTGATTGACTTGATTATTAATCGAATATGTTTTATCTCTTTATCATGGAGGTTCTGCGTGGTGAAATCTACTGGCTTTATTTGCTCTATTTGGTTTGCTTGAGATTGGATATTTAAGTGTTTTCGTGAATGTGACTTAAAAACTCCATCTATATTTGGGGTTGTCATGTGCGTTGCTTCAGACTTTAATATTCTGTAGTTTAATCGCATTCCCTGGTCTGTCACACTTCCTGATATGCTTATTAGGTTGCTAAGTGGTGTATCACCTATCTTAACAGAAAAACAGACATCGAGTATCCAAGCATATTTTTGCAATGTACAGGGAGCGTTTTGAATCGTACATGAGTATCCTACTTCCTTAGGTTCAAGAATTTCTGAAATTTGAGGTCTTTTACAAGCCCTTTGCGGAAATCTTGGAATCAAAGTAATGATTAGTTTCTGTCAAAAAAAAAATTAATGATTGATTTAATGATTAGATAGCCTGTGGATGTCCCCAAGTATTGTGCAAGTGTTGAACTGCTATTTACATGTTCTGCGCTGGGCGTATATCTGTATGATATTCCGTACTAGCATTGGCATTGTATGAATTTGAATTGTAAAGAGAAATGAACTACGCTTGCCGAAACTGCAATTCACTTCACCCTCAACTGCAGGTCCAATCCCAAGATAAGATTAAGTACAACCTTTGTCATTAGCATTTTCTTGTCGTCTGTGCATTCTTCTCACTGGTATCAGCTTGATTTTAGTTGAGAGTTGGAGAGAAACGAGGTGAAATCCCAGCATTAAACATTGTCATGTGTTTGTTGTCATGTTTCTTTACTTCTTATTGTTAGTTCAGTTGAGAACAACATATCAATGGAGCTTTTTCTATGTAGAATTACTATCTCATTCTTCAATGTAACAATATTGAAGAATTACTGTCTCATTCTTCAATGTAACATATCAGTGGAGCATGACCAAATATATTTTTTCGTCTGTTTATTTTATAGTATCCAAGCATATTTTTGCATTGTACAGGGAGCGTTTTGAATCGTACATGAGTATCCTACTTCCTTAGGTTCAAGAATTTTTGAAATTTGAGGTCTTTTACAAGCCCTTTGCGGAAATCTTGGAATCAAAGTAATGATTAGTTTCTGTAAAAAAAATTAATGATTGATTTAATGATTAGATAGCCTGTGGATGTCCCCAAGTATTGTGCAAGTGTTGAACTGCTATTTACATGTTCTGCGCTGGGCGTATATCTGTATGATATTCCAGTACTGGCATTGGCATTGTATGAATTTGAATTGTAAAGAGAAATGAACTACGCTTGCCGAAACTGCAATTCACCTCACCCTCAACTGCAGGTCCAATCCCAAGATAAGATTAAGTACAACCTCTGTCATTAGCAGTTTCTTGTTGTCTGTGCATTCTTCTGACTAGTATCAGCTTGATTTTAGTTGAGAGTTGGAGAGAAACGAGGTGAAATCCCAGCATTAAACATTGTCATGTGTTTGTTGTCATGTTTCTTTACTTCTTATTGTTAGTTCAGTTGAGAACAACATATCAGTGGAGCTTTTTCTATGTAGAATTACTGTCTCATTCTTCAATGTAACAATATTGAAGAATTACTGTCTCATTCTTCAATGTAACATATCAGTGGAGCATGACAAAATATATTTTTTCGTCTGTTTATTTTATAGTATGCAAATGCATTGATGTTCAATCCGAGTTCTTCAAACCTCGATGTATCGCAGATGTGTGTGTAATTCTTAGTAGTGTTGAATGGGGAATCATTGATACTTTTGTTTAAAGTCGAGGGAGGATTTTTGGCCGAAGCGAAAATGGCCAAGAAAATTGTAAAACAGATGAAAAAATAAAGCTTCGCAATAACTATGAGTAGCTCTACTTTAAACAGCTGATGAGTAACAATGCTGAAAGTCTTGAGGTATATATAGAAAAGCTGAGATTTTTTATTTTATTTTTATCTTTTGGTAAAATCTGTCACTATTATCTTTTAAAATCTTTTTATAGATCGACAATATCATAAATTCTGTTAAAGTTTAAACAAACCAAAAACTCTGAGTAAAAACTGAGATAGTTTTTTATTACCAATTTTCCCATACTATGCCCTTATGACCAATTTTCTTTGCAACCTGATGTGTGGAGTAGTTAATGGTTAGCTGTACTTATCTTTACTTGCTACTATTTTGCAGCCTCCTCCATTTACTGGTAACTGAGAGAATCCAACAGAAAATAATAAAGGAGAAGATAAAGCTGCCAGCTTGTTTGTCAAGCGAATCACATTCATTACTGAAAGGGGTAATTACTTTATATTTGTACCATCAGTTATTGATATCATTGAGCTTTGAGAAATCCATTCTGATTTTAAACTAGTTTGCTTTTAAACTGGATTGGTACGTGTTAGGCCGAGCTTAATTTAAGTAGACCAATCGTTGCTTTTGGCTGTTCAATGTTTTGCTTGTCTTGGCTTGAATGATTATTCATGTTTATTGGATAATTAAGTGTTGAACCTCAAGTTTGTTATATTCAAGAGTTTGCATTGCAATGTTGGACCTCATGTTTGCATTGAAGGGTTTCCTTCTGCTTCTTCTTTCTCGGAAGGTATTTGTTTTTTTTTTTTTTTAACTTTTTCTTTCTCAAAAGCAAAAATTGGTTTTATTAATGAATTGTAAGTTACATATAAAAACATAGTCAGCACCTCGTGTGTCAAAACTCCAACAAACCCAATATTTTTATTTTTATTTTTTCATTGGTTTTTCAAGCTCGAAAGTCCAAAAATGTTTTGATTCTTTTACATTCAGATCAAATCCTCATGTTTTGCCATACATAACATGTCTTCTTAAGTATTCTTTTCCTTTGTTTCTTTGTCAGATTTTATTAAGAATGGATACAACCTGGATGTATCTAAGAGACAGGACCTTACTACAGTTTATGGATGGTGTTGAAAATTTTCTGGAGTCGATATATTTAGACGTCGGGCCAAATGGATGTAAAAAGTGTCCATGTGCAAGGTGTTATGGTCATTTTTATAGTACAAGAGATAATGTCAGGGATGATCTCATCGTGAATGGCTTTATGGAAAATTACTTGCCATGGTCATTTCAGCATAATTTTGATATTTCCTCACTTGGCGATAGAGGTCAAAATGAAGATCTTCGAAGCAATTTCGATGTGGCAGATGACATTGTTAGCATGATACATGATGCCATGGGAATTCCAACTCGAGTATGAGAGACAGTTTGAGTGAAGGAGATTTGGATGCAAATATAGAAACAATGGATGATGAGACAGCAAAAGTCTACAAGATGCTATAAGAAGGGCAGCGACCTTTGTTTAGGGGTAGCAAAAAGTTCACTTCGCTTTCATTCATTACTTGGCTTTTGCACATAAAAGTTCTTGGTGGGTGGTTGAATAAATCTTGTACAATGGCTCTAGAATTATTCCATGAAGTACTTGAAGAAATAGGGGATGTTGCCATGTCGAAATCCTATTACGAAATGAATAAGATATTGACCGACTTGGGTTTTACTTACGAGACGTGGGATGCATGCCCAAATGATTGCATGTTGTTTCGAGGGGATGACAAGTCTCTGGAGAATTGTGATATTTGTGGGGCTTCTAGGTATAAGCAGTTTGGCAATGGTACACAAAATATTGATGATAGTGTGATAAAGAGGAAAAAAATAGCTGCTAAACAAGTACGTTATTTTCCATTAAAGCCAAGGATGAAGAGATTGTTTATGTCACCTCATATTGCATCACTAATGACATGGCATTCTAAAGATCGGGTTGATGATGGTGTAATGCGTCATCCTGCTGATAGTCATATTTGGAAAACTTTTGACAAGTTGTACCCGGACTTTGCTAGTGAAAGTTGTAATGTTCGACTTGCAGTAGCATCTGATGGAGTCAATCCTTTCAGGTCGATGAACATTTCACATAGCACTTGGCCAGTTGTACTCATTCCATACAACCTACCACCATGGTTGTGCATGAAACAGCCATCCTTTATTCTTTCTGTGCTAATTGATCGCCCAAAAGGACCTGGGGACAAGATTGATGTATATTTGCAGCCACTCATTGAGGAGATGAAGGAATTGTGGTACGATGGTGTGAATACGTATGATGCATCAACCAATAATATGTTCAAGTTGCGTGTATCACTCATGTGGACGATCAATGACTTCCCAGCATATGCTAATTTGTTAGGTCGGAGCACAAAAGGTAAATTTTCTTGTCCTTGTTGTAACAAGAAAACTAGAGCTTTACGGCTAAAACATAGTCGTAAGTTTTGTTATTTGGGACATAGGCGATGGCTAAAAGAAAGTCATAAGTTACGAAGAGATAGAGCTGCTTTTCATGGAGAGCCAGAGTTAGAACCAAAGCCGAAGTTATTGTCTGGTACTGAATTGCTAGAACAGTTGAAAGATGTTGAGACTATATATAGAGAAGAAGATGTCCTTGGAAAGAGGAAAAGAGAACAGTTAGAAAAGGAAAATGAAAAGGAGAGAAGGACTGTTATAAGAAGAGAGAAACGTAAAGAGAAACAGAAACAGAAAGGGAAAAGGATAGTGAAAGGGAAAGAAAAAATATGGAGGAAAAAGAAAATCGAAAGAAAGTGAGAATGTTGGAAATGCAAAAGAAGATAGTTGGAAGAAAAAGAGTATCTTTTTTGAATTGCCTTATTAGGAGTCTTTACCAATACGTCACATGTTTGATGTCATGCACATAGAGAAAAATGTGTGTGATAATGTATTGCACACACTATTGGGCACTCTCGGAAAAACAAAAGATCACTTGAATGCTCGACTTGATCTCAAAGAAATGAAAATTAGGGAGCCATTGCACCCTAAGGATAATGGTTCCGATAAGAAGTTACTACCCCCTGCATGCCTTACACTTGGAAAAGATGAGAAAGACATGTTTTTGAAATTATTGAAGGATGTGAGGGTGCCTGACGGTTATGCTTCCAATATTTCACGATGTGTCAATCTCAAAGAGCGGAGCATTTGGGGTTTGAAGAGTCATGACAATCATATTATTTTACAACAACTACTTCCTCTTGCTGTACGTAAAATATTGCCAAAGCATGTTGTTGAAGCTTTGATCGAGCTGTCAAACTTTTTTAGGATATTATGCTCAAAAGTTAATTCAAAATCTGATCTAGAATATCTTCAAGACCGTATTGTACTTACTCTTTTCCATCTTGAAAAGATTTTTCCACCATCCTTCTTTGATATAATGGAGCACTTGCCTATACACTTGGCTGAAGAGGCATTGCTTGCTGGCCCGGTATAATATCGGTGGATGTACCCAATTAAGAGGTTTGACACCCTTGCTATACATTTATTTTAAACACTATCAAATTCTTTTTTTCACTTGAGTACTCATTGTATTTTTTTCATATATATAAATAGGTACTTGTTGACATTAAAGCTTTATGTTCGTAATCGTGCTCATCTTGAAGCTTCGATTGCAAAAGGGGCTTTAATGGAAGAGTGTATGACCTTCTGTGCAAGATATCTAAACGACATTGAAACTAAGTCTACCCGACCCGATCGAAATGATTCTGGTGAAGATAATGTGGGTCGTCACTTCGGCCAAGAAACACCTTTTTTTCTTGATCATATTTCAATGGAGCAAGCAAATCGTTATCTACTAGCTACTAGTGATGTTGTTAAACCATATAGAGAGTAAGTACTAGTATTTTCATGGAATTAATGTTTTCTCAAACTAATTATTAGAGCAAGATTCATTAGTATATGTTCGTTTTAATGTTCTTAGGAGACATCTTCAGTTCCTCCAAAAGTCAGCCCCTCGAGCATCAAATCATGAACGTCAACGTCTTCATATTAAAGAGTCCCCTTCGTGGTTCAAAAGTGAGGTATTTGTAAAATATACAATCACTCACATTACTTATAAAGGTTCCTTATATTGTTGAAGTTGATTAATACTTAAGTGTTTTTTACTTTTTGTGTATAGGCATTGAAAGAGACAAGTGTTGGCGTACCGTTAGAAAATGAAATCAAGGACATGGCGTTAGGTCTAACCAATATGGCTAAGAGATACAATGGATACATCATAAATGGCTTTAGGTTTCGAACAAAAAGGACTGATACTAGCAGAGTTACACAAAATAGCGGTGTTGTTCTTAGTGTAGACACAACAAGCTATTCAAGTAGAAAGGATAAGAATTCGGTGTCTGGGGACCAAACATTCTATGGAGAGTTGACAGATATAATTAAAGCACGCTATACTTATGAGACAAAATTTGTCTTGTTCAAGTGTAATTGGGTGGACAACAGGAAAGGGCTCGAAGTAGACAATTATGGTATTACATCGATTAATTTCAATCACTTGTTATACAAGGATAACAAAGTAACCGACGAGCCCTTTATCCTAGCATCCCAAGCTCAACAAGTCATGTGTATTGAAGACCCTATAAACCCTCAATGGAAAGCTGCCATTAAGATGACAAGTCGGGATACATTTGATATGGGCGTAGATGAAAATTCTAATAATACACTTGCGGTGCCTCAAGTCCGCCATACAATCCTCAACAACTAGATGAACGAAGAACTGTAGATGACGGTGAACTTGTGTGGGTGAGGAATGGTGTTGAGGCGTAACTTCCGGGCACGCCTGACCGTTGATATTCTGCCATGCGCCCACTTCCCCAAGTTACCCAGGAGAGAAGACGAGGAAGCTCATCTTGCTCGCTATATCCTGACCGCTGCGATCAGACTGTGCTCGTATGTCTCCTGGGCGACTGTCAAGGATGGTCGCTAGTGTGCTCCTACTCGCATTGTGATGAGCTTTGGCCCATACTGGGATGATTGTCAACAGCAACAAATAAAGTTGTCAACGTGATTTTTGAGTTAGCTCCCGCTTTTGAGATTATTATTTTCGTTTCTGTTTGTGCTAAGTGGTACGTTTCGAACAGGTATGACCGGAGTGGTAGTGATAAGAATATATTTGGTGACCAAGGACAACCTCAAATTCTAACATATTCTCATATACACATTTGATCCAAAGTCCAACTGAAAATAGAGAAACTTTTGCCAATGTTACATAGAGGAAAAGGAACTACTTGCAGTCATCAGGAAGTTCTTACTGCTCAAAAGTACTGCTCTGTTAAGCCCCTCTGGCAGAAAGTAAAATCAGTAGTTCATTTGCTACTTACAAGGATCACTGAAAATTGCAATAAAAAAAATAAGAGATGGATAAATACCTGAATCTCCCTCCAAATTATATCAAGATTAGGTTTCGGCATTAGCCTCCATGAAACAACATCAAGTGGAGCATGAGCCCCACACCTTGCAATTCCTCCAAGAACATTCATGAAGTCGGTACTGGAATCCCCAATAGGTTGCATTAGCTTATTGAACATGACTTTAATCTTTTCTGTTCCTTGGTACCCTATTGCTGGTCCTCGTCCCCTTTTACGACCAGAGACACTCGTGCTAGGACCTACAATTCCAAATATAAAATATTAATGAGAAACTCATAAAAAAATACAATGTGTAACTTTTTGCTAAAATCAAGTAACAGTTTACCTCTTGTTGCACTTGATAGGGAAACATTGCTATGAGACCCGATATGTGATTGTTGCTGTGGCTCTTCTCTCTCTAACTCTAAACGTGGCTCTGATAGTGGTTGTGACAATTGCTGTGACGGTGGCTGATAAGTAGGCTCAGTGATATGCTTGGATGGTGTTCGATTAGTAGAGGCCTCATTTCTCACCTCTTGTGACTGATTGGCTCCATTCGTAGATCTTGGCATTTGAGACATGAAACTGTAGATACGTCGTCTCTTTTGAGATGCCATACTGAATATGTAAACCAAGGTCATTAATAACAATTATTACACCCCACAACAGTTAAACTTATAATTATCTTCTACTTGTTGCAATAAATAATATAATATATATATATAACACCAATGCAAGTACACATTCATAGAAAAATACAACTAGATTCATCATGATAAATGCATTTCAAAGCATGATAAAGAAAGTTCATATCATTAGATTCTTCATACATATCATCTACCAAAAATAAATAAATATAATAAATTAAGCATCATCAGATTCATCATCATCATCACTCATGCTCGAATACTCGTCATCATTCATATCATCAGATTCTTCATCCATATCATCAAATTCCTCTTCTTCAAAATCATCAGTGGCTTCATCTTCTATCTCGATCTTCACCTTCGTTGTCAGACCCACTAGTGTCAACATCTTCTATCTCATCTTCACCTTCGTGCTCATTCTCTTCAACACGTGGTCGAGGAACTCCACCCTCAACCAATGTTCTGTAACATCAGTCTTATGCTGTATACAAGAAATAATAATTAGCCATATACAAACTAAGA
The DNA here is from genome assembly GCA_016624345.1 of Platycodon grandiflorus. Classification (NCBI taxonomy): domain Eukaryota; kingdom Viridiplantae; phylum Streptophyta; class Magnoliopsida; order Asterales; family Campanulaceae; genus Platycodon; species Platycodon grandiflorus. The sequence goes on along the minus strand of CM028361.1, from coordinate 54,801,408 downwards.
TGACTAGACATAATAAGAGATGAAGAGAGATTTAGGTATTTAGCCATAATTAGCCATCTCTATTAAGGAGCTTCATTGACGCGTTTTCTATTTGTTGAACATAAGTGGCTGAGGTCACTGTATCTTCTCTCTGTGCTTCTGATTCTGAAGGAATCTGCAGCATGTAAACTATATAACTTTTCATTTTCTTGCTCACTTGTCTTCTTAATTCAATACCAAGGTTGATACTTCAACAATCATACATGCAACCCATTTCATACCAAGAAAATATCACACTGATAGTTTTCACATACCAACATAGCAATTAGACATGAAGATATCATCTTTAACAAGTCTAACATGTGTATTTGTGAACTAACATGTAATAATTCCTAAAGCATACAACAAGGGGGTTAGTAACTTACTTGAAATGAGAAATCAAACCATTAAAACCAAGATCAAAGCCTTCAAAGATGCTCTCCTAGTAATCCCCATCACATGCATGGTCTTGGATCAAAGGTTGGTTGGGTGGATTGAGAGAACAAGAATTACACATAGTAATCTCACCTTTTCTCCACACACTTTCTCTCAAGCTTTCATGGTGAAGATGGATGAAATGAAGAGTGACTTGGGGTCTCTCTAGTGTCTTAAAGGGTCAAAAAGGCTAGTCAATAAGTCTTGGATCGTTCTTAGTTGAGTCAAGGCCTTTGGAGATCAAAAAGTCAACAAAAATACAAAAATCCCGTAATGCTGAATGGGCAGGCGCGCTAGGGCGCGCATACCCTCGCTAATGCGCGTCCCCTATCTAAGGTTTGGTCTGATTTACAAGAAAGAACTAGCTACTGTGCGCTAGGGCGCGCTGGGGTGCAACCTGGGAGTCCAAACTTGGTCAAAAATGTTTTCAAAGTGTTCCCAATCAATCCTACCATCAATTATACCCAAAATTTTGAGAAGTATGTTAATGACTCTAGAAAGTTGATATTTGAAGAGAATAATATCTACCGAATAACATGTTAAATTCCTACGCGAATTAAAGTTCGTTTGCTATAGATTTTAGCCCTTCGATTATTTGGTACTGGTAAAATAAGACTCTGGTTATAATCGTAAGGTGGCATTTAATTAATTTAGCAAGCCGTATATCCGGACTTATGTAGTTTGAGATGTTCGTTTAATAGAATTATCAACTCTCGAGAGTTGCTTACATGTATGTATATTAAAATACGGAATGTTAGAGACTAGTACGTCAGTCTCAATGTGTTGAATGATTGTTCGTTAATCTTGGTGTTGGACTACAAAACTATATGATTTAGGATAAGTATACTTGAGGGCACTTGCGTCTATAAGAATGGTGTTGTTATGATTCAGTCGTCATTGTGAGTGTAGTACTTCGCACTCGATGTTCATAAATTAAATAAGTACTCTTGATATGGTTGTGCTTGAGAACTAAATGAGTAGTCTTAACATGGGATTATGAATAGACTAAATGAGTAGTCTTAAGTTGTGTTTGTTTGGGAATCAAATGTGTACCTCAATGTGTTGTTGTTTATAGACTAAATATGTGGTCTAGTTGTTCTTAAGAAGTACTTGCAAACATGTACTTGTATGACTATGTGATTCAAGACTAAATATGTGGTTTTGAGATGTTGATTGGTTACTTCACAAAATGTGTTTTGTAATGTGTTAAGGTAGAATCATTGACCTCCTTGGTTGGGATAAGGTTCACTACTTTTGAACCTTGTCGTTGTTGATATGTTACGAGTAAATATCTACTTATGTATCGTTTGGAAGTCCATCTGGCATACTTGATTTGAGTCGGCAATGTGACGACACATAGCATTCGTGGTAAGTGATTGCTATGGGTCGCCCCATTGGTTCCCATTCTCCCCATTACTGGCCCTAGTGGGAAGTGGTCCCATTGTTATAAGCAATACGCGTAACTATGACAACCAAAAGTATTTTTCTCACTAAGTAGACCGGTGAGATGTAACGATAGTATTTTCCTCACTATATAATCAAGTGAGAAGTAACGATGGTATCTTTCCTCTTTAAGTAGAATAGCGAGATGTAACGACAGTATGTATAGTGTGTTTAGCATGTTCCGAGCACGAGATTCGGTTCGGCGACAACTTGAGATGTGTTAAGCGACAGCAGTACAATCAGATAGACAATAACTATATCCTTTTTAAATGTGGTTATTTACGTGCACTTATGTGATAATCACCGTGCTACGTGGTATATGTGGTTTATGTGCCTATATTATGTGGTACATGTTTACAATGTGGTATACTTATAAATGATGCCATATTACAGTTTTATGATTGAGCATTATGTCATGTCATGTAATTGCATTTAGTAACTTACTGTGTCATTATGACTCACCCCGTTTGTTGTTCATATGTTTTTCCTTAGATCCGAGCTAGCCAGGAAGTCACCGGTGAGGTTGGCGAGATCGTATAGTTAGCAGGTTGTCTTGTTGGTTTATTAGCTCGTAGAGCTTGTTTATATTTGTAGTCGTTTTATTTGGTAAGGACGAATGGTTATGTAAAGTTATGTAAACTTTACTTTGGATAGTTTTCATGCGTTGTAACTCTTTATTCTTTTAGATACCTACATATGTATGTCGTGCTCGTATTTATAGTTTCAGTTGTAGTTCAGTTTCTTTCCCGAGATGTTTTAACTCGTGGTTTATATTTGTTCTCCGGCATGTTGTGGCCGTGGAGGTTGTTGTTGTTTATTCTCCCAAGTTTTAGACTCGTGGTTGTGTTAGTTGGGTTCCGGCTATAGTGTCGCCGATGAATTGTTTTATTTTATCAGGTTTAGCCATCATGTTTTCTTGTAAGTACGGGTGGTGACGCCACGTGCTTTTCATTTTTGTTAGTGTTTGTTCGTTTGGCGCACCGAACTTGGGGTTTTGTATTGGAATTCAGGTTGGGGCGTCACAAAGTACTGAAGGAATTTATCAATGAGTCTTCAGCAGTCCTTCATGAAATAGCAGACAAGTGACATTTGCTGATGGAGAGACATGTTATGTTTATGATCTTTTGTCATGTGAGTTCCTGCCTTAACACTCATCGAAAAATCATTAGCAACATTTACGAGCTAAAAGTAGCTCCAGAAATTCAATAATGCATAAGTGAAAGCTTATAAATACATTTAGTAAAAATAATTACTATACGTAACTTATAAGTATAATCCATTATGATACTGAGTTAGGAACCTGGATTGCTTTCTCACTTTTTCTTTGATCACATATGCTCGTAGTAGTTGAGGAATTCAATCTGAAGTACAACATGGATCTCTTGGATGCATCTTGTACGCAGAGACTTTCCGTTGAAGAAGAACAATTTCATCATTGATTTCATTGGCAAAGAGCTAACATCCAACATGTTTGAATGATGTTTTAAATAATTTCCTTTGAGTTACTTGATATGTTTATGTCGGAAACAAGATACATGTATGCCCAAGGTATATAGGAGTTCTTGGTCGCAACCAACAACGTTGCGAGGACAAGCAGTGTCGTCAACCCAGCCACGCAGTTGATACCGATTTGTTGGACACTGTCTATCCTCTCCTTGATTTTATCAAGGATCATTTTTGGCTTGAGCCGGATGTTTGTTTGTTTAGACATCTTGTCAGGGAAGTACCTTTCGAGGAAATAGGTGCGCTCCAATTTGTAAAAGGAGATGTTGATTTCCTCCACACCATCCTTGATTCCAAAAATAAGCTTGACATATCTTGCCCTAAGCTTTAATCTTTGTCCAGTGATTTGGAAGGACCTATGTCCTTTGATGTAGCTCTTGCCAATACTCCTTATTATTGCGTCATCCTTCTTAGAATGATCGCGCATGATGTTTTTACCCAGAATGCTCTCTGTTATGTACCAAAATGTTGTCTTTTTCAACACTATTAGATGGTCTTCCCTGAAAGTAATACTTGTTATTTGGTCAATGAAGGACTGCATACTTGACCTGCATAACACGTGTATTTGTGATTACAGTCACACAACTGAAAACAATAAAGAAGTAAAACACAATGCATATGTCATTCATCGCGATGCATCGATTGTTTATCAGGATGCATTTACTTTTGTGCATCGCGATGCACAATATGTGCATCAGGATGCACAATATTTTTCATCGGGATGCACAAATTTTGAATCCAAGCAAAACGGTGTATTAACGTGTTCAGTGAATGCGATTCATCAAATAATGCATTGCGATGCATCAAAAACAACAAAAGTTTGCAATATGATGCATAAAATTTGAAACCCTACAAACGCTGTTTTATATGCAAATTGGAACCCTACAAACGCTATTCAGGACATTTTTGTTCTGTTTTTGAAACTCTAAAATGTATTCAACAATATTAACCTGGTACTTCATTTTTATTGGTTCTGGTGGTCGTTGCTTTCTTCCGGTGCTCTTTTTTAGTTGAGAAGACATTTTTTTCTCTGATTGATAATATCTCACGATGATGTTTTCAAAAGTTTTTGCAAAATCGCCAAAATTTTTAAGATTTTTTGCTCCGTTTAAAGTGAAGATAGTTTTTTTTGCTGTGTGTTTGAAGTGAAGAGGGTTAGTTTATTTTCTGTAGTCCGAAAGCCAATGATTGCGTACGTGTTAGAAAGAAGGGCATAGACGACATTAAGCAAGTGAAAAAGGTAATTTGTGCACCACGATGCACAAAAACAATACATTGTAAGATGCACAACATTTTGGTGCATCGCAAGTAAAAAAAGTAATTTGTGCATCGTGTTGTGTTGCGATGCATAATTTTTTATTTTGCGATGCATAACTTGCAATTCCATGTTAATTAAAGGTATAGATGACATTTCACAAAAAAAATAATCTTTTTCAATCTGAAACAATTATAGTGGCTTTAATCGGTTGAAAATTTTCTAAAGGTACCAGCCGAATTTTGTGTAAAAGATACTCTGTCGGGTTTTGGGTTTTTAGCCGTTTTTGAAGAAAACCGCCCACATACTTCGGCCCTAGAGTTGGCCCGTATTTGTCAAAGAAACCGGCTCCAGTTCTCTCCCTGTAAAAAAATGTTTACGAAATCTTCATTTTCAGGAAGCTGGAAGCACAGAAAGTGGAAGCTCAATTTCAAATCCCATTCAACTTTAGAAGACTTTTCACAACGTTATCACCAATCCAACATAGTTTCAACGAACATAGCTATAACAAACCACGCAAGAAACGGCGAACTGGACATGGCCCGAAAACTGTTCGACCAAATGCGCCAACGAAGTGTTGTCTCATGGAACACTCTGATTTCTGGGTATTCCAAATGGGGAAAATTTGACGAATCCTTTTACTTAATTTCATCAATGCATCGTAGCAATGTGAGGTTGAATGAGACCACTTTTTCGTTGGGTTTAAGCGCTTGTGCTCGTTTATCTGCATTACCTGAAGGTAAACAGGTTCATGGATTAGTTTTAAAATCCGGGTCAGAGAATTTTGAGCTTGTTGGGAGTGCTTTGTTGTATTTGTATTCGAATTGTTACAAAATCGAAGAAGCTAAGCTGGTGTTTGATGTTTTGTATAGAAGCAATGAGCTACTTTGGAGTTTGATGCTTGTGGGTTATGTGCAATGTAACTTGATGAATGAAGCTTTGGATTTTTTTAATACAATGCCGAGTCGTGATACTGTTGCGTGGACTACTTTGATATCGGGTTTTTCAAAGCAGGATGGTGATGGTTGTGAGAAGGCATTGGAGTTGTTTCGGTTGATGAGAGAGAGTGGGGAGGCTGCACCAAATGAGTTTACTTTGGATTGTGTTTTAAGAGCTTGTGGTAAAGTAGGGGCTCTGCGTGAGGGTAGGGGTGTTCATGGACTTTTGATTCGGTATGGGTTCGAATTTGAACACTCGATAAATGGTGCAATTATTGATTTGTACTGTCATTGTAGGGCTGTGGATGATGCTAAAAGAGCTTATGATGGAATAGCAAGCCCGAGTGTCAATGAGTCGAATACACTAATAGAAGGGCTTTTAGCAATGGGCAGGATTGAGGAAGCGGACTTGATATTTACAGGGTTGGACAAAAGAAATCCAGTTACTTATAATTTAATGATAAAAGGGTACTCGGTATGTGGTCGATGTGAGGATTCCATAGAGCTGTTCCTGAAAATGCCTCAAAGAATTTCAGCTTCCTCCAATTCTATGATATCTGTTTATTCTAGAAATGGTGAATTGGATAAAGCTTTGGAGCTTTTTGAAGAAATAAAGGAAGAGAAGGATCCTGTGACATGGAATTCAATGATGTCGGGTTATGTTCATAATGATCAACATGAAAATGCTTTCAAACTATATATAGTAATGCACAGGCTGTATGTAGGCAAGACTTGATCGACTTTCTCTGCTCTTTTTCATGCATGTTCATGCCTTGGATCACTTCAACAAGGACAAATACTTCATACTCATTTGGCAAAGACACCATATGAATCCAATGTTTATGTAGGAACAGCCCTTGTAGATATGTACTCCAAATGTGGTAGCATAATTGATGCTCAGTCATCATTTATCTGCATCTCTAATCCCAATGTGGCTGCGTGGACGGCTCTGATCAATGGCTATGCACATCACGGGCTTTGCTCTGAGGTGATTTTACTGTTGGAGCATATGTTGAAGCAAGGAGTAAACCCGAATGCAGCAACTTTTGTTGGGGTCCTCTCTGCTTATGCTCGTGCAGGTTTCGTCAACGAGGGAATGAGATTTTTCCACACAATGGAAAAAGGTTATGGTGTAACTCCAACATTGGAACACTACACATGTGCAGTGGATCTTCTTGGTCGATCAGGCTGTATACGAGAGGTTGAGGACCTTGTAAAAGAGATGCCAATGGAACCAGATAGAGTTTTCTATGGAGCTTTGCTGAATGCATGTTGGTTTTGGATGGATGTGGAGGCTGGTGAAAGGGTTGCAAACAAGATGATTTCTTTAGACCCTAAGCATATATCTGCCTATGTTATCATGTCTAACATATATGCTGGACTAGGGAAGTGGAGAGAGAAAACGGAAGTACACAAGATACTGAGGGGATTGGAAGTGAAGAAGGATCCAGGCTGTAGTTGGATAGAGCTTAACAAGAAAACTCACGTGTTCTCGGTAGAAGATAGAACTCATTCATGTTGTAATATAATTTATTCGACATTGGAGCATCTAACAGCAAATGTCAACTCCATCTTTCAATTGGATACTGTTCACACAACAGATACAGAGGCTAGTAGTACTACTGCAACTTAATCTTTTACTTAGAATTCAGTTAAACTTTTTTGACCTAGAATTAATCTTCACTATTGCTATTTGCTACTATGATTCCTATGCATGGTTACTTTCTTTTCTGTCTTGTAGGCTACAATGTTATTATGATGCCTTTGTGCCTCTTTAAGCTCATAGTGTACGAATGATCACCATGATATTTTGAGCCAGAATCTTAATTTTCTTGACATCTATGGATCTACCTCCTCTGTTCTGCTTAAATAGTCATACTTTTCTATTTTCAAAGTAAGCTCTTAAAGTCTACAAGTTTCCAAATTTTTCCTTGCTAACAAAATTAAAATTAGCAAAATAGTTATAATCCTTGAATTGTAGGGTGTTAATGCGAATTTGGCTTCAATCCTTAAATTGTTTGGCTCTCAAACATGCAATGTTTGAGCAGGAAGAAGGGGAGTATAATTGATGCCTGATTTTCTTCTTGTTCCAGATGAGGTAACGTTGCTTTGTCTTTGACCGGCAACTAAAGATGATAAAACGATCCTACACCTACGGGTAAATCCAAACCCAAAATGCTGCTACTCCAAAACAACAGAATCCGACAAATTTATAAACTCACTAACAGTACAAGCCCTTTTCCATCTAAAACACTCCCTACTATCTCCTCAGAATCATGTGATTAGAACTTTATTTCCCTTTTATCTCGCCAAAGAACCAGCTATAGAATAACTTTTCACCATAACCATAAACTCCTCTGTTTCTGACTCATTTCTAGCTTTTCGGTGATCCATAGCAAACCAAGAAGCAATTAGACTTTTCAAATGCGACTTTTTTTCTTGGACGGGGAGTAGTTATCGATTTCATTTTATAACTTTCAAAACTTCCAAAGCATTTTATGTCACCTTTTAGATGCGGAAGACTTGTTTTCAGGTTATCAGTAGAAAATGTATGTTTTGCTAGACATTTGATCACATTAGATGTTCCTAACTTTCTGATTCCTGAACTTCTTCGATGTTCGTTTCATGATGCAAGGACCCGTGGACTTGTACAGCATTCGAGTTTTGCTTTCTCTGATAGCATGAAGACTTATTTAATTTTTTGGTAGAACTTAAAGTACCTCAGTTAAGGTTTGCTTCCTAACAAGCAACCACTTAGCTGAAAATGAGTGCACATAGTTAAGTAGCATCGTTCGTGTTGTTACAACCTCAAACTTACGTAAAATCACTCACGTGAGTTGCTAAATTGATTAGACAATACCTAACATCTTTCATGGCCATAGTCTGAAAGATTTCTTCTATGAAACAGGATATCTATGATGATTTGAGTTTGGCACATGCAAATCTCTTAAACTCATGGATTTAATTTGTACTAGTTGTTTTCAAGTATTTTTATAACACAATCTAAAATGTACATAAGTAGCTAGGTAAAAATCATCGGGGAAAAATCCTGACTTGCAAAGGATGAAGCAGAACACTGCCGCTCTCTTACGTAGGACCGACCATGTGTCTTTCTCTTACGTAGCACCAACGAGGTGCCTGAATATTGCTTATTATGTGTTTTTTTTTTAAATTTCTCTATAGTTCCCAGCTGTCTTATTTTTCTATTAATTCGTCCTGTCTTTAAGTAGGACCAGCTAATTATCTTGATTGTTGCTTATGTAGTAATGTCTGTTTTTTATTTTTTTTATTTCTCTATTAACTTGAAATATCATCGAGGCAGGCTGTATATAAATCTAGCAACTCTAGCTACGACCGTAATTCTGATATCAGCTCCATCTTATAGACTAGTTAGATGAGAGCATTGTAAGCAATTTGCTGAAAAAAATACCATGCTTAAGGTCCTCCCTCCATTCATGAAGTTGTAAACACAGATGACTCATCCACTGCTTTCAACATTAATATGACCTAATTTCAGCTCGATACTTTAGTCTGTAGTTTTCTATTCAAAACGAAAATATGAAGACCAACTCACTACTGCAAAAGCCATTCTCTATCTATTTTTAGCCATCCACCCAAGAGCTTAATGCTTTTATGGGGCATGGTATATACCCCATACCAGCTAGAACCTTTCCCCATATTTCTGAGGTCCAAAGAGTGGAAATGGATCTGTCGTAGGCTAATGGACCTGGTCGTAACCTTGACCGAGTTGGCTTGTGAAAATCACTCTCTCTCTCTCTCTCTCTCTCTCTCTCTTTAAGTCACATGTTTGAATAGTAGGAATCTTATTTAGGAAAACGGCTCTTCTCAAAATTATGGTAATTGGGAAGGAAAAGAAAATTTCCTCAACTGGGACCTTTGCTTTATTGCATTAAAATTACTCATGAAATCCTTTTTGGCACTCTTAAGATTAATGCTAGACAAAAGGGGAGTTCATACTTTAATCTTTTCATTACCAATGATAATAGCTTTTGTAATTGCTTTTGCCTTTTGGGCACCATATAAAATCTGATCATTCAGTTGGCTAGGCAGAAAGTGCAGCTTTCTCTACTTTTTGGGGTCATTTTTTTGACAAGGCCACTCAAGATTTGCATTGTTTCGAAAGGATAGACGTATAATACCTGATGGCGTAATTTATGGGTTAATTAGCCTTCTTGGCTTAGTGCTTACACTCTCCATCACAAAAAAAAAAAAAAAAAGACTTGCTTTTGAGTTCTAGCGTGTTTAAGATACTGACAGCAGAATTGAGCTGATTACCTTGCTTGTTGTAATATCGCTTGTTGAGTTATATTTTGATGCAATTAGTCTCAAGTCTAACAAAAACGAGCATTGTGTTACATCGCCCTGCAGTCAGTGTAAACCTTGTCACATTCTTGCGAATATAGATAATCTCGTTTAAAGATTTTATAAATAACAGTTGACTGTAAACTTGTAAAACGTGCATCAAGAATGGTGCTATGTGTATCAAACTGCTTAGTCAATTCTGGATCTTCAGATGAACTAATTTTTGCTAGTTTTGCACTAAGATATATCTTGATCTTGATTGAATTTTTAACTATTCCTGGAGCTTTTGATGTAATATTATATATCGAGTATAACCCCACTTATTTATGTTTTTTGCTTTACAAGTCATAATATGGCTCTTTCGGTTGGTTAAAACATGGATGCCGCATGAATCTTCGCCAAGATCTAGAGTACTTCAAGCCTCAGGACTGCGACAGGATCGTCTTTGTTTAGGTGTCAGAAACGGTGAGTACTTGTTTAAGTATCACAATTCACAATCTGTCTAGAGTTTAGTTCTTTTAGTCTACACATACGCATGCATATCGGGCACGTATACAAGTCACTTGGATAAACATTCCTTTCTTTGTTGATTGTGAATAGTAGTCAGTATCAAGCTTTAGAGTAAACTTTGTATAATATATTTGCTATTGCAAACTTGACGTTGTACCATTAACTTGATGGAAGAGGTATCTCCACTGGATTAATTAATTGGCTGTGTCGATCCTATTAATGGCTTTTGGGATTTCAGTAGTTATTTTGATTAATGAATCTGTGTTCTGTTCAGTGATAATGTACTTGATTCAATCATTTTAATTCTAAATGCTTTACAAATTTTGAGGCTTCGGCGATAGTGTAAGCACAAGATGATAAAATTCAGTCACAATTGGTTTTAGCAGTTGGAAACGTTCAGATCAACTGCGAGGAAATCTGTTGTAGGCTACTGAACTGGGTTGTAACCTTGAGCCAATGGACTTATCATAATCTCTCTTTAACTCTGCATTTGATTGAATGCCGAAAAATCTTATGTAGGAAAACTGTGCTAAAATGGAGCGAAGGAAAGATAATTGTATTAAGATTACTTATTGGCTAATAAATCTTTTTATTACTAATGAATTAGTGAGAGTCATACGTTGTTGTTGCTTTTGCCTTTTGGGCAACATGTAAAGTCTGCTCATTCAGTACCTAGGACAAAAGTTCGGCTTCCCTCCCTTTTGAGGGGTCCTTTTTTGACATGCCACTCAAGATTTGCGTCGTTTTGAAATTCACACACAGGTACTATACCCGATGGTGTAATCCGTGGGTTAATTAGCCTTCATAACCTAGTGCTTTTGCTCTCCATCTTAATTAGTTAAAATTTTGCTTTTAAGTTTACGGTTAAAGATATTGACATCAGAATTGAGTTGATCTCTGTCGTATCACATGTAGAGTTATACTTTCATGTAGTCTCAACGTCTGGATAAGAAAAAGAGGGTTGTATTATATCAGCCCGGCGTAAACCTTACCATATTCCATATATGCATACTCTTACTGGTTTCAACAATGAATTCATATAGTCGGATCCAAGTGATTAATTAGGGCAAGTGGTAAACTGATTCAAGTGGCAACTGCTGTCGAAATAGTGGATACTAACCCGTCTTTGAATGTCAAGGAAAGTACGGGAGGGGAAGGGAAAGCATCTAGCTTGCTTTTTGGATGAAAAAGGAAAATTATGGTTACCACCATAACCATTTTCGAACAGGAAAACTTTTCCCCCACATACTGTGACCTGCATTTGTTGACCTAAGATCCAAATAATGAAGAATTGCAGTTTACAAAGCAGTTAGTTTGCTGACATCATGGCAGTTTATCATGGCAGTTATAAGTATCATGTAATTGATTTGTCTGATAGGTAGTTAGAGGAAGTTAGAGGTTTCTAAATTAGTGGTCAACAAATGTATATATAGCAGTAATCTTCTCTGTAAAGATATCTATCTTGTTTTTGATATAGGTAGTTCTCTTCAATTCTCTCTTTGTGTTGATCTATGCTGTCCTGTTTTCTTGCCAAATTAACATGGTATCAGAGCCAGGTTAAACTCTGATGTTGTTAATTGATCTTCCGCAATCTGTTTAATATTTTCTGATCCTCAACATTTGTTAAGCCTTCTCTTGCATTAGTGCTGTTCAATCATGGCTGATGATGAGCGTGAAAGTAATGATTCAGAATCAACCAATCCTGGTGATGACATTGATGGTTACGATTTGAATGAGTCCTTGGTCCAACTCAATTCCTCTCATCCTCTCTACTTACATCCCAATGATCATCCAGGTATGGTACTTGTTACTGAAATTCTCACAGAGTCAAATTTTAATCCATGGCAGAGATCAATGATAATTGCCCTTACTGCTAAGAACAAGATAGGCATGATTACTGGACAACATAAAAAGCCTATGTCAAAATCTAAATACTTTGATCACTGGAATCGTTGCAATAGCATGCTTATTTCTTGGTTATTGAACTCCATTTCTGGTGAAATTCGATCAAGTGTGGTGTTTATTAAGAATGCTAAGGAAATTTGGGATGATTTGAACTCACGTTTCTCACAGAGCAATGCACCACAAATTTTTCAAATACGACAGCAACTTGCTTCCTTAACCCAGGACAATATGTCTATTAATTCTTACTTTACAAAATTCAAGGGACTCTGGGATGAATTGAATAATCTGATTCAATTACCACAATGTGTATGTGGTTGCAATTGTGGAGCAGTTAGTAAGCATGAAGAATATGAACAAATGCATAAGCTAACACAGTTTCTGATGGGCTTGAATGACAATTTCACTGGACCAAGGGGTCAATTGTTAATGATGTCACCATTGCCCACAATTAGCAAAGCTGTATCTCTTCTGGCTCAAGAGGAAAGGCAGAGAATTTGTACTACTACCAGTTTTGGCAATAGTGCCACTGTGAATGATGTCACCACAGCATTATTTACTAAAGGACACAACAATTTAGTCAGGAACTATGGGAGCAATGTAAAGAAAAGAGGAAAATTCTTTTGTGATCACTGTCATGGTGATTCACATACAAAGGATAGGTGTTTTTTCTTGTATGGCTATCCTGAATGGCATAAAGATTATGGATCCAAACCTGATCCTTCCAAGATGCCTAAGAACAAAGGCAAAGGCAAAGCTACTATTCAAACTCCTATTATCAATGCTACTGCTAATGCTGCTGTTGTTCCTGCTACTTGTGATGCTGCTATCAGTGATTCTCTTACTCATTCTTTGACCAATGCTCAATATCAGCAACTCTTAACTCTACTTAGCAGCACTGTATTGGACAATCCAGAATCTCATTTATCTGGTAAGTATGCCATTTCTCACAGTTATGCATTCCCTGTTTGTTTAGCTAGTCAGAAGTCTACACCAAATGAATGGATTATAGACACAGGTGCTACTGACCACATTACTTCATCCTTCGATTTACTTGTTAATCCTGTTCCTGTATCATCTACTATACACCTTCCTACTGGAAATACAGCCTCCATTACTCATAAAGGATCAATTAAATTGACTCATGACCTTGTTCTTCACAATGTCTTGTATGTGCCTCATTTCAAGTTTAATCTCTTATCAGGTCACAAACTTGCTATAGAAAATAATTGTGCTCTCATTTTTTCTCCCACTCATTGTCTCATTCAGGACCTTGTCCAGAAGAAGCAAAGGGGGATTGGTAGAGCTGATGGTGGTCTCTACAAACTTATCTTAACTGGCACATCTCCTACAGTTCTCTCCAAGTCTAATTCTGTTTCTGTTTCATCTTCAAGTCATGTTGTAAACAATGCTGCACATTCTTCTGTTTTGCTGTGGCATTTGAGGTTTGGTCATTTGCCTATACATGTTTTTAAACACATTCCTTTTTTGTCCAACTACAATGTTAATTCTTCATTCAAAAGTTCTGTTTGTGAGATTTGTCATTATGCTAGACAAACCAGAATTTCTTTTCCTATTAGTTCCTCCCATTGTACAACTGCTTTTGCTATCATTCATTGTGATCTTTGGGGGCCATATAGACATTTGACATACGATGGTTGTTCTTCTTTTTTAACTATTGTAGATGATTTTTCAAGAGCCACTTGGACTTTCTTACTCAAATCCAAAGCACAAGTTTGTCAGTATCTTAAGACCTTTCTTCTCATGATTCAAACTCAGTTTCATTCCACCATTAAGGAAATAAGATCCGACAATGGATCTGAATTCTTTAATGGTGAAGTCTCTTCCCTTCTACAAACTCATGGTATATTACAACAAAGTTCTTGTAATGAAACCCCCCAACAAAATGGAAGGGCAGAGAGAAAACATAGAACTTTACTTGAAATGGCAAGAGCTCTAAGATTTCAAGGTCATCTCCCTATTAGATTTTGGGGGGATTGCATTCAAACTGCCACTTACCTAATCAACAGATTACCCAGTTCCATCTTAAATTACAAAACACCATATGAACTTCTTTTTGACAAGCCTCCTACCTACACTCATTTGAAAGTACTGGGTTGCTTATGCTTTGCTTCTACCCTTGCCCACAACAGAGACAAATTTCAACCAAGAGCTATCAAGTGTGTTTTTCTGGGATATCCATTTGGCAAGAAAGCTTATAAGCTTTATGATTTGACCAACCACAAAGTTTTGTACAGCAGAGATGTTCATTTCTACGAGAATATATTCCCATTTCAGAAAATTTCTACTGTTTCCTCATCCTCTCTTCCTGCTTTTCCTTCTCCTAATTTCTCTGCTGCTGATGAAAATGAGTTTTTTGCTCCCTCTTCTATTTCTCCTTCTCCAACTCTTCCTACTGAGTCTATTTCTTCTGTGCTTCCAGACTTTCAAACAATTGCTTCTTCTCCTCCTTCTTCTTCTTCTCCTCCCACTTCATTTACTAGACCTATAAGAACAAAGGTATTGCCAGCAAAGTTTCAGGATTATGTCGGACTACCATCTTCTCTTACCTCTAGTTCTTCTGTGCCAAGGTCAGTCCCTCATGCTCTTTCTTCAGTTCTTACTTATGATAATATATCTTCTGGCTATTATTCTTTTCTTGCTAAACTCTCTCACACTTCTGAGCCTCACACGTATGCACAAGCTGTCAAAGACCCTCTTTGGTGCAAGGCTATGGAACTAGAAATTCAGGCCTTGGAGAATAACAAGACTTGGATTTTGCAAACTTTACCACCGAATAAGAAAACTGTGGGATGCAAATGGATCTATAGGATCAAGCACAATCCTGATGGCTCAGTGGACAAGTATAAAGCCAGACTTGTGGCCAAAGGGTTTACACAAACTGAGGGGCTCGATTTCTTTGACACTTTTGCTCCAGTTGCCAAGATGACCACGGTTCGAACTTTGCTTGCTCTTGTTGCCATTCGAGGCTGGGACATCATTCAAATGGATGTTTCCAATGCCTTTTTACATGGCGATCTTAATGAGGAGGTGTTTATGGACCTACCTCCAGGATATTCATCATCTTTACGGTCTTCTACAACATTGCAGCCTGATGTTTCTCACCCTATTGTCTGCAAATTAGTTAAGTCATTGTATGGTCTTAAACAGGCTCCTAGGCAATGGTTCCATAAACTTTCAACTTCTCTTCTGGCATTTGGTTTTCTTCAATCTCAAAGTGATCACTCTTTATTCACTTTTGTTAAGGATTCCACATTTACGGTGGTCTTGGTCTATGTTGATGACCTGCTTATTACTGGCTCTAGTTCCTCTGTTATCTCAGACTTGAAGGCATTTCTTCACTCTTCATTCAACATTAAGGATTTGGGCATTTTAAAATACTTTCTAGGCATTGAGGTTGCTCGCAATAATACTGGAATTTATCTTCATCAAAGGAAGTATGTGCTTGATATTCTTAAAGACACAGGCCTAGAGGGGGCTACACCTTCCAAGATTCCTCTTGAACAACATCATACTTTGGCTGCAGACAAAGGACCTTTATTGCAGGATGCAAATCAGTATCGCAGGCTGATTGGTAGACTTATCTACTTGACCATTTCAAGACCTGATTTATCATATCCTGTTCATATACTAAGTCAATTTTTGGCTTCTCCAAGAATACCACATATGACAGCTGCTCTTAAGCTAGTTCGGTACCTCAAAGGAACCATTGGTCAAGGATTGTTTTTCTCTGCTTCTAGTACTTTGACTCTTACTGCCTATTGTGACTCCGATTGGGGTAGTTGTCCCACTTCAAGAAAGTCAGTGACAGGATACTGTGTTCTTCTTGGTGATTCATTGATCTCTTGGAAGTCCAAGAAACAACATACAGTGTCTCGAAGCTCTGCAGAGGCAGAATATCGTGCTATGGCAACTACAGGATGTGAAATTACTTGGCTCTTAGCCCTCCTCAAAGAGCTGCAAGTCTTTGACCTTACTCCAGTCACTTTATTCTGTGATAACAAAGCGGCATTACATATTGCTGCAAATCCTGTTTTCCATGAAAGAACCAAGCACATTGAGATTGACTGTCATCTCATTCGCAACCAACTCACTCAGGGTTTGCTCACTGCTGCTCACATTCCTACTGCATATCAACCTGCAGATTTATTTACCAAGTCACTCTCTTCAGCTCACATTAGTGCATTTCTTGCCAAGTTGAAAGTGCTTAATCTCTTTTCTCCTTTCAACTTGAGGGGGGATGTTAACACTACCACTGATGATTGCAATAAACCAAAGGAAAATGCAGCAACCAAGCAACCAGGCAGTTTACAAAGCAGTTAGTTTGCTGACATCATGGCAGTTTATCATGGCAGTTATAAGTATCATGTAATTGATTTGTCTGATAGGTAGTTAGAGGAAGTTAGAGGTTTCTAAATTAGTGGTCAACAAATGTATATATAGCAGTAATCTTCTCTGTAAAGATATCTATCTTGTTTTTGATATAACAAGGTTGTAATATATGATATTTCTTTTCTCTTCAATTCTCTCTTTGTGTTGATCTATGCTGTCCTGTTTTCTTGCCAAATTAACATTGCTAACAGCTCGGTTTGCGTCTATAGTTTAATTCTGTTATTATCTTCTTCTCGTGTAGGTCGCAACATCATTTTGATACGTCTCTATGTTTCTTTAAGCTCGTATAAAACAGTGACATGCTAGCTATGGTATTTTGAACGAAAATCTTAATTTTCTCTTGGTATGTTATAAGATTGTATATGTTGACTGTTGATGCCAAATCTTCTTTCTTGCGCCGAATGAGGTCATCTTTGCTTTATAATGAGTTGAAATGCACCTATACGGCGTAAGTTATTGGTGTAAAAGAGTTTATAAACAGAAGTTGAATGCTAACGCGTAGAAGAAAATGCAAGAAATCTATAGTCAATCATCGTAGATTGATCTTCAAATGCAAATAATAGATCAACGCGATGATTAGTTTGTGAACAAACTATTTGCACTAAAATTTTATGTTTATCTTAATTAATGTTATACTATTCGTGGAGCTTTCGCTGAATTATATATTGATTAGACCCACACTTATTTACCTTTTGCTGTGGAAGTCATGATATTGCTAAATTTGTTTGGTTGAAAACGTCGATGCTTGCATGGATCATCTACAGGAGAAGCGCTAGGACTGCGACAGGATCCTGCTGATTACTTTCTTTTAAGTATTGATGATCGTGAGATTTGTTTGAATGTCGGTAAAACTTATGCGAGAAAACAGTTCTCGAGAAAACTGTGATACGATGGATGAAGTGAAGCAAAATAAAAGAAAATTATGTCCTCTGCATTATTAGATACTGTATTAAATACTTATCTTAAGCTTAATGCTCAAGAAAAGGGATTTGTTAAAATAATCTGCGTCGTTGTTTTTGTCTTTTTGGAACCATATAAACCCTGTTCATTCAGCTATAGGAAGTAAGTGCGGCTGCTCTAGTTTTTTAATTTACTTTTTGTTTTTATTTGGGCCCATTTCTTTTGACAAGGCCACTCAAGATTTGAATCATTTTGTAAATAACATGTGTTTAATTAATAGGATCCAGATGTCAAGGTTTCGTGTAATGCTGGTAGTTCATGGTTTACAATCATGTTGATGGGATCCTTCCTAAAACCATCCCACGTGTCTCCAATGTCAACATAATAGACATCGGACCCACGTTGACGAGGACAACTAACACCGTTGGAGCTGACGAGGAGGTCATCCGAGCTCTGTCCGAATAGCCTAAGTCCTAGACCGACCTCGTGGATAGCCCAAGCCGTCGATCTAGTTCATCCACTTCGTCAACTTGCGCCACCTCGCCTGGCCATCCTCCTCGCTGCCGAGGAGTCAACAGTGAACATTAAATGCCCACTGCATGTCAGTACTTAACCAGGAAAGGACAAGACATTCTCATCGGAGTAGTACATTCCTTCATTATAAAGCAACGACAGCATTTATGATATGTTCCTACTCCCAAGGAGGAAGCTTCTCCACTTTATCCTGATAGAAGACTTGCCTCATTAATGAGCAGTCCACTCCCAAGTATCCAAGTGAACAAATTTATACCATTTATACGTCACCTTCAGCTATAAATAACAGGTATCACCTTCATTTATGGCTAAGTCTCATTTACTCCAAAACATACCCAAAGTGCTATCTGTTGCATTAAACATTTGCTTTCAATACTTACATTTACTCCATTATCTGGGTGGTATTTAGGAGATAGTTTACACCAAGTACAAACCATCTCCCTCATTTTTATCACGAAACTTACTCTTACGCCTAAGGGTTACCGTCGAGTCAAACCCTATGGTGTTTTTCTCTTGTCATTAGTGATCATAAGAGTAAAGGTGGAACTTAACCCAACTTTAAGCTGTTTATCCTCCAACTAAACTACACACGCGAAATTCGACGTGGACATAATATACTTTTTGGCGTGATCAGTTTGGTTCCGTTACTGGGACATTTTCTTCTGTAAAATGTTTTACCGCGATCAAAAATGACAACTTCTAAACAATTACCCACAAAACAGCCTCCCCCCGCTGCTACTTCTACAACTCCTTAGGCTGAGCATCACCCTCCGCGGCCTGCTGAGCGCATTACTAAACCAGCTCATCACCCCATCTCGGAAACACCGGTGAAAGCCCAGAGACTGCATGGACATTAAATGTAGCCCAAGCAATGACAAAAAAGAAAGCCTAAACCGGTAAGGGAAAAAGTGCCAACAGTGGATTGAGGAGAGAGAGCCCGACCGTAAGCAACCTCTCCGCCGAGGTGGTTGCCCGTTGGACTGGTGGAATACCAATACTAGAAGAATAGAGGCGCATGACTAAAAAACAATGGGACCTCGCCGAGCTCAAACACATTCGTAAGGAAAAAGCCTTTAACGAAAAACAAAGGGAACTAGAGAAGCGCGAGCATGAGTTGGCCCGTAGGTTGGCGGCTCCCCCACAGGGAAATCACCGAGGTGATTGTCGCCGAGACGGCCGCCACCTTGGAGGACAGACAGGGGGCTCCCGAGCTCACTCCCATCTACAAGCGTCTGAATCTAGTGCTACTAGAGTAGGCGTCCACGAAAGGATGGGGCGAAGAGTTGAAGATGCTCCTAGGGTCACCATGATAGGCTAACCCAGGTGGAAGGAGAAGCACGCCCTCGGGTGAGTGTGCACTCGAGGATTTCATATTTTTCAAGGTCGCGACGAGAGTCGGAGTGAGCCCGGGGAGAAGCCCAATCGCAAGGAAGAGTAATGCACCGGGCACGATTACTCATTCCAGAAAAAAGTGTCACTTGCTCGAATGCCACATCTCACAAGCGCCGTAAGGGAAAGGACCGAGTTCCTCGACCAGGTCGTGAGGGTAGAGCCACGACAATGGGTGGAAGTGTATTCAACCAATTTCAGGAGAGGCTAGAAGCCCTGGAGCTCGGTAAGCTTAAACCGAGGGACCAGTTTACCCCATTTTGCAAAAGGATCAGGGAAACATCGCTCGATACGCGCCTAAAGCTTCCCGCACTCAAGGCATATGAGGGGAAGAAAATCGCAAAGGAACATGTCTCTAGCTTTGAGGCAAAGATGGGAATATGCCCCAGTAAACTGGACCTATGGTGCAAAGAATTTTTTAGCACCTTCGAGGGCGCGGTGCTGAAATGGTTCGAGGAGCTAGAAAAAGGCTCAATATTAGATTGTCACGAGTTCAAAAAGATATTTTTGAGCAAATTCTCCTTGGCAGGCAAACTGCCAAAAAGAAAGTCTGATCTTGCAAAGATAAAGCAGGGCGACGACGAATCCCTTGAGGCCTATTTGAAAAGATTCAAGGGCATAGCTACGAATTGTAAAACGTCCCAGATAAAATGATAATACTGTGTTTACAAGCGGGAATCCAGCCCGGTATGATGATGTGCGAGTTCAACCTTCGACCACCAGCCACTAGAGCAGAGATGTACTCGGCTGCTCAAAAGATTGGGGAAACATAAAGGATATTGGAGGAAAAGATGAAAGAAAAAGGGGTGCTTCAAGTGTTAGCAAGCCTGTGGAGAACAAAACAATTGAGCTAAAGCAAACCTAGGTTGTGGCAAAGGGGAAAGGAAAATCCCAGAAGAAGAATGCCTGTCTAAATGCATCTCGAGAGCATATCATGGTTGTGTTATTCCGAGAGAACAGACTGGAACGACCCCTGCCGATGAGGGAACCACCTCATCCTCATAACCCAAACAAAAGATGCGCCTTCCACAAT
Organism: Platycodon grandiflorus; assembly: GCA_016624345.1. NCBI lineage: Eukaryota > Viridiplantae > Streptophyta > Magnoliopsida > Asterales > Campanulaceae > Platycodon > Platycodon grandiflorus. The sequence goes on along the minus strand of CM028361.1, from coordinate 54,780,812 downwards.
GAGAATGGTCACAATACCGAGGACTGCATCCAGTTGAAGAAATAAATCCAAAGGTTAATTGACTAGGGGCCCCTTAGGAGGTACGAGCGGGGTAATGGTCAACAAGCAGGTCAGCCTAAGGACCCTCCGAGAGGTAGCAACTCGGTAGAGGAAGAGACAGACGTCTGCATGATACAAGAGGACATGAAAAGCATCACACAAATCAAGAACACAATCTATAGCCATGATAATGTTTTTCAGTCCGCTCCTCTAGAGAAGTGAAGAGGGCATAATGTTCTATCTCAGCAAGTTGGGAACAAATCCTACTGCCAAATAACAGCCACGCTGACCCTTCGAGTTCGAATTGGACGTTGATTCGTAAAAGGGTTTTGAAAGATACAGGAGCGGGGAAAGATATCATGTATTATAGTTTCTTCAAAGCATTAGGATTTGGAGACTCCCACCTCACGCCACGTGGGGTGCAACTCGAGGGATTCACGGGTCATAAGGTTACAGTAAAGGACACAATAACCCTCCAAGTCACCCTCGGGGAGAATGACCAACGCAGATCAGAAGATATCACATTACTCATCCTCGATCTGCCCTACCCGTACAACGCCATACTTAGGTTACCTGCTCAAATCAAATTTGATATGGTCTCCTCACCTACTCACCAGAGGATAAAATTCCCCACCGAGCGAGGAACTGGGATGATGAAGAATGACCCGAAGAGTACGCTCAATTACATGAAGCTGGTAAGACAAAATGAAGAGAAGATGAGAGGGAAAATTGTGGCATCTACCTCGGAGAAGCATCCCGAGGAGGATCGATCCACAAGAAAAGCTAAGCCCACGGAAGATGCGGAGGCCAAAAAATGGGCAAAGAGAAGGGATACAAATGAAGACCGAGCTAACACCTCTAGCCCGGCAACTGGGAAAACATAGCAACCAAAGCGGACTAGACTAGTTATCTAGCCAGACGCGTTAGGCACGAACACCAACATGCCCGACCAAGTCGAGCTCAGACCGATCACCCGAAGAAATGTGGAACCTCGTGATAAGTTGATCATCGTGGAGAGTCCAGACAATCGAAACGAGCACGACATGCTACCTCACAAAGACCTGGATGGGTAGTCATAAACTTTGATTTTTCAGGCCAGAAGATAAAAGTAGGAATAGAAATCCCTCTAGAAGAGAGGACATCTTTGCTTGGAGAGTCGAAGACATGGAGGGCATAGAGTATGAGGTTGTTGTACATAAAGTGAGCGTAGACCCAAGTGTCACGCTCATACAACATCGACCTTGAGTACTTTTGCCTAAGAAGTAGGCCGCAATCAAAAAAGAGGTCCACAAGTTACTACGAGCTAAGATCATTAAAGAAATCTTATACCCTACATGGATTGCAAACGTAGTAATGATGAAGAAAACAAGCGTAAAGTGGCACATGTATGTAGACTTCACCGACCTCAACAAAGCTTGTCCAAAGGATTGGTACCCGCTTCCTAGAATAGATCAGCTCGTTGATGCAATAGTAGGTCACAGGATACTAAGTTTTGTCGACGCCTATTCTGGTTACCATCAAATCCGCAATTAGCTCGCCGACCAGAAGTTAATTGCCTTTCGAGCTTCGGGGACTCTTTATTGCTATGTCATGATGCCCTTTGGGTTGAAAAACACAGGAGCCACATACCAAAGGATGATCAACAAAGTGTTTGGAGATCAACTCGGCCGGAACATAGAAGCTTAGATCAATGACATGGTCATTAAAATGAAAGAGATCAATCATGTTACTGACCTTGAAAAGACCTTTGCCAACCTCAAGAAGAACAAAATGAAATTAAATCCCGCCAAATGCGCCTTTAGGGTAACGACATGATTTTTTTGGTTATGTGGTCAATGAAAGGGGCATAGAGGCAAACCCCGAGAAGATTAAAGCTTTGGTAGATATGTGGGCTCCAACCTTGATACAAGGAATTCAACGTAACGGGCGTATTATGCCTTTAGGTCGGTTTATCGCAAAGTCGACATAGAAAAGCTTATCATTTTTTAAGTTGTTGAGAGGGAGCAAGAAATTCTCCTGGAATGAAGAATGCGAGAAGACATTCGCCGAACTCAAAGAGTATCTCGGTAGCCCGTCGTTACTCTCAAGCCCGGTACCCACTGAGGTGCTATCAGTCTACATCGCCACGTCAGACTCTGCTATGGCAGCAATTTGGTTAAGAGAAAAAGGTGTAACCCAAAGGCCGGTGTTAGGTCCCATAAGTATGCTCAGAATATAGGCTAGAGGGGGGGTTGAATTGCCTATATGATGATATGATCTTCATTTAAAATTTCATCCTATTTTGAAATATCTTTAAGGACAAAGATAAAATATTTATCGGGTCTAGTCAATTTTCTAGCAAAGCAACTCTGCTAATGCTGGATCAGCAGGTTTTCAGCATCAATAGACTTTTGCTACTCTATTACAGAGGGCTTGAGCAACAGCTTGGAAATTGATGTTATAATATTTGTTGTTTCAAATAAGTTGTGTAGCGAAAATACTTGCAACATATATATATATATATATATATATATATATAACATGGAAGATCAAAGTAGTTGTAACAAATAATACATCAGCAGACTTATATCTTCATTAGATGCAATTATCTTTTCCATGAATCAAATTGCTTAATATGTAGAACAAATAAAGCAAGAGAGATAAGTAAAAGCTGAATGTATAAAAATTCAGCAAAGGTTTACTCAAAGGTAAATATGCATAGTACATCAACCTAGACTTTCTATCCTAGCAACCTCCTAGGGTTTCATGGAAAGGAAGACAGAAGGGGAAAGGGAAGACTTACAAGGGAACTCTCACTTTCGCAATCCCAAGTCCCTTAGGGAGAAGGAAATGGCAGTGCCTGTGTGAGACTAATGTGAAAGACAATATTAAAGGTTGTTCAAATAGGAAGTATTTGAACAACTGAGTGCAAAGCACTCGACCAACTATGATGACACATTATCTCATAATCGACAACTCTTAGAATGAAATGTAAGTCTATCAGTATGAACGTAATTAGGATTGATAGCTCTTCATCTTCTTCGGATATCTTGAAGCAGGTTCTGTCTTCAACGGAGGGCTGGATGCTTAATCTCTTGTAACAGATTGGGAATCTTAGAAGCAGAAGAGATTGATTTGAAGGATGAAAGAACTCAAATCAAAAACTGGGTTATTGACTAAGAAAAACTTCTTGCCTTATGAATTTTTGAATGATCTCTCTCACACAGTGTGTGTTCTTACACTTGTGTCTTTCTCTTTCTAAATCCATATTCACGCTTGCTCTTTGAAAGAGGAAGGAGAGATTCTTCTTATAGGCAAAGGGGCAAAGGATTCGTTTGAGATTTGAGTAGATTTCGACCTTTGGAGTGTTTGTCTTCTAGTGCATCAAATTACATCTTGGGGACTGTTGGTTAAAGAAATCTTCTTGAGGATCTTGTCTTGAAGTTTGTCCGGAGAAACAGGGTTTGGCTCGATAAGACTTGTCATTATAGCCTGTTGTTTGTCAGTGCACTGTAGCTTGTCCTTTTGATTTTTCTTGAAGACTGGAATCAAACATGGAAGAAGAAATATCCAACGGATAAGAGTGAGGCTTGGATATTTTAGGCAAATCTTTATGCTGAAAAGGAGATCTGTAAAAATGCTTTTGAGAATTCCTGCAATCATGACAGCTTTGAAGAAACGACTAGTTTTCCTCTTTGAACTAAAAGGCACTTTTTGCAGTACTAACACTTTTTCATTAGGATACATAAATGGGGAAATTAGAATTAATTCGCCCATGTAATCCTTTGAGAAATGTGTTTGGAAAGTCAACTTTAAAGTTTGATCAACTAGATATATTTGACATAAAATAATCTAGTTGATAAATTAATTTAGATCTGAGCTGGACATTCCAATTTCACGTCATCATCCTTCTTGACACGTTGAAGCTTTTAGACCTCAAGGTCTGCTGATTTGAATGTTGCTGACTGAGTAACTACTTGGCGAGAAGTCTGCTGATCAGACGTCTACCGATGTTGTACTTGAAGAACTAATCCTTTTTGAGTGTTCATCATAAGATGCTAGGACAAAGACTCGATAGTATAAAAAGCTTCCTAAGTCTAAAGACCTATGCAATATTCAACGAGTTCCCACACTAACCGATACGCGGCCCTTTTAGTCACTCGTGTGAATATGCATTGTAATGGGGACAAGCAAATCACGGTTTAAAATATGCAAACATATATAGAAAATGTTGAACATGCATATTTCCAACAGCCGATGTATTACGTTTCTCACGCTCTAATTGATGTGGAAACAAGATATTTGAACATTGAAAAAGTAGTCTTAGCACTAGTCATGGCTGCCAGGAGACTAAGATACTACTTCCAAGCTCACGCTTTAATCGTATATACCAACCTACCTTTGAGAAGAATCCTTCATAAACCCGATGTTGTAGGAAGGATGATGAAATGGGTAGTCGAGCTATCGGGATACAATATCACTTCGAGTAGCGTAAGGCGATCAAAGCCTAGATCCTGGTTGATTTCATTGCAGAGAGGTCCTTTGTCAAGGGTAATCCAAGCCCAACCGAGCAGACTGGAGCAAACACATTAGCAAAGTCCCTCGGCCCACCTCGAAAAGGAACAACATCTAATTCCTCAGTTAGGCCAGTTCGTCATTAGACGATGCATGTAGATGGTTCAGCTAGCAAAAATAGTAGTGGCGCGGGACTATCTTTATTATCACCAGAAGGTGAGGAGATTAGCAAAGCAATCCGCTTTAAGTTCCCTACTCTAAAAACCAGGTCGAGTATATGGCCTTGATCGTATGTGTCGAATTAGCCAAAGAAGTCGGTGTAGAGCACTTACTCATTTTCAGCGACTCTCAGCTCATCGTGAAACAAATTTTGGGGTAGTATGGTGCTATTCACCCCACCTTACTTAAGTACCGCGAGTTGGCAAGGAGATTGCTAGAAGGATTTAAATACTGGGAATTGGAGCAAACCAACAGGGTGAATAATACCCAAGCTGATTACCTGTAAAAAATAGCCTCTGGTGAGCTTGAGGATCTGCCTGGAAAAGTATGGGTGAAATTCTTGGAATCACCCTCCATCAATAAAGATATCATTTTTCCCATCACCCCGGCTACTAGATGCTGGATTGATGAAATCCAGGAGTATATTGAGCAAGGCACGCTGCCCAACGATAGAAGCTTGGCACAAATTCTAAGAAAGTGGCCTGTAAGATATGCCGTGATCGGGGTGGTGCTTTACTGAAAATCATTCACTACACCGCCACTTAGATGTGTACGACCAGAAATGGTGGAAGACTTGCTCGCAAAAGTACATGAAGGTATTTGTGGAGGCCACCCTGGTGCAAGAACGCTGGCAAATCGAAACATCTTCCATGGATATTATTGCCTGAGCTTAAGGAAGGATGCGAAGCTTATGTGAGAAAATGTGACAAATGCTAGAGATTTTCAGATATTCCTCACCTACCAGCAGTTCCCCAGACCCTAGCAGTCGTGGCTTAGCGCTTTGATATGTGGGGAATAGACCTCATCGTTCCTTTCCCAAAAGCTAACGAAAACTACAGTTCGTCATCGTTGCCGTGGACTACTTTACTAAATGGGTAGAAGTGAAGCCATTGGCAAGCATAGTCGAGGACAAGGTCGTCAACTTTACCCACGATTACATTTGGTATCGGTTTGGGTTACCCCGGGTTATCCTGTTGAACTACGACACTTAATTCTCAACCAAATTCACCTCGAGCTACGAGTATATAAGCGTTAAACACTGGATATCCTTGGAGGCTCACCCGCAAGGGAACAACCAAACTGAAGCGGGGAACAAGCAGATCTTGCACGCTCTAAAAAGGAGCCTCGACGAGAAGAAAGAAAGATGGCTGGATGAACTCCCCGCGGTGTTATGGATCATACGTACCTCGGTAAAAGGACCAATAGAAGAAGCACCTTTCACCCTGGCCTACGGTTCAGAAGCTCGGGGGACTAGACTTAGATCTACTGGAAGAGAGGAGGCTTGAAACGAGAATGAGGATGGTAAACTACAAACAACTAACCAAAAGCCATCAAGACAAAAGAGTAAAATCGAGGTCCTTTTCAGTCGGTGACTAGGTACTTATAAAACTCGAGGCAATGGGGAAAAACGCGAACAGAAACAAGCTCTCCCCAAACTGGGAAGGCCCCTTCAAAGTTACGGGTGTGGTCCGAGAAGGCACATAACGGTTGGCAAAGAAAGATGGAAAAACATTGAAAAATCCTTGGAATGCCAACCACCTTCGACGATACTATCAGTGAATGAAATCCTATCTTTTTGTAAAGACTTGTAATCTTTTGTAAAACAATATATATATATATATATATATATATATATATATGAAAGTCTTGAATCTTTCTTAAAAGTTTGTTTCTATGATACCTCGCCAAGTCGAGGTCAAAGAACATAACTTATCCTTTATTTCAAGGAAGTTACCTGAAGCATAAGCGCTCCTCAAAAGTCAAAGATCACCTCGCCAAGACGAGGACGTTCACACAAAGAGACGTGGCGGCCTATCAGCCACGTTAAAATCTTATTCTAGCTACCATTTATTTACTAAGTAAATAAAAACAAAAATAGAATGGATAAATACAGATTATATTATAGCCCTACACAAAGACCAACATTCTTAAAAGTAAAGGGAAAAATTGTTCATACAAAGGCACAAAGGCCTGAATAAGCTCGACACAGTGAGGAAGAAAATCAAACGAAGTAATTGTAGTCCCTAATAGCCTCTCTGTACTGATTTTGATTGGTCTTCTCGCCCTCAAATTCCTTCGGCCTCAGTTCTTCATCAAAAGGAGCAGCTGGGTTTTCTTTTAAAATCTTCGCCACACTCCGTAGGTTATGATTATGAGGAGTGGGTGGAGTCTATGGCTCTTTTCCTTTTTTGGCATCATCGGCGTGAAATGTGGCCAGTTCGTCATCCTCATAGGGCACCAGCTCGTGACCACTCCTCACTAGCTCGCCGAAAAACACAATTTTATTCCATTCCAACAAACGGCTAAGGCGAACCCCAGAGCCAGCAGCCACTCTCAACATACGCTCCCTGCCTCTGATGTAATATAGAGCAATGAGCGCACTGAACGCATGGGAATTTTTAAACTCCTCGACAACGTGCTGACGAGGAGGGTTGTCCTTGGCCACTGCAATTTCACCCTCTAGCTGGGCGATCCGAAGGTTGGCCTCAGTCAATTTAAACTCAGTTTGGGTCACCCTTTCCTCGGCGGAAACAGCTTGCTGTTCCAGCCTTTGTTTGTCAACAATCAGTTCATCCTTCTCAAGGGACATCTTCTTTACCGCCATACCGGCCATATCAAGGTCGACCTACAAACTCTTCTTAGACTCACTAGAGGCCGCAACCTAAGCCTTAGCTTTCTTGGCATCTTCCCGAACCTCTCAGAGGTCCACTACTAGAAACACGCTAATTACTGTCGGATTAAATCCGTCAGTAATTACTGACGGAAACTCTGAAATTACTATCGAATATCCGACAGTAATATTCATTTTTTGGCGGGATAAGAATTACTGTCGGAATATTTCGACAGTGATTCAGGAATATTCTTCGAATATACCCTTTGCGTCCGACAGTAATTTCTGTCGGAACAATCCGACAGTAAAATATCTGACAGTAATACAGGAATATTCTTCGAATATTCCCTTTTCAGCGTCAAAAAATTGGTTGTCAAAATTACTGACGGAGAATCCGACAGCAATTTAAGTAAGAGTTTCTGACGGAGCTCCGACAGTAATTTAAAGTAAAATCCCCAAATCGAACTCGGCCCCCCCTTTTCAGTCCAGATCTAGCACTCTCTCTCTCTCTCTCTCTCTCTCTCTCTCTCTTCCTGCGCCACACCCGCCGCGCCACCCCCGCCGCGCCGCCGTCTCTTCCGTTCTGTCTCTCTCTCCCTGCGCCACCGGCACCCTCTCTCTCTCCCTCGGTATATATTTTATTTTAATCCGCTCTCTTCCTGCGCCACACCCGCCGCGCCACCGTCTCTTCCGTTCTGTCTCTCTCTCTCCCTGCGCCACCGCCACCCTCTCTCTCTCCCTCGGTATATATATTTTTTTAATTTTTTAATTTTGTATTTAATTTATATATTGTTTTAAATTTTGTATAAAAATGTATGTTTCTTTTTTTCTGTTTATATATGTATGTTTCTATATATTTTTTTGGAGTATTTATTTATTTTTTGTGCATTTATTCAATATAAATGTGTATATTTATGAATTTAATGTTTTTCTGTGTAAATGTGTATTTTATTTTGTTTTATTGTTAATGTTGGTGTAAAAAAATTTTAATTTCTGTATTTTGTGTAGTGTAGATTTATTCTGTATTTTTTTTAATTTTTTTAATTTTTTGTTAATTTATGTTTTATTCTGTGTAAATGTGTATTTTATTTTTTTGTTAATTTTTGTTAAAAATGTATGTTTCTTTTTTTCTATATATATATATATATATATATATTTTTTTTTTGTTTTCTGTAATTTTTTTGTTAATGTTGGTGGTTAAATGTATTTTTCTTTAATTATTCTGTAATTTTAATGTGGGTATATATAATGTTAATGTTAATGTGGGTGGTAGGGTAAGTTATTGTTTCTATTTCTTGTTCATTGTCTTGAAAGCATGCTATATTACATGTCCTTCATGTTGGTTTGATAAAATGAAATGATACATGCTATATCGGTGTTTAAATCAAAGTGGTATTGTGAAATGTTCATGTTTGAATGTGGTGAATGTCTCTCTAAATGTAATTTTAATGTGGGTATATATAATGTTAATATTAATGTGGGTGGTAGGGTAAGTTATTGCTTTGATTTCTTGTTCATTGTTTTTAAAGCATGTTATATTACATGTCCTTCATGTTGGTTTGATAAAATGAAATGATACATGCTATATCGGTGTTTAAATCAAAGTGGTATTGTGAAATTTTATTGTTAATGTGTGGTAAATGTGTATGTTTAAGTGTGTAATTATGTATTTTTTAATTTTTAAAAAATATGTAATTTTTGTATATTTCTGCACATTTTTTTTTTTTTTGTGTATAAATTTATATGTTATTGTTTGGTTAGATATACATATGTTAGTGCGATACCGATAGTTATTAGGTAAGTACTCTATGTATACGTACAATTAAACCCTAAATTTTAAATAATTAAATTATTAAATTATAAAAACCCTAAGCCACATAACCTTAAACATAAACCGTTAACTCAATCTTAACCCTAAACCACGCCCTTAACCTTAAAACCTAACCCTAAAAGACAAACTTAACCCTAAACCATACCCTTAACCCTAGCTAAACCATTCCCTTAAACATAAAACCTAACTCTTATCCCTAATCCTAAACCTAATGTTAATCTTAAACTACATCCTTAAATCCTAAACCTAAATCCTAAACACTAACCCTATACCATAACTCTAGTCACAACCTTAAAACCTTACTCTTGACCCTAAACCCCGACCTTAACCTTAAAACCTAACCCTAAAACCTAACCTAACCATAAACTATACCCTTTACCTTAAACCGAAACCCTTAAACCCAACTTTAACCTTACTTTACCCCTAAACCATACCCTTAACCCCAACCTTTACCCTTAATCACAACCTTAAACTCTAAACCCCAATTCGGTAATCCCTAATCTGGTAATCCCTAATTCCTAGTTCGGTAATCCCTAATCCCTAATTCGGTAATCCCTAATCTGGTTATCCCTAATCCCTAATTCAGTAATCCCTAGTCCGGTAATACCTAATCCCTAATCCCAATCCCTATACCCTAAACCCTAAACCTTATACCCTAAATTGGAGACATGCAATGGAAATTGGTTTACCTAACGTGCAGAATATTAAAAGTGAGAAGAAAAAAAAAGAGGAAGAGGAAAGATAACAATAAACCTAAACAAATTTAAATTAACCATATCTAAACCCCTCCTATCTAAACCCTAAACCCTATATACCCTATACCTTAAACCCTATTTAACTCGTTATGACTATTTATAATCGGTATCTATCATCATATTCTCGTCAACCCATCTCTCAAGGTGATCGTCCCAAATTTACCACATCAATGTAGGTTTATTGGATTCAAGATGGGAGATCCTTCAATTGAAGTGCCTCTTCTATTCGCCGTCGAGCAATTTCTTGATAAAATTTGTGTACGTCGTCATTTATCTCTGCTGCCGAATTAAGATTATTTAAGAAGAGGAATTCTTGAAAGCATCCAAGGACAGCCTAGTTTTTAAAAGGAATTCTTGATGCGTTGATAGCTGTCCGTCCTTTCATTGATGCCTACAAATATTGCTGAGAAATAAGAGTTATCAGCACTTGAGAGTGAGCTCAAAAGGGTTGAAAACTATCCTTATGCTGGAGATATTACTAAGTTTTGTTAAAGCTTAGTCTGAACTCCAGTATAAGGATAATTTGCAATCCTTTTTGACCTCACTCTCAAGCACTGATAACTCTTCTTCCTCAGAAATATTTGTAGGCTTCAATGAAGGATGGACAGCTATCAACGACATCAAGAACTTCTCTTTTAAAAAACTACGTTGTCCTTGGATGCTTTCAAGAATTCTTCTTCTTAAGTAATCTTAATTCGTAGCAGAGATAAATGACGACGTACACAAATTTTATCGAGAAATTGCTCGACAGCGAATGGAAGAGGTACTTCAATTGAATGATCTCCCATCTTGAATCCAATAAACCTACATTGATGTGGAAAATTTGTTACGATCAGCTTGGGAGATGGGTTGACGAGAATATGATGATAGATACCGATTATAAATAGTTATAACGAGTTAAATAGGGTTTAAGGATGTTTTAGAAGGGGTTTGAGTGTAAATAGACTGTTTTATACCGATTATAAATAGTCATAACGAGTTAAATAGGGTTTAAGGATGTTTTAGAAGGGGTTTGAGTGTAAATAGACTGTTTTATAACGATTTGAGTCTTAAAAGGTTGTTATGAGAAGGGATTGAGTTCAAATAGGCTATCTTAGTAGGGTTTGAGTGTATATAGGCTGCTTTACATGGGTTTTGAGTTTAAATATGCTACTTTAGCAGGCTCTGAGCCTCAATAGGTTATTTTAGAAGGTTTGAGTGTAAATAGACTGCTTTATAACGATTTGAGTCTTAATAGGCTATTTTAGAAGGGTTTGAGTGTAAATAGGTCATTATGAAAGGGTTTTGAGTTTAAATAGGCTGCTTTAGAAGGGTTTGAGTACAAATAGGTTGTTTTAGAAGGCTCTAAGTGTAAATAAGTTATTTTAGCAGGACTCTGAGTATACATAAATTATTTTAGAAGGGGTTTGAGTGTAAATAGATTATTTTATAATGATATGAGTCTTAATAAGTTATTATGAGAAGGGATTGAGTTCAAATAGGCTGTCTTAGTAGGGTTTGAGTATATATAGGCCATTTTTATTGTTTTCTTATAAGTTGATCATGTTATACCTTAATATGTATTGTTCGCTAATTTTAATTCATTATATTTGTAGAATCGACACTACGGTACCGAGGTACCCTACACTGATTTATTTGCTGCGACCCACACCACTCCTGCTCCTCCTGGTGCTGATTCGCCGTTTGTCTTTGTCGATGAGATGGCAAAGAAAGCATTTGTAAGTATTACTTAAAATATTTTAATTTAATTTAATTTATTAGTTAATTAAAATGTTATTATGTTATTATTAATGTTTTTATGTTTTTATGACACAGAATGACTATAAGGCGAGTATGGACACGCACGTCGCCGACGGGCTTGTCCAGACGACCCCCCAGGTGCCGACGCCCTTTTCGGCAACATTTGGCATTGGGTCACTGCGGAGTCACGGAAGAAGAGGGGATCTCGCCTCTACGGCTTTGGTGACCACGATGTCGCTATGTTGAGACCAGGCGGATCGACTTCTTCCTCAGCGACCGCGTCTTCTGGTCCTTCGTACCAGTCAGCTACTAAGAGTGCCCTGGTCAAGAAGACGCAGACTCTCGAGTAGCCGGTGAAGAGGCCGAGCGATGCAAGAAGAGCCCAGATATGCAGCACTGGTGCAACAACAGCCCAGAGATGTGCGGGCCGAGAATAGAGCTGCGACGGTCATGGAGCAGCAGCAGGAGCAGCATCAGCCTACTAGGTCTTCTATTGTGCGTAATTTATTTGACCCTCCTCCACAGTAGACACATTATTTTGGTACTGAAATATTTTTTAAATTGTATATATATTAATTTTAATATAAATTATGTTTTAGTTGTTAATTATAGTTTATTGTTGCAGTGTGTTTGTGTGACTGTGTATATATAACTGCTATATCAGGTGAAACAAAAACTAAATTATTAAATTTTAAAATTAAGTTTTTTTATTTTTGTAATATTTTACTATCGGAGCTCCGACAGAAATTTTTATTTAAAAAAATTTTATTTTTATTTACTGTCGAAAACCGACAGTAATTCACCATTCAAAATAATAACGGAGTTTATTTACTGTCGATTTTCCGTCAAAAAATTAACGCCCTTCCAACAGTAAATTAACAGAATGTTAATGTCTGTCACTAGGTTACTGTCGGAGCTCCGACAGTAGTTACTGTCGAAATATTGTCGGATATAATCACCGTCGAACGTTTACTGTCGGATACTGTCGGAGCATTTCCGACAGTAAATTTATCATTACTGTCGGAATACGTAAATTACTGTCGGATTGCTCCGACAGTAATCACGTGTTTTCCAGTAGTGGTCGCTGATCATTTTTTTGTGTTCGTTGTTCATCTTAACACGCTTTGTTGTCAACTTCTTCACCTCGGCATGGGAATTGCCGAGCTCTGTAGAAAAAGTTTGAAGGGCCTAAGCCAACTGCATGAAATAAGGATAAACTTGGTCAAATCAAGAACTAGGTTATCTAAATGCAAGAAAGGTTAGGAAGACGTACCTCCCTCAAAATAAAGCCCGAGCGGTCGACGACCTGAAGCTAGTTCATCTCTCCGAACTACTTCATGATATCGTCATCCAAACAACGGAAGATGATCCCTTGGCTGATGACGACGACATCAGATGATCGATCAATAGAGCCCAGCACATTCTTAAGAGAAAGAGCCTCACCGGCGATGGCATTAGCTAGCTCAATCCCACTAGCTCGGCTTCATGGGACCTGATAACTTGGCCTGAGCAACAGGGGACCAGTGCTTCCATTAGTGGTAGTTTCAGGCTCGGACGTCCGAGAAAAATTAAAAGCTTCCTCGGCCACTTTCTCGGCCTCTACGGCGATTCCCTCGTCGGCATCAACCGGTTCATCGAAGGCCACGACATCCTCAGCATCCTCGTCTATAAGCCCAACGTCGATGGACACTTTCTTCCTTTTACGACGAGCCTCAAGGGAAGGGGACTTTGCCCTTTTGGTTGCCTTGGGAGGTTCCTCAGTTCTCGTCCTCGCAGCCCCTCAATTGCAATGTCGACAGTAGGGATCGACACCGACTTCCCAGCACCTTGAACCTTCGCCAGCTTTTTAGGTAGCTCGGCAGCACAACCGCTAGCAACCTTTTCCTGGCCAGCCATGGAAGAAAAGTAGGCATCCAAGTTAAACATAACTGCAAGGCACAAAGAGGATTAGTTATTGCACAAATCCATAAAGTATAAGTGTGAGCGCCCCGGATCCGTCCTTCAGAGAAGGCCGGTCCTTTCGAGCCTTTTTTGCTCTTGTCTTGTGGTTTTCCTCTATTTGATTTTATGGTTTGATAAACATGAAAAACATGTTTATCTTTGAAAACAGAGTCGCCACTCTCGTTTATAAAGTAAACGGGAGAAAAACTTTAGATTATGGGTTCGGGGGCCAAGTTACGATTTGAGAAGGTTTTATGCAACCAATTCGCCCTTTCGGTCTCTACACATTTGCATGCTCGTATTTAATTATCGCAAGTTTGTTTATTTGCAGAATATATATTTTACATGTATTTAAAATGTATTGAAATAATTACATACATATTCAAAATGTATTTACATATCTAAATAAACTAACGAACTGAAGGGATTACCTTCTGTCGTTTTACAGAAATCGGGCCACGTTCTAGGCCGTTGTATTATACCGGATCAAGCTAGCTCGTAGCCTAATTGTTGTGCTTCAACTACTACCAATCGAGGAAAGGAAGACTTACGTTTTGTGTGTATTGAGATAGAGTCAATACTCTTTTCACTTTTCTTTCTCTCTTTTCTTCCTCAAAAAGAGGCTTGATAGAGAGAGAGTTGTGTATGTGTGTGTGTGTGAGCTATTGGTGGGAGTTCTCTGGCATGGTGTCCGCGCACAAAACCCTGTTTGGGTTTATCAGCGCATCAGAAATGTCTTTAGCGCACCAAACCCTGTTTTTGGCTTTTCCAGGCTTTATGTCTTGCACTTTGGCCCTTCTAAGCTGTGTATCTTCAGTCTAGACCCTTGATGTTGATCTAACGGAAGGTTGTTTGTGTGTTGGACGTCATTAGTCCTGTTGTATCTTCGAGTTTGACCCTTGATGTTGATCTAACCGAAGTTTGTTGTATTTGTTGGACGTTTGTTGGTCCGTTGTGTATGTTGTTTCCTGAAATAATCATAGAAACATGTGTTAGTCCATTTGTAAATAAATATTTATTTATTGAAAAATTCGTATAATGTAGGTGTACGAATTCTGGGTGTCTACAATAAGCAGAAAATGTACAGGCAGAGAGTTCAAATATTATTACTGGGGTCGCATCCTCTCTTAGACTCCCCTCGGCATAAAGGGTATTCTTCGCAGAATTTCAAGTCTTGGTGCAATAACCAACCCGAAAAGCTTTTCGCCTCGGGCATAATACACAAGGGGGTTACACTCCCTATCTTCTTTCCAGATATCCCTGCGGTCCACAATAGCGGTTCATCCTTTACAATCCTCTTCCAGTCATATAAACGAGCAGAGGCCTTCCCATCGAATTTGAGCTCGCGCTCAATAGCGATCTTAGCCTTCTGCTCATAGGCCATTAACTCGTCCTTCTTGCGAGCAAGAATGTCATATGGTTTGGTCAGATAAGGGAAGTTCCATCCTCTCTGGCTTTCCACAAGGATCACTTTGTCTGCCCAACCACTTACCTTGCTCGGGGTCTCAATAAAGAACTTGATCCCGTAGTTTTGGGTTTTACAATGAAGGTGATCTTGGGTATTGCCGACCAAAAAGTAATGATGAAAAGGTTAATGTTGGGCTCAAATCCGTGTGAGTGGACTACGGCCGCAAAGCTCGTCAACATCCTTACGGTGTTGAGAGAGAGGTCCAAGGGGTGAGTTGACATATTGCCTAGGAAGGAGCAAAATAATGGGTCGAGGGGGAGGCATAGGCCCACCTCGAAGAAACTAAGGTAGATGCCAACCCGATTCTCATCCTTCTCAACTCAGTCAAATCCCTGCCGGGCAAAAGGGACCTTCGGAAATCTTCAAAGACGTGGTTGTAATTGTTATTCCATAAATTCAGGTCTCTGGAGCTGATTTGGTTTACCCAAGCTTTGGGGCCTTTATCGATCTTTTTCTCAGATTTCTTAGTAGCAGCTCATCCTGATGTGGAGGCCCCACCCTTAGTCCTCGCCATTTGCACAGAAGCAGACTTATTAGATAAAGTGGATAGTCGAGCCGACGAGGACCCAACGACCATCTTCTTAACTCTTTCTCGACAAAAACGAGCTTTCTCAGCCTCGATGGCCTCATGAGCTTTTCTCTCCCTCTCAGCATTAATGCTAACGATTATCCTATCTAAGGTATTATTTATTCCAAAGGCTATCTGCGACTTCACTGCATAGGGGTGGATAAGGGGAGATTGGGCACCTTATAGAGGTCATCATTTACTACCCAGAACTCTTCTATCGATAGCCCGGCCTATCAAGTACGTCCTCGCTTCACTGGGAAGAACTACGACCCAGCGACCTCGAGACTGCCTATAAATGTTTCTAGCCGATGGTGAATGGGCAAATACAAAATCAGGGAGAGAGACATCGGAGTCAAAACTTGAGGAAGATGTCGAGCTCAGAAACTCAGCACTAGCGTCCTCCCCAGGGGCCAAAGGTCGAACCCTCATATTGGATATGGTATTAAAATCTAAGGATCCACCAAGGAGAGGCAAGATGAATACCTGATCGAGTAAAAGAAGGTCGGCCAAAGGATGTGGTAGACAGAATAACCTAAAACAAAAAAGAAGCCAGAGTTAGTGCCGGCGATGGAGCTTAAAATCCAAACGAAATTACACAGCTTAGGTTTAGGCCAAAATGGGCTAGAAAAACTGAAATGGAGGGAAGAAAACAAGGCAAAACTAACCTGCAGAACGAAATCGTACTATTACAACCGAAATCAACGGAAATGATGGATGTTTGAGTAGTCGGAGGTTGCTAGAAATGGCCTGGTTCACTGGAGATCAAGAGGGTTTTTGGGGTTTTAGGTGAAGAGTAAAAAGTGAGAAAGTTGAAATCTTTATTATATAACCCGAGATCAACGGGTTAACCCGAATGGTAAAACACGCTGATCCTAGCTCAGCGCCCTTTGAACTCCTTCATTCCATGTGGTATTGATGCACGGTAACCTCCTGCTCACATGCTATCGCATTTTAAAATTTGAAAAGGCACGAATTCAACGTAACCAATTTCGTGTCTCCTTCTCATCATTATTAAACATCTCCCTAGGCATTCACTTTTTCCAAGACAACTCATTAGATGATACATCAAAGGTCATCTCGCCGTGTACCGAGGACGAGGTGGGAAAAACAACCTCGGTGCAAAACAACAAGCTCGATATGGTTTCACCGACCACTAAAAAAGACTCCTCCACCCAAGGATAAATCATAATAGTCGAGGAGTCGGGGGATTTGGCCTGCTGGCTTGAGCTCATGGCTTCCAATCTGGAGGTCATGGGTTCGATCCCCCCAGGAGTTAGAGGGAAGGCTTTCTCTCCCTAGGATTTATCTCCTAGGCGCTTCTGTGCGTGCATGTGTGTGTGTGTGTGTGTATGTGTGTGTGTGAGTAGAAAAAGAAAAAAAAATTAATAGTCGAGGAGTCGGGGGATGGGATCCTCCCAGAAACCATCCCACATGTCTCCCATGTTAGTATCATAGATATTGGGACCCATGTTGACGAGGACAACTAACACTATGGAGTTGACGAAGAGGTCAGCCGAGCTGTGTCCGAACAGCCTTAGCCCTAGGCCGACCTTCTGGATAGCCCAAGCCACCGACCTAGTTCATCCACTTCGTCAACCTGTGTGACCTCAGCCTGGCCATCCACCTCACCGCCGAGGAGTCAGCAGTGAACATTAAATGCCCACTGCATGTTAACACTTAACTAAGAAAGGACAAGATATTCCCATTGGAGCAGTACATTCCTTTCTTATGAAGCAATATCGGCATTTATGATATGTTACTACTCCCAAGGAGGAAGATTCTATTCTCCACTTTATCCTGATAGAAGACTTGCCTCATTAATGAGCAGTCCACTCCCAAGAATCCAAGTGGATAAATTTATACCATTTATACGCCACCTTGAGCTATAAATAACATGTACCATCTTCATTTATGGCTAGGCTTCATTTACTCCAAAACATACCCAAAGTACTATCTGTTGCTTTAAACACTTGCCTCCAATACCTGCATTTACTCGATTATTTGGGTGGTATTTAGGAGATAGTTTGCACCAAGTACAAACCATCTCCTTCATTATTATCACAAAACTTACTCCCACACCTGATGGTTACTGTCGGATCAAACCTCGGCACCCCCTGACGATGTTTTTCTCTTGTCATTAATGATCACAGGAGTAAAGGTGGAACTTAACCAAGCTTCAAGTTGTTTATCCTCGAACTAGACTATCACACGGAATCTGACGTGGTCACAATATACTATTTGGCATGATCACTTATCACATTATTGAATGAGTTG
Organism: Platycodon grandiflorus; assembly: GCA_016624345.1. Classification (NCBI taxonomy): domain Eukaryota; kingdom Viridiplantae; phylum Streptophyta; class Magnoliopsida; order Asterales; family Campanulaceae; genus Platycodon; species Platycodon grandiflorus. The sequence continues at coordinate 54,762,872 of CM028361.1, read as the reverse complement.
ATTGCATGTTAGACAACAAAACAGTGTCGTTTGAATACCAAAACTTTTTTTTTATTATTAATCACGAGATCGATCAACTTATTTAATGATGTGATGTAATTTTGACCGTAAACCACAAACATTACACATAATTTTGGTGTAGAACTCTGATTTTGAGGAGGGAGTAAAGATAACATTAGTGACAACTTTGCCTAACCAATATAATATGTTGTTAAAATATGTCTCAAATTCATATGAATTTTGGAATTCTATACAAACTAGGATTGTTAATCATAGAGTTTAATGGAGAAGGTTACACAAGTTGGTATTAGTTGTAAAATGATTCCTTTATTCACATGGATTAAGAATCTTAATCCCAATTTGTTTAGGTTTTTCTTAGGGCCTATATAAAGAGGTGATGGGACATCAATTAAAAACATGACCAAAAAGTGAGAGAGACACAAATTGTAGAGAGACGGACGACGGACACAGTTGTGGTCGAGGGTCTCAAGGTCTTGGTGCTGGTAGACAAAATAGTGCGTGCCTATTTTGGACTGTGAAAGGTGTGGTACTCTGTGAGATTGTGTCAATCCTTATAACCCTTGTCCTAGGTAGGGTTAGTACATTGAAAACTCTCTATTATAATTCCTCATAGTTATAGTGGATGTGTTACTTGCCTTGGAGTAGATTAAACTACATAAATCCTCTGTTCTTTTTTGTTTGATTTCGTTATATTTTTTATTTTCTTGCCATTATTTCTCTAAATACTTAGTACTATTATTTTCGACCAATTCGCTTCCGCATTGAAGATAGAAACTGAGAATTCTCAATCCAAGAATATCCTCATTTTTATAACAAATTAATTGTATTAAGATTGTATTAATTAATCATAGAATATTCAAGATAGAAACTAGGATTATATTAATTAATTATAGAGTTAAATGGAGATGGTTAAATAAGTTGGTACTAATTGTAAAAGGATTCCTTTATTCACATGGATTAAGAGTCTTAATCCCAATTTATTTAAGTTTTTCTTAGGACCTATATAAAGAGGTGATGAGACGTTAATTAGAAACAAGACCAAAAGTGAGAGAGACAAAAGTTGTGGAGAGATGGACGATGAATACAGTTGTGGTCGAGGGTCTCAAGGTCTTGGTGTTGTTAGATAAAATAGTGCGTGGCTATTTTGGGCTGAGAGGTGTGGTATTCTGTGAGATCGTGTCAATCCTTGTAACCCTTGTCCTAGATAGGGTGAGTACATTGAAACTCTCTATTGTAATTCCTCAGCGTTTATAGTGGATTTGTTGCCTGCCTTGGAGTTGATTAAATTACGTAAATCCTCTATTCCCTTTTATTTGATTCCGTTATATTTTTTATATTCTAGCCATTATTTCTCCAAATACTTGGTACTATTATTTTTGACCGATTCGCTTCCGCATTGAAGATAGAAACTTATAATTCTTAATACAAGAATATCCTTGTTTTTATAACAAACTGGTATCAGAGCTTTGGGCTAGTCAAAATTATGCAATCAAAAAATTGGAGCTATTTGGAGATGGCGGACGTTGGAAATTCTATGCAGTTCTAATTGGAGAAATTTAACGAAAGAAATAACTTTAACTTGTGGCAAGTTAAATTTAGGGATGTGTTAATCCAAACAGAACATGGGATTGCTTTGGAAGGAAAGGAAGCAAAACCCGACGATATGTAGGATGAGGTATGGAAGAGAATTGATCAAAAGGCAGCTAGCACTATCCGGAGATGTTGCGTGTATAATGTTCTTTGCAATGTTATCTCCGAAAAATTTGCAAAGACATTATAGGAGAAGTTGGAGAGTCTCTACATGGGGAAATTTATGTTATACCGGTTGTACCTAAAGAAGAAGTTGTTTAACTTTACGATTTCTGAACGTACAATCATGATCACTTGAATGCGTTTAACAAGATACTTTGCGAGTTAGCTAATATCGGTGTTAAAATTGAGGATGAAGATCAGTGTTTAATTTTGCTAAAGTTTTTGCCACCATCTTACAATTATTTAATTACTACTGTAATGCATGAAAAATACAAGCTTACTTTAGGTGAAAACGCAGTTCATTAATAACTTGTTGATCTGACATGATTATTGATTATTGTGTTGCGGTTTATAACTCGATGCCAGCACAATAATCTGGAACTGCGATTTATAACTCGTTGAACTGCGGTTACAATAATTGATGTCTTCATTAATAACTCGTTGATCTGACATGAGCCAACAACTTTATCGACGTTTGAGAACACTCGGGATGGACGCGTGGAGTTTCGGTTAAGGCAAACTTTCTCTTCTCTAGCCTTTTTGTACATAACCAAAACTGTGGCTGCCAATCCTTTAATTATTCAAATAATTGATTGTCTACACTCTTGAATTGCCAACTCTTTCATCAGTAACCACACACCTTAAAAGGGTACATGAAAAAGAAAAAGAACAAACAAGACCTCACTTCACTACACCTAATTAACAAACATGATTGAAACTTTACAATGAACGTACGTTGCTCCATTTCCTCTTTATAATAGTGATCTCAAATGATAGAAAAAGGTAAAGAGACCTTTTTTTGTTCCCTCATCATCAAGTGTGATTGAATTTGTACTATTTTCAAACTTTTTTACATCTTTCTGTTGTTTTCGTTGGTTACTGCAATCTGCAACTGCTGTTTTTTGGCAGGTTCGTCATGGTTCTTCTCGACATCCCATTTCTGTGGTTCTTCCATAACTTCGTTCTTCCTGTATTTGCAATAGATCACAAGCTGCAGGATCCCTAAAGGACAACCAACCAGATTCGGTGCCTGCCAAGAATTCACGATAATAATCACAAACATTTTATAGATTGTACGTATTAGTATTACTATACTCCGCTCATTAAGCTAGACACTCTATTGATGCTAATAGCATCGACTCGAGCATATGACTAGCTAGTACTGTGGCACGTAAAGATGTGTGTTTAAGGCCATTTTGGCACATAAAATGCGTGGCGGACCGGAGTTTCCAAGAAGACCTTTAGTGCTTTTTATGGGTAAATAATACTGACCGCAATAAAAATGTCGTGCCCAAGAAGTCCATAAGCCATCCAGAGTGAGCTCGCGAGAAAGGAGAAGAAAGACAGGTAGAATGGCATAAATTCCACGCTCCTCGTCTTTATAACTTTTTTCTGCACAATTTCATAATCGTATCACATGTCACACTAATGTGTTATAATTAGTCATAGAAAATACATGAAAAATATGTACCATCTTACCATGACAACAAGTGGAGAACCGTACATTGCAACAGATGCTACCAATCCGACAGTCCCAACGAGCATTTTCCGATTCTTGTGATCATGCACAACAAATGTTGATATCATTGCAGTGATACCAAACACGACCAAGACAACTATTGTTGTAAGTCCTACCTTCTTCTGCAACGCGAGACGACGACATATATAAAAGACTAGTCAGCAAATACATACATATATACGATTCGTATATAATAGTTTGCGAAACGATATTTATGTTATGTTACCTTGCCTTCAGCAGACGTAAACCAGATATATATGAGAATGAAGGAGAGCTCAAAAAGAATGCCTAAGCCATTAATGGTGACAAGAGGGAAGTTTTCCCACTCACAGCTTACAACAGGCAAGCCATACCAAGTGTAAAGAAGACAATTCAACAATGCAACTGTGTACGGAACGCATGAAAATCCCTCAGCGCTTTTCTTCTTTATCACTGTTGAAAAAGTTAGCCTGCCAAGAATTGGATGAAAAAAATCAGTATATATTAATCATGCATTTTCCTTGGTAAAAAGAAAAGAAAAATTGCATGCAGGATTTGATGAGGTTAATTACATGGGTGCAGCATAAAGTAACAAAGAGGCAGCATTTCCTGCAAGAAAAAAAAAAAATTAAAAACCAAAACAGATTTCTTGTTATTTAGGGTACTGATTTCAAGTAAAACGAATTACGGAAAAATTAGAGAGACACACGACCAACTCAGTCTTTCTCGCAATTACTTAGAGTCGGCTACATGAAATATACTTACCCATTACTCCTACTGCCAAACGCAACATCCCTCCCATGTTGGCAGAAAATGAAGAGAGAGAGAGAGAGAGAGAGAGAGAGAGAGAGAGAGAGAGAGAGAGAGAGAGAGAGAGAGTGAGAGAGAGATATTAAGAGGTTATTAAGGATGGTTGTTGAACTAGTTTAGCATACTCTTGGAATGGGGGATATAAATACTACTCCTACAAGGACCTGAAAAAGAGAATAATATAAAAATTGTAAAGAAAGAAGAATTGAAAAGGCTGTTTGTTTGCTTGGAAATCTTGTGGAGGAAAACATTTGGAAAAAGAAAAAGAAAAATAAAAAATAAAATTTGTGGAGAGAGTCAAGGTAGGTCTGCCTCAACTCATGAGCTTATTGTTTCTTTAATTGAAGATGCTCTCCAATTACAATTTGTGTTACTTGGAGCTTAATTTTAAATTGGATTTAGAGAGAGAGAGAGAGAGAGAGAGAGAGAGAGAGAGAGATGGGATGGGAACAATGAAAACTTTGATGCTTGGGGCCTCTAGTGAGTGGAAGATGCCAAAGGATTTCCACTACCCTAAATAGTGATGCAATCTAAAGGTGTTGTTTGGTTTTTGAGCTCAAACTTTCTTCGGTTACACCCTTCGTTTCTAAGTTAACGTCGTGTTTGGTATTATTGAGTCAACTAACTACTTTTTAACTAAAAACAATGTTTATATTTTAATTTTTTTAAATTATAAAATACGTAATTGGTAGAACCAAAAAAAAAAAATTACAAATAGTACTTTATGACTTAAAAAATATAAAAATATATAAGTCAAAATTTTTATTTAAAAAATAATTAGTTTAATTCAAAAAAGTCAAACAAAACAATATTTTGGGAACAGAAGAAGTATAATTGAATGCTTTTAGGTTTTTTCTTTTAGCAAATTTGTTATTTCCTTTACGGTCTAATATTTTCTTTAGCGAATGGATATGAGGAGCATATTAACGAAAATGAATTCCATTTTGCAAAATTATCAGATATTATAACTGTTGGATTCTTTTATTAATGATATGGCTTCATCCGAGCAATGAGCTTGAGGGGCTGGTGAGGATTTTAATAGGAAAGATTCTAAAGTCACGATTCATGGTTTGACTTTTTAAAGTTAAATCGATTGTTTTTTAAATAAAAATTTAACTTTTATTTTTTTTTCAAAACTATAAATAACGTAATTTGTAGTACTTTTGTGTACTAAAGGGACTTTGGTCGTTTAAGCAAAAGTTCTTGGCTTCGAGTTACCTGGAAAAATAGTTTTGGTGATCGGACCTAGAAATATCTTAAAATACAAAAACAAAAAATAAAAAAAAAAATAAAATAAAATCACAAATTGACAATATGGCAAACTAGAATTCTTTGCTAGGGTAAGTTACAGAAAACCTCCTTCTCCTATACTGGAATATCAGATCACCCCTTAATCTAAAATATCCGACAGTAAACCCTCTTAAACAATAGCATGACTCTTCACAATCATCACCAATTATATTAGACTACGTCATATTAAATCATATCTTAATCAACTCGAATCTAAGTCAAATTTAATCTAAATCTAATCTAAGTATCTAACTGAATCAAACTAGAATAAATCTAACTTAAATATAATCAAAACAACTCAATAAATCATTTAGAATATAATTTTATCTATAAATTTAAAAAATGTTAATCAAAACAATTTAATAAATAATTTATAATATAATTTTCTCAACAAATATCAATGATGTTAAATCAAAACAATTCAATAAATCAATTTAAATCAAAATCAAACATAGTTAAAATAACTTTAATAAGAAATCAAAATCAAATTAAATCAAAACAATTCAATAGAAAATCCAAAATAAATTGTTTTCCTTTTTGTTGGTTTCCTTCTCTTTTTTTCTTATTAATGATAAATAAATTTATTCATTGAATGTTTTTTTAGACACATGACTCGTTCCTGTTAAGCTTTTGACGATCTTCTGATATAGTTTTGAAGGGTTTACTGCTGAGTATTTTAGATCAGGGGGTGGCCTGTTACTCGGGTGTAGAAAGAGGGGATTCTGTAATTTACCCTTCTTGTAATCCAAGTAAACAAATGAAATGAAATACTCTATCCGTTCAAGACAAAGAGTTTACTTTTGATTTTTTTCGTTCAATTTAGTTAAAGTTTGACCGATAATTAACATAAATTTAGTAATTTTTATAAACTTATGAAATTTATAATCTATAGTATTTTTAAAATAGTTTTTAATTAATAAAATTTTATTTCCTAAAATATAAGTAAAATATGTAAAGTTTTGATTTAATTTGGTCACATATTTACTTTTTAAAAAAAGAAAGTGGGATTCGGATAAATTGAATCACAGCCAAACCTTTAAGATCTCGCGAATACTTTTGCTTTTTGCAATTCATGGCTGAATTATCATCCTTAAAGGTCGACAAATCAAATGAAGATCTTCCTAACTTTCACATCAGGACCTCAGGTGGCTCTTTGTCTAAAAAGGGAGAAAATGTAGCGCTAAACCCCTATGGTTTGGCCGAATTCCATTATCTACCCAAAAAAAGTTTGGCCCCTTTTTGTTGCACACCTTCTGTTGAATTTTTCCCAGTTAATTTAGGATAGAATAGTAATTTCCTCCTTGACATATTGAAAAAAAAAAAAGAAAACATAAAATCCTCACTCTTCTTCACCGTTAATGGGAAAAATCAATGCATCATCCGTCCTTAACCAACTCCGAAAGCGCAGAGGCATGTTTGTTGACGCCGTTGGCACCCTTATTGTTCCTTCCTAGCATGCTGTTGAGTTGCAAACATAATTTGTAAACTAGGTTTGATATTTTGAGGAAAGAGATGATAGTTGAGAGAGAGGGTTTGTTTGGAAAAGTTGACTAGGTTGTACATTAAGAGTGTTTGGACAAATGCTATATTTCCAATTCACCAATTTAGTTATTTTATAGTGGTATGACTAAATCACCCCTAAAATAACGGTGCAAACTAAAGTTCTTTAGTAGAAAGGGTGGCACTGAGAATCCGAAGATGGACCAAACAACTTTTGCGAGGTACTGCAATGGCGAAGCCAGGATTACGTCTCTAGGGGGACCAACTTAAAACTTGAGAGGAAAAGCGTGTAAAGACTTCAATCAATTGTTGCTCTCGATGTACTCTAAAAGATACTTTGATTTAAAACATATTAAAATTTAAAATAAAATCTTGTTAAATATAAAATACGTTGAATCTTCTTGATGTAAATCATTTAACAGATTACCAATACCTCTTTTTAGCATCTGCATATTGTTTTCATTTAGTACGATTATACTAAACCAAAATAATCCAATTGAAATATGAGTTTGTGTAATTTAGAGTGACGTATTAGATTTATATATAGTTATTATTTACCTTCAATTCTATATAATTAGCAAAGTTATTATACTTTTCCCCCTCATAATTTTGCTCCTAGGCCCTAGCTATAAACTTCGTCCATTAATGTCCATTTTGACATTAGCAAATTCAATACATTCGCTTAATAAAATTGGAATATGCAATCTTCTCGTTCAAAATTGAAATATAAAAGACAAAAAGTAATAAAAATAAAAGATTACACCCACTAATATGATTTTTTTTATGAAAATAATTTTTAAAATTTGCACATGGATTATGAAGTAACAATCTTTTTTATTTTACAATGCAGTAACCAAGTTTTGGAATAGATATTGCAAGCTTCTAGATAATAATTGAAACTTTTTTAGAACAAAGTTCACATAAGATATTCAATTTGCTAATATTTAAAAGTGAGGGGGACCATAGTATAAATACAAATTTGTAAGAACCATATTGAGGCCATGGCCCATGGCCCCCCTATTTATAGTGGCTTCGCCATGTGTAGGAGGTTATTGGAATTCCGCTAGATCACAGAGGGCGGCATTGTAAGATGAGGAATGCTATGGGTACATAAAGAGTGCTAAATTTTTTGCACCAAATAATGTGTCAGCTGATGTGATGCATTAATTATGATTTTTAATTTTATTTTTTGTACCACATCAGCTAACATATTATTTGGTGTAAAAAATTTAGTATTCTTTAGTTACCCATATCATTACTCTTGTAAGATATGAGAAATTATTGTGAAAGGATTGGTATCACTATTTTCCTTTTCTTTTATAAAATAAAATACTCCATACGTTCCTAAATAACTGTTTTGTTTGACTGAGCACACAAATTAAAAAAATAAACTAATTAACTATATTATAAATATTAATATAATATATAATTACCTTTAAAACCCATGTACAGGTTGGACCATCATTAAGTAGAAAGACAAAGTAAGAGTAAAATGGTAAACATATTTTTCTAAAAAAAAAAAGGTTTAGAAACAAGACAATAATTTTGGAGTGAACAAATGAAAAAGTAAGACAATTATTTAAAAACGGAGGGAGTATGAATTGATTAATGTGAAGATTTTGGAGTGATATTATTCGAAAAGGACTTATTGTTTTTGCATGTATGATAAAATTCATTAAGTAAAAGTTACCTTGTTGAAAATTGAAATAACACTTGCTGTTATTGTCCTTTTCAAAGATTATGGTGTGCAACAATGCTATAGACCAATTTGCATATCTTCCCTTTAGCAAACACAATCTTATGGGTGCGCAACAATGCTATTTTCCATTGATTTACAGATAAATGATATATACGAGAATGAGCATAAATTTAGGTGTGGCAATGACTGACACGACACGAATGCACGAATTAGCACGACACGATTATAAACACAAATTACAGAGAGAAATGACACGATATAACACGACACGACATGATACTACACGAAACACGACACGAAAGCACGAAATTAAAATTTTAGTTAAAATAACATTTATTGTTAAATTTATGATCAAATAAGATAGATAACATAAAAACACGATAGTGCGGCACGAACACGATACAATAGCACGAATTGCCACCCCTAAGCACAATCAGTTGTTCTTAAAGCTACATCTGCTACCATATTCATGAGTGGACTTTACTCTCCTTTAGCAATTTCAATTTCTTTTTGTCCAAGTAATTTTCAGTAAGTTTATAAAACTCTTGGTTGTAATCAATGTCTTATCCAATATGTTACTCACTAAATCAGATGAGTTATGAGTATTGTACCATGCTGCTACATCATTTGGTGAGATTACGACTTTCTTTTCATCTAGATTGAAGACGAGGTTGTTGTTGACCAAACGCCCAGACTTATAGATTTCTTCACAATCTTTCCAGTACAAGGGTGGGGCTTCATTTATGAATGTCACGAGTCCAGCCCTTTCAATAATGTCCTTGAGACAAGCACCCTCATTTTAGATTTGGCATAATATCCAACATTTTGCATTTTGAGTGTTTGTAAAGCATTTTGTTTTGAAAGAGAGGGAAAATGTTTTAGATTGATTCAAGTGTGAAATATGTTGACCAAGGGTGTCTTATGTGAAGTCGAACCGTTGAGAAGTGAGATGACTTTTAAATGAGACACAGCCATGCACCTGTATTGCTATAACCTTAATTTTCAGAGGACATATGTTTTTTTACTGTTTATATGAGCACACGTGCCTTGATTTTACTATTCATGACTTTTGTGAGAGAGAGGGAGAAACCCTAAATGTTTCTTAAGAATATGTACCTCAAGCAATTTTCTTCGTACCTAGTTATTTACAGTATAATACATATTTGCAAGAATAGAATCTGGACACTATGTTCATTTGTGTCTTGAATTGTTGATGGCATTTGGAACCCAGTCATACATAACTTCATTTTGTTCCTAAAAGTAATTAAATGAGTAATCTCTAAACTTTCTTTTGTGATTGTAACTAATACACATCAACAATCATGAAGAAGAAGAAATAAAGGAAGGAGAAAGAATGACACACACACACACAGAGAGAGAGAGAGAGAGAGAGAGAGAGAGAGAGAGAGAGAGAAGAAGAAGAAGAAGAAGAAGAAGAAGAAGAAGAAGAAGTCGACAATGAGTAGAAGAGAGAGAACGCTATCTTCTGTCTTTTATTTTCTAATTTCACATAATAGAGCATATATACCATGTGACGACCCGAGTCCGAGATTCGATGTTGAACCCCAACTCGGAGCGCCAAACCAAAGAAAGACTAAATAAAGCGAGCCACAAAAGCTCGAAACCAAAACCAGAGCAGCGGAATAACAAATGAACTTGAGCCTCCAAGCTCGAATAAACAAAATCCCAACAACAAGAAAATAACCTCCACGGCTAAACAAATGCCGGACAACAACAACAACTACAACACCGCGAGTCAACGCTCGGGAAAACCAATAGTAGAATACAAATGGGCACACGGCCACAATAACCAAGAAAACTGAGATTATAAAAATAGTACAACCGGCAAAGCTTGACGAGTCGACACCAAATACAAGTCTATAAAATACAAATGTTTCTACCCGACATACTAAGTTTACATAACTCAGTTTAACCCACGATCTCACAAGTACAGGGAACAAATATAAAATACTAACTAGAGGATCTTCGAACTAGAGCCTCACTGCGCCGAATATATCCTGCAACTAAGGAAAACAAATATGGAAGGGATGAGTCGAATGACCCAGTAAGCTACTAATGTAACAATATGGCATGGCATTATGCACATAAATATAACAGGAAAATAAACAGGTTGTAGCACATAAGACAACCAACCCTATATTCACGAGAGGCTCAGTAGCCGCCAACCGTCATGCACTGGTTGGAGACCACGACCAACATTCGTTCATATAGGAAGCACATAAAGCTCAAAGTAAACACATAAAGGTGGATACGGTGGATTCGAGGTACACCTCCGAAATCCCTTGAAACACTTCCGACCTTATCGCTCCATGAAGCCGTAGTAAACGATCGTACTGCCGCTCCACAGAACTATCAAGGACGCCTCTGCTGCTATCCAACAAGATAATAATAATAATAGATTTCTGCGCTTCGCTCTCCAGAGAACGAATAATCAATCTGCCGATGCTAGGCACATTCCCCATATCAACCGCGAACATAAATGGATGATTGCCGCCGCTGTACACAAATCACGAAGGACCGGTGCTCGTATCCCCAAATCAAATATAGGTACCCGATCGCGTCAAGCACGATCTACAAGTACCCAACCGATAATGTACCCGACCGCGTCCCGCACGGTCTACAAGTACCCGTTGTGGACCATTTCCGTATCCACGTCGACGTATCGCTCGATCCCCTACGACCCGAGACAATACGGCTCTAGCCACTTATAGGTATCACAAGGGACCGGTGTCCGTATCCCAATGCATACAAAACAATGTCGACAATGCACGCGTTTATTCCGTTCAACCGTGGGACTAGAGAAACCCCTACCGTGGCCAACGGTAGGGCGAGGCCTGTATTGGCCTTCGGCTATTACGAAGCCCCGCTCCCGCAATAACCGAGCGTCAATACACCTCCAATGCACATATGCCAGCTGGACTCGATGCAATGCACAAGTAGATGTTTACTTATGCCAAACTAATCTAAGTGTGTTCTATTGAATCACAACTTAATAAACCAAAACGTGATGTGTTCTACTGAATCACAACCCAAAGAAATCAAACCATAATGTGTTCTATTGAATCACATACTAAATCATCATAATGTGCTTGTAAATACTAAACACACAATCAATCATCAAAGTAGGATGATTGTCCTATTGCTTACTAGAACAACCACAAATACACTAAATCACTTTAGTCTGCCATTGCTAGACTTAACAATCATAATATATGTAAGCCTACTCGTACTTACAATCATAATTCGATACGCTACTAACACGTACAACTTAAGACCTCTACGGTATTCCACGGTCACAATACAATCCATCTCATGTATGTATATATACCATCTTATTTCCGTCGTGTGTTATACATATCACAACTCCCAACAAGCCACATAGTCCGCATTGGAATGATAACCAAGGTGCATCATTAACTACCTAGGATATGACCAACTCATCATAAACACGTCGCTCAGTGTGTAGCGACTAAGTCGTTCCCAACGTACGTCGCACATGATCGTACGCAACCCATTAGTAACTTATATGAAGTCACAAGTGCCTTTAATAATTAAATTAACGCTTGGACGTAGGACGTATATATGACCACCCAATCCCAATTCAAGTAGTCACATGTTCAACAACGTTAGCTAAGTCAACCTAACTCAAGTTACTCGATCAAGGTCTCATTAATGCGTCACCCCACCTCGTAGGAGACTAAAATACTACTCGGCAACTCATTACACGGCGTATTTTCTTAACGTCCTATTCGACTCCACTGAAGTCAGTCACAACTAAAGTCTAGCCCATTCAGTGTAATATTCGATTCACCATATCCCAACGACTACACTCGGGTCTTTCAAATATTCAAAACATCGGGACAAGCCGTAGCGTCATCCCTACAATCACGAGACTCAATATACCAAAAATCTATTACTCATAAAAATCTCACGAGTGTACTAACGATTGAAATCTCAACAAGTTATAAATACTTGATATAACTAAAACAAGTCATCGGCGACTATACGGCCGGAACCCAACTATAAAACAAACCCACGAGTCTATAGCTCGGGAAAAACAACAACAACAACGACAATAATAATCACGACACAATCTCGATGAGTCTCTACTACTCGGAGACAACAATCATCGCAATAACAACAACAACGTGTACACAATGAACTCCACAAGTCTCTAATATTCGGAGACCACAAGATTAACAACAATTCATCAATACCCATCATTTAACATGCTAGAGTATCACATTGAACAAGTATAACATGTAGGGAGTTCATATGCACATAGATAGCACATAAACATCGCGATACTACTCTACGATGTTCAAAATTTAAGAAGGAGATTAGTAACTTACTACACAACACAAATCCTCCATGAAGTCGGAAGGGCTTCGGGTGAAAACGCACTCCTCCACGATCTCTATGCCTCTACGGAGTCCAATCCACGATCCCAAACTAGAACCAAGCTCGAATCAAGCTTCCTCTCTCTCAAAGTACCACTTTCTCTCTCTAAGATGTGGGAGAAGAGATGGGTTTATGATATACTAACAGATCGGATGATCCCTTCGGGTAGAAATGTTCTCCTCGTCGTCCTCTACGCTACGGTGAAGACGGCTCGTCGATCCGACAAGCGGAGCTCAAGATATCGCGAAATCTTTCTCTTCTCTCTCTCTTCTTGCTCTCTCTCTAAAATCTGAGTTGGGAGGAAGAAATGAGGGAGGAAAATAGAGTGTGATCTTTTATTAATACCATGGGTAAGTGTTTGGTCCAATCCCGGGCTTGTTTGAGCATTTTAAACCACTTAAAAACACGAAAACCGAGAAAACGTCAAACCGGACGAAGAGCACCGGGTCTGTCCATCTTCGCACGACCGTGCCAAAAATAGGCGCACGGTCGTGCCAAACCTTATGGCAGCCTCCAGACCTATCAGAACTCTCGCACGGCCGTGCCATTATGGCTGCACGGTCGTGCCAAGGTTTATGTGCCCAAACTCAGTTTGTTTTGCCCTTTTATCCTAGGTTTGATCACTTGGTCACTATTAGGTGTGATCCTATCATCAAATCAACATCAAAACATATCCAATACACACCCGAATCATCTCGTGACGAGGCACGAATGATAACGAACATAAGTCTCACACATATCACAAGTTAAACACGCGAAATGGATCTCAAACTATCTCAACATACGGGTTAATGACAAAGCGAACGTGCTTGTCGTTTACGAACGAATCCAAGTCGAGGCTAGCATAACCAACTAGAGAGGAAATGAAATGTACACAAATGCTAAACGAAGTCGAGGATGATCTCGAACGGATATAGGAACAAGGTGCAACTCGCCATGAGTTAAACACGTGTCAAATGGTCTTCAATCTAACACGTCACGCTTAACAAGCATGACGCCTCACTCTCCGAGGGTTTTAAGGTCAATATCGATAAACTACGAGTGAACTCGGAATGAAGTTGGGTCGGGGTGTTATATACCACATATATATACTCTATTATACCCTACTAACACAATTACATAAATACCCTTATTGTATAACACTCCCCTTCAAGCTGAAGTATATATATATATATATATATATATATATCATGCCCAGCTTGTTACAAATATAATCCACTCTTACTCGTGTAAGGCTCTTAGTAAATATATCAGCAAGTCGTTCTCACATACACATATGAAGTGGAAACAAGATTTTTTTGGATCTTTTCTCGCACAAAATGATAATCAACCTCTATATGTTTAGTCCTCTTGTGGAAAACTGGATTCGTAGAGATATGCATCGCTGATTATCACACCACAATCTCATAGGCAAGGCAACCCTAAAACCAATCTCTTCCATCAGTTGTTGTATCTACATAAGTTTACTAGTTGACCTGGGCCATTGCACAATACTCAGACTCTGCGCTTGATTTTGCCACCACGCTCTGTTTCTTATTCTTCTAAGACACCAAATTTCCTCCCACACATACACAATATCCTGTAGTTGATTTTTTATCACCTAGTGATCCCGCTCAATCAACATTGAAAATGCCTCCACCTGCATATGCCCATGGTCTGCATATATACAAGATACCTCTACCAGACGCTCCTTTCAAATACTTCACAATTCAAATCATTGCAATCCAGTAAGTCACAGTAGAGGCTGCTATGAACTGACTCACTACACTTACCCAAAAAGTAATATCCAGACGAGTCACTAGAAGATAGTTCAATTTACCAACCAATATCCGGTATCGTTCCGGATCCTCAAGCATCTCCCCTTCTCCAGCTACAAGTATTACATCAGGATCCTTTGGCGTGTCACACAGTTTCAGTCCAAGCATTCCAACTCCCTCAAGTAAATCAAACATATATTTTCTTTGAGACAAAAATAACGATCCCTTTCTTGGATTGTATGACTTCGATTCCAAGAAAGTACTTTAGATTATCCTAGTCCTTTGTCAAAAAAAATTTCTGGACACACGACTTCAATGATTCAATTCCTCGTGTATCACTCCTTATAATCACAATATCATCTACATAAATAACCAATACAATACAACCATTGACACTGTGTCGAAAAAATACAGTATTATCACATGTACTCCTCTGTAACCCAAATTCTAACACAACAGCACAAAATTTTCTAAACCATGCCCAGGGATACTGTTTCAACCCATATAACGACTTTCTCAACTAACATATCTTGTTCCCAGACTCCCCCTAAGCAACAAACCCAAGAGGTTGCTCCATGTATACTTCATCTTATAAATCATCATGAAGAAATGCATGTTGGGTTTTGATCGAAATTAATAAATTGGAATAACAAAATTTAATTTTGAAAACCCTCCCAAAATCCATGTGAATTAATATAAATTAGATTTAGAATAATTACCTAATAGTTTGAGCGATTGATGAGCTCAAGATTTCCACGAATCTTCCCTTGAATTTTCTTTTACTTTGTGCTATTTGTGAGTTAATTATGCTTGAAAATATTATTATTTGTATATTTGTGCTTTAATGTAGGTTTCTAAGGTATTAACGAGCATTCAAGAATTTAGCACAAAGTTCGAGGAAATTTCAGGCTTTAAAGTTGAGTACAAATTATTCCATTAGCCCTCCGTTAGTGATTACAAAGAAAAAGACTGTGTTAGGAATATGCCTGTGAAACAGCTGATATATATGTTTGCATATTCCAACACAGTGATTTGCTTGTTCACATTACAACGCAGGTCTCACAAGTGGCTAGAAGGCCTGCGTACCCTTTAGCGTGGTAACTTGCTGAAACAATGCATAGGTCATTAGACTAGGAAGTCTTAGTATATGTTCGAGTCTTTGTCCTACCAAGTGATGATAATCTTTCATATGAATTAGCTCTATAAAGAACCAGCAGACATCTTCACTTTAAATGTCTTACTAGCAGACATCTTTATCACCAAATATCTTACCAGTAGTGTGTTATCAGCAGTCTCCAATTCAGTAGTTATACTACGGCAGATCCCAGTATCAGCCATGTTCTCTTTAAGTTCACTGCAAGAGTGCTGATAAATATAAAGAGGAACATTGGTCGTTCTCCAAGCTACAGTGTCTACAAAGATTTAAAATAGATCTATTACAGATCTTCCTCATAAGGTTAAAGATAAGCATCGATAACTGAGCTCCTACACTAAACTTCTAGATATTTTCTCTTCTATGTATGATCCCAGTCTTCAAGGCACTATTCATCAAAAGATTGGCCACAACACACTTCTGTATAAACAGGCCTGCATGTCACGTCTTCATCAATCAGCCTGAATCACAGACCAACTTCAAGACAAAGCTTACATAAAGGTCTTTACCTAACAGTTCTTAAGATGCACTCTGATGCGTTGATGATTTAACTCTCTAACGGGTAAAAATCTATTCAAAGCTTCAAAGGAATACTTTGCTTCTTCACCTATAAAAAGAAACCTCTCATCCATCATCCATGTGGAAGTGCAAAAGTGTGTGAGAACACAAAGAGTAGGAAAAACACAAGTGTCAGAACAAACACTTTATGGGAGAGTAATCTGAAATTCCTAAGGCAAAGAAGCTCAGCTTAATCAAGAACATCTTTCTTGATTTGAGTTCTTTCTTCCTTCGAAAGACTCAGTCTCTTCAGTAGCTATATTTCAAATCCATAGCTAGAGACTAAGCATCTAGCTCTTTGTTGAAGACTGACCCAAATTGAAGTTGTTTGATGAAGAACCAGAGCCTAATAATCTATATTGCATTCATATCAGCAGACTTGTACTACATTATAAGGGCTGTCGATTGTGCAATAATTTGTCATTACAGTTGGTCGAGTGCCTTGCACTCAGTTGTTCAAATACTAGTTATTTGAACAACCCATAATATGCTCTTCTTACTTCAGCCTCACCTTTGCTCTGCCATTTACTTTCCCTAAGGTACTTGGAGAGAGTTAAAGGATGAGGGTTGGTTATAAGTCTTCCCGGTGTCCTAATTTACTATCCTTGTTCCCCGGGGAGATTGCTAGGTTAGAGAGTCTAGGTTGATGTACTAAGCATGTTTACCTTAGAGTAAACCTTTGCTGAATTTTAATATAAAATATATTTGTTTACATTCAGTCTCTACTTATCTTTTCTGTAATATATGTTTTTATATATTGTGCAATCTACCATTGGAAAGTAATGGTTGCATCTAATGAAGAATTAAACCAGTTGTTGTAATGTACTTGTACTAATTTATGCATAGCCAATTTAATCTTCTATGTTATACATTTGCTGTTATTTATTCCGCTGCTCTACTCATTCAATTCAGCAAACATTATAGCTTCAATTTTCTAGTAAATCTTCAAGTCTTCACTTACAAAGTTGATAAGTTCTGCTAATGGAAAACTGCTGAAGCATGTCTGCTATTTTCAATAGAAAACTGCTGAAGCATGATTGTTGTTTTTCATATCAGCAGAGTTGCATTTAAGAAAAATTGATTTGACTTTTTATTCTCTTCATCCCTTTTCTTTAATGTATTTCAAATTAATGAATGAAGTTTTAACAAAGGTTATATAGGCTATTCACCCCCCTTCTAGCCTATATTCTGAGCATATCAACATGGACCTAACAATTGGTATCAAAGCTAGTACACTGTGAACTTTATTCCAGGTCTAAGAACTTGAGAGTTTTGATCCTGATTCATAGTCAAAAGATTTGTTCTCAAAATCCTTATTCTTAAAAATCTTTTGACAGGGAGATCTGGAAGTCATTTTGAAAATGCGCTTTTAAATCAAAATCATTTTGGTTTTCAAAAACTATGTGAGAGAGAATTACTATGATGATTGTTGGATAGCTATAGAAAATTCTTTATAATGACAGAAGTAAATTTTTCAATTAACATTATGAAGAAGAGTATTATAGTTAAATAGAGCTTGACTTGCTAAGGATAATATCTGTTTTTAAAACAATTTCTCCAAAAATATCTCTTTACTTTCAAATCCATGATATATCTCCAACAAATTCTTAAACTTCATATTTGATGGATGAATTACAACAATGTATCTCTGGATGATTGCTATCTTGATATAAGGCTAACGATTGTTTCAATCTAACACCTTTTCGAGAAAAACTTCTCAGTTCAAATACTTACGATCTTGTATCATAAGAAATTGAGCTTCTTACTAGTATCTTTGTGGATATGTCTAAGTGTCAAAAACTCCCTATCACGGAATCTGTTGATCCCTACATTCTATGATACTTAGTTTTTGAAGACTTTGCTAATTATCCATTTAGAGAAGGTATGTAACAAATCACTGAAAGTTTAAAGCAAGGACAACTAGAAGATCTCTAAGTACTTCAAAGGAAATCAAATTAAAGTCATCTCTCAAGCACTGTGAATGTTAGCTCTTGGTCTAAGGACATCTATGATGAAATTGTTCTTCTTCAACGAAAAGCTTCTGCCTACAAGATACGCCAAATGAATCTATGGTTAACTTCATATCGCGATTCTTCAACGGCTATGAGCATATGTGGTCATTTTCAATTACGTATATAAGTCATGTTCAGTAATTGTTCATTACTAAATATACTTATTAAATCTCATTTGTATTATTGAATTTTTGGAGCTACTTTTAGCTCATAAATGTTGCTAATGATTTTTCGATGAATATTTAGGCTTGAACTCATATGACAAAAGATCAAAAATGCAACTTATCTCTCCATCAGCACATGTCAACTTATTTGCTGATTTAT
Organism: Platycodon grandiflorus; assembly: GCA_016624345.1. NCBI lineage: Eukaryota > Viridiplantae > Streptophyta > Magnoliopsida > Asterales > Campanulaceae > Platycodon > Platycodon grandiflorus. The sequence continues at coordinate 54,744,076 of CM028361.1, read as the reverse complement.
GAAGGACTACTGAAGACTCATAGATGAATTTCCTCAGTACTTCAACCCTCTTTTTCTCACTATGACTAATCAATCTCTACTGGACTATGGAATCTATCTTATAGAACTCTACTGACGAGTTCAAGATTTTGAGCATGACCACTTCACCTGCATATGGACAAAACAGGTCTGCTTTGTTATATGCGTGCATCCATGTCTGCTAAATCTTGTCTTCTATCTGTTATCAGACATGATGCATTAATAAAGTCTTATCATACTATGCTCTTCATGTTATATCTGTATGCTTGTATGATTTGCTTTATTTTAACGTTTTCCAAAAACTGGTCAGCACGTTCTCATATTAGCTGACCCAAAGTGTTTTTTTTTTTTTAAAAACGTTCTTTAAAACCAAGTTGGCTGAAGTTCCATATCAGGAAACATACACTTCATAAGCTCAATTATATGTGCTGGCTTATAGGAGTAAAACTTTTAATGACTTTTCTTATCTACTAGTCTATTAAAAGAAGAGGCACACTTTACGATGACTGACTATCTCGTTTAAAGTAAAGACTATTCTCAAAAGATCTCGTTAAAATAAACAAACGTGATTAGTCAAATCTTTCCCAAATCTTGAGAAAGACATGCCATTGGGTATACAGCCTGGAAAAGGCATATGAAAAGGCATATCAACAGTAAATCTCTATTATTTGTCTGTCCTTTGGTCTAGCCTCCGTGAGTATAAGTAGAGCCTTCCCTTTGTTCAAACTCTACTGTCAAGAAACTCACAAACTGCTTGTAGATTCACACAAATGCTAAACACTGATTCAAACATTTTCTCAAAATGTTACAATGTATCAATCCAAGAATTCGATCAAGTCATCACCTCAACAACTGGGTATGATTTTTTCAAATTCCTTCAAAGTTGTTTTGGTTTATTTCTGTTACATACAATGAGTTGATTTAAATTTCTCAAGATGTGTTCTCAAAATCAAAATCTTTATTCATAACTGTGAAAGATTTTTCAGACCATTTCAAAAAGGCACAGTTTTAAAATCTGGAGAAATTTATCAACACATCTGTTTTAGAAATCATTAATTGTAGGATTTCAATCTTGCTCTTTAAAATTATTTGATAAAAGATTTTTTTGTTTTGTTCTGATATTCTAAAAGTTCTGGCCAAATATCTTTTGATGATATTAAATATCGTTGCCTTGATCTTTTAATATTCAGAACCCTAAAGAATATCTTTATAATCATTTCGATTAAAGGCAAAATAGAAGATTATAAATTAATGTTCCTAGTGATTTCAGTCCCTTTGTAACTTTTGGTTATCAATTTTATTGATATACTAAATTGATTTCAGATGAATTACTATAGAAACCATTTAGCATACACCAATCTGACCATTGTGACTCTGCGTGTATACATGAGCATTACAGTAAAGAACCCGGATAAAATTTGCCAAATGTCCAACGAGCATCTAGTAAATTATTTTTCTAAACAACTCGTCTGGTCATATATTAGTATACCAGCCATCATCTCAAAGATGACTGATGCAGATAATTCGCCTTGGCTGGAAAAGGTAGCTAATGAGGTATTGACGAAGATGAAGATCTGCAAACAATTGTCGTCCATCCTTGAGCTTATCAAAGGGGATTCATGGTTCTAGCGGTGAATCTCCGTTGGCTATCACCCTGAGGTTCTTCGTGAATAACCTCTGGGTACGGATTCTTCCTTCCCCTAGAGTTGGAGGAGATAAAAAAGTATTAGCCATCTTGATCAATTCCGAACTCTATAACTGACGTCCACTCATGATGTCCTCTGGATTAGGATATCTTGGATAGTGCTCTATAACAATACCTATCTTGAATCATTTCTTAACTTTGTCTTGTAATCAGCAGTATATTCATTTCAAGTTGTATTGTTCTTGTATTTAGCTGATCTCTGTAAAAACATGTTTCAACTATTTGGATTATTAAATACAAGCTCAGCAACTTTCATCCATGTCTATCTACATCTCTGAACTTTTCTGATGGCATGAATCTCTGTGCTTTGATTGTGTTGATCTGATACTTGCTCTTCATCTTGCTATTTTACTTAACATTAAATGACTGTTGAAGTGTGTTTGTAAGTGATGATCATACAATCTCTACATAAACTCAGCTGTAACCCCAACAGCTAAACTGTCCCCAAATGTCTACTATATGGAGTATTTTTCTATCCTTAAAGAATACTACTTCCCTTCAACCATTTGGATAATTGCCTTTCTAAAATTGATCAACTCACCTTGATTAAAATCAATGTCTACTGATCTCTTCGAGAGTTAAAATAAGCAGACTGTTGCAACTTAAAGGATGATTTATTATGTCTGCACACAACTTTTAAATAAAAGAAGCTGCAAACTTATTACTCAATCTCAAATCTTCAAGGTCAAACTACAAGATCTCTAGTACATCCACTTTGAATAAAGGTTGTCTGATGTATAAAGTAAAGACTGCTGAAAGATTTGTGCTTCAAAAAGGGGTCACTTTTATTCAAGTATAAGGAAATACTTAAGTGCTTCAAATTCAAAATCTCGGTGCTTTAAATCAACAATCCAAGGCTTTCACCTTTCTTTAAATAACACAACAACAGCTCGTGTTTTTAGTTTGGACAACTATCAAATCTTGTTTAACTGCTGAGATTATGGTAATAAAAGGCAAGGTTAGCTGATTTTATAATGACACATATATACAACAATTGGTATCATCTTGACTATCAACTAATTAGTAGACAATCTGAATTCAAATCACCTTGTTATACTTTATCATGTGAAGAATTGATGAAAGGAAGTTGGTAAACTTTAAGGAACTTGACCTTTCTTATTAGATAGTCAGATATTTTTGGATTCTTAGCAAGACTGCTGTTTTTAAAACATAATCCTCCTCAGGAATGAGCAGCTTATATGACCCCTGTTGTATATATTATGCTTCATTTCCTTCAAACATCCAAAGAACAGGACCAGGTATGAAAGAATATTTCAGCAGAATCTCTACCTCTACTCTGCTTAGGAATGACATGACCTAATACAAAGAAAGAAGCTTGAACATCACTCCAGGTACATATTCACTATACAACTTGTCTGTCTTCTCTCTTCAAAGACAAAGAGATTTTCATAAACCTCTTTCATTAGAAAATCTTTGTCTTAAATGATGACTTTCTTTCTACCCGTCATCATGGACTATTGTCAAGAAACTTCACTGATCCTCAAAAACTAATAATGGTTGTCTTGCGTCTACGTGACTCTTGGACCTCATTACCAACAATTGGTATTCCTTCTGATGTTTCTTCTGTTTCTCTCAAAATACCTTATAATTGTTTAGAATTTTGAGTTCATTCCTAATCCTGCTAATACTATCAATTTAACCTAGTCAACTGCTTCATTTTAGGGACCTTATAACAATTTACAATTGGTATCGGGACCCAACAATGGCAAACAATCCGTATCAGCAATCATTCAACACCCTAGCCAACAACCAACCTCCATACAAGTTGTTCCCACATCGGCAAACCCTTTGCCTGCTGCTGGACCTACTCCAAACACTTACATTCCTCTTATAGTGCCTAACATTATTCACCCTCAAACTTATCTGGTATCAGCCAATAGCAAACCTCTTGCATGATCCAAATCAAAATATATCTTGGTTTATTATCCTTAAACCTAGAATCATGGACCTATCCCTAAGTCATTCAAACCTTTACACCAAGCCATCCTTCATCAAGCCAATCTTGAAGCAACCTAAGGTGTCAGTTGAAAGTAAACCTCTTGTATGGTCGAAGTGGAAAAATCAACTTTCGTCCACTAGCTATCCTTAAACTTAGGAACATGGATCCATCAAAAATCATGGACATAATATTTATGACCATGGATCTAATTGGACCTTATTCTAAACCTTCCAAGAAGAAGCCTCTTGTTCAGTTTCTCTAAGACAGTTGATCAGGAATGACTAAATTCTCATTCTATCACTTCTTCAACTTGACATCAATATACATATTGTCTATCCATAAACTGATGTCGGAAAACCTTATTCACCCTTCCCGTTTTTGCTATATCCTGGTTCTGAGTCAACTCTCGAATCCATTTAAGCAGATTAACTATTGACCAGGAAGAGACTCTACCAAATCTAGTCTATTCTTCTTCAAGTCAGGAGGAGAGCCTAATGAAGTCTTAGCCTTGAAACATAATGCATATTCTTATTCTAGGCTAACCATCATGTATCTTAGCAAAAACATTTCCCCCTCGAACCTACATTTCCCATTTAGCCATTATTAGCTCACCTATTCTCAAGCCATCCATAAACAAGCCATCCATAAACTAGCCATCCACACTCCAACTGTTAGGTCCATAAGGATGTGCTCAGAATATAAGCTAGAGGGGGTTGAATTGCCCATATTACCTTTATTAAAAATTTCATCTAATTTTAAAAATTATGTTGAAAGACAATGATGAAATGATTAATAAAATAGGTCATCTTCCATGTTTAAACGACATAGATGATATTGTGTAATCAGCTGATGTGAATCAGCAGACTTTAAGGACTGCTGGTAGGAAGATTATGTTATACATAGCTGGTATAGAAGAATTTAAGTAGCGAAAGAACAAGTATCATAAGTATAGCAATTTAAATTAAAGTGTCTGTTAACAAATATATACATGTTTATCAAAACAGCAAACTTAAATCTTGTATTAGATGCATCAATTACTTTCCACAACCAGATTGCACAAGATATATATATATATATATATATCATATATTACAGGAAAGATAAGTAAACGTTGAATGTAATAAAATTTATGTTATATTAAAATTCAGTAGAGGTTTGCTCAAAGACAAACATGCTTAGTACATCAAGCTAGACTCTTTAACTTAGCAATCTCCAAGGAAAGAAAAAGGAGAGATTAAGAAAGCAAAATCAAATTTATCGAAAATACATTGAAAGATGCAGTCAACATTTGTCATGTTGTCTTCCTGTAGTATCAACTCGATAAATTTGTTGCGAGAAGAGAATATTAGGCGTTGTTCAAATAACTAGTATTTGAACAACTGAGTGCTAAGCACTCAGCCAAGTGTGATGAAACTTCAATGCACAATCGACAGACCTTATAATATAGTATAAGTCTGCCGATATGAATGTAGTATGGATTATTATGCTCTAGTTCTTCATTGGACGTCTTCAAGCTTGGTCAGTCTTCAATGACGAGCAGGATGCTTGGTCTCTAGCTGTGGATTTGAAGTATAGCAACTGAAGAGACTGAGTCTTTCGAAGGAAGAAAGAACTCAAATCAAGAAAGAAGTTCTTGATCAAGCAGAGCTTCTTTGCCTTAGGAATTTCAGTTTTCTCTCTCACAAAGTGTTTGTTCTTACACTTGTGTTTTTCTCACTCTAAGTGTTGTTACAGATTGGAAGCACAAAGATCACCTTCAACCCATTAACACACACACTTTAAATGAGGGATGAGAGACATCTTTTATAGGCTGGAGAAGATGAAAGAGTCGTTGAGGCTTGGATGAGTTTTCCCCATTAAAGATATGAATCATCAATGTATCAGAGTACATTGTATTAACTGTTGGCCAAAGATCTTCTGTTTAAGATTTGTCTTGAAGTCTGTCATTGATGCAAGCTGTCAGGATGGGACATGACATGCAGGCATGTTAGTAGCGTATTGTGCTTGGCTCTTTATGGAACATAGCTTTGAGAGCTGGAGCCAAACACGGAAGAGAAAATGTCTTCTGAATAATAGTCAATGCACAGACATCGATACGTATCTTGAGCTGTCAGAAAGATCTTGTAACAGATCTATTTTGAATTGTAGCTTCGAGCACGACCGATGTTCCTCTTGTGAATTATCAGCTTTCTTGCAGTTATCTGATAAAGAACATGGCTGATACTTAGATCTGCTGATGTAAAACTGCTTGTGGTAAAGGTTGCTGATGAGACATGGCTGTTAGGAATATCAGCTGGTGAAACATTGCTGGTAGACATGTCTACTGGCGCTGGTAGAGCTAATCCATATGAAGAGTCATCTTTACTTGGTAGGACAAAGACTCGGACATGAACAAAGACTTCCTAGTCTAATGACCTATACATTGTTTCATCAAGCTGACACACTAACCGGTACGCAGCCCTTTTACCCACTTGTAAAACATGCGTTGTAATGGGAACAAATAAATCACTCTGTTGGAATATGCAAACATATGCATCAGCTATTTTCACAAGCATATTCCTAACAATCTCCTCCTATTTGCTTAGGACCATTACTACAATTGACATATGCATACAGCTCTTAAAGCAATGTTCCATCCTTATTAATAACATGCCTTCCAATGAATGATCATTTTATCTCAAGGCATGCCCTAGGTTGAACTTACAAGCGATTACGTATGTATAGTCATCTAGTGCTAAGTATTTACAGACTCGATAAATAAAGATACAACTACGAAGCAATGGTAAAACATTTTTAGGCAATTATGAGATATAATTTTCAAGTAGGCCATAAAGATGTTTTTGAAAATAATCTATCTTGCGATATGATTTAAGCGATTTGAAATAATTTGAGCAAGACATTGTTTTGAATCTGCAGCTTTCAAACTAATATGAGATGCTGATTTGAACTTCTCCTCCTTATGTAAAGTTCTTATAGCGGTTTTAGAACTATTACTTAAAGTGTAAAGATTTGCTGGAGCTTCTTAATACTTAACTGAATTGATTAAGTATTGAAAGATCTTGAGAATAGTCCCTTTCTTGTTTAGAAGTTTCTACAAGAAAGTAGTTTGGGCAGCATTTTATGAAAGAATTGCTGATGATATAAATATCTTAAAGAAACAAAGGTAGTTTCAATACCATAGTAGAAGGAATGTCCTTTTGAAGATTTTGTTTCTTTCTTGTAAAGAGATTTTAAAAGAAAGTATTTTGAGTAACAGCTTTGTTTGAAAAGATAAGAATTTTAGAAGATGCTGTTGTTGAAGTCTTTTTTTAGAGTTTAATATTAGACGAGTCACAAAGACTGGATCAGTTCCAAAGACTATTTATCAAGATATTATATGTCAAGGTATTATATGTCAAAGTATTATATGTCAAATACTCTCCTCTTTAAAGTTTTCTCCTCCTGAATGTATAAGACATGAAATAGATATTCATGCATAAGATATACATCATGTCAAGCGTTAAGGTAGTACTTGCTCTCCTTCTTAATGTCTACTTCTTTCGACTTTAATATAGCAAAGTATCAAATGTCAAATGTTAAGATGATGTATATGTCAAGTGTCAACTTATTAAAGTACTCTCCTCCTTAAAGTACTCTCTACTTTAATTATGTATAAGACATACATTTCAGATAGTATAAGTCAAAATGTATAATTCTTCTTTTTCTTAATGTATAAGATATACATTGCAGATTGTATGAGTCAACATGTATATGTCAAATTAAAATTATAGAACTCTCCTCCTTAATGGTCACAAGCATGAGTGCACATAGATGGCATATAACTTCTGGATATTTTTATGAATATAAACTAGGAGTGGTTACAAGTATGACAGTATGAACAAGTAAGACAAGTAGGAGTAAAACAATAACAAGAAGAAATAATAACAGGAGAGAAGAATAACAAGTAGATATAATAAGTATGATGTTAGCAAAACGCTAACGACCAAAATGCTTTAAGTAACATAAAACAAGCTAATCTTTACTGTAGAATTTTCGTTTATGGACGAATGCTCCTCGTGAATCGGTAGGTTTTCACTAGAAGCGTTGGAGGGAGCAGAGGGAGGGAACAGGGGAAGGTTCAGACTCAGCAGTGGGTATCGTATACCCTGTTGGGTTCTAAGCAATGAAATTGGAGACATCATTCCTGGGATCTTGAAGGCGATTTCTTAGTCTACGATTGATTCGAGGAGGACTTCGAATCATCTGAGGCTGTAGTGCCAAAACATTCATCATCCGTATTCTCCATTTGGTGTGAGGAATAGGACGAGTTGCTGGCCTAGCTAAATTTGTGTTTCACATGATTTTGAAAAGTAAATATGAAATGGTTGAGAAAATTTTGAGGTAGGAACAGAATGAAAGTTAATAGAAACAGATCATTTGTATTAATGAACGTGTCTCTAGAACTTCTGAGAATTTGAAAAGATGCCTTGGGTGAAGAGAATTGATAAGACAAAAATGTGACTTAAGAGTAAGAATGAATTTAATGAAGTTGCAGTGATGTGATGTTATCAATTAATGGTTATGTCCTTATGGCGTAGGGATGTGTAGATTAGTAGAGTATGTATGTGTACATTTGATATGGTAGTGATATAGGCAGAGTAGAATGACGGTCTCGGTAGAGTTAAACAGTGTTGTTCTGATTATGGTAAAAACATTGATACCTAATGTTAGGAAAACCATAAAATAATTAGCTTTGTAAAAGAATATGCATTATTTATTTGAGACTTAAGTTGAACTCTCCTCTTAACATGAAGAGATATAGAAACTTTCAGAAGAACTAAAGGGATACCAATTGTTAGATAGACATAAGATGGTTGGCCTAGAAGAGGAATATGCATTAGGCATTTAGGACTTATGTTGAATTCTCCTCCTGACATGAAGAGATATAGAAACAATCAAAGGAATTAAAAATATACCAATTGTTAAGAATTTTGTCAGCAAGTTTGAATCTTATTGACTAATAGAATGAATTTTGTTGTTAATATAGATTGTCAATTCTGAGTTTAGAAACGACAATCTGAGTTTGGGAATCTGATGAAGCAAGATTCTTACTTAACTATTTATTCAGAAAGCATAGATTTTGGAGAACTGCTGATATGGATAGTTTGTCTGGTTAAGGTCTGATGTTAAGAGTGAATTAATATAAAATCATGGCAATTTATTAGGAAAACAAAATCAGCAGAGTTGGTAGTGAATTGATATCAATTGTTGATGAGTAAGATATCAATTGTTAGCAAGAAATGAGATCTGCTGATGAAGGAATAGGAGTGATCAGCAGAATAAGCACACTAGATACTGATAGGACACTGTTGGATATGGATTAGCAGTTATAAAAGTGATTAATTTTGAGACTGCTGTAGTGAGTCCAGTGGTTAGTTAGAAGATAAATGAGTAATTTAGTGGTCATGACATTAATCAGCAGAGTATAGACTTTACTGAAGTGTTCGTTCATATCTGGACCAAATCTTTCAACAAATAGAATGAGGCATCATATATGACAACAAGGGTTATATCATCTGCTGATTCTTGAAGAAATACTACATTTGAAAATGGTAGTTTTTCTGAAAATCTATGAATATCTAATTATCTTTTGAGCAAAGTTTTAGTCTTATAAATACTTACCAATTTGTTTTCTCAAAATTTTCATATGATAAAGCATACCAAGATGATTTGAATTTAGTCTTGTCTGCTAATTAGCTGTTATCAACTAACTTTGCCTTTTATTGTCATAATCTCAATGGATATACAAGATTAAGTAGTCGTCTGAGATGAACACTAGTTGATGTTGTGTTAAGAGAAAGAGGACAACTTTAAACATTTTTCATGAAGCACCAGGATTTGTGAAGTTAAAGCTTATAAGTATTTCCATATACTTTGAAAATGATAATCCCCTTTTAAAGAAAATCCTCAGCTGTCTTTTCTTTCATACATCAGACAACCTTTGTTCATAACAGATGTACTACAAATCTCGTAATTTAAAATAGAGAATTAGAGATTTAGAGATTCGTATGCATCTTTAAAGGTGGAATTTAGATGTGAAAGGTCATCCTTTAAATTGCAGCAGTCTGCTCAACTTAATTTAAATCAGCAGACTTTGATATTGATCAAGGTGAGTTGATCAATTTTATAAAGGCAATTATCAAAGTCGTTGAAAGTAAGTGGTATATTTTAAAGATGGACTGTTACTCAATATAGCAGATTTTCATAGATAAGTTTGCCGATGGGTTCTCAGCAGAGTTTGTGTAAGAATTGCATGATCATTTCATTAAGGTCAATTCTTCAATCGTCGATAAATGTTGAGTGAAATTATACGATGAAGAGCAAATCATTAGATCAACGCAATTTAAGCACATTGATTCATGCTATCAGAAGAATTCAAAGAAGTAGATAGACATAAAGGAAAGTTGCTGAACTTGTATTCAATAATCCAAACAGTTTGAATATGTTTCTTTAGGGATCAGCCGATTACAAGAACAATACAACAAGAAATTGACTAAACTACTGTTTACAAGACAAAGATAGACAATGATTCAATTTTGAATAGAAAATTTGTTACAGAGTTTTATTCAAGATATCCTAACTCAGAGGACATGGTGAGTGGACAGAAGCTTCGGAATGGATCAAGTTGGCTGATTCTTCTTTTTGATCTCCTCCAACTTTGGGGGGAGGAAGAACACGTTCACATCTAGAGGTTACTTCAGAAGTACCTCAGAGTGATAGCCACCAAAGATTTACTGCATGGACTACGAGTCCCCATGGAAGAGCGCAGAAATGGACAATAGTCATTGGCAATTTATAATCTTTGATAACACTTCCTTAGCTACTTTATTCAGTCAAGCTGAATTATCTGTATCAGCCATCGTTAGGGTGATGGCTGGTATACTTACATATGACCAGACGGGTTGTTTGAAACAACAATTTATCAGATGCTTGCTGGGCATTTGATAAACTTTATCTGGGATCTTCTATGTGATGCTTATGTATACATGCAGAGTTACGATGGTCAGATAGACGTATGCTAAGTGGTTTCCATAGTGATTCATCTGAAATCAATTTAGTGTATCAGTGAGATTGATAACCAATTGTTAGGAATGGAGTAAAATCACTAAGAACATAAATTAATAATCTTCTATTTTACCTTTTAATATAAATGATTTTAAAAACATTCTTAAGTATTCTGAAAATCAAAAGTTTATAGCATTCAGTTCAACTTTGCCCAAAACTTTAAGATTTTCAAACAAGATAAAAGAAGATATCTTTTATCAAATAATTGTAAGAAGCAGAATTTAAGATTAATAATGAATGATTTCTGGAACAGATGTGTTGAGAAAATTTCTCTCAGATATTATAACTATGTTCCTTTTTGAAAAGACAAGAAAACTTTCACAGTTATGAATAAAGATTTTGATTTTGAGACCTTACCTTTGAGAATTTTAAATCAACTTATCATGAGCAATAAAAATAAACCAAAACAACTTTGAATGAATATGAGAGAGTCATACCCCGTTGTTGAAGTGTTGAATTGATCGATCTCTAGGATTTGTACTTAGTAACATTTTGAGAAAATTTTGAATCAGTGTTTAGCATCTTGTAGATCTCAAGCAGTAGGTGAGTATATATGATAATAGAGTTTGAGAAATGAAAGACTCTATTTATACTCAGAGGCAAGACAAAGGATTACACCAATAAGTGAGATTTACTGTTAGTTCTGTCCATTCTTATTCCCTTGAGAAGTAATGTTGCAAGCCTGAGGGAATGATATTTTCAAGGTCTGGTAAAACCTTTTTAAGCAGAAAATCTTTTGGTTGGTCAAACACATTTTGTTGATTTCCCAGAGAATCTTAAAAATTGTCTTTACTTTAAACAAAGTAGTCAGTCTTCGTAAAGCATGCCTCATCTTTTAATAGACTAGTGAGCAAGACAAGTCATTAAAATTATTACTTCTATAAGTCAGCACATATAACTGAACTTATGAAGTGTGCGTTGACCGATATAGAAGTTCAGCCAACTAGATTTTGAAAGTCTTTTAGGTCCGCTGATATGGAAAATGCTGACCTGTCTTTGAAAAAATATTATCATAAAGTAAATCATACAAACACATACATATATCAAGAAGAGCATAGTATGATAAGACTTTATTAATATAGTATGTTTGATAATAGGTTGACAAGAAATTCAGCAGACATGGGTGCATGCATATAACAAAGCAGTTGCTGACCTGTTTTGTGTACATGCTGGCAAGGTGGTCTTTCTCAACATCTTGGACTCATCAGTAGACTTCTATAGGATAGCTCTGTAGCCCAGTAGATATTGATTTGAAGTTGTGCTTCTTTGAGTGAGTGAAGGACATAGAAGGTTATTTATAAGTAATCAACAATCCTTCATAAATCAGCAGCCAGGTTGATGTCTGCTGATGGAGAGATTTGTTGCATCTATGATTTTTGGTCATATGAATTCCTGCCTTAAATACGCATAGAAAATCATTAGCAACATTTATGAGCTAAAAATAGCTCCAGAAATTCAATAATACAATTGAGACCTAATAAGCGCAATATTTGAATGATTACTCAAAATATAGCTTTTAAGTGTAACCCAAAACAATATGAAATTTGGAACTAGGGTTACTTTCTCACTATACCCTTTGTACATATCTGCTCATAGTAGTTGAAGAACTTGTTCTGATGTTGAGCGTAGGTTCATTGAATGTATCTCTTAGGTAGAAGCTTTCCGTTGAAGAAGATCAGTTTCATCATAGATGTCCTTAGACCAAGAGCTAATATTCACAGTGATTTAGAGATGACATAAATTTGATTTCCCTTGAATTACTTTTGAAGATCTTCTGATTTCATTTTCTTTAAACATTCAGTGATTAGTTACATATTTTCTCTAGATGGATAATTAGCAAAGTCTTCAAAAACTAAGTATCATAGAATGTAAGGATCAGCAGATTCCATAATAGGAAGTTTTTGACACTTAGACATGTCCAAAAAGATACTAGTAAGAACCTCAATCTCTTATGATACAAGATCACAAGTATTTGAACTGAGAAGCTTTCTTGAAAAGGTGTTAGATTGAGACAATCGTTAGCCTTATATCAAGATGACAATTTTTCAGAAGTATATCAGAGTAATTCATCCATCAAGTATAAAGTTGACACATTAGCTAGAGGATATGATATGGATTTGAAAACGGACTATTTTAAAACGAACATAACGGACTATTTTAAAACGAACATTATCCTCAACAAGTCAAACTCTATTTGACTATAGTACTTTTCTTCATAATATTAATTGAAGAATATATTTCTGTCATATGAAAGATTTTCCTATAGTAATCACACTGTCATCATAATAATCTTTTCTCATAAGGTTTTGAAAACAAAAATAATTTTTCATTAAAAAAATATTTTCAAAGTGGCTTCCAGATCTCTCAGTCAAAAGAATTTTTAAGAACAATAATTTTTGAAAACAAATCTTTTTGACTATGCATCTAATCTGAGCAACAGGATCAAGACTCTCAGGTTGTCAGGCCTGGAATGAAGTTCACAGAGTACTGGCTCTGATACCAATTGTTAGGTCCATGAGTATGTACTCAGAATATAGGCTAGAGGGGGGGGGGTGAATAGCCTATATTACCTTTATTAAAAATTTCATCTGATTTTAAGAATTATGTTGAAAGACAGTGATGAAATGATTAATAAAATAGGTCATCTTTCATGTTTAAGCGACATAGCTGATATTGGGTAATCAGCTAATGTGAATCAGTAGACTTTAAGGATTGTTGGTAGGAAGATTATGTTATACTTAGCTGGTATAGAATAATTTAAGCAGCGGAAGAACTAGTAGCATAAGTATAGAAATTTAGATTAAAGTGGCTGTTAACAAATAGATGCATCTTTATCAAAACAGCAAACTTAAATCTTGTATTAGATGCATCAATTACTTTTCACAACCAGATTGCACAAGATATATATATATATCATCTATTACAAGAAAGATAAGTAAAGGCTGAATATAATAAAATTTATGTTATATTAAAATTCAGCAGAGGTTTGCTCAAAGACAAACATGCTTAGTATATCAACCTAGACTCTCTAACCTAGCAATCTCCAAGGAAAGAAAAATGAGAGATTAAGAAAGCAAAATCAAATTTATCAAAAATACATTGGAAAATGCAGTTAACATTTGTCATGTTGTCTTCCTGTAGTATCAAATCAATAAATTTGTTGTGAGAAGAGAATATTAGGCATTGTTCAAATAACTAGTATTTAAACAACTGAGTACTGAGCACTCGGCCATGTGTGATGAAACTTCAATGCACAATCGACAGCCCTTATAATGTAGTATAAGTCTGGCGATATGAATGCAATATGGATTATTATGCTCTGGTTCTTCATCGGACATCTTCAAGCTTGGTCAGTCTTCAACGACGAGTAGGATGCTTGGTCTCTAGCTGTGGATTTGAAGTATAGCAACAGAAGAGACTGAGTCTTTCGAAGGAAGAAAGAACTCAAATCAAAAAAGAAGTTCTTTGATCAAGCAGAGCTTCTTTGCCTTAGGAATTTCAATTTTCTCTCTCACAAAGTGTTTGTTCTTACACTTGTGTTTTTCTCACTCTAAGTGTTGTTACAGATTGGAAGCACAAAGATCACCTTCAACCCCTTAACACACACTCTTTGAATGAGGGATGAGAGACTTCTTTTATAGACTGGTGAAGATGAAAGAGTCGTTGAGGCTTGGATGAGTTTTGCTTGTTAGAGATATGAATCATTAATGCATCAGAGTAGATTGTATAAACTATTGGGCAAAGATCTTCTATTTAAGCTTTGTCTTGAAGTCTGTCATTGATGCAGGCTGTCAGGATGGGACATGACATGCAGGCCTGTTAGCAGCGTACTGTTCTTGGCTCTTTATGGAACATAGCTTTGAGAACTAGAGCCAAACACTGAAGAGAAAATGTCTTCTGAATAATAGTCAATGCACAGACATCGATGTGTATCTTGAGCTGTCAGAAAGATCTTGTAACGGATCTATTTTGAATTGTAGCTTCGAGCAACGACCAATGTTCCTCTTGTGAATTATCAGCTTCCTTGCAGTTATCTGATGAAGAGCCTGGCTGATACTTGGATCTACCGATGTAAAACTACTTGTGGTAAAGGTAGACATGGATGATAGGAATGTCTGTTGGAGAAACATTGCTGGTAGACATGTCTGCTGGCGCTGGTAGAGCTAATCCATATGAAGAGTCATCTTTACTTGGTTGGACAAAGACTCAGACATGTACAAAGACTTCCTAGTCTAATAACCTATGTATTGTTTCATCAAGCTTCCACACTAACCGGTACGCAGCCCTTTTAGCCACTTGTGAAACATGCGTTGTAATGGGAACAAGCAAATTACTGTATTGGAATATGCAAACATATGTATCAACTGTTTTCATAGGCATATTCCTAACACCAACCATTTATACACTAGTCAATACTTTGCTGATATACCAACTTTCATGGACATAACAATCTTGAGTAGAGGAAGCTTAAAAGGCATATATGTTATTCTTGAACGATGAAATACTCGTCTCTCTATTCTTACCTTTACTCTCCAACTTTCACCATTAAGCCTTGGTACCTTCAACCTCCATCCTCAGCCATGTCCAAAATAATTCTTCCAACATTGCTGATAACATCAAATTTTATGAACCTAACAATACTCATTATCTGAATACATCGTAAAGATCCACTTTGAAAAAGAACATGAAGATAGCTACTTTGTTCTCTCCTTCAAATAAATATGCTGAATACTCATTATATTTATTGCTTTCTCTATGCATCCATCGTCTCTATATATCTTGACTTATGCTTAAGCCTACTGATTTAAGTTCTCTCCTTCCCCCTCGTTCCTCGAACTCTCGTTTGCTCCTAACACTTCCCTTCACGGCTTATAGTTATATAAGGAGAAGATGTACCTTCATGGCTTGTGACCATTAAGGAGGAGAAGTATATAATTTGACATATACATAAAGGAGGAGGAGATGTAATATACATCAAGGAAGAGAAGTATATATTATTATATATATACATAGGAGGAGAAGTCAATATGAGTTGTATAATTTTTTCATAATACTTATTGTATTACACTCATATGAAGAAGGCACATCTATTAAGGAGGAGATGTCCTACTTAATTGAAGCCGAGATATTTGCATAAAGTCAAGGAGAAAATTGTAAGTACGTTAATTCACCCTCTCTTAGATAAGTCTTTGTGACTTGTCTGATATTAGATAAAATTCTATGATCTATCTATACCTTTGTGGCTCACTCAAATGAAGGATAAGTCTCTATGACTCGTCTGATACTAGACAAATCTCTATGATTCATCTAGTCCTTTGTGGCCTACTTAATGAAGGAAACAAAATCCTTTCAAAAATCTGTTGATCCTCTTTCTTCTTCAGAAAAACAATTTCAAACTTCATTAAGAAAATTATTTATTCTACTCTGATATTTAGATAATCATTTTCTAATATTTATATCAGGAGGAGAACTTCAAAGCAGCAACTCTTAAATCTTTTATTCATTTGAAAAACTGCTGCTCAAATTGCTTTCTTGTAAAACCTCTAAACAAGAAAGGTACTTTCTTAAAATCATCTGCTCTGATACTTAATCAATTCAATTAAGTATTGAGAAGCTATCTCCAGTAAACATTTTTTTAGGAGGAGATAATTGTTAGAAATATGAGTATCAAAACAACATTTCGTGAAAATCTATAATTCTTTTAAAAGTTGCTGTTCAAATGCTTTCTTGTAAAATCTCTAAAACAAGAAAGAAACAATATTTTCAAAATTCTTATTATAAATTTCTCAACTTGTTTAAATCATCGCACAAGAAAAATTCTTCTCAAAAACATCTTTATGACCTACTTATCAATTATATCTCATAATTGGCTAAAAATATTTCTACTATTGCTTTGTATTTGTACTTTCATGCATCGAGTCTGTAAATAGCAATAGGTGACTATACATACGCCGTCGCTTATAAGTTCAAACTAGGACATGCCTTGAGATAAAATGATCATTCATTAGAAGGTATGTTATTACTACAGATTGAATATCTGCTATAACAGCTTTATGTATATGTCAACTGTAGTAATGGTCCCAAGCAAATAGGAGCAGATTGTTAGGAATATGCCTGTGAAATAGCTGATATATATGTTTGCATATTCCAACACAGTGATTTGTTTGTTCCCATTACAACGCATGTTTCAAAAGTGGCTAAAAGGGCTGCGTACCAGTTAGCGTGGCAACTTGCTGAAACAATGCATAGGTTATTAGACTAGGAAGTCTTTGTACATGTTCGAGTCTTTGTCCTACCAAGTGATGATGACCTTTCATATGGATTAGCTCTATAAAGCCCCAGCAAACATCATCACCAAAAATGTCTCACCAGTAGATATCTTCATCAGTAGATGTCTCACCAACAGTGTGTTATCAGCAGTCTCCAATTCAGCAGTTATACTACGGCAGATCCCAGTATCAGCCACGTTCTCTTCAAGTTCACTGCAAGAGTGCTGATAAATATAAAGAGAAACATCGATCGTTCTCCAAGCTACACTATCTACAAAGATTCAAAATAGATCTGTTACAAATCTTCCTAACAAGCTAAAAGATATGTATCGATAATTGAGCTCCTACGTTAAACCTCTGGATATTTCCTCTTCTGTGTATGATCCCAGTCTTCAAGGTGCTATTCATCAAAAGATCAGCCACAGAACACTTCTATACAAATAGTCCTGCATGTCATGTCTCCATCAATCAGCCTAAATCACGGACCAATTTCAAGACAAAGCTTACATAAAGGTCTTTACCCAACAGTTCTTAGGATGCATTTTGATGCATTGATGATCTAACTCTCCAATGGGTAAAAATCTATTCAAAGCTTCAAACGAATACTTTACTTCTTCACCTATAAAAGAAACCTCTCATCCCTTATCCATGTGTAAGTACAAAAGTGTGTGAGAACACAAAGAGTGGGAAAAACATAAGTGTAAGAACAAATACTTTGTGGGAGAGTAATCTGAAATTCCAAAGGAAAAGAAGCTCAGCTTAATCAATAACTACTTTCTTGATTTGAGTTCTTTATTCCTTTAAAACACTCAGTCTCTTCAGTAGCTATATTTTAAATCTATAGCAAAAGACTAAGCATCTAACTCATCGTTGAAGACTGACCCAACTTGAAGTTGTCCGATAAAGAACCAGAGCCTAATAATCCATATTGCATTCATATCGGTAGACTTGTACTACATTATAAGGGCTTTCGATTGTGCAATAAATTGTCATCACAGTTGGTCGAGTGCTTTGCACTCAATTGTTCAAATACTAGTTATTTGAACAACCCATAATATCCTCTTCTCACTTCAGCCTCACCTTTGCTCTGCCATTTACTTTCCCTAAGATACATGGAAAGAGTTAAAGGATGAGGCTTGGTTATAAGTCTTCTCGGCGTCCCAATTTACTTTCCTTGTTCCCTGGGGAGATTGTTAGGTTAGAGAGTCTAGGTTGATGTACTAAACATATTTACCTTAGATTAAACATCTGCTGAATTTTAATATAAAATATATTTTCTTACATTCAGCCTCTACTTATCTTTTCTGTAATATATGTTTTTATATATTGTGCAATCTACCATTGGAAAGTAACTGTTGCATCTAATGAAGAATTAAACTAGTTGTCGTAATGTACTTGTACTAATTTATGCACAGCAATTTAATCTTCTATGTTATACATTTATTGTTATTTATTCTGCTGCCCTACTCATTCAGGTCAGCAAACGTTATAACTTTAATTTTTTAGCTAACCTTCAAGTCGTTAGTGGCAAAGTTGATAAGATCTGCTGATGAAAAACTGCTGAAGCATGACTACTGTTTTTCATATCAGCAGAGTTACATTTAAGGAAAATTGACTTGACCTTTTATACTCTTCGATCCCTTTTCTTTAATATATTTCAAATTAATGAATGAAGTTTTAACAAAGGTCCTTGTGAGCGCCCCGGATCCGCCCTTCGGAGAAGGCCGAACCCTCTCGAGCCTTTTTCGCTCTTGTCTTGTGGTTTTCCTCTATTTGATTTTATGGTTTGATAAACATGAAAAACATGTTTATCTCTGAAAACAGAGTCCCCACTTTCGTTTATAAAGTAAACGGGAGAAATACTTTAGATTATGGATTCGAGGGCCATGTTACGATTTGGGAAGGTCTTACGCACCCAATTCGCTCTTGTCTTGTAGCCTGACCGTTGTGCTTCCACTGCTACCAATCAAGGAAAAGAAGACTTACGTTTTATGTGTGTTAAGATAGAGTCAATACTCTTTTGTCTTTTCTTTCTCTTTTTTTTCCCTCAAAAAGAGGCCTAGAGAGAGAGAGAGAGAGAGAGAGAGAGAGAGAGAGTTGTGTGTGTGTGTGTGTGTCTCAGGGAGAGAGTTGATGATGATTGTTGTTTCTTTTTGTGGGAGAGCTAGGAGCTCTATTTATAGGAGGCCTGGGAGATGAAACTCTCGGGGCCAAGAAAGGAGGAAGGTTCCTTTGGCCTTCAAAGTCTTCAGCAGCCGATGGCTAAGCTTTGAGGACAAAATACATGTTTGGTGCGCGGCGTACCTGGCATGGTGCCCACACACAAAACTATGTTTTGTGGTATCAATGCACCAAACCCTATTTTTGGCTTTTCCAAGCTTTGTGTTTTGCACTTTAGCCCTTCTAAGCTGTGTATCTTTAGTATAGACCCTTGATGTTGATCTAACAGAATGTTGTTTGTGTGTTGGACGTCGTTAGTCCTGTTATATCTTCAAGTTTGATCCTTGAGGTTGATCTAATCGAAGTTTGTTGTATTTACTGGACGTTATTCGTCCGTTGTGTATGTTATTTCCTAAAATAATCATAGAAACATGTGTTAGTCGATTTGTAAATAAACAGTTGTTTATTGGACAATTCGTATAATGTAGGTGTACGAATTCTAGGTGTCTACAGAGCCCCTCGACTACGTTTGCTTAGAAGTAAGCGAGCATCGTCGAAAAAAGATAGACATCCAGCTTCGTACTAGCAGTTGGATGGTCAAACTCTACATCAGAGTTTGTGCGACCATGTGTATATTTGTCTGGGTGACAACATGGGTCAAAGAGCGACCGGATCTCCAGGGGAGACTGCCTACATATCTCTATAAAGAGAATCAGGTCAAAACGTAGTTCAAATCTCTTCAGGGAAGAAATTTGAATTTTGGAATCTGTTAGGGATGGGCGACAAGGTCTGCCCTGTGGTGACCAGATCTCTAGGGGAGACTGCCTACGTATCTTTATAAAGAGAATCAGGTCAAAATGTAGTTCAAATCTCTTTAGGGAAGAAATTTGAAATGTAAAATCTGCTGGGGATGGGTGACAAGGTCTGCCCTGTGGTGATCGGATCTCCAGGGGAGACTGCCTACGTATCTCTATAAAGAGAATCAGGTCAAAACATAGTTCAAATCTCTTCAGGGAATAAATTTGAAATGTAAAATCTGCTGGGGATGAGCGACAAGGTCTTCCCTGTGGTGACTGGATCTCCAGGGGAGACTCCCTACGTATCTCTATATAGAGAATCAGGTCAAAACGTAGTTCAAATCTTTTTAGGGAAGAAATTTGATGTGAACTGCTGTGTGTGGGAGTGGTTCATTTCCGGACCCCATGTGTTTACCTGTTGGGAAACGACGAAAAGAAAGCTGTACCAATACAAAATGAGGTAAATTATAGTTTAGGATAAGCTGTAAATTGAAATAAAGTAAAGATACTATTTTTGTGTGGCGTCCGGGGGACGGATTCTGAGCTGTGTTGGACGGCAAGGCCGTTGAGCGGTTGATTTCCATGTGCCTCAGGCTCGAACCTGTGGGGGAAACGACCGGGTAACTGGGTGTGCAAACGTGTGTGAATGCACTGTAAAGTGGTGTCCAGGGGACACTTTGTTGGGCGTGATGCGCACGACTATTAGCGATGCATCTGCTGAGATATGTTGTGTTGATTCCCATTGGGATTCTGCTGGAGATGATAGATTGGAAGGCAGGGCCGTTGGGAGTAGCTCCACTAGGGATTGCCCTTGAAAATATGTTGATGATGTACTTCCGTTAGGGCATCCGGTTAACGGTCGTTAGTTGGACGTTAATTTTTCGTTAGAAGGACTTGGGGGTGCAAATCGCAAAATGTTAAAACTTGGAGGGAAAAAGGAAAATTCCTTTTTTTCTTAAAGTAAGAACACGGCAACAGCAAGCAGCAGCTTGCCACCATTTTCTTCTTTCTTTTCTTTCGTCATTTCTTCTCCGATTTCTTCCAAATTTCTTCCACAATCACTCAAATTTTCTGAGGTTTATCGCCCCAAAATTGTTTGCAGCGATAATGGCGAATAATTCGGACTCAGAAAATGAGATTCCTGGCGATGTGGGTGCCGGTGACAAACAAGCCGATGAGGTGATGGCGCGGAATCGGGTCCGCTATCCATTCTCGGATAGTAATCTGAACGACATCCATCGTGACCGGAGCAGTCACGTCTCTTCTTTAGATCCACCCGCGGTGAGTTTTTGGAAAACCCATTTGTTCCGCAAAGTATGCTAAATTTGAAATTTTTGTATGATTTGCTGGACTCTTGAGGTTAATCCTACAATTGTTAGTATCCAAGTAGCAAATATATGTTGTTGCATGTTGAATCAAAGCAAAAAATGTGAATTTATACAATATGGGTATAAACAAATATGTATGTTTTGTGGATTTTGCATGTTTAAAATGCCTACTTTAGTTGCAAATTTGAACATGTTAGGATAAAAATTTCTCGAAATCGAGAGTATACATGTGTCGAGGGATGAACAAAGATGGAAACCCCCAAGTTGATTTTGTTGGGGTGGCTCAAAATGTGTGAATTTTTCTTGCCCGAAGTTGCGCGAAAGTCACGCACCAACTGTTTGAAAAAAGCTTCAATGGAGAAAAGTGAAGAAAAACCCTCACTAAACACTTGAAAACATTTTATTTTGGTCCCGGGATCAAGGGGATGGGATTTGGAGGATGTATGAAAAAAATAAAAACTTTTTTTTAATGCAATTATGAATGAAATGACATAAAAAAATGTGCACGTGTGCTTTGTGCTGACACGCTAGAATTTTTGTTTTACTTATTTGTTTCGCAATCACGGACGAGGATCACTCGCATCCGGGCGAACGGGGACATGGTGAGGGAGATCTATGATCGACTCCCTCAACTGATTCAGGAAAGGGTGAATGGTACCTCTCTTGGTACGTTCATCCAGAACTTGGGCGGCTTCATCAACTACAGTAACATCCATGAGGTGTTGCGATGCTTCTGGTGAGACACTACCCACACCTTCCACCTTTCGTGGGGCGAGGTAACTATGACGCCTGCAGATTTTTCGGCGATCACGGGGCTACCAACTGGTTGAGGCCGGGCTATTGAGCCAGACTTCCAGCTACGACATCATCCTGATGCCGTTGTTCAGCTGTTGGGATTCGCTCCAGTGTACAAGAGCTTCGACGAGATTCCCGTCAGCTATGTTAGGGAGTGGTTGCTCCAAAATGTGGGTCTTGTCGGCACGGCTGATCGGCCTGCTGTGACCCGATTCGTTCGGGTTTTATTGTTCTTGGCACTAGGGATTACCCTTTTTTTCCAATACTTCCTCAACCCTTCGAGTATCTCTACTCAGCCGTTTGAGGCGACTACGCCATCTGGGCAACTTTGATTGGGGACAAGCTAGCTTGGCAGAGTGCTATTTCTTTATGGATCATGTCAGCCGGAACGTCTCCAGCAGTGTAACTGGCTACAACGTGGCTTAGGGGGTAATATTCGAAACAAAAACTTTATTTTAAAACTTGTTTTGTCATTTTAAAATAGATGATAATTCATTGTTTTTTATGTGACAGGCTTGGGCTTATGTGGTGTTCAGCTTTCACCCTTTTACTCTCCGCACCAGGGTGATGACCCCGCCATTTGTGGTGAACTTTCGGACTTCAAATCGGAAGTATGCTCGGAGGGTTCCTGCTCCGCCTGACACCGAGGTGGTTCGGACTGCGAATATCAACTCCAGTCCTGAATCTGTCAACTTCTTCCCATGAGGTCAGCTGCCTGCTTCCTATGGTTTGGCCCAAGTGGCCAACAGTTGTTGCATTTTGATGGTTTTCACCATGTGCGACCCTATGTATATGGGCGATCGGGTCAATCGCCAACATGGGCCCAATATGGGCCAACTTCTGACACCGCCTTCAATACCCTTTGGGATGATGACACCTGAAGCAATGCCGAGACGCGAGTGGTATCTTGCTAGGGAGGCCATCGATCCACATAGATATGTGGAGATGGATTACGGGATGTTCGTGCAGACCGTGTTGTATCCTCCTCCTCCTCCTGTTCAGGAAGTGGAGGGTCTATTTTCCATCTTCGTGGAAGAGATTGGGTCGTTTGCGGGTTGAATACACTATCTGGAAGTCCCACGAACGATTGGTTATGGATAGGGGGAGAACTACAGGGAGGAGGACCAGAGCGGCGGTGAGATTCCACCACACGACTATCTTCCGCGAGGGAGAGATCTGGTATATTTCTGACCACCCTGTACACATACTATTTGTATATTTTATCTACATGTGAATATGTATATTGATGATAAAAAATGATGTATGAACAGGAGACAATGATTTCCTTTCCTGCTATTTTTGTTTTTCTTTTAAAAAGATGTATTTGTAAGCAAATTTTATTTATTCTGTACATTGCTTATTATTAATGAGAAATGTAAAAAAGAAAAGAAAGCCTAGGGTCTCAATTCTAATTGCTTTTAATTACACAAATTGTGTTGTGGGAGCAAAAAATGGGCATTTGGCCGAGACGGCTAATGGTTGATGCATAATTGGTGCTCTTTGCACGGGAGAAAAAAGCATTGAATTTGTAGCAGCTACTACACTGTAATGATAGGCCTGCTGCCTATTTGGTGAAGAATCACTCCTGGAGTGATAATTGGAGCATTTTTCATCCGAAGAATGTGGCTTGTCTCGAATGAGAGATGTGGACTGGAGGGCTGAACAATCAAAAGGCCAATGCATGGTCTAATACGCGGCGCACCAGGCTTGGTGCCTGTGCACCAGACCTGTCTTTTCTTTCCTATTGCTGAATTTGATGTGCTGTTACATGTCGGGACGAATTTTCTTCAGCCTAGACTCTAGGCTGCTATAGTCTACCCTTAAAATTATTTCATTTGCCTTCTCTTGGCTTATAAAGCCAAAGCTATGACTTTGCATACTTTCTTCAGAAATTCAGACGACGTGAATTGCCAAGTCACCTTTAATTGTGAAGACTTTCCTTTTTCCATTTCCGAAAGATTTCCCCGTATCTTTGGCGAAATTTTCCCTTTCGAAAAATATTTTTAAAATGGATCACCCTTCTGGTTCTCTGGAAGATTTTGCTCATTACGAGAGCCGCTTGGATTCCATGGTTTGGCTTCTGGACATGGATGACAAACTGATCATTGGTCAGGAGTGCGGCTTCTTATGCGCATTCTGGTGGATTGATATTTCGATCAATTGGGACATGATACGAGCTGCATCTCATTTTTGGACCATAAAAAATCATCTATTTAATTTCTCGCTGAACGAGATGTGTCCCACTATTGAGGAATTTTGTGCACTGACAAGGTCGGCTTGTGCTGATCAAATTGTCGTCCCTGATCTCACCCAAACACCTGAAGTGGCCGCACTCGAGCTGCTCCGATTTTATCCTGATGCTATAAGGGCAATGGTCAAAGATAATCTTTTTGATCTGACTATGCTTCCTGACATTTTATGGGACCTTTCCTACAGTCCAAGATACACCCGGCGTCGTCTGTCGGCTATTTTCCTGTGCTTGCTAGGAAAGTTGTTCCTGAGGAGCTACAACGGTTTTATTGATGTGCGGGCACTCAACATGGTCCTGCAATGTTGGGGGACCTAAAAATGTATTATCCCAATCATTTTGGCTGAAACTCTGCTTAGTCTGGATGCTTGCGTAGGTGGTGAAGACTGGTTCCCATCCAGTAGTCCAGTCCTTTTACATATGTGGTTGGAAGAGCACTTCAACAGAATTGCTCCCCCTCCTCGAGTTCCGGTATTTCATCCAGTTGGATATGACTCGAGGCCACATCATCGGGGTAATTTGCCTTCTGAGGCCATGTGAGTTGACCATTTTTCTCGTGCAACTTCCTTTGACATTTTATGGATCGTTAACCATTAGCGGATCCGAAGATTTGCACTGAGGAGTGACGGATTTGCACATGTAATAGTGGCCAGACTGCGCACAGTCACATTTTATACTCCTCCTCGTATATTGCGGCAGTTTGGCCTGGAACAGACGATACCAGACTTATCTCTGGCTAATGTTGAAGTCAGGGACCTTAATCCAGAGCTGTGTACCCTGCTTCATAACATGTGGGGCAACCACCGTATATGGCCAGAGCGTCCCAACGGGATTCCTGCAGAATCAATTTTTGAGTCAAGATTAGATCGCTTGGCTCGTGCCTTGTGTAGGATCTCATTCATCCCATATTGCAGCTACTGTAGAACTCATGCTTGGTCGCTCCATGACCAATGGAGCAAATATGCGGTTGCAAGAAATCGGGGATATGGCTGAAAATGTCGGTGTGGATACCCGTCCTTTGCCTCTACCTCCTGTTGGTAATGGGGGGAACGTGTTTCAGCCTGGAGAGGACTTTGATGATGCCGAATCGAGTAATGCAGGGAGCATCCGAGGAGCTGAAAAAAGGCGTGGCGGACTAGGAGATAGAGTGTAGTGATGGTGTATTGTATATGTATGTGAAATAGATTAAGATGGAATATGAATGCATATAAGTCTTATCTATGTATTCCATGGTTGCCAAATCGGGGACTTTGTTATAAATTAAAATTGTGTTATTATTATATTGTGACTAGTGATTTTACCCTTTGTGTGATCATAACAACATGACAGGGGGAACAAAACAAATATTTATAAAATGTGTAAGTAAACGACCGAATCCGAAGGCTTCCTACGCATCTCATAAAGAGAATCAGGTCGGATCGTAGTTCAACCCAGATTTACGAGAGACGGAGATTTTTATTTCTTTTTCTCCAATGTTTTATCTCTCTCATTTCTTTTTTGAACTCTAACTTTTGCCTAGGCCACCCTTTCGGTTTTTCGACCTACCGAGTTATTTTTTAGAAGGGGGAGAAAAGTATTTATAAACACAAGTAAAACTGAATACACTATAGCTGAACGGGCAACTACGCGTAGTACTTCTTGAGCTTGTCCATGTTGAAGGGCTGAATGAGGTCTTCTCTATTTTCATTGGTGAGGAAGACTGCATCACCTGACTGTATGAGCTTGACTACGTACGGTCCCATCCATGGTGATTTCCACTTTTCAAAACTGTCAATGTATGTAGCTAGGCGGCTTTTCTCGAAGAACCAAGTCGCCTACTTTGATGTCTCGAGCTTTGACCCGTTTGTTGAAAGATCGAGCAATCCTCCTCTGATATGCCCGTGTGTGCTCTAAAGCCATCAATCTCCTTTTATCCAGAAGTGCCAGTTCGTCGTCCCGATACTTAAGCCAATCAGCTTCAGTCACCTCGGCTTCTATCATTACCCTCAAGGAAGGGATTTCAACTTCAACAGGCAATACTGCCTCCATGCCATCTGCAAGAGAAAATGGGGTAGCCCCTGTAGGCATACGAACAGAAGTACGATAGCCCAAGAGTGCTAACGGCAATTTTTCAGGCCAATCTCTCCCGATATCTGACATTTTCCAAATGATGTTTTCTAATGTCTTGTTAACTACTTCTATAGCACCATTGGCCTGCGGCCTGTAAGGTGAAGACTTGTGCCATTGTACCTTGAACTCATTTAATACTCGGCTGACTTCTCCCTCGAAGTGTATTCCATTGTCAGAAATCATTTTAAAAGGTACCCCAAATCGGTAAATGATGTTTGTCTTGATAAATTTTGTAACCTTCTTAGCATTCAGAACTCTATATAAAGCAGCTTCAACCCACTTTGTGAAGTAGTCAACGGCAACCAGAACATACTCATGGTCGTTCGATCCTTTTGGGTGCACTTGTCCTATGACGTCAATTCCCCATGTTGAGAAAGGCCATGGTGCTGCGAAATTGTATAACATGTGAGGAGGCAAATGTTGCAAGTTGGCGAACCTCTAACACTTATCGCAACGAAGCACCCATCTGATGCAGTCAGTTTCCATCATACTCCAGTAATATCCTTTCCAGATTACTTTCTTTGAAAGCATGTTCCCATTCATGTGCGGACCACAAGTTCCGCCGTGTAGTTGATCCATGACTTGTTCAGCTTTCGCTTGATCGATGCAAAGGAGGTTAAGCCCTTCATAATGCCTTTTGTACAGATTGTCACCACTGATTACAAATTGGGAAGCCCATCTTCGCAAGGCAATCCTGTCTTTCCTCTCAGTGCTAGGTGGATACTCACCCTTCTTTAGCAAATTCCAAACATCTAGGTACCAAGGCCCATTGGCGCTTTCCTGGTCTTTTTCAATGGCAAAACAAAATGCTGGTGTATGTTTCATCCTAATGACAAAGGGTTGGACATTGAACTCAGCGGGGATCTCAACTAGCGATGCCAAGGTTACCAGAGTGTCCGCAAAGTAATTTCTATCTCGGGGGAGATAGTGAAATCATATGAAATTAAATTCCTCTGCCAATGTTGTTAAGCGGGCATGATACAACTGCAGTCTAGCATCCTGCATCTTCCATTTCCTTTCAACCTCATTTATGATCAAAGCTGAATCACCGTATACTTCCAATTCTTCGGCGCCCATATCCAAGGCTTCCTCCAAGCCAGCTATACAAGCTTCATACTCGGTGGTGTTATTGGAACATTCAAATTCTAGTCGGACAGCCAAGGGTGTATGTGTATCCATGGGATCGATCAACAGTATACCTATACCGTAACCTCTCTTGTTGGCGGCTTCATTAAAGAAGAGTTGTCATTTGCACGTGTTGTCCTTAATCTCAAGAACCCCTTCATCAGGAAAATCCAGTTCTTCAAACTCTTCTGTTTCTATCGGCAGGTCTGCCAACTGATCAGATATTATATTTCCTTTGATTGATCTTCCCCTTGCATAAGTTATGTCGAACTCATTCAGCAGGAAAGACCATTTGGCGAGCCTACTCGAAAGTGATGGCTTTTCGAGTATGTATTTGATTGGGTCCATCTTAGAGATCACCTTTACAGGTAAAGTTTGTAAATAAATCTTGAGTCTCTGCATCGTCCATACCAGACCTATGAAATTTTTCTCAAGTGCATAGTAGTTCAATTCGCTGCCCTGCAACTTTCTACTGACAAAGTAGATGGCGTTCTCAACGTGAGAATCTTCCTTTTCTTGTGCTAACATGGCTCCAACCGCGGTGTCCGTGATGGTTAGGTATAACAATAAACATTTCAGTTTGTGAGGAGGGGCTAGAACCGATGGACTAGCTAGGTATTCCTTGACTTTCTCAAATGCTTGCTGGCACTCTTCGTCCCATTCTCTATCTGTATCCTTCTTGAGAAGCTTGAACAGAGGTTGACACATGGATGTCAACTACTGAATAAAACAACTGATGTATTGTAATCGGCCCAAAAAGCCTTTGACTTCACTCGGAGTTGTTGGCTACGGCATATCTCTGACGGCTTTGACCTTTGCAGGATCCACCTCAATTCTATTTTCGGTTACCATGAATCCCAAGACTTTTCCTCGGGTGACCCCAAATGTACACTTGGTGGGGTTGAGTTTTATCCGATACTTGCGCAATCTCTCAAAGAACTTGCGAAGATCTCTCAAATGAGCACCATCTGTGTCTATTGAATGAATAATCATATCATCCACGTACACCTCTACTTCTTTGTGAATCATGTCATGAAAGAGCGTGGTAGCAGCTCTTTGGTATGTAGCCCCAGCGTTTTTCAACCCAAAAGGCATGACTGTATAACAGTAGGTTCCCCAAGGGGTGATGAAAGAAATTTTTCCTGATCTTCTTCCGCCATCTGGATCTGATTGTAACCGAGCATTCCGTCCACAAAAGACCGTATCATATGTGAAGCTAATGCATCTACCAAAACGTCAATGTTGGGTAGGGGAAAGTCATCTTTCGGATATGCTTTGTTAAGATCCCAAAAATCCACACAGATCCGAAGCTTGCCGTTCGGCTTCGGCACTGTCACGATGTTGGACAACCATATCGGGTATTCCACTACTTTAATGAACTTGACTTTCAACAGCTGGATTATTTCCTCCTTGACTTGTAGGGACCATTCAGGCTTGATTCTACGGAGCTTCTGCTTTACCAGCTTGGCGTCGGGGTACAGCGGAATCCGATGTTCAACGATTACTAGATCCAACCCAGGCATATCTTCGTAAGACCAGGCAAACACATCCTGAAACTCTGTCAATAGGCTGATCAATGCTGCTCTTTCTTCATCTTGCATGTAGCTTCCAATCTTGACCTTTCTGACTCATCATTCAGCCCCAGATTGATGGTGGACAAGTCTTCTTGCAGAGCTTCCAATTGGTGCTCCCCTCGTTGTTTGATCATCTTAGCTAATTCAATTAAAAAGTCTTTATCTTTTGGATCCCCATTACTAATCGATTCATTATTAACAGGATGATTTATCATGTTTTCAGTTAATTCATCTTTTAACACATTGGCAACCAAGGAGTACACAGAAACACTTGCATTATCATTAATGAAAGGAAAGGCTACAAGGTCAACCACCTCATCGAGGTCCTCACAGGTGAGATCCTCGATTTTGGCATCAGGAATAGAATCGATTGATAACCAGTTCTTAACAAAAGGAGAAAAAAGGGGTAAGGTGTATCCGAAGCGCTCCACAAGGTCCTCGGTCTCCATCAATGGTCCTGTAGTAGTGTATCAATTTCGAAGCAGATTGTATGCCACTGTCTCGAATTCTGCTACTGAGCCTCTGTGCTATCTGATGCTTCATCGATCAGTCCCAGAAAACTGTCTCCCATGAAGTCTTCTCTAAATAGGGCCAGAGCGGAATCTTCGTGATTGATAGTCCATGTATTCTCGACCGTCACTGTAATACCCCGATCCTACTTCTTTCCTAGTTCACTCGTATGTCGGGTCAATTTGAGTGTTGTTTCGTGTGTTTAACTTCAGGTATGTTTGAGTCTTGAGTTCTTTGTCATTCGTGCATCAATACGGGATGATTAGGTTGAGTTTTGAGTGTGTTTTAACCTTAAGATAGAAAGAGATACACACAAAATCATGGATACATGCTTAAACCCGAAATTCTGTCCATCCGAACAGTCTCTAGTAATTTGGCCATAGCTTTGTCTAGAAAACTCAGATTTGCAAACCGTTTGATTCTGTATAAACTAGACTCAAATAGATTTCTAACCATATCTTATTTATATTTTTTAGACTTGTAGATCGTCCTAGGAATGTCTTTAAATTTGGCTGAAAATTAGAATTTGTGACAGCTTTGACTAGTTTTAAGTGACTTGACCCTTTGACCCTTTGACCATTAAAACATCTCCCTATTGACTTGTTGACCTCTCTTTAAGTGGTAATAGGAGATAAATGTGTGGGGAGCTGAGAGAAGCCTCATTTCAGCCCATTCTTTCCATCCAAACCGTGTTGCATAGAGAGAGAAGGAGAAGAGAATCTAGAGAGAGAGAGAGAGTAGAAAGAGAAAGTGAGATATATTGAGCATCCGAAGTCCAAATCACGATCCGTCTTCGCCATTGTGGAGCTATGGACTAGAGGAACACTTTCCATGGATTTCATGCTGACTTTCATGGTTTAATTTTAGTGGAGGTAAGTAACTATAATATTCTGTATGTTTATGAGTTGAATTGGGAGAGTTATGCATGTAAGATGTGTTGGTTGTTCATCTTTGTGTTAATTTCTTGGAAATATGAAATTTGTCACTCCAAATGATGTTGTGTTGTACTAAGTTGCTAACTTAACTTGGAAATATGATTTGGGAAAGAATTGATGATCTTATGAAACCATATACATAGTTCTTGAAATAAGCTTAGTCACTACTTTGGGTTATATTACAGAATTGTCTGGGAAAAATCCGTCCATGAGAATTGTCTGAATTTTAGATATGTTTTACATTATTACGTTATGTAAAATCATGGAAATTTTCATAAATTTTAGAGGTCGGAAAGTACCTCGTTTAGGTTGCGTATTATCGATACGCAGAACAGACTGTTGCTGGAAATTATGGTTTGTAGTTCAATCTTTATGTGGTTGCATGTTGAATGAATACAAGTCCAAATGGACTGATTTAAAATGGTAAATTGTAATTTGAAATGTCTAGTTTGTGGGTATATAAGATTCATAATATTTTTACATGCGTAGAATATTTGGTGAGATGTTAGTTACAAGTTAGAACGAAAAACACATAAATTTCGAGTTAGTTGCAGTCCCTGTTTTGGGCTATTTTCGTGAAAATTCTGGTACTAATCTACTATTGGGAATTTTCTGAATTTTGGATATGTTATTCTTATGTATGTTAGGTTGTTCTCTGTAAATTTTCATAAATTTTAAAGGTCGGGAAGTACCTCGTTTAGGTTGTGTTTTATCGCTGCGCCGAGTAAACTGTTGCTGGAAATTCTGGGTATTAGATCTAACTTTAAGTGGCTGATTCTTGATGATTATAAGTCCAAATGAGGTAATTCAAAGTGGTAAAATATAGTTCCAGATGTCTAGTTTCTAAATATGGAATAATTGTAATGTTTGGATTTTGTTTGGAATATTTGGTGAATTTAATGGTACGACTACGCAGTGATGAATAAGTATCATTGTTATTAGTCTCCAAGAATTAGAGACTCATTGAGTTGCAATTGTTGTTATTGTTAAACATCGAGTATTAGTAACTTGCTGAAATTTTATAAGAAGTTACTCGCGATGAACTTGCGAGATTTATATGGGTGGTAAACACACCAAATATGGGTATTGTGATTAATGTAGTTATTTAGGGACGATACTACGGTTCGTCCCGATGTTTCGAAAATGGGTAATGACTCTAGCTGAGTCAACATGAGATAGTATATTTATATTGAACACTATACGAGCTATATACTAGTTGTGACTGACTCTGGCGGAGTCGGATAGGACGTAATGAACAAACGTCGAATAATGCAATGGATTTATTAATGTGTAGATTCGACTCTACGGAGTTGAATAATGAGTAGTATAAATCACTACAGGTCGTTATTTAGTCTCCTACGTTAGAGGATGACGTATCGGGAAAGTTATGATTCGTTAGAGATTGACTTTAGTTAATTCAATCATGCATGAGATGACATACCGTGATTATCATTTCAATTTGGACGAAGTGACTTGTAATGAGTCGTGATAAATATAGTACACGAAGATAATGTTATGTGATAGTTTATACTATACATGTGATACAGTGTATCGAGTGATTATAGGATTCTGTAGAGATCCTAGGTTGAGTTGTACAATAGGTCTACTTGCCTATTGCCTTGCTTTGGTTATATGTTAAATGATTACGGACATATTGTGAATGTTTTAGTATGAGATAGGACAATCATCCTATTTTGATGATTGATTGTAGGACAATCATCCTACTTTGATGATTGATTGTGTGTTTAGTATTTACAAGCACATTGAGTTAATGTGGTATGTGATTCAATAGAACACATGATGATTTGTTGAGAATGATGAGTAAATATCTACTTGTGCATTGCATTGAGTCCAGCTGGCATTTGTTGTTTAATCAAGGTGGGACGACCTATAGTCTTTACGAATCTGTTTTGTAATCGCTATAAGTCGTCATACCAGAGTTCACACACTGTTGTAGCAATACGCATGACTTTAGTTTGCTAGTAGAACTCGATAGGTTTATCGGGGACGTCGATACTACGTACACGGGTATCGAGGACACTTGATTATTTATTTGTGTATTGTAGGAGCAATACAAAGATGGAGAAAGAGAAATGATATCCTTTATAATGTGGTTTAAGTATGAGCACTTAATGTGAATGTCAAGGTGCTATGTGACTTATGTGAATTGTATATCAACGATGATATTACATGTTCAGTATGGTGTATAAATGTCATTACCATGTTATTCCTATTGTTGAGCATTATGCCATGTCATATAGTCATATGTAACAACTTGTTGATTAATGGTTAAGTTGCAATTGTGCCTAGACTAGTTATATGTAGAGTCTTGGTTTACTGTTGCATTCATATTCATAGCATGCAATACATTATAGTGGCTTACGGGGTCGTTTAGACTCACCCAACAACCTCCTCAGTTTGCAGGTTAAGTTCCAGCACAACGAGTCTTGAAGCTTGGAGTTAGCAAGATGTATTTGTATTGTCATTTTCTTCTTATTTCTTGTACTGTGAGATCGTGAGGTTTACTAAGTTATGTAAACTTAGTATATGGGTAGAAATTGTTGTATTTTTCAGATTTGTATTTTAATGCCGACTTGTGAGGTCGTGCCGGTTGTAGTATTTTATAATTTTGGTTTACAGCTCGTGGTCTTGGTATGGCCTTGTGCGTTGCGATACTTTATTAGTAGTTTTCTCGAGCGCGTAGCTCATGGTGTTTATTATTGTTGTTTCTCCGGCTCGTGTATTTAGTTGTCGAGGTTTTTATTGTTGGGTTTATTTTAGTGTTGTTCTCCGGTGTATGTTTGGCCGTTGAGGTTTATTTAGTTGTGGTTGTTGTTCGAGTTTTTTTTAAACTCACATTTTATCTTGTATTCCGCTGCATTAGTTTTGGTTTTGAGCTTTTGTGGCTCACTCTTATCAGTTGATTCGGTACGTTTTGTTATTTTGGCGCATCGAATTGGGGTTCAACGTCGGATCTCGAACTCGGGGCGTCACAGTCACTACCTTGTAAGAGGTGTCATGAGGGCCGATGATCACATCTTCTATTTCTTCTACTATATGGCTAATGTCGTTGAAGATCTCCCATCCGGGGTGCATCTTTATGCTGTTGTCCATCCATGGCTCTGGGAACATGAGGTAAGCCATGGTTTCTCCATTCTTGACAAAGTATCCATTCAGGGTCTTCTTGTAGGGGTTCATGGGAGGTGCCATGTACGGCTGGTTCCTCTGAACTGCTCTGTTTCTCTTGCGCTTCTCTTCCATTACCGTCGCAACTTCTGCAGGTGTTGGATTGTATCCGAGCCCAAAAGGTGGTATGCATTCTTTGATGTCATCTTGTATCAGGTTGATTTTACCTTGCTGACTCTTGCCCAGCCCCAGTCCTGGCATGTAGCCTATATTGCGGATCATGCAATAAGGGACTATCTCTCTAGGTTCCACAGCTTTCTTGTCACTGATGTTGGTTTTGTTAGGTCCAAGGTTGCTCACTATAAGCTAGAAGGGGGGGTTGAATAGCCTATGTCCAATTTTTGAAATTGATTCAAAAATCTACTTCACTTTAAGTTAGCAAAGTTTTGCAGGCGGAAGTCTTGTGAAGTATAGGACAAATTGGGAATGGCTGATCTTCACAGGACAAGATCAGCAGTTCTCAACAAAGTGGAAATCTGGAAATTTAAGCAACACAAACAATTCACAATCACAAGCAAGTAGACAGAGTATTTAATATGGTTCACACTTATGAATAAGTGCTACGTCCACAACCAAAGTGGTCAACTTTGGATTTGAAAATCGTGTACTATGTTTTTCCACTAGATATTTTACAAACTAAATCTCTAATGGATTGTGTACAAAAATTTTGTTGACCAAGTGTTTGTGTGGGAGAATTGATATCTATAAGATACAATTCTCGTGAGCTATGAAAAGCTATGTGTTGCAATCAATGAAGAGCTTTTTAATATACTAGACGTCTAAGTGTGAAGCTCTTCAATGAGTTAGTACAGATAGGACGTTTAAGCTTTTATGAACTTGAAGAAGATGAAGATTCAGAGCTGGAGTAGATGAAGAGTGTTGAATGCAGCAATGAAGTCTCCTTTTATATGCAGGAGGGGTCTTGGAGCCGTTGGAGACCTTCTTGATTTGAATTTAAGAGCAATTAATGCTCTAATCTGGTTGTTAACTCCTGATAGGCTGTCCTGCAACTTGCAGTCTGTCTCCTGACATTTTGCTAAAAATAGGCGGTCTGCGCTTGCAGGAGGAATGTCCTTTTCTGGGTGTATGCCAAAAATGGAAACCTTCATTAAATGAGATTTGCAGGTTAACGTTGCATCGCGGTTAATGAAGTCTTCAAATTTGGACATATCTTCGGCAGATCTCTATCGGACGTTCTTGGGTCTTCAACATTACTGATGAAGCTTGGCTGATACGAGCTTGTCCGATATCCAAAAGAGGACTGCTGATTCAAGAATTGCCTATTGTGCAGAGGACGTCCGATGTCCTATAGGCTATCTTCTTCAAGACATTCGTAATTAGCAACTCTAAGCTATTCAAGCTATGCCTAAGTACAAGTTGCCACACTAACAGACACGCAGGCCCATTAGTCACCTTGTCTTAGACTTAGGTTATGGATTCAAGCAAATCTAGACTAAATACAACAATCTCCTCCTATTTGCTTGAGTCCATGACCTTACGAATACAATATCAGCTGACCATGTTCAAGTCTAGTAATAACATGCTTGTAAGATTTATATATTAAATAAGCATGCCCTAGATGAACTTACAAAGAGGTCATTGTATTCAAACAAATTACAAAGTGTTTACAAATAGGAAATTTAAGCATGGGACACTTGTAATAAGACTGAATTTAAAGACATGCAAAATAGGCAGAAAAGACAATATAGGACATGTCTTTAAACCAGTGGTTTAAATTTTATACACACACAGAATAGGCAGTTCATAATAAAGCATGAAAAATTGAAAAACAGACATTGCTCATTAAACAAGAAGTTTAATTCACAAAGTTTTAACAAAAAGATTATACAAAGTTTATCGGCCAGTTCGAGAGGATGACCGAGAGGAAGCATGACATTTGCCTTTGCCTGTTGAAGATTGATCTGTGCCTTTTGATGCCCATTTGGAATCAACAGCAGCTTTGAGTCTTGCAATTTCTTCTTTTGCTTCTGCTCACTCCTCTTTAGTGTCTGCCAATTCAGAGGAGAGGCATTTGTTTTTGTGCCTGACAAGTGTATATTTCTCATGAAAGTCAAGCAGCTGATCATTGTTTATTCTGCTTATCTCCTCCTTCATGGACGCAAGCGAGCGATCAATATGGCTGAGGCGATTTTCAGTAGTTTTGCGCTCCTTGCGATAGTAAGCCAAGTGCCTGGAGGTGAGACTGCGCGTCGCCCTCACTGAGGAGTGAACGTAGCGATTTGCAAGGCGTTGGGATTAGAACACAAGCTTGTAGCCATTATCAATCATGTCGATTATCTGCAGCATACCCTTGGAGAGATTCTCCCATTGTTCCTTGAAAAGGGCAGTGTTAGTTGAGGAAGCTGCGAAGATATCGCTGGCTAAGGCAGTTTGGCTGGCAGAGATGGACTGTAGGCAGGCTTCAAAGGCGGCTTTGGCACCCTTGGAAATGTTCATGACCTGGGTCAAACAGTCAGCCTGAACATGTGTTATATGGGACTGCTCTGCTGACAGTTTATTGAGGGCCGAGGTCAGGTCAGCCGATACTTGATCAAAATTCTTTACAAAGTCTTCTACCTCTGAGGCTCGGTAGAAGACCTGAGGGCTGGCTGGAGAGGAGGTTTGGCCAGCTGAGGCGTGAGGAGGGCCGGTGAGGGAAGGAGGGTGAATTGGGGAAGGTTGGGGTTGACTGGTGGAGGAGGATTCGGATTGGCTGAAGGATGTGGAGGACAGGAAACATGGCTGGTTGAGGTTTGAAGTTGGCTGGTTGTTAAGAGAGGTTGGCTGGTGGATGTTCGAGGTTGGCTGGTGGAGGCTTGGGAATGGCTGGGGAAGGTCAGTCGAAGGGAAGGATAGCTGGGCAAGACTAGAGGGACAGGAAAGAGCCTTTCGATGTAGATGACATAGGAAATGTGGGGAATGAAGAAGGGAGGAATGATGTAGGTGAATGAGGGAGGTGAATGGAAGAGAATGGGAATGAGTGGGTTATAGCCAAGGTAAGATGTGACCACATCAATGATGGTGTAGATCACAGGGTGGAAGAGAATGGAAGGATAGCAGATGAGGGTGAAGATAGGTGGTTTAGACAGAGAGAGGAAGGGGGAGATGTCTGATTTGGTGGGAAGGGGAAGGCCAAGGTCCTTATGGATTGCAACCCATTGGTTGAAGATCATAAGATCTTGAACCGCTGAGTTGTGAGAGAAGAATAGTTGGGACCAGGCAGGAGGAAGAGGTTCATAGAAGGCTCCCCATTGAAAGATAATTTCACCTGCAGACATAGGCTGATAGGGAATTCTCTTGGGGTAGTCAAGGTGGATAGGAATGGGTCAGTGTCGGCTGGGTTGGGTTTAGGTCTGCTGTCTCTGAAGGACAGCAGATCCTGAACCTCAGGATGGAGGTGGCTATAGGGGTTGGTTTTTATGCGTTTGGGGGTAGGCAGGTCAGAAGAGGGGGAAAGGGAGCGTTTGGAAGAGGGTTTTTGAGAGGTGGTGGCTGGTGAGGTGGATGGCTCTGGAATGGGTGTAGTTTGGATAGGAGTAGATTGAGTAGGGGAGGATGTTGGTGAAGTGGTAGTGGTTGTAGGCAGAGGTGGTGAAGAGGGAGGAGAAGGTGGAGGAGAAGAGGTTGCATCAGCAGCTCCAGTGAATTTCACCTTCTTAGCACTCTTCTTAAGGCGTCTGCCTTGTTTGGATTTTGTTGGAGTAGAAGAAGCAGAAGTTGGTGGTTAAGATTCTGTGGTGGTGGGAACTGCTGATGAGGGAACAGCCGATGTGGAATCGGCTGGGGTTGAAACTGCTGTTTTGGAAGAAGCAGTAGGTGTGGAGGATGTGGTAGAGGGTAGGCCAAATGATTCATCAGTTGGCTGAAGGGTTTGTTTGGTTTTGGGTTTGGTGGTTTGGGAGGTAGTTTTAGAGGGTTTGGAGGATGTGGTGGTAGTTTTAGGAGGGAGGTCAGCTGGTTCGAAGGTGGATGCATCCTTCTCAACAGCTGCCTTAGAGCGGGCAGGTTTCCTTGAAGTTTTGAGTTTTGGAGTGGGGGTAGGAGAGTGTTTGGGCTTTTTGGAGGGAGGCTCAGCTGGCTCATATGGGTCATGGTCGAGCCTGCTGAGGTCAAAATTTTTGGGCAACTCAGCCCCTATTGGTTTAGGCTCCTCCTCAGCAGGTAGCCCAGCTGCAGTGTAGGTGATCTTCCGCTTACCCTTGTTGGCCTGGGTAAAGGGGCCACCAGTAGCAGTAGCAGCAGCAGCAGGAGCAGCAGCAGCAGAAGTAGCAGCAGCGGCAGCAGCAGCTTCAGCAGCGTTGGTTGTCCTTTTGGCCATATCATCCCTGTAACGAGTGATGTTGTTGGTCGTGAAGACATAGGTGTTAGACACCTTGATGAGGTCGTCATCAACGACTAGCTCATCAATTTCCTCATAACGCCGGAGGATAACATTAATAACCCTTACGAAGGGCCTCTTCATGGAAGGGTGAGCTTGGACCTCAGCAACACTCTGGGATAACATTGAAAAGATGATCTTGGCCCAGTTGAGTTGCTTGCGGAGGACCACAGCCTTGGTCCACATCAGCTGCTGGGAGGTGAAGATGTCCCTCGAGCCATTTTTGAATAATATGCTCTTGTCGAGCAAATGGCTGATATGATAGGGGTTCTCTGGGAAGAGGTTCCTGGACATTTTAGAGAACCTTTTAGGTTGGGCAGACCCCCTCATCATCTCCCAAGCAGTTGCCGATTCTTCATCGGTCAATTCCAGTTTGCCTTCTGTAGGCAGTCCCAGCATTTCGCCTATATCCTTATAGGTCAGCTTAATATAATAGCCTCGAATGAAGCCCTTGATGTAGCTCAGATTCACCACATCATTGGCAGAGGCAGGAGGAGGCAGGATCATCCTTGTGTAAAACTCCTCAGCAAGAAAGTTGCTGTAGTGTGTATCGTTGAGTTGGAAGAGAGGAAGAAGTCCACATTCTTCCAAGTCTTTAAGCAATGCAGCACCAGCAGTCGAATTAATGATAGAATTCTTGTCTATAGTCATTCCCGGGTGGTAACTTGACCTGGGAAGAATATGTAGTGGTAGCTCAGCAGCCTTTGTAGCCCTTGTTGGCTTAGCAGAGGCAGAAGATGAAGTAGTAGCTGCAGCCTTGGAGGATTGAGTTTTTGCCTACACAATCGGCAGATGTGAGAACAGCAGATATAGAAATCGGCAGACATTCATAAAACAGAAAATATACAAGCAATTAGCCGATATTTAATATAAACAGGTACTGTTCAGATTTAAACCCAAAACATAAGTAATTTAAGACATAAGATACGAACAGTACGTGAACTGGGTTTCACAATAGCTACAGATTTTGTCATTTTTGAGCCAATAAAACGGTATAAAATGAAAACATAGTATCACAGGAAGCTCAAAAACACATTTTACACCAAATAAACATGATTCAAGCAATAATCGCAAGATAGCACAGTTCATCAATGGCGGACAGTTTTAAAAGCTCAACTTAGGTCAAAACAAGACCGTAAAACTTGATTTAAAAGAATTGAAAAGGAGTAGAAACTCTTACCATTGATGATTTTAAGCTTAAAAACGTAGAGATTTTGAAGATTTGAAGGCTTTGAGTAGGATTACAGATTTGAAGGTAGAGAGTTTTTTGAAACTTTGAAAGTGGCGGTTATAGAGAAGTGTGAAAAGTCACTGTACATTTCGCCCTTTTATACCTCTATCAGGTCAATAAATGGTATTTGATAAAATTTGAAGACCGCATTTATGACTTACAAAGTGACTGTTCACTTTACGTACTGCGCACTAAGTCTGCCTATTTTATTGAAGACTGCCGATATGAAAGTAGAGGAACTTACTCAAGGTTGTCTATATACTCGGCAGATTTGCAATCGGCTGAAACAAATAGGCAATTTTATATAGGCAGTTTATAAAATAACTTAAAGAATTTGCAAGAAAGGTTAAGGATTGAGGTCAAGCATACCAAGCTCGCCTCTTAGATAAGCAAACCTGGTTGAATCAAGTGGTTTTGTGAAGATGTCTGCTACCTGATGATCTGTAGGCACATACTGCATGCTGATATTACCTTTTTCAACATGGTCTTTCAGAAAGTGATATCTAACATCAATGTGCTTTGTCTTGGAGTGCATGACAGGATTTTGAGAAACAGAGATTGCTGATGTGTTGTCACACATTATAGGACAATCAGCAGTCTTGATCTCATAGTCAACAAGTTGCTGTTTGATCCACAGCAATTGTGAGCAGCAGCTACCAGCAGCTATGTATTCTGCTTCAGTTGTTGAAGTTGACACATAAGTTTACTTCTTGCTGGCCCATGAGACAAGTCTATTTCCTATGAATTGACATGTCCCACTTGTGCTTTTCCTGTCAACTTTACATGCAGCAAAATCAGCATCAGAATAGCCTATAAGATTAAAAGATGAATCTCTAGGATACCAAATTCCCAAATTGGGAGTATCTATTAAATATCTGATGATTCTCTTGACTGCTTATAAGTGAGACTCCTTTGGATCAGCTTGAAATCTAGCACAGACACAAACAGCAAACAAAATATATGGCGTACTAGCAGTTAAGTATAAAAGTGAACCAATCATGCCTCTATAAAGAGTCATGTCCACTTTCTTGCCCTTTTCATCTTTGTCAAGATGGCAGTTAGTAGCCATAGGAGTGCTGAAGCTGTTTGCATTCTCAAGACCAAATTTCTTGATAACATCCTTTGCATATTTTGCTTGATTGATGAAGATACCATTAGAACTTTGTTGAATTTGAAGACCAAGGAAAAAGTTGAGCTCTCCCATCATGCTCATCTCAAATTTACTCTGCATAAGCTTTTCAAATCTTTTGCAAAGATTTTCTTTAGTAGAACCAAAGATAATATCATCAACATAAATTTGAACAAGTAAGGAATGACCTTTATGCTTCATAATGAAAAGAGTAGTGTCAATTTGACCTCTTACAAAGCCTTGAGATGTCAAGAACTTTGAAAGGGTCTCATACCAGGCTCTTGGAGCTTGTTTGAGTCCATAAAGGGCTTTCCTCAGCTTGTAGACATCTTCTCTTCTTGAACAGTCTATGAAACCAGGTGGTTGCTCTACATAGACCTCTTCTTGAAGTTCACCATTCAGAAATGCACTCTTGACATCCATTTGGTATACTTTGAAGTCCTTGTAAGATGCATAGGCCAAGAATAGTCTGATAGTTTCTAATCTTGCAACAGGAGCAAATGTCTCATCATAATCAATACCCTCCTCCTGTCTATATCCTTGGGCTACCAGTCTTGCCTTATTTCTGGTGATGTTGCCATTTTCATCCATTTTGTTTCTGAAAACCCACTTTGTACCAATAACAGCTTGTCCTTTAGGTCTAGGTACAAGTGACCAGACTTGGCATCTGTCAAATTGGTTCAGCTCTTCTTGCATAGCTTCCACCCAGCTTGGATCTTCCAAAGCTTCATCAATCTTCTTGGGTTCAATATTAGATACAAATGCAGTAGAATACATGCATTCATTCCTTGAAGCTTGTCTAGTTTGAACGCCAGCATTAAGATCTCCAATGATTTGAGTGATAGGATGATCTTTAACTTCTCTAACTTCTGCAGGTTGAACTTGTCCTATTGCATTGGCAGAGTTGGTTTCTTGAGAAGTAGAAGTTTCTGAAGCTTGGTTTTCTGAAGGATAGGTTAGTTCCAAAGTAGGTTGGAGAATTTCTGGTGTGGAAGGCAAAGTGGATTCAGGGTTTTCAGAGTTTTCAATTGTTGGCTCATTTGAGGATTCTATCAGGTTGACTCTTGGAGGAATTTGTGAAGGAGTGGGATCTGCAGATCTGGAGCTTGTCTGGTCTGTACCTGTCTCATACTCATCAGAATCATTAGTAACCTTAGGAGCCAAATGTGGCCCAATAAAATCAAATTCATCAAATGAAACATGTACAGATTCAACAACTCTAAGTGAAGTTTTGTTATAAACTCTGTATGCTTTTGAAAATTTGGCATATCCCAGAAAAATTCCTTCATCACTTTTGGATTCAAATTTACCTCTATGTTCTCT
Source organism: Platycodon grandiflorus (assembly GCA_016624345.1). NCBI lineage: Eukaryota > Viridiplantae > Streptophyta > Magnoliopsida > Asterales > Campanulaceae > Platycodon > Platycodon grandiflorus. Next base: position 54,702,192 of record CM028361.1, on the reverse strand, counting down.
TCCATTGTAAAAAACATAGCATTTGCATCCAAATATTTTGAAGAATCCTATGTTGGGAGTTTCGCTCTCCATATTTCATATGGAGTTTTGTTATGAAATTTGTTTATGATGGACTGTTTTGTGTGAAGCGTGCGTGTTCACACTTCCGCCCAGAAATACATAGGTAGTTTGGCTTCAGCAATCATTGTCTTTCCTGCTTCAATGAGAGTTCTGTTTTTCCTTTCAGCAACTCCATTTTGTTGAGGTGTGCCAACTGCAGAGAAGTTGTGACCAATTCCATGGTCATCGCAATATTTGGCTACACCATTGTTCTTGAACTCTGTTCCATTGTCTAATCTGACATCAGAGATATCATCCAGCTTCTGAGTCTGTAGTCTTCTGAAGAGTTCAGTGATGATGTCATATGCTTCATCTTTGGAGGACATCATCTCCACCCAAGTAAATCTTGAGTAATCATCAACTACCACAAGTGTATACTTGCTGCCACCAAGGCTTGTAGTAGTGACAGGTCCAAACAAATCCATATGTAGAAGTTGCAGAGGTCTTGTTGTTGATAGGCAAGGCTTGCTTTTGAATGAAGACTTGTGCAGTTTGCCTAGTTGACATGCTTTACAGAGACTATGTGGTTCAGTCAATATTTTAGGCAAACCAACAACTAGATTGTCCTTTGAAAGCTTCTCCAAGTATTTGAAATTGAGATGACTAAGCCTTTTATGCCACAACCAGCTGTTGTCATTTAATAACCTTGCAACCAAGCAGAGATTTGACTTTCTTCCAACAGCATTAAGGTCAACAGCATAGACATTCCCTTTTCTGAATCCTGTTAGGATAGTTGAACATGTCTCATTGTCCTTTATGAGACAGTGACTTGAGGAGAACTGACAGATTAGTCCTTTATCACAAAATTGTGATATGCTCAGCAGATTGTGCTTTAAACCTTCAACTAGAGAGACTTTGCTGATGGAGAGGTTTCCTCTCACTATGCTTCCATAGCCTATTGTCTTTCCCTTTGAGTTGTCTCCAAAACTGACTGAGGGACCTTTTGCTTCCACAATGTTTGAGAGAAGATTTGGATCACCGGTCATGTGCTTGGAGCAACCACTATCTAGATACCATAAATCTTTCTCTTCTTCATTGACAGCCATGAAGCATTCCTGAAATATAGACATTTAAGAATATGGTCCCCTTTTATTTTTGGGTCCTCAAGGTTAGCAACCTTTTGGGATCCATACCTATTTAACCTTTGGAGGAGTAAATCCCTTAGATTTAGGTATGTATCTCAAAAGGCATTCATGAATCTCATGACCATGGCCTTTGCAGAAAGAGCATTTGTGAAATCCTGGAACATGAGTAGTGATTTCTTTTGCAGGCTTTTTATTATCAGCAGTCATCGGAATGACCTTTGTGCTGATAACTGGCTTATAAGACTTAGGCTGATAATGCCTTTTCTTAGTGACAGTAGGTTTACCATAGGTAGACCTTTTATCAAAAGATTTTGCATTTACAGACAAATGTCCTTTAAGCTTTTTATTGGCAGAGTTCCCTCCTTTTCCCTTTTTATTGGCAGTATTAGGCTCAGCAGTCTTGCCTTTGACAAATTTAATAGGTTTGAGCTGAGAATTCCTAGACTTGCTATTAGTCATCCCTGTTTTCTTAGGGTGACTAATGACAGGTTTTGGTTTCTCAGACTCCCTATTAGCAGAGTTAGTGTAGGCAGATTGTTTGCCCTTGGACTTGTCTTTTGTGTTCTTGGGATAAACAAAAGGAACTTTGTTGAATCCAAGTCCTTGCCTTTTTGGGGGCTGCTGATCATAAGAAGCTTCTTCAGCCAATTCTTCAGCAGTCACTTCAGATGTCTCATTATCTTGAGAACCAGAAGAACTACCTACATTGAACTCACTTTGGAAACCAATACCAGTTTTGTCATCTAAAGTTTTCTTGTTTGAGAGAATGGTATCAAAGTTTCCTTTAGAGTTATTCCAAGTGTTGACAACCTTTTGAAGGTCATCTTTCTCAGAATTTATCTTCTTGATGTGTTCAAGTAGGAAGTCCACTTTTTCAGTCAAAGCTTTGTTCTATTTTTGGATTTTGATACTTTCAGCTTGTTGTCTATCAAGATCTTTGATCTTAGACATCAAGGTTGATTTCTCAGAGACAGCCAGTTCATGCTTCTTGGCTAATTTCACATAGGCAGCTTTGAATTTTAAAAACTCTTCCAGCATGTCTTTGTTTGCTTTGATGAGCTCTCCCTTTGAAGGTTCATTGAGCTCATCATCATCATCACTGTCATCTTGTTGAAATGGTAGTGATCTCACTGAATCATGTGGTGACTCCTTGGTCATAAGGCATATGTTTGCTTCTTCAGCAAAGTCACAGGAGTCATCCTCATCAGTGTCAGTGTCACACCATGTAGGCAGATTGCTTTCATCTATATCCTCAGCCACCATCCCTTTTTGTTTTTGAAATTTTGACTCGGGACGTTTCTTGTAAAATTCATATTTTGGCTTAGGACATTTAGAAGCAAAATGACCTGGCTTCCTACAATTAAAACAGACAAGCTCATTATCCTTTTGATAGTCTGCAGATTTATGAGGAGCAGAACTCTTAGGATGAGCAGCTGTTCTTTGAGGAACGGCAGTTTTGTGAGAAGACTGCCTATGAGATGATTTGTTATACCTTTTGAAACGTTGATACTTCTTTACAAACATAGCAAAGGCTTCGTCTAAAAGAATATCATCATCTTCACTGGATGTAGAAGGTGTTTCATCAGGTATTGAACAGGAAGGTTCAGCAGACATGGCTGGTAAGGACAAGTTTTTAAAACTCTTTTCCATTTCTTGAGCTTGTTGGATTTCAAGCTCATAGACTGAAAGACTAGCATAAAGGTTTCTAAGAGTCAATTTGTTTAAATCTTTTGACTATTTCATGGCAGTAATCTTAACATGCCATAAACTGCCTAGTCCATTTAGAAATCTCATGTTTATTTCCTTCTTTTCATACTTCTTTCCTAAGGAGTAGCAAGAGTTGACTACCTCATAGAATCTATCATAGGCGCTTCGCAGAGACTCCTTGGGATCTTTCTTGAAGGAGTCAAACTTCTGTATGCATGTATATAGCTTGTTGTTCCTTGTTTCACCATCTCCTTCAAGATATTCCAGAATTGCTTCCCACATCTCCTTAACTGTGTCCAGGTTGATAATCTGCTGATATGTGCTTATATCAACACAGCTTGTGATGATGTTGATGGCTCGTCCATCCAGTGCATCATTCTTTCTGTCTTTATCATCCCACTCTTCTTCTGGCTTTGGAATTTTTGGTTCAGCCGTTGGATCCACTGTGGCCAGAGTATTAGGCTTCATTGGAATTCTGGGTCCATCTGTGACACATTTCCACAAACGTTTATCAATTGAGTTCATATGTATTTTGACTTTATCTTTCCAGATGTCAAAGTGAACTTCATCCAATACAGGACAATGGTTCACGTTTGAAGTTTCCAACATTTGGTGAGCAGCCATGATCTTTAATCTCTCAAGAGGTTAATCTCGAAAAAACAAGTTTTCAAAGAGTTAAGCTCTGATACCAATTGTTAGGTCCAAGGTTGCTCACTATAGGCTAGAAGGGGGGGTTGAATAGCCTATGTCCAATTTTTGAAATTGATTAAAAAATCTACTTCACTTTAAGTTAGAAAAGTTTTGCAGGCGGAAGTCTTGTGAAGTATAGGACAAGTTGAGAATGGCTGATCTTCACAGGACAAGATCAGCAGTTCTCAACAATGTGGAAATCTGGAAATTTAAGCAACACAAACAATTCACAATCACAAGCAAGTAGACAGAGTATTTAATATGGTTCACACTTATGAATAAGTGCTACGTCCACAACCAAAGTGGTCAACTTTGGATTTGAAAATCGTGTACTATGTTTTTCCACTAGATATTTTACAAACTAAATCTCTAATGGATTGTGTACAAAAATTTTGTTGACCAAGTGTTTGTGTGGGAGAATTGATATCTATAAGATACAATTCTCGTGAGCTATGAAAAGCTATGTGTTGCAATCAATGAAGAGCTTTTTAATGGACTAGACGTCTAAGTGTGAAGCTCTTCAATGAGTTAGTACAGATAGGACGTTTAAGCTTTTATGAACTTGAAGAAGATGAAGATTCAGAGCTGGAGTAGATGAAGAGTGTTGAATGCAGCAATGAAGTCTCCTTTTATATGCAGGAGGGGTCTTGGAGCCGTTGGAGGCCTTTTTGATTTGAATTTAAAAGCAATTAATGCTCTAATCTAGTTGTTGACTCCTGATAGGCTGTCCTGTAACTTGCAGTCTGTCTCCTGACATTTTGCTAAAAATAGGCGGTCTGCGCTTGCAGGAGGAATGTCCTTTTCTGAGTGTATGCCAAGAATGGAAACCTTCATTAAATGAGATTTGCAAGTTAACGTTGCATCGCGGTTAATGAAGTCTTCAAATTTGGACATATCTTCGGCAGATCTCTATTGGACGTTCTTGGGTCTTCAACATTGCTGATGAAGCTTGGCTGATACGAGCTTGTCCGATATCCAAAGGAGGACTGCTGATTCAAGAATTGCCTATTGTGCAGAGGACGTCCGATGTCCTATAGGCCATCTTCTTCAAGACATTCATAATTAGCAACTCTAAGCTATTCAAGCTATGCCTAAGTACAAGTTGCCACACTAACAGACACGCAGGCCCATTAGTCAACTTGTCTTAGACTTAGGTTATGGATTCAAGCAAATCTAGACTAAATACAATAGGTTTCTTCTGTATGCTGAATCGCATTCACCCTCGCCTGAGGGATTACTTCAAATCCGCTCAAAAAGATGCCAGTGTCATCATGCTCAATCTCGAGAATAGGAACTCATATTTCTCTTTTGATTCTATGAGTTTGTCTGCCAGAATAATGACTATGTGATCCTCGTGGATAAACTTCACACATTGATGGAGTGATGAAGCTACTCCTTTCACACCATGAATCCACGGACGGCCTAACAGTAGACTGAAAGTAGAAGGAATATCCAATACTTCGAACTCGACGGGCATTTCCAACGGGCCAATGGTTAGCATAAACGTTACCACCCCAAGCACACATCGACTGGTGTTATCATAGGCTCGCACTGATTGCGATGATGGAGCTAGGTTCGAGATCTTCGTTCCCAGTTTGGCTAAGGTTGTTGTTGGACAGACATTGATGAACCATTGTTTACCAGAACCTTTGGTACGCTCTTTTCTTGAATACCGACAGTAATATACAATGCATCAATATGGTCGATACCTCCCTTTGGTAAATCAAGGTCAGTGAATATGAGAATGTTCCCAAAGTGGATGTTTCCAATCATTTGAGTCAACTCGTTGGGCGAGGTCCCGATTGGAATGATAGCTTGACTTAATGACTTGGCCAGGCTGTCACGGTGGGTCTTGGAGGAACATAGAGGGCCCCAAATAGAAACATTAGCTTAGGTCTTCTTCATCTGAGTGAAGATAGCGTCTTCAATGTCTTTAGCCCCAGTATCATTGGCGCTTGTATTAACTTCTTTATCTTTCCCCGACAGACCACCCATATCTTGAGCTGCTTGGTATGCTCTACCAGATCGAGTGAGATGAGAGACATCGCCTCCTATCCATGAGGCTTTTTCGATGTTGTTCACTTCTGCTTGGGAAGTATCCTGGGCACTGGACAAAATGTCACTCCAAGAGAGCATGTTACATTCAAAATTCTCCTCCTTTGAAGGCAAAGGGATTAAGAGGTATGATAATGGAGCATTACTGATTTCAAATTTGATGGGGGAGCTCACATATTCTGTTTCAAACTAGATGGTATTGACGTGGTTAACAGGCAGAGGATTGTTCACCACATTGGGCATGGGGTGTGGCTTCTCAATGATTTTGTCATTGATCAGGTTTTGGATTGCTCACTGGAGCACGAAGCATTTATCAGTGAGATGTCCACTAGACTGATGGTATTCACAATATTTTGCATGGTCCCACGTGGCAGGCAATGGGTTGGGAGGTTTGTAACCTTTGATAGGTTTGAGGACTCCTTGTGCTTTCAGCCCCTGAAAAATTAATGACATAGGAGCGTGCAGGTCATCAAAATGTCTATCCTTTCTGTAAAAATTATTTCGTACACCTCTGTTATTGTTGTTTCCCAATGCATTTACAAACCCATCAGGTGAATAATTGAAAGGCATATTTTCATCATTCTGAGCAGATGGTATAACTGGCAAGGCCATAGTCGAAACATTTCCTAACATATTTACAACATGTGCAGACGTTGCTGCTGTCTTTCCTTTGGAGTATCGAAATGAGCTTGGAGGGGGATCAACCTTGATCTGTCTGGTATGATCTCTGTGTCGATGCAAAATTTGACGTCTAAGATTGCAGAGAAATTAGCATAAGGAAGGTAACGCATACGATCCAGATAAATCGGCTGAAGGTTTCTCAAAAAGATCCTGACTTGTTCAGCTGGGTCAGGCCTGTCCAAGGTTTGGGCAATCTTCTTTCTCCACCTTTCGGCATACTCTGAAAATGTCTCCTTTTCTCTCTGTGTGCACAAATCGAGATCTCTCCTGTGATTTTCCCAATTATAGTTATCCTTATACCTTTTTTGAAACTCATCTGCGAGTTTATCCCATGTAGCAACCACAGTGTTGTCCACAGACATCAACCATTGCTTGGCGGCTCCAATTAAAGTTAAGTGAAAATTGAAGGTCATTGCTTCGAAACTTGCCCCTCTTTGCTGCATAGCATGGGCATAAGACCTAAGATGGGAAATAGGGCATCCTGTCCCATCGAACTTCTCGATATCAGGCATTTTGAATTTTAGTGGTAAAATGGCAGTAGGCTGAAGTGTCATTGCTCGAGCCGTGAATTTGCCTTTGTTCAAGACTTTCAGAACCATGTCTTTTAATTCTCTGATCTCTCCTTTGTTTGCAAGTTCAGCATCATTGGTATCAACCATAGTTGTGCCCGGGAACTGTCCTACTGGAGGAACTGGATAAGGTGGTTCATAGCCGATAAATGAATATATTGGTTTGGCTGAAGGCTGAGGGTTGTAACTATTTTGGGTTTGGATATGGATTGTCCTGGGTCGGATTGGTCATGTAGAATGGGAATGCATTTGGATTTGGGAAAGGAATGTTGGTAGATGGAGATGTGATACGAGTTGTAGGAGGTGTAGTAGTGTTTGGGATTGGGATCGTAATAGTCTGAGACTGGTGATGGATGTTTGGATTGACATTCGGCTGAAGTGGAAATGTATTAGGGTAGGATATGAATATGGAGAATAGGCTTGCGGGTATGTAGGATAGGTGTTTGGATTGGGCAGACTCGCATTCACGCTTGACGGTGATGGGTCAACAGTTCCTGTGGAAACGGGTATAGTCCTGTTATCAGCCCCCTGACCTTGGATAAGGGCTGAAAACCGATTGATTATGGCTTCCATGTTCTGATTCATCCATTGTTGCATTGCTGGGGTTGGAGTGTATCCTAGAGCCCCTATGTCATGTCCTACAGAAGTGCTATCTTCTTGATGGGCCATCTAATTCCAATGCAAACTTTCTGTACTTGATTCTGAATCCCAGCTTGAAACTCTTGTCAACCTCCCAGTGCTAGTCCTCCTCCAATTCAAGGCTAGGTATCTGAAAGGTTGGGATATGGGTAGGAGTTAGGTTCTGGAAGTATTTCTGGGTACAGCACAATTTCATTGTTCCTCTTTTCCTTTTAAGACACGACTCGCCCTAAGATGGTTGGATAAGCGACAATGCTTTGTTTTGACTTATGAACCGTTCCTGGAACAGTGGATTCTCTCACCAGAATATAGGACCTTCATTTTCCACCTGTATTTTGACTCCCTAAGATTGGACAGATCTCAGGCGAAGGGCATATATCCTCTTCAGGATCCACCATCCGAATTGTCTAGGCATGTGTCATTGGCTTCTTTGTTAATCCTGTGCATGAGGACTTTGTTTGTCGATCTTTTGATCACCATGATTCTATTTTAGGAGAGTATGACTCTCTTTTTTTTTATTTTCGGTGTTTATTTCTCAACATCTTTTTTTCTTTTTGCTGTGATCAAACAGACTCTTTTGTCAGTCAACGACTCTTTTGATTTGATTTCTTTTTGTCTTTATGCACAGGATTGACAAAGCATGTTTGTGACAACAAGAACCAACCGATCTTTTGAAGTGTCCTAGAAATCTACATGAATTACGTGTGGCTATACAGGGCTAGGATGGCTTACTTCCCGGGGGACAATTAGTAATCGCGCGGGAAAGGATAGTGTCAGCTGAAGGAATGCTGGGCGCATGACTTACCCAGTTTCACTTCAACGTGGCTATACCAGGGTTTGAAGCTTGGCAACAATTCGGAATAAATGAGTGCACATGTGTGCGCAGTATCTAAGAGACTCTTTTTTCATTTATATGTAATGAAAGGTGAGACAGATATATACAGAATAAGAAGGAGATATGTCCATTTTTTCTGATTCATGTGATGTGAGTTGTGTTTTTGTTAGCAGTTAAAAACAGCGGGAAAGGAAACACATCCACAGGTCGAGGGTTTAAAGCCTCGAGGAAAGAGAAGAAAAGAAATGAAAAAATGGGAATTCTATCCTATTTCTATTTATTACATTTGTGTTCTATTTCCCAAAATAAAAAATACATAAATGAATGTGCAATCGAATGATGGGCATTGGCCTGAATAAATGTACAAATAAAGAATAAATTTGTACCTGCAGAGGTGAGTATGAACACAGTAGTATATACTGCAAATAACATCTTAGTCATTTTATACAATTTAAACAAATTCGTGATATTTAAATATGTGAGCATGCAATTGTGTATAAAAATGAGTCTGGCTCTCTTTTTTATTTATTTAAAAACAAACGTCCCCAGCAGAGTCGCCACTGTGAGCGCCTCGGATCCGCCCTTCAAAGAAGGCCAGCCCCTTTTGGGCCTTTTTCGCTCGTCTTGTGGTTTTCCTCTATTTGATTTTATGGTTTGATAAACATGAAAAATATGTTTATCTTTGAAAACAGAGTTGCCACTCTCGTTTATAAAGTAAACGAGAGAAAAATTTTAGATTATGGGTTCGGGGGCCAAGTTACGATTCGGGAAGGTTTTACGCACCCAATTCGCCCTTTCGGTCTCTACACATTTGCATGCTCGTATTTAATTGTCACAAGTTTGTTTATTTTACAAAAATATATATATATATATATATATATATTACATGTATTTATAATGTATTTACAATGCATTTAAATAATTACTTACATTTATTACATCTATTTACATATCTAAATAAACTAACGAACTGAAGGGATTACCTTCTGTCGTTTTACAGAAATCGGGCCACGTTCTAGGCCATTGTATTATACCGGATCAAGCTAGTTTGTAGCCTGACCGTTGTGCTTCCACTGCTGCCAATCGAGGAAAGGAAGACTTACGTTTTGTGTGTGTTGAGATAGAGTCAATACTCTTTTCTCTTTTCTTTCTCTCTTTTCTTCCTCAAAAAGAGGCTTGATAGAGAGAGAGAGAGAGAGAGAGAGAGAGAGTTGTTTGTGTGTGTATCTCAGGGAGAGAGTTGATGATGATTGTTGTTTCTTTTTGTGGCAGAGCTGGGAGCTCTATTTATAGGAGGCCTGGGAGATGAAACTCTCGGGGCCAAGAAAGGAGGAAGGTTCCTTTGGCCTTCAAAGTCTTCAGCAGCCGATGGCTAAGCTTTGAGGATAAAATACATGTTTGGTGCGCGGCGCACCTGGCATGGTGCCCGTGCACCAAACCCTGTTTTGTGGTATCAGCGCACCAAACCATGTTTTTGGCTTTTCCAAGCTTTATGTTTTGCACTTTGGCCCTTCTAAGCTGTGTATCTTCAGTATAGACCCTTGATGTTGATCTAATGGAAGGTTGTTTGTGTGTTGGACGTCGTTAGTCCTGTGTATCTTCAGTATAGACCTTTGTTTGTGTGTTGGACGTCGAAGTTTGTTGTATTTGTTGGACGTTGTTGGTCCGTTGTGTATGTTGTTTCCTGAAATAATCATAGAAACATGTGTTAGTCCATTTGTAAATAAACAGTTGTTTATTGGACAATTCGTATAATGTAGGTGTACGAATTCTAGATGTCTACAGTCATATAGGTTATTCACCCCCCTTCTCTAGCCTATATTCTGAGCATATTAACATGGACCTAACAGACTGAAATGAAAGAAGAAAAAGGCTAACGGATGCTAACAAGGGCTAATGGAGGACCAAAGTAAGAAGCCTGGAGGGGGAAGGGTTGCGGAGCTCTTTCCAGCAGGGGCACCGGAGGAAAGAAGGAAAATGTCACATTGTAGCAAGACGCACATAGGATGTACGCTTCTTAGCCGCTCTCAGCTAGCCCAGCCGCTTCGCATCCGCTTCCTTGCCGCACCACATTTTTTAGGGCAGATTGGAGGTGGATTAATGAAGGTTTGGTCAAGTTTTGGTCCTTTTTACCCCTAATTCTTCATGCCAATTGCCTATTCTGCCCTTAGTCTCTCAACCACTCATTTGCTATCTCTTTTATACCCAAAGGCAGCCCCAAATCAGAAGAGAAGCCCCCATTTTGGGATTGAGCTCCCAAAATGCGGTACCAGCCCTATTTCACCAAAATTTTCTTCATTCCATTGAAGATTGATCATCCTTGAAGGTTTGGAGCACCAAATCAAGGGCCAAGGAAGCATTTACAAGTGATTTCAACCACGGATCTCGGCATTGCTTGGTTTAATTCTTCCTATCTCTATTTTATGATAGTGGTTGTAATTTCTAAGGTTGAATGATATTGTAATTTGTGAAATTGGCTATGCAATAAATTGATTTATGGAAAGCAATTATTTTCTATGTCATTGTAGTATTTTAATTTACTCTCTCTCTCTCTCTCTCTCTCTCTCTCTCTCTCTCTCTCTCTCTCTCTCTCTCTCTATTTAGTATGCAAGCATGCTAGGTTATTGTTATTGATGGGCTTAATGCTTTTAATTGATTAGCCATTGATTAAATGATTTTAGAATTATTTCTGTGAGCGAGAGCTACCTTAATCTTCAGACCGATCAATTTTATAGTTGGTGTTTTGTGACATACACCAATAGCCCTCAGCTACCTTCTTGACTTGTAGAAAAATAGAGAGAACATCTCTCTATGAAGTATTACCCATTATCTTGGTTATTATTGTGCGTTTTAATGCTTTCGATGGATTAACTACCCATTAGATGATCACTAGAATTATAGGATAGTTAGCGAGAGCCCTTCCTATTAATTCTGAAATGACAATTATTATTTATGTGACACCAGACCGGGAAGTAATGAGTGTTCATAGATAGTCATATGAGAACTTGTTTGGACTTGCAATCAATCCACCTTAGCGTTAATGTGACGCAATCCTATCTTTTAATTCTTGATTTGTTGTTGTCAAACCACTTTTGCGTTAATGTAATTATTAATTGCTTTTTTTTATTTTTATTTTTTATTCTCATTTTATTTTCACAAAAATATAATTAGTTAGCCCAATTTTGATACTTAGTTAGAGTAAAAATTACGTACATTCTCTGTGGGATCGATACTCGTACTTATGTATTCTTTATTACTTGATACGACATGGTACTCTTGCCCTAATTGCATTCCATGCACATCAGCGATCAATCTTCAAAAGAATCACACTTGAATCACGATAACCGCAACAACAATTTGCACGGCTTCTTTATGGTATCCACACAAATGGATTAGACAAGATTTGATTCAACAATGCCTTGAATCACGATAACCGCAACAACGATTTGCATGGCTTCTCTATGGTATCCACATGAATAGATTAGACAGGATTTGATTCAACATTTTTGTGCTAGGCAATTGTTGAATCAAAGTAGGAACACTTCGTCGTACAAAGAACTAATTAAATCCCTACTTTTTCTCGATACGAATTTAGTATTTCACTCAAACCCTAAATCTTTTTTGTGTTGGATTGTCCTGTGGAGACTATCGAAAGACTTCACACACACACACACAGATATATACATATATATATATATATATATACACATATATATATATATATAATAGAGAGAGAGGCAACCAAGAGTCTTAGTCCTACTAGGGCTCGCTTTTCGGTCCCTTTATTTAAGGGAAAATTTTGGGCCGGTACCTTTTAGATAATTTTCAATCGGTTAAGTCCACTATAATTGTTTCAAATCGAAAAATGACACTTTTTTGTGAAATGTCATCTATGCCCTTAAAGAACACGGAACGACACACTATGCATAGCAAAAATAAAAAATGATGTATCGCAACACACACGCGATGCCCTTAAAAATACGGAACGACACGCTATGCATCGCAAAATAAAAAAATAATGCATCGCAACACACACACGATGCACAAATTACCTTTTTCACTTGAGATGCATAAAAACTATATTACAACATACTTTTTTGTGCATCGCGATGCACAAAATTACCTTTTAAATTGTGAAATATCGTCTAAAACCTTCCTTCTAACACGTACTCATTGCATCGGCTTTTAGACTACAATAACCCTCTTCACTTCAAAACACGCAGCAAAAAATCCCTCTTCACTTCAAACAAACCAAAAATTCTTAAAACCTTTCGGCAATTTTGTAAAAACTTTTGAAAATATCATCGTGAGATATTATCAAACAGAGCAAAAAAATGTCTTCTCAACTACAAAAGAGCACCGAAAAAAAAGCAACAACCACCAGAACCAATAAAAATGAAGTATCAAGTTAATATTGCTAAATACAATTTAGGGTTTCAAAAACAGAGCAAAAATGTCCTGAATAGCATTTGACGGGTTTCAAATTTGCATATAAAACTGAATATAAACAGCGTTTGTAGGGTTTTTAAAATTTATGCATCGTATTGCAAACTTTTGTTATTTTTGATGCATCACAATGCATTATTTGATGAATTGCATTCACTATAAACATTAATACACCATTTTGTTTGGATTCAAAATTTGCTCGTCACGATGAAAAATATTGTGCGTCTTGCAGCACATATTGTCCATCGCGATGCACAAAAGTATTGAATCACGATGAACAATCGATGTATCGCGATGAATGACATGTACATCGTGTTTTACTTTTTATTGTAATTTTTTAGTACTATTATAATTGACGATGCACAAAATTATAATTGACGATGCACATTTCTTAACACAAATTCACAAAATTACATTGTTGATGCCCATTTTATACTTGACAATGCACAATCGAATCTAACAAATATACTTGTCATGCGGGTTTGAGGACTAGAATAGTATACAAGTCAAGTATGCAGTCCCTCATTAACCAAATAACAAGTATTACTTTCAGGGAAGACCATCTAACAGTGTTGAAAAAAAACACCATTCTGGTACATAATAGAGAGCATCCTGGGTAAAAATGTACCGCACGATCATTCTAAGAAGGATGACACAATAATAAGGAGTATTGCCAAGTTAAAGGGTGTAGGTCCTTCCAAATCACTGGACAAATATTAAAGCTTAGGGCAAAAGATGCCAAGCTCATTTTTGGAATCAAGGATGGTGCAGAAGAAATCAACATCTCCTTTTACAAATTGGAGCGTACCGATTTCTTTGAAAGGTGCTTCTCTGAGAAGATGTCTAAACAAACAAAAGACATCAGGCTCAAACCAATAATGATCTTTGATAAAATCAAAGAAAGGATAGAAAATGTCCAAGAAATCAATGTCAATTGCGTGGCTGGGTTGACGAGACTGCTCGTCCTCGCAACGTTGTTGGTGGAAACCAAGACCTTCTATGTACCTTGTCTCCGACATGAACAAACTATCAAACTACAATTGGTCAAAACATGTAGTTGATGTTGTTGGACAGCATGGAAACATCAACTGATAAAGGCATCAAAAGATGTGTGTTGCTGCTCGAGGTAAATTTAAGTTCATTTGATATTATTATTTGTAATTTCTGTGTATGATGCATGTAGATTTGGTCATACTAACAGTGTTCAATTTATGTATGCAGTACTAATTGTGCGAGCAGAACGATATCGTGCTCCCAACACGCTAAAAATATATCCTAACATTTGTCAAATGGGATTTGTCGGCGCTGTTTAGAGAACTCGGTGAAACAAATTTCATGGTGATCAAGAACAACCAGGTGAGTGGTTATATAAAAAAATGGCACATTAGTTTATTATTAGAAATAACAACATTAAACTTGTGATGCACAATAGTGTGCATCACGATGCCCAAAGTATTACTTTAAAAGCACTGTTATTGTGCATCGCGATGCACAACTTTTATTGTCGATGCACAATATTGTATTAAAGTATAAAGAGTACACTTGCGATGCACAATAGTGTGCATCGCGATGCAAACAATTATACTAAAAAGGTACTATTTTTGTGTATCGTGATGCATAAAATAATATATTTTCTATGCACATTCTCTAAAAAAATTACATCTTTTTATGTTTTTGCAGAGGTTTCGGGGTGTTTTGCAAAGAACACAGGATGAAAAAGCCCTCCTCTGGGGATAAGGAAGAAATGAGATGGTTATCCTTTTAGAGGTTGCTATGATGGATGCCGCCCTCCAACAAAACGACGTCAATTCACCTCATCCAACTGAAGCTATGGATGCAAATCCACAACCTGAATAGACTGCTTCAGAAGCTGCAAGAAAATATGACATGGTTGACCAAGACGCTACAATGAACGTTGTTAGAGCTGTTGTAGATGAGGAATTATCCACAATCGAAGCCAAGGACAACGAAATTGAGATCCTTAGGTCAGAATTGGCTAGAAAGGATGCACAAATAGAAACCATGGTCAAAGTAATAGACAGCATGAGATCTTACATAACAAAGACACAAGAGCAACAGAATGTCAGACGAAATGAACAAAGTGCTCAAATTGAAGATCTCAAAAGACTCATGTACCGACGATACAGCAGAGCCTATAAAGAAAACGAACAAACCAAAAAAGAACAATCTCCCGAAACCTATTAAACTGTATCCCTTATCCAAATCGAAACTGGCCAAACTTTACAAAAACTATGATGGAGACCAGTAAGTCAAATTTTAATATTGTCAAATTTTAATAACATAACATTATTATCTGTATTGACTGAATTCCTTATTAATATGGTCCTCAATCTTTTACAGGGAAATTGTTTATATGGGTGGGGAGATTGAACCAATAGTTCGTTATTCTGATATCCAACTATTGTTAACACACAAAATGCTGGAGAACAACGTATGTATTCCAATTTCCACACATTGATATTGCTCTCTCATGAAAAAAAGATATCAAACATTACACTTGTGATACACTTTAAAAGTGTGCATCGCGAAGCACAAATTTCTACTAAAAAGTACTGTTTTGTGCATCGCGATGCACAACCAACTTTTATTTCACTTGCAATGCACAAAAGGTGTGCATCGCGATACACAAGTTTGTACTAAAAAAGTACTAATTATGTGCATCGCGATGCACAACCTTTATCTTCGATGCATCATATTATATTTGAATGTATTGTTTATCAAATGCAATGAATGAACCAGTTTCATATGCAGTGTTATTTTGTTTTTTTCAACTATATAACTTGTTTTTCTTATTTACAACACATCGACATTTGGAAGTTGATTATGGAAAAAGTTATCAAAGGAAAAAAGAAAGACCTCCCCGGAATGGTTTTTAATTCTGCTTGTTGGATAATATTATAATCCTAATTCTTTGCTATATAAGTTACTTAATTGATTGTTGTAAACTAAATTTGTATACGTTACGTTATTTAGATGTACGGGGCACGACAATCAATCGTCGACTTTTTCAAAGACTTGGCTAAAATGCATATCGACGACAAGTTGGAGGATGCCATAAACTATGATCTATTAATCTTCCCAATAAACGCACCAGGGCAGGGTGACGTGCAGAATGGTAATTGCTTGCATTGGACCCTGCTAATGTTCTATGAGAATGATAATAAATGGGTCCTCTACAACTCGTCAATCAACAAAAAAGAAAAAGTCTGGCACTTGGAAAGGGCTAAAATACTGGTAAGTAATGTACTCATGTCTCTATTAAAAATACAACAAATAATCAACAGATATTTATTTTTGAATAATTTCCACTATAGGCACCATATATTGAAAAAAGGATCAAGCCATTGATCGTTAAATCGCCATTAAGTCGGTAACAACAATTAAGCCAAGTACAATATGTCTGGCTAATAAGCAAATGTGAAACATCACCACAACAAGCAGTTGGAACTGATGATTGCTGGGTGATCGTGTGCATGTTGATTAAAGCATTGCTCCGAGTCAAGAAATTACCGACAAAAATTGACGCTATCGAATGTGCAGAGTACAGGGCCAAAATGGCTAATTTAATGATTTTGTACGGAGAAAATGTTTAAGAAACAATACTTTATATATATATATATATATATATATATATACAATATTACATTTTTTGTGTTATTCCCTTTCTTTTTATGAATCTGTGCTGATAAACATTGTATAATTTCTATCCTTTTTTAAATTACACTTGTGATGCACAAGTTTGTGCATCGCAAGTGTAATTTATAAATATTCCAGTTGACGATGTACAAAAATATACTTCACGATGCACAAAATATACTGAATAAGTCCTGCAACTTGTGCATCGCAAGTGTAATTTATAGATATTCCAGTTGACATGTACAAAAATATACTTCACGATGCACAAAATATACTGAATAAGTCCTGTTATAATTGACGATGCACGAAATTGTAATTGACGATGCACATTTCTTAACACAAATTATACTGAAATAGTATTGTTATACTTGACGATGCACAAAATTATACTTGACGATGCACTTTTCTTAACACAAAATTCAAAAATTGCATTGATGATGCACATTTTATACTTGACGATGCATATTTTTTAACAAAAAAATCACAAAAATACATTGATGATGCACATTTCACAAAACTATATTGATGATGCACATTTCGCGCAAATAACGATTGCACACATTATACCTAATAACGTCATATGTTGTTATGGGGGCAGTTTTAGAACAAATAGTCAATTTATCACTCAAAATGGACTTAAGCGGTTGAAAACAATTATAGTGGACTTAAGCGGTTGAAAATTGTCTAAAAGGGACCGGCCCGCAATTTTTCCTTTATTTAATGCACTTTTAATGACCCAAATAAGTTCTAGTCCAATTCATTCTAAATGTGTAACCCAATAGGTTCCTAAATTACATTGGCAATAATTAATTACTGTAACACCCGCACCATTTGCATTCATTCTATGTTTACGTCTCTTATATTAACATCGTCATTTCATGTGCAAATATCATTCAAATGTACTTGGAATTGAGTTTGTTGTACACTTTTCAAGTGTATGGATATGTGTTAGGAGTTTCATAGTCATTGCATTTGAGTTGGTGTGTTACTTGTTTAGCTTGGTTTTTGGGGCTTTTCGGAGACCTTTACTTAGTGTTTTAACTTCACTTAAGTGTTAGAACCATCATGAGACTAATGGACATCATTTTGGGGCTTTTCTAGAGCACATTTCGTGAATTAGGGTGCACTGGAGCTAGGGCGAGCGCCTGGGCGAGCACTCAAAAGACAGAAACATGAGCTTGTGAAAACTGGAGACTGCGCAAGCGCCTAGGCGGCCGCCCCGTGTCCAGAATAGTAAAATCTCTGTTTTTCCTGATTTTTAAAACTTGACAATTTCGCCCCTTGACCAAACTTAAACGTACCAAGGCCATTGACCAGCTAATTTTCTCTCCTAAAACCACTAAGGAGACACACACAAACACTAATTTTCTTCCTACATTCATCCATGGTGTGTAAGAGTGTTAGTGTGAAAGATATATAGTGAGATTAGTGTGTGTGTGTGTGTGTGTGTGTGTGTGTGCATTGTCCTCTCTATCCAACCATAGATTCTTGCATGCAACACCACAATAAGGTTGCTAAGAACTAGGGGAATCCATTACCAAGCTTGGATTTTGAATTCATTGGGTAGATTCTCTTATTGAGGTAAGCTACTATCCCTTGTTCTTCCTCAATTATGAATTGTTATTCATCTTGGACTTGTTATTTGATGAAATATGTTAGAAATCATCAATTTTGAGTATGTTTGACTATGTTGAATTTTCAAATTCGTGGTTGACTTTTTGGATGTGTTTGGAGACTCATGTTTACATGTTAGAAATGTGAAATATGGGTAGTAATTATTAAGTTTACGGTATGATTAATTCGCGTAAACTCGAAATCATTAGAAACCAAAAATGACTCTAACGGAGTTCGTTAGGATTTCATAAATTATGAGACCACGTGTGTGATTTGGGAATTCTTGGATGATTCGAGTGATTTGTTTGGAAAATTTGGTTACACCGGTTGTATGTATTGATATTACGTTAATTGTCGTAATGTTTATAAGTTGATTATTTGTGGTGTGGGATTATTATAACTCACTTGTGACATTCGTATCATTGTTGAATGTTATTGTTGTGGTATACTCCCTACTTTGGAGTATGACCTTTATTTTTAAATGTCGAGTAAATATTCTACTTGAGCATTTAGTTTAGTCCATGGCATATTTGTTAGAGAGGGGTGTATTGACGCTCGATTATTACAAGAGCAGGGGCTACGTAATAGTCGAAGGCCAATACATTGGGTTCTCGCCCCCTACCGTTGGCCGCGGTAGGCGAAATAGCGCCAAGTGTTTGTAGGCAAAAACCGCAACATTGGTAAGCTATGGTACCGGGGTGACCTTTCCGGGTTGTAGGGACCGGTGGCACCGGTGTATTGTGAATTTCAAATAAAATGGTTCACGGATTTTTTGTTGTAAGATCTTGGTTTCGATATAGTTCGAGCACGTCAACAACGGCTCTACATTTGGTATAATATTGGTTGGTTGGTTGGAAGTATTGGTTTGGTCGGAGGTGTACCTCGACACCGTATCCTTTGTAACCTGTTTACTTATAGCTCTTATGTGCTTCCTGTATGAGCGAATGTTGGTCATGGTTTCCAACCGGTATGGGACGGTTGGCGATCGTCGAGCCTCTCGTGTAGTATGGGGTTGTCTGGCTATGTGCAACACTTGTTACTTCCGTTTTGTATTAAAATGTTTTCGTGATGACATGAGTACTTGTTATATTAATTGTCTTGCATCTAGCATGCCATATTGTTGCATTAGTAGCTTATTGAGTTTCGACTCACCCCGTTTCGTGTTTATTTGTTTTCCTTAGATCAAGGGCCGGCGAGGAATCCCTAGTCGCTCGAGTTCAGTTCCTATAGACGTCTTCTTTTGGTAGTGCACCTTGTGCCTAGTATTTTCTTTTGGTGAGGCCGAGGGTGTACTTGTTATTTAAACAATGTATCGTTGGGTAGTGGTCTCGACTGTTATTTGTTATATTCTTTTGTTGTGCCGGCATGGTTGCCGTGCTGTTGTATATATTTGTTAACTTTAAATTCCGCGCACTCTGATATGGTTTATATATGTCCCGAGCCTGTTAGCTCGTGGTTGTTGTTGCTAGCTAACGTGTTGTTTCTCCGGCATGTTGTTTCGCCGTTGAGGTTTAGTATTGTTTTAAGGATCTTGTTATTTTAAAGAAAACTTGCACGTGCATTACAGGGTTTTCTCATGACTTGCATTCTTTTAAAAAGGAATTTTTGAGATGCTACTTTTGTGTCTTCTCCGTTTACTCGCGGACCGAACGAGATTCACATCGGATCTCAGGTCGGGTCGAGACAATTACTATATATATAAATATATATAATTAATTATAAACAATAAGCGGCATCTAGCAATACATCATTGTTACCCAAGTAATATGAATTATCAGTGATTAAAATAATTGAATGTGACCAAAATATTTTTATTCCCTTTGTCCTAATATCTGATTAAACATAAGGCATGGAATGCGTCATCCTTATTATAGTTTAATCTAGGTTTCTTGATCTTCGAGTAGACTTATCTAGTAGACAAATAAACATAATATCCAATATTGATTTATTTGAGCTCGGTCATGCATTTACTTAAGTCTCACTCATCAAGAGGCCCACAGATATTATACTCCCATTATGTAGGAGGGACAAATTCTATCTACATCATTCATATCCCTCAGCATGATTCGTGGCATATCCAACAATCGTCTTTATAATCACCTAGTTACAGAATGACGTTTGTTGGTATCAAAATATACGACTCCTCATCTAGGGTATATAATGACTTCAAGTCAAAGGACACGAACACAATAGTCACTATGAGAATCGCTTATGACACTCATGTAACGATCGATGTAGCATTCTCATGCGTGTCAATCCATGCAGTACGTCGTTACACTTAACACATACCTATGTGTAGACTAATATCAACTGTATGAGTCTCAACACATACTAGTTTCAATGCATTATTATTGCTCTTATTAATAATAATACTCGACCAGGGATATTTAGAATTACACTTTTATTCAAAGAGCTTTATTATCCATTAAGATGAATAAACAAATAATACATAATAAATAAATGCCTTAATAAATAATGATATCTTGTAAAATAGATTTGTCGCTAGGGCATACACAAACAATGCATTCTTAACATCCAAATGATACAATACTTAGTTATTAGAAGCAGCTAAGGATATCAGTGGGCGAATAGATGTCAACTTAGGAACAGGAGAAAAAGTATCAATATAATCAACACCATATACCTGTACATACTCCTTAACAATCAATCGAGCTTTTAACCGAGCAACAGTCCCATCGGGATTCATTTTAACCACGTATATCCATTTACACCCAATAGCCTTCTTACCTTCAGAAAGGGTTTCCAAGTCCTAGGTCTCATTAGACTCAAGAGCCTTCATTTCCTCTTCCATAGCAAACTTCCAACCACTATGAAATAAAGTGTCAGACACAATTTTAGGAGTGATGACTAAATCAAGGCAGGAAACAAAGGAACGAGAGGAATTAGACAAGTAAGCATAAGAGAAAGAAGAGGTGATAGGATGAACATAAGAATCTGTACCTTTTTAGAGTGCTATAAAAAAATCAAGAGATGGGTCTGATGATTGGGAGACCGGAATTGGGAGTGAATCTGCTGGAGAAGCTGCTGCTGTTGACTCTTGAACTGAAATAGGGGGTCATCGAGTATATACCTGAGTTATAACTTATAAGGGGATGAGATGGAGCTGCAGAATTAACATCAACTGTAGGACAAAGGGTACGAACTAGTGTATAAGTGAGAATTGAAAGTCATCGGAAGACACAAACTCGAACCCAAAGTCGAATAACCGACTAAAATATGGGCTAGACTCAAAGAAAGTGAGATCAAATGACTCTAGATATAGACCCAAATCTAGGGAATAACAACAATACCCTTTCTGGGTTTAAGAATATCTAAGAAAGACACACTTAAGTGCTCGTCGGTCTAATTTACTAACCTGTTGTCAAACATCCTGGACAAAACAGGTACAACCAAATACTTTAGGAGAAACTGAAAACAATGACTACGATAGACGAAGAACAGAATAGGGAATTTTCCCTTGAAGAATAAAAGATGGAAGTCAATTTATAAGAAACACAGCAGTGTGAACAACATCAACCCAAAAAGACTTATGAACATTCATTTCAAACATCAATGCCCTGGCAACCTTCAACAAATGGCAATTTTTACGTTCAGCAACACCATTCTGTTGAGGGGTGACAATACATGATGATTGATGAATAATTTCATTTTGAGACATATATGAAGAAAAAATGTCAGAAACGTATTCCTTAGCATTATCACTGTGAAGATTCTGAACTAGACAATTAAAATGAGTTTTAATTTCAACACAAAAGGAACAAAATATCTCAAACAATTCAACTTTAGACCTCATTAAATATAACCAAGTACTTCCAGAATAATCATCGACGAAAATAATAAAATATCTGAAACCCGTTTTTGATGGGACAGTATAAGGACCCTAAACATTAGTATCAACTAACTCAAATAGGGACGCAACCCATATATTAACTCTAGGAGGATATGACCCACGATGGTGTTTAAAGGCTCACACGGTAAACAAAAAATAGACCCTAATTTAGGACACAATTTCTTCAAGACAGGTAAAGACGGATGACCATAACAATAATGTAGCTGGAAAAGAGACAAAGTACTTTGACATGCAACTGACGCAATGGTGGATGGATGAGCAGCAACAACTTCATCGAGTAGATATAGTCAATCAGATTCACTTCCTTTACCAATAATCTCCCAAGTCCTCAAATCCTAAAAAAGACAATAGCTAGAAAAGAAAGAGACATAACAATCTAAGGCCTTTGTAATTTTACTCACAGACACTAAATTAAAAGGAAAACGGGGTAAATATAACACAAATGTCAATGATAAAGAAGCAACAATGGTACTGCCACTACCCAAGACTTTGGAAGAGGATCCATCTGTCGAAGACAAAAGACATGTTATAGTTTTATCGGACTCGGTTAGAGTTTCTTTGGAGGAGGAGGATGAAGGCTGATGTGACTGTTGTGACATCTGGTACTGTGTAAACTTGGCAAACTCCTTATCACTCATAACATCTGTATGGGTCTCTAGTTGAGACAAATGCGTAAAACTGTATAAGCGAACCTAAGTTGCTGATTTTCTTGATACTCTTGCTGCTGTTGAGTGAGAAGCTTAGGACACTGACTCTTGATATGACCATGTTCTCCATAATTTTAACACACTATAGGTCCTCCACAACCTCCAGAAGCTCTACCACCACGAGTTCCACCTTGAAAACTACCTCGACCTCTATCTCTACCTCCGTGATAACCACTGCCATGTGAAACTAATGTTGATCTCTCAGATATCTCCACATGTGATGTCTCACCACTCTCATTCCTAGTTACAGTCCAAAACTCTATCTAAGGCATCAAATAGTGTCCCCAAACTCTATCTAAGATAGTAACTGAGATCGAACCACATTACACTCCTTCTCCAAGCCTAATAACCAGCTAAACATCAATAACTTTTTACGCTGAGCTTTCATCTCCCTACATTATTAGAGATAGGCATAACGACAGTAAAATCCTCACTCTAGAAAATCACGATGAACCTCCTGTGACAAATTGTACAACCTATTCAAGTTACTTGCTCTAAAAAACCACTTATGCAAGAGTGTCCACAACTCTCTAACTATCTTGTAATGTTGCATAGACAGTATAACTTTCCTACTGACACAGCTCACAATCT